>CM076848.1:173034968-174234968 GCA_039519185.1 Astragalus membranaceus | reverse complement strand
ATTATTGTTTCTTCCCTTGACTCCTTGAGTGTCCTCTTCTCGAGTCATCCTTGTAGAATTTGTCCACAAAAGTGGGCTTGAGGGTGACAACTTATTCCATGTTTCCAACTCATTTACCATATTATAATGATTGTGCTAATAGTAGTAACTTATTTCAACTCTCCCACTTGTGCTTCTTTGTCTCAGCCAAGTTTCCCTGCATTTACTTCTAACTTGTTTTCAACCTCCTCTGATCCATCTCCAAGATACTTCATTCAACATTCGACAAAACATCTCTACTTGGAAAACATGGCTGCAACTTTGGTCGGAGGTGCATTTCTTTCCGCTTCTGTCCAAAGCATGATGGACAAACTAAGTTCAACGGAGTTTCGTGATTACATCAACAACAAGAAGCTGAATGTCTCACTCTTGAAGCAGTTAGAAACAACACTGCTCACTCTTGAAGTTGTGCTAGATCATGCAGAGCAGAAGCAGATCAACAACCTTTCCGTCAAACAATGGCTTGACGAGCTGAAAGATGCAGTCTTGGATGCAGAGGATTTGCTCAACGAAATTGGCTATGATTCCCTAGGATGCAAGGTGGAGAATACACAAGCCGGAAACAAAACTAATCAGGTGTGGAACTTCCTTTCATCTCCTTTTAAAAGCTTCTATTCAGAGATCAATTCCCAAATGAAAGTCCTTTGTGAAAGGCTACAAATTTTTGCACAGAATAAAGATATCAGCATGCAATTTCCCACTCTATCTCTATTCCCCATCTATGCTTTACTATTTCAGCATATCAGGTCCACTCTTTCACTATATTAATTTCATTTCTTTAGTCACCTTGAATGGAGAGAACATTTTCAGCATATTAGTTTCTCAGTTTGTGTAATTATTCCCATATCTTCTGTTGTCTTTCCTTCAAACCAACAGCCAGCAATTTTATATCTCCTTCAAACCAGCAAAAAAAACTAGTATAAAACCAGTAAAATAGCAATAACTATATTGAAGTCAAAGGTAGTTATGCTTCCTAAGCAACAAAAGGTTTTCCTTATTTTGAAAGCTTCCCTCCTAATCCAATATTGTAAGTCTTGAAAGCTTTATTTTGTACTCCAAGGATGCATCAGAAACTTGAACTAGGAATTGTAATTCAGAAATTCTTGCTTCTCCTCAATTCCTTGCTGCCACTATCATGTGCCAGGTGTCCGTGCTTGCTACCATTATCTTTCCATTCGGTTACAGCCTTGTTGCTGTCATTTGGCCTTATATCCGTTACAACGCACTGAATCAAAAATTTGAATCTCATCATTCAAAGGGGAACATATTTCCTACCAACTGGTCAGTTTAGAAGAAAAGAAAGATACACGCTGAGAGTTTTCAGTTAAGGTTATCAATGTGGGAAAAAATAAAAATAAAATATCAATTTGGCGGGCTAGCCCACCAGGTTGGTGGACTAGGTTGGCCCGGCTACAATGAGGGTTGGTGACAATTGGGGAAATCTATTGACTAAGTATGGTGACAATTGTCTCACCAGGATCAGAGATGAAAACTTCCTAAGAGGTATCAAATGCATTTCAAAATCTTGTTATAATATAGTTTAAAAAATGTTGATATATATATATATATATATATATATATATATATATATATATATATATATATATATATATATATATTCAATCGACATATATTATTAGGCAACATCAGCATCTAGAATAAAAGTGTGAATACCATGACATAGGTTCTGGACTTCTGGTGGTAGTAGGGGAATAATTGTATGAAATATCATATTTTAAATTGCCGGCCTAACAAAGCATAAAAGATGGTTTCCCTGAATTGACATGTTTAATTTATAACTGTTAATTTGTCTTAATCTTTTCTACCTTCTTTATTTGTTTACACATAAAACACAGACCCAGCTTTATCCTCAAATTGTTAACCAGAACTTCCTCCCGTGCGATGCACGAAGTTATGATTATTGAAAATATATAAAGTATTATACATAATTTATTAAATCATTTAAACTAATAATTTAGTTCAATACAACTCTGTTGGCTAATTATTTTTTTTGACTAATGTTTGTTGATTATTTATTCAATTATTTTATCTAAATAAGAAACAACCAAAAAAGCATCCTTAAAAAACTATTAAAAAGTCATTTTGAATAGTTAAAATTTTTCGGAACCCTTAAGTACCTCAAAACATATCGCTTACCGTTGCACTTTACATATTTTGTCACGAAATTAGTTTTTTCGCTAGACCAGTTATTGATGAATGAATTTTGCGTATTTGAACATTTAATTTTTTTTTCTTAACTCTAAAACACGGTGCTTAGTGTCGCATTTTAAGTATTTTGTCACGAAATTAATTTTTCCCACCAAACCGGTTATTGAGAAACGAACTTCGCGTATTTGAACTGTTAAAATTTTTCCAAACTCTAAAATACCCTGAAACACACTAATTAGCATTGCACTTTATATATTTTTTGATCTGTGGGACCTACACACCCTAATTTCTACACTCATACCATGATTTATGGGACCTACACACTCTCATTTTTATATCCATACCATGATTTGTAGGACCTACTTCCTATCATTTCCCTCCTAAAATTTAGTTCTTAAATCACTTACATTCAATTTAGACTTAAGGTTAAGGTTAGCCACAATTTCCTCTTTTCTATGTTTTTCAATTCATTATTGTTTCTTCCCTTGACTCCTTGAGTGTCCTCTTCTCGAGTCATCCTTGTAGAATTTGTCCACAAAAGTGGGCTTGAGGGTGACAACTTATTCCATGTTTCCAACTCATTTACCTTATTATAATGATTGTGCTAATTGTAGTAACTTATTTCAACTCTCCCACTTGTGCTTCTTTGTCTCAGCCAAGTTTCCCTGCATTTACTTCTAACTTGTTTTTAACCTCCTCTGATACATCTCCAAGATACTTCATTCAACATTCGACAAAACATCTCTACTTGGAAAACATGGCTGCAACTAGAGGTGTCAATTTGGCCCAAGCCCCCGAGCCCAGCCCCATTGGCCCCCAATCAAGTCCCATAAAATTGAAGCCCCCTATTAATGGGTTTTTTTTAGCGCCAGCCCACACTTTTAAATTTTTTAGTGGGTTAGGGCCAGGGCTTTGTGGGCTGGCCCCCAAATTTTATTCTCATTTTTTCCACTATTTACACCTCCACTTTCATTCTTTCACCCCCCTCCTCTTCTCCCTCCCTCTTACCACCACCTTCTTCTCCCTCTCACCACAACCACCACCACCACCACCACCTCCTTTTCCCTCCCACCACCACCACCTCCTTATCCCTCTCGCCACCACCACCCCACCTCTTTTTCCACTATTTATACCTCTACTTTCATTCTTTCACCCACTTCCTCTTCTTCCTCACTCCCACCACCATCACCATCTTGTACTCACCACCACCACCACCACCACCTATTTTCCCACTATTTACACCTCTACTTTTATTCTTTCACCCTCTTCCTCTTCTCCTTCACTCTCACCACAACCTCCTTTTCCCTTTCACCACAACCACCACCACCATCTTTGACTCACCACCACCTTCTTTTCTCTTTCACCACCACCACCACCTCCTTTTCCCTCTCACCACCATCACACAATAACCACCACCTCCTTTTTCCTCTAACCACCACCACCACCATGGGCTGAACTAGGCCATCAAAGTTGAGTGGGTCATTTTTTGCAAAATAAATCTTCAGGGCCTATGGGCGGGGCTGGGCCCACATGGGCCTTATGGGCTTGGGGCCTATGTGGGGCCTTAGGATGGTGGGCTTTTGGGGCCACGGGTTTTTTGGCCCATGGTCCATGTGGGCCTAGGGTGGGCTGGCCCATGTGGGCCAAATTGACAGCTCTAGCTACAACTTTGGTCGGATGTGCATTTCTTTCCGCTTCTGTCCAAAGCATGATGGACAAACTAAGTTCAACGGAGTTTCGTGATTACATCAACAAGAAGCTGAATGTCTCACTCTTGAAGCAGTTAGAAACAACACTGCTCACTCTTGAAGTTGTGCTAGATGATGCAGAGCAGAAGCAGATCAACAACCTTTCCGTCAAACAATGGCTTGACGATTTGAAAGATGCAGTCTTGGATGCAGAGGATTTGCTCAACGAAATTGGCTATGATTCCCTAGGATGCAAGGTGGAGAATACACAAGCCGGAAACAAAACTAATCAGGTGTGGAACTTCCTTTCATCTCCTTTTAAAAGCTTCTATTCAGAGATCAATTCCCAAATGAAAGTCCTTTGTGAAAGGCTACAAATTTTTGCACAGAATAAAGATATCCTTGGCTTACAAACTGTAAGTGGGAGGGTTTCTCGTAGAACACCTTCAAGTTCAATAGTCAATGAATCTGTTTTGGTTGGTAGGAAGGATGATAAAGAGAGACGGATGAATATGTTGTTGTCAGTAAGTGGCACGAGCAGTAATAATATAGGTGTTGTCGCAATTTTGGGCATGGGTGGTGTTGGTAAAACCACTCTTGCCCAACTGCTTTACATACGACACAGAAGTTCAACAACATTTTGAATTGAAGGCTTGGGCTTGTGTTTCGGGGGATTTTGATATTTTGAGTGTTGGAATTATCAAAATAATATATATTGTGTATTGAATACAAACACTAATGAGTTTAAATAGGCTATTCTAAGTGTAAATTTAACGGGCCTGGTTAATGGGCCGAATACACATACAAATAAATCTACTATTTACAACATATCCCAACACTCCCCCTCAAGCTGGAGCATACAGATTGTAGGCATCCAGCTTATCACATATGTAAGTTATCCTTGGTCCTCGAAGAGCCTTTGTGAAAATGTCTGACAATTGATCATTAGAACCAACAAATGAAGTAGCAATGTCGCCGGACACAATCTTCTCACGAACAAAATGACAATCAATTTCAATGTGTTTAGTTCACTCATGAAAGACCGGATTGGATGCAATATGCTGGGCTGCTTGATTATCACAGATGAGACTCATAGTGCCTATTTTACAAAAGGGCAACTCTTGGAGAAGATGTTTTAGCCATGTGAGCTCCTGAGTGGTAAGTGCCATAGCTCGATATTCAGCCTCAGCACTGGATCTGGCAACAACATTTTGCTTTTTACATTTCCATGAAATTAGATTTCCACCAATAAGAACACAATACCTAGATGTGGATCTTCTATCAAAGGGACAACCAGCCCAATCAGCATGTGTGTAAGCGACAACATTTGAATCACCTCTATCCGTATATACAATACCTTTTCCAGGAGCTCCTTTAATGTACCTCAGGATTCTAACTACGACATCCCAATGACTGTCACAAGGAGAATTTAGGAATTGACTCACCACACTAACAGCGTATGAAATATCTGGCTTCGTCATGGTCAAGTAATTCAACTTCCCAACTAGCCCCCTATACCTTCCTGGATCTGAAAAGGACTCCCCTTGATCCGGTAGGATCTTGACATTAGGATCCAGAAGGGAGTCAATTGGCTTGCAATCCAGCATGCCGGTTTCTTCTAAGATATCCAAAGCATACTTTCTCTGAGAAATAGCAATCTCCGCCTTAGAATAAGCTACCTCAATGCCAAGAAAGTATCGTAACTTTCCTAGATATTTTACCTGAAAGTGGTGGACTAAATGTTGTTTGAGACCTGCAATCCCATCATGATCATCACCTGTAATGACAATATCATCGACATAGACAACCAGATAGATACATTTGTGAGAGGAGAATTTATAAAAGACGGAGTGGTCGGCTTCACTCCGAATCATGCCATACTTTTGAACAACACTGCTGAATCTCCCAAACCATGCTCGAGCTGATTGTTTAAGGCCATACAAGGCTTTGTGAAGTCGACAGACATACCCACGACACTCCCCCTGAGCAACAAAACCAGGTGGTTGCTCTAGATAAACTTCTTCCTCTAGATCTCCATGAAGAAAGACATTCTTGATGTCTAGCTGATATAGTGGCCAATGTCGCATTGCAGCCATAGAAAGGAATAGACGAACAGAATCCGTCTGGACCAACTTTCACAGTATATACCCAACGACACCCAACAATAGATTTGCTAGGAGGAGGTGGCACAAGAGTCCATGTCTGGTTAGATTCTAAGGATGTCATCTCATCAATCATAGCCAGTAGCCAATCTGAATGAGAAAGAGCTTCATGCGTGGACTTAGGAATGGTGATGGAAGAAATAGCAGAGACAGATGTATAATGTGAAGGTGATAAACAGTGATAACTGAGGAAATTATAAATAGGATGAGGGTTACGGGTGGAATGTGTACTTTTACGCACTGCAATAGGAAGGTCGTTTGACTCGGTAGGCGGATCCGGAGGAAAAGAGGAAACCGGTGCAGGAGATAAGTCATTAGGATCTTCTGTAGAGGGTGGGTCGGCAAGAGGGAGACGTGCACGACGCTGATAAGTTTGCAAGGGGGAGGACTAGGAGGACGAGGAAGTTCTGTAGGACGTGTCTGGTCAATAATGGGAGTGAATGGAACTACCGGGACGAGGTCAGGAATAAGTAATACTTGAGAGACAGACTCAGACTCAATGGGAGATGCAAAGAATGGTGCATCCTCAAAGAAGGTGACATCAACAGACATGTAGAAGCGATGTGTGGAGGGACAATAGCATCGATACTCTTTTTGAACTATTGAATAGCCAAGGAAGACACACTTAACTGCACGAGCAGACAATTTATCAAGTCCCGGAGTAAGATCATGAATAAAACAAGTGGATCCGAAGACTCGAGAAGAGATACTGAATAAGGGTTCATCAGGGAACAATATGGAATGAGGAACCCTATTCTAGATAGCAGGGGATGACATTCTATTAATCAAGTGCCCTGTAGTGAGGACATCATCCCCCCGAAACTTCAAAGGAATATTAGCATGAATAAGCAAAGTGCGTGCTGTTTCAATTATATGACAGTTCTTACGATGAGGAACCATAACTTTGAACTTCTTGAGACTTGGATGACCTAACCGACGATGAAGAAGACCTGGAGACTCTGTAGTAGAAGTGGAGGCACTTGTAGATGAAGGCTGGAGGTAGTAAAGTCCAAGTGACTCAATCCTGTACCAATCTTCCGCTTCGTACTCCGGTCCTGTATAACAAAATAATAATCATCAAAAGTTATAGAGCATTTTAGACTTCGAGTCAGACGACTAACTGAAATTAAATTAAATGGACAATTAGAAACATGAAGAACATGGTCAAGGGTAAGGATGGAAGAGGAGTGGCTTCACCAATGCCACTAGCTTTAATTTTTGATCCGTCGGCAACGATAATGTGATGTGGGGTGTTAGGTTGGGATATTTTGGATAAAAGAGATTGATTACCAGCCACGTGATTAGAAGCTCCAGACAGAGTTCACAATCCAAGGGTCAACAAGCGATGATTGAGAGAAACAGACTGTAGAACTACCAGAATGAGCAATTGTAGCCGATGATGAAGCCTGGGAAGCCTTATACTGCAGGAATGCCTTATACTCCTCATCAGATAAAACATTTTGTTTAGTATGAATTTGTGATTGTCTCTGTTCAGAATCATTAAACTGAGTCACATTGACTGGTTTCACTGGAAAACCGTGAAGGGAATAACACTTGTCTCAGTATGACCAAGTCTCTTACAATAAGTGCACTGAGGACGGCCTCCTCCACGACCTCCTCGGCCACCCCCACGACCACGACCGCGTCCCCCACGACCTGCAAAATTGAGACAAGAGCAGAAGATTCTATGTTAGTTTGAGATTCATTCCCCCCAGATTCTTCTAATCCAGGAAGACGAATGAGGCGTCTGATAAGATCCTCTGTTGAGGGAATATCTGATGTAGAAAGAATGTTGCTCCGTATTGACTCATACTTTTGATGAAGGCCATGAAGAACATAAATCATGCACACATTATCCAGTTTCTCAAGCATCTTCTTCGAATCATTGTCGGTCACAAGGAGCTTAAACTCGTTTACAGCTGACTGAGCTTTATTAGCATAAGTCATAATGTTGTCTTCTGTCATTTGAAGAGTGGCTAAATTATGAATAACGCCATAGAGACGTTGGATATCATTAGAATACACATTCTTAGCCTTATGTCAAACATCATAACAAGTGGTGTATGAGCGATAATGGACCAGCAAGGAGGGTTCAATGGTTTGCCACAAAAGAGAGACCAATTGACAATCTGCTTGTTCCTAATCTTGACGCAAATCTTCATTAATATCTGTAGAATTCTTAGTGAGGTGATCTAAAAGCCTTTGTCCCATAAACCACATTTTGACCGATGCAGACCAATTCAAATAATTATCACCATTGAGTTTCTCCATTGTAATAGAGGGATTACCGGAGAAAACATAAGACACAATACTCTTACTTAGAGATCCAGACTTATTTTGGTCCTTTTCTGAACTAGAACTCGTCTTTGATGTTGACAAGAGAACCAAGTGCAGTAGAAAGATGATAAAATAGATATAGTGACAGTACAAACCAGAAAAACGTAGAGACAGTAATAGGAAACACGTAATAACGGTTCACAAACCACAAAATAGAGAGATAGCACCTGAAATAGTGGGACCCACTGACCAAACGTTGTCAGAAACGACAGATCGGAGGAAGGCGAGCGGAACGGAACCAGAATTGCGTCGAACGGAGCTGTGGAGGGGGGCGCGTGGCCTTCACACGCCGGCGAGACTGTCGGCACTGTAAGCGCGTGTGACAGCGCGTGACGGCGGCGATGGAGGCGCAGTTTCACTGGTAAGCCGGTCTGACAGAGGTGGTTCTGATGGTATGACTTTCGCAGCACCTAGGGCCGTTGAGGGTGAAGTACCAACGAGATAGCTAGGGTTTAAGCGTGACGGCTAGGGTTTTCAGGCCTACTGATCATAGGCTGTTGATACCATGTTGGAATTATCAGAATAATATATATTGTGTATTGAGTACAAACACTAATGAGTTTAAATAGGCTATGGGTCTAGTTAATGGGCCGAATACACATACAAATAAATCTACTATTTACAACATATCTCAATAGAGAGTAACCAAGACTCTACTTGAATCTGTCACTTCAAGAACTTGAGAAAGCAATAATCTTGATTTTCTTCGAGTTGAACTAAAGAGAAGCTCTAGGGAGAAAAGATTTTTGTTTGTGTTGGATGATCTGTGGAATGACAATTACAATGATTGGGACGAGCTGGTGAGTCCTTTCATTGATGGAAAATCTGGAAGCATGGTGATCATAACAACACACCAACAAAAAGTTACAGAGGTCGCACATACATTTCCTATTCACAAATTAGAACCTCTATCAATTGAAGACTGCGGGTCTTTACTCTCAAAGCACGCTTTCGGAAGAGATTATTTTCATGAAAATAAATAAACAAACCTAGAGGCAATTGGAAGGAAGATTGCAAGAAAGTGTGGCAGATTGCCAATAGCCGCTAAAACACTCGGAGGACTTCTTCGTTCAAAGGTAGACACAAAGGAGTGGACTGCAATATTGAATAGCCACATAGGGAACTTACCAAATGACAACATTCTTCCTGCTTTGTTTTTAAGTTATCAATATCTTCCCACTCGTTTGAAAAGATGTTTTGCCTATTGTTCAGTTTTTCCGAAGGATTATTTACTTGATAGGAATCAATTGGTTTTGTTGTCGATGGCAGAAGGCTTCTGGAACATTTTCAAGCTGAAAAGACGGCAGAGGAAATAGGTGAAGACTGCTTTGCTGAATTAATGTTATCCAGATCTCTAATTCAACCATCATATAGTAATACACGGGTATGTCATGCATGACCTTGTCAATGATTTAGCTATTGTGGCATCTGGAAAAAGTTGTTGCAAGCTTGAATGTGGTGGTAGCATCTCTGAAAATGTTCGCCATTTGTCATACATGCAAGAAGAGTATGACATTTTCAAGAAGTTTGAGACTTTATATAATTTGAAATGCTTACGAAGCTTCCTACCTATTAGTCTCTTCTTCTCTCAAAATAACTTATCTAAAAAGGTAGTTGATGATTTCCTACCCACACTTAGAAGGCTGTGTGTGTTATCGTTATCAAACTACAAAAACATCACCATGCTACCAGATTCAATTGGAAGCTTGGTGCAGTTAAGGTACCTAGATCTCTCCTGCACTAGAGTCAAAAGCTTTCCTGAGATGACATGTAACCTTTACAATTTGCAAACGTTGATTTGATACCTATGTAAAGATCTCATTGAATTACCAGTACATATCGAAAAGTGAGATCATACTTGTTGGTGTTGAAATAAGACACAGCAACCTAAAGTACAATTTGAGTCTTTAGTCTAGTTATTAAAATAATATATAGTAGTTGTGAATACAAATCTAGGTATCATTGATTATGATTAATATAATAACAATGATTGTGCTAATTGCAATGACTTATTCTAACTATCACATGTGCTTCTATGTATCATTGATGAGTTGAAAGATGCTATTTTTGATGCTGAGGATTTGCTGAACGAAATAAGCTATGATTCTCTGCGATGCAAGGTGGAGAATAACCAAGCTGCAAACAAAACTAGTCAGGTGTGGAAGTTCCTTTCATCTTCTTTTAAAAATTTCTTCTATTGAGAAATCAATTTCCAAATGAAGATCTCCTTGGTTTGCAATTTAAAATTGGTAGAATTTCTTTAAGAACGCTTTCAAGTTCGGTGGTAAATGAATCTGTCATAGTTGGTAGAGAGGATAATAAAGAGATACTAATAAACATGTTGCTATCAGACAATGATACGAGCAATTACTATGTAGGCAACAACATTTTGATCTCAAAGCCTGGGCTTGTGTGTCAGAGGATTTCAATATTTTGAGAGTAACCAAAACTCTCCTTGAATCAGTCACTTCAAGAGTGTGGGAAAGCAACAATCTTGATTTTCTTCGATCGAGTTGAATTAAAGAAAAATTTGAGGGACAAGAGATTTTTGTTCGTGTTGGAAGACCTATGTAATGACAATTATAATGATTGGGATGAACTTGTAACTCCATTGATTTAGTGGAAAAACTGGAAGCAAGGTTCTCATCACAACACGCCAACAAAAAGTTGCAGAGGTTGCACGCACATTTCCTATTCATAAATTAGAACCTTTATCAGATAAAAATTGTTGGTCTTTACTCTCCAAGCATGCATTTAGAGGCGAAGACTTTTTAGGCATTGAATTTCCTAACCTTGAAGCAATTGGCAGGAAAACTGCAAGAAAGTGTGACGGATTGCCAATAACTTCTAAAACACTTGGAGGCCTTTTACATTCAAAGGTAGACACAGAGGCATGGATTGCAATTTTAGACAGTGAAATATATATATATATATATATATATATATATATATATATATATATATATATATATATATATTCCCATGTGAATGATACTCGGTTAGCATATCTACTAAATTAATGTAACTCAACCCCTTAACTTCCACTTCATCGAGTCGAACCACATGGCCACCAATGTATTCAACAATATTGTCTTTTTTTTATTATTTTTCCACCATCATGTACTTCTAAATTTATGTGCGTATCTAAAAGGAAAATAAATATTAAATTAGGATTAGATTCTATTCAAATGCTAGAGTTATCTGGTAAAAAATTCGGATCAAAATCCAATATTTTAATACCTGACTTTCTTATGCCTGCTTTATTAGGATTCATTAGCACCATTGCACCAGGCACAACTTTCCTATTTTTTTTTTGTTTCTGTGAATCAAAACATTACAATTGATGAAATATGACAACAGTTGAAATATGGAAAACATGAAAGGATAAAGCCATATGATATGATCGTAAACATATATAAAGTCATATGATCGATCATAAACAAGTTGAAAAACAAAAAAGGATAAAACCATGATCATGTTCTAAAGGGAGAAATTGATTAACCGTACTTTTGAATATTCTTTTCTCTCCAATTGCTTGCACAAAAGAACGACACTAAGGAATTTTCTATGATTCTAGGAGCTGTTTGATGCCGCCCTAGCCGTACACGGTTGTATATAATAATGACAACTGACAATTCTAATGTTAGAGATTTTAGGTTAGGATTCACCAAAAAAAAGATTTTAGGATAGGATAAAATGGACTTTCACATATTATATTACAAACGTTTTAAAGTTTTTCCGTTAACTTTAACTTTTCTGTTAATGTTAATTGTAAAATTAAATCAAAGGATAATTGCAATAACTAGTGTTAAATTAGGGAGTAAAATGCTCAATTTTAAAAAGGCTTAAATATATGTTACCCCTGCAAATATGCTCATTATCTATTTACCCCTTGCAAAAAACAACTTTTAAAATAAACCTTATAAATATTAAGTGTTTCTAGTTACCCCCTGCTGTTAGTTTTAGCTAACAGCGTTAGGTTTATGCTGACTTGGCTGCCATGTTGGCTTGACACGTTTATATCTTCTAGGGTTTATATCTTCTTCTTCATTCATTCCTCATTCACTGTGTTTCTTCTTCTCTCTCACGAACCAGAAAGTGGCTTCGTCCATCTTCTTCTCTCTTCTTTTATCTTCTTCCATCTTCGTTAGTTCACACCAATGGCCACAAACAACACGTCTTCGAATGTTGTATCAAGGCAAGGGCAAGGTCAACTCCCTGTTTGTGGATGTCGCGAGCCAATGTGTTTATGGATTTCAAACACTTCTGAAAATCCTGGAAGAAGATTCTGGAAGTGTATTAATGGGGGGGGGGGGGGGGGTAAGTAATATGGTTGATTTCAATTCTTGTCTTCAGTTGATTTTTTCGGTTATGTTTGTATCTTCCACTGCCTGAGATCTTCTCTGTTTTTGTGAATCTGTGTAGAAGCGAATAAGCTGCAAGTTGTTTATTTGGGATGATGAACTAGATCTTCATAGAGTGATCATGGTGACAGTTACAAATCCTGACTTGCCACAGCTGCCTCACTACCCCCTTCATATTCAAGTATCAAATTTTTGACAAACTTCCCTCCATGGTGAAACACAACAGTAATAGACATCACTATATAAGCCAACAAAATAGTACAAATCAGAAACAGGGCTATAATGGACATTTCATGCTAAATTATAGACCTAAAATAGACATTACCACAGCCCCAAACCCGTGGTCAACATTCAAAAGTAGTAAAGATTCCCTAGACAACTCAATACAAAACCCAACGCATTCAATATTCTTCTATAACCCACATGGTGGTCCCCTTATCGATTACATTTGTACATTAAAGACAAACTAAAAAAATTAGTGAGGGGAATCTGCAAACTTGCGTACTGCCAAAAAGGAACCTCGTAGTACACGTCTTCGTCTTCCTGCTTCTACTTTTTGTCAGGAGCTCTGTGTAACACCCTAATATTTCACCCGTGGAAGAAATATCGGGGCACACCTAAAAGCATACATCAGAGTAATATTTCTATTTTGGGACATTGAACATAACTAACTTAGATGGAAACTCATCCGCGTAAACCACTCAATATCATAACGTTCACAAAGGAACTACATAATTAACATTAATCCAAGTTTTAGGTCCTCTCAAGCCTATTGTTCAACATTCAAATAGAAATAAGAACAGCGATACATAACTTTCAACAACGTTTAAGTCATAATATCGAAATACAAATAAAACAAAGGAACTAAGTAAATGACTAATAGATCTCCAAGCTCCCTATGGTTTTCCCCATGTAGCACAACTGCTACTCATGCTTCTTCGTCTTTGCTTTTTCCCTGCTTATCTGTAAACACCACAAACATAAAGGGTGAGATTACACATCTCAGTGAGTTCTATCGAGACCCATCACTAAACACTCGCGGTTCATTATGAATCGTTTTAATCGTAGACCGAGTCTGGATAGCTACGTACAAACATAACATACACACAACACCGACAACCACTTTGAGATTCCTCGGTGAACCCCAATCCACTAATCCTTTCATCAGTGGACAAACTTGGAAGAGGGGGCCTAGGTTGTGGGCTCATGACTTCCCTCCTCTAGTATGCTACTCGTAGAGGTCGTCACCCCGATTAATATCATTATTCATTAATCACATGGTTATCATACCTTGATGGGACATCAAGTCCATTCATTTAACAAAATCTTGTGTATTCTCACTCGTAAACCCTATACGATTATAACTCATTTTCATAACTTAGAGAATTCATAATATATAACTCATACATAAGCGTTTTTCACGAATTACGGTTAGTTCATCATTATATAGGGTTGGAAAAAGGATTGGAAGAGGTTTGGAACCAAAACAACACACATCATAGCATTCATAAGAGTCTGAGTTAGGGATTGTTAAACAATGGATTTGAAGGTGGAAAACCAAGGAAACAAACTGGGTGACAGAAGAAAACACGACCACCCGTGTTTTATTAACATGCCCGTATTTTATAGAAAAATGTCCGTGTTTTTTGAAACATGCCCATGTTTCAATTTTTTAAATTTTTTTGCACAATGACCAGAAATAAACACGGTTGCCCGTGTTTTTTAAAACAAGGGCATGTTTTTGGCTCTGATAGCAATTTGTTTCTTTACTCTTCCTACTTCCACCACTTGTTACTCAATTTCGTTCCAAACGAAAACCACATCAACACACCAGCAAATAAACACATTTTCAAACATCATTGGAAGAATTTAGACTCATCAAAACTTCAGTTTAATTCTCACAACAGTCAAACAATAATTTGGCACATAGCATGATTTTGAAATTCATGAAATAAACACTTAAAACTTATAACAGCAGTTCATAGCACTTAAAATCAACATGTATTCACCCGTTTCATGAGAACCTCATTCTAAACATTAAATTAAGACATTAACACAAACATTGGGTGAAGAACTCCCCTCTAATTCAGCACCAAAATCGACAACAAGCAAGACATTGTAACTTGAAGCACCCAAGTAGCTCCTATGCACCCAATTCGAACCCAAGTTCTTAACTTTGAAATCAGCTGCGAATCTCTCCGTTTGATGATTCTAACCACAATGTGACTCCTAAATGATGCAATCCAACAACCAAGTCTAACATGCAACCACTATTAGCTTCAATCCCAACTCCCCTCCCACATGCAAGTTTCGAAAGTGGGGAGGAGGAAGAGTGGATGATTCTGTGTTTCTAGGTTTCTATGGATGAATTGAACTCAAATAGAGCAACTTATGAAGATGGAAGGTTCAGCTGTGGTTTTTGAGATGAATGGAGTGAGGGTTTGGGAAGCTCTCCCTTTTTCTCTCTTTTCTCTCCACTCTCGAAATCTCTCTCTTTCTCCCTTTTCCAATTTCAGCTTTTTGTTCTCTCTCAAAGTGTGTGTGTGTTAATATGTCTTGTGGATTTTTTTGTGTGGTGTGATTGAGCTGAAGGGAAAAATAACTAGAGAAAGACTATTTTGCCCCCAAGTTATAAACAGCCCTCTAATTACTCTTACACTACCCAATGCAACCTATTTTAACAACCAACACTTATACAATCAATTTACTTAATAAATCACAAAATATTCAATCAAGGGGGTTAGAAATAAATAAAAATAGAATCACTTAGTCATCAATCATAGCTCTCTATATATATTTAATTAAGTGAAAGTACTTACTAATCTCAAATAGTTGAGATTAGCCAATGTGGGGATGTACATTACATCCCAACTTGAAAAAATTTGTCCTCAAAATTGATCAAGTTTCTTCCGTGTACTAAGCACGGGATTAAAGGTTCGTCGATCGCTAGACTACACATAACTTACAACTCCAAAAATAGGTAATCATGGGCATACCTATATTATAGTCATGGAGCTTAAATCTTTAAGCATCATCGGTCTACTTAGCCTTATACCAGCACGTCGCGTATTGGATTGAGTTAGATGAGGGTTGGTTTCTCAGGGCGAATAAAAATCACAACAAATTTTAGTTAAAACCTTTCAAGAAATCTTTGTTAAAACATTTAAAATTCAATAGTGATTTCGTGATCCTTACTCGGTCTAAGCCTGATACTCACCCCAACTTAATTCAATTGTCATATATCAAAAGTTATTTAAATTACCCAAAGGCTAATTTTCCTTCAAACATTCAAGCAAATCTCTAACAATTTGGTTTTATAAATGTAAGTAAGAGGTGTGATTTCG
This sequence comes from Astragalus membranaceus, assembly GCA_039519185.1. NCBI lineage: Eukaryota > Viridiplantae > Streptophyta > Magnoliopsida > Fabales > Fabaceae > Astragalus > Astragalus membranaceus. The sequence continues at coordinate 174,218,865 of CM076848.1, read as the reverse complement.
AAAAACTTAGAAATTTCTAGACACGACATCTTAACAATAAAACATTGAACATAAAAGACTTATTGGAAGGTAAAAGTTTAATAAAAAATTAAAGTTTGCCATTTTCAAAATCTCATACGTTCGTTTCATAAAATAATTTCGGTAAATCCTACTCTTGATATGTTCCATTAATCATACTTCATTTTAGTTCCATCAGGGTTAGAGTAACTTAGGTTAAATCAAGGAAGGGATTGGGAAGGAACTCGAGTCGAAAAGAAAGCGGAAACGCGTTTTTGAAAAATGGTTACAGAAGGAGGCGCATGGACCGGGCCCTAGGGTGCACAGACCGGGCCCCTTTCTCAACATTCCAAAAATTTCATTTTTCACGCCGAATCTGTTTCTCCATTTGATATCTTTCCCGATCTTTCCAGAATTCAAATTAAGTTAACCACAATACTTTAAATCATCAATAACAACACCAAACATCATTCTAATCAATCGTTTTGAAACATTTAACTCGTAACGAAAATTTGAATCTTGTTTAGTCTTTGCTTTGAAAAACCAAATTCAGTAACTCGACTTTTTCAAACAGACAACTAATCACCCGTATCGTGATTCTAAAACCTTAAGACCATGACCGATCAGTAGAAAACATAAAAAGGATGGAGGATTCACTATCAAGGGCTTATGCATTACACATTCACCGCCCAATCATATATTCTTGCTCATATCTCGTTTAATTTATTAAAACAGCTTAGGTAATATTTGAACTCATTCACTTCACTTATTTATATATATATATATATATATATATATATATATATATATATATATATATATATATATATATATATATATATAAAAGTGAAGTGATTTAAATATTACCTAATTAATTCTTAGTAATATACTGAGGTCATTCGTGTGTGTGTATATATATACACACACATGAATGACCTCAGTATATTACTAAGAATTAATCGGGTAAATACTTGCATAACTAAGTTTCAAATAATAAAACTATGTACATGCTTGATAACAGAAAAACAGTAACCTTTGTGATTTTATTAAAATACCAAATGATGTCGGATTTGAGTGAAAGACCATTCATTGGAAAGGTATGAAAGTCTAGTTTATGAATATGATTTCTGTTTTGTGAAAAAAGACATCCAATTCATACAATTTCTAAAAGAATACACAATGACATAGCAGTAAGACAGCAACTATTGTCCAATTCGTAACACACATTAAACTGTCAATACTCAGTCAAATCAAATGAAACTTGTGCTCAAACTGAAGCCAAGTGAATCTAATTTCCAATAAGACAATGATCATTCAAAACTAAGTTCTACATAAAAAGTTATAATCAAAACACTAAACCTATATCTATGCAATTTATACAGAATTTTACATGTAGAGTTTGTTCACAATCCGACATTACCCATACCCAACACAATCACAACATCAAAACTCAAATTTAACAACTTTCAAGCATGATTTGAGGTATCTTATCTTATCAAACTTCAACACTCAAGCACACAGGCAAGCTTGACTTAGCATTCATAATAAGGCTCCACTTATGATTATACCTCAAACTTATGACTAAGTTCAACAACACACTTTTTGTACAACATTAAATGGAAACCATATTTCAGAAATTTAGTCTAACTCAACCGTAGAACATTTCAATCTTACACTGGTGCACAGAATTTTCGGGAAACCTACTAGTTAGACGACTTCTACAAGCCGATTAATTTTCTTGGCGGAGCTTTTCTAAAAGTTCCTAACTATTATCCTTTTGGGGTCTCCAATACTTAGACACTAGGGTATGAGGAGTTCTGGGTAAGAGGAATCGTACTAAGGAGACATAAAAAATTTCCCAGAAAATCAAAGGTCACGAGGAGTCTATGAACTTCATTGAATCATCCATTAGTCTAGGTGTAACATTTACTTTCAGACTAAGTGTGGAATTGGAATAATGGTAGTGCCAAAGAAATTTTGAAAATGAAAGGATTCTTTTAAGGAATCAAACGGGTGCACACTTTGGGCTTCCGTATTGATTCAGAAAACAGGTTCTGAAAATATATATATATATATATATATATATATATATATATATATATATTGAACATTCCCTTGGTCTTCCATCTTTCCGAATTCCATAAACATCCCAGTATAATTTTTACAGCTATCGTAATCAACCTAGTTCGGAACGTGTCCCACTTATTGAACAACACAGCATTCAACACTTAGGTAGATTGACCTTTCTCCTCTTCCGGCGTATAAGCGGGGTGCCTAATAGTCTAGGACTTTTGAAGACTCTAATGATTGCTGAAAGGGTTGTAAGCTACTAGTAACCATTTCTGAGAGATGGCCCTTCTTAGGACTCTAAAGGAAATTATCTTACTCCGGAATCTAAGAACTTAGTCTCAATGGTTGGGAATCCTCTTCCTACTTCCCATGCCAATCGAGAGCTTATGTTCTACGAACACTTTAGGGTTTAACGACTTAGGGTAGGACAGGAGTACCCTTCAAAATCAAAATTAGAGACACATTCCAAAACCTACGCAAACGTGTAGACATTTTTGTTAACTTTCCAACGCATCTCGGAGCATAAAAATCGGAGTTCTGAATCAAAAGTTATGAATAAAACGTGTCGAACAGAAATTTCTCACAGACCAAAATTGGCATACTCCTAGTTGGAGGGTCGTAATATGGTTAACTCTATTGACATTACATACTAGCCCTTTCTTGAAAGGGACCCGATTCATGAATCTTGATCAAGAACTAATCTAATGAACGTTGGGTGGTTCTACTTGCCAATATTACCGATACAATTTTATTTTACTAGTCCGGCTGCATGACAATTCGAAAGGTGGTTCTGAAGAAAGGAAACCTGATCTAGACTCGCGACTATCCGAAGGATTTCACTAAACTGTGACATAAGTTGGGGGGTTAGCTCGAATCATCAGGTAAGGTTAACTACTAGACATTATCTCGGTAACTGAGAGACTGGTTAAACAACGATCGGAGTTTCAAGGTGTCAACTACTCCTAAACATATCTCAGGGAACTAACACTCCTACTACCGGAAGGTTTCGCTTAGATTGTAACTCTTTAGATTATCTATAACGATTTATACGTCAACCCCACGTAGCACCAGCTCGAAAGACTGAACAGTTTCCCACAGCTTCCTCGAACCAACACGGATGCCCATCTTTTGCTTCGAAATATCGTCGGTACTCTTCGGCTTCTGTTGCGTGCTCGGATGAAACAAGAAAGCCAAGAAACCTATGGTCTAGGGTTTTGAACATTTTCGGGGCTGAGGCAACCAATTGTCATCATTCTCAGTATGTTGTGTGAAATATGGAGTGGATCTAGACTCAATGCTCACACAAAATACTAAAAGGTTTTGATAGTCAATAGTCTAAGTCCCTAGCTGACTCGATCTAACTATCCTCTTGACCGTAAGGTCACTAAGCCCGACAAGGTCGAACTGCTCTGATACAAAAATGTAACACCCTAATATTTCACCCGTGGAAGAAATATTGGGGCACACCTAAAAGCATACATCAGAGTAATATTTCTATTTTCGGACATTGAACATAACTAACTTAGATGGAAACTCATCCGCGTAAACCACTCAATATCATAACGTTCACAAAGGAACTACATAATTAACATTAATCCAAGTTTTAGGTCCTCTCAAGCCTATTGTTCAACATCCAAATAGAAATAAGAACAACGATACATAACTTTCAACAACGTTTAAATCATAATATCGAAATACAAATAAAACAAAGGAATTAAGCAAATGACTAATAGATCTCCAAGATCCCTATGGTTTTCCCCATGTAGCACAACTACTACTCATGCTTCTTCGTCTTTGCTTTTTCCTTGCTTATCTATAAAACCCCACAAACATAAAGGGTGAGATTACAAATGTCAGTGAGTTCTATCGAGACCCCTTACTAAACACTCGCGGTTCATTATGCATCGTTTTAATCGTAGCCCGAGTCTGGATAGCTACATGCAAACATAACATACGCACAACACCGACAACCACTTTGAGATTCCTCGGTGAACCCCAATCCACTAATCCTTTCATCAGTGGACAAACTTGGAAGAGGGGGACCTAGGTTGTGGGCTCATGATTTCCCTCCCCTAGTATGCTACTTGTAGAGGTCATCAACCCGATTAATATCATTATTTATTAATCACATGGTTATCATACCTTGATGAGACATCAAGTCCTTTCATTTAACATAATCTTGTGTATTCTCACTCGTAAACCCTATACGGTTATAACTCATTTTCATAACTTAGAGAATTCACAATATATAACTCATACATAAGCGTTTCCCACGAATTACGGTTATTTTATCATTATATAGGGTTGGAAAAAGGATTTGAAGAGGTTTGGAACCGAAACAACACACATCATAGCATTCATAAGAGATTGAGTTAGGGATTGTTAAACAATGCATTTGAAGGTGGAAAACCAAGGAAACAAACTGGGTGACAGAAGAAAACACGACCACCCGTGTTTTATAAACATGCCCGTATTTGATAGAAAAATGTCCGTGTTTTTAGAAACATGCCCGTGTTTCAGGTTTTAAGAAAATTTTGCACAAGGACCACAAATAAACACGGTTACCCTTTTTTTAAAACATGGGCATGTTTTTGGCTATGACAGCAATTTGTTTCTTTACTCTTCCTACTTCCACCATTTGTTACTCAATTCCGTTTCAAACGAAAACCACATCAACGTACACCAGCAAATAAACACATTTTCATACATCATTGGAAGAATTTAGACTCATCAAAACTTCAGTTTAATTCTCACAACAATCAAACAACAATTTGGCACATAGCATGATTTTGAAATTCATGAAATAAACACTTGAAACTTATAGCAGCAGTTCATAGCACTTAAAATCAACATTCATTCACCCATTTCATGAGAACCTCATTCTAAACATTAAATTAAGACATTAACCCAAACATTGGGTGAATAACTCACCTCTAATTCAGCACCAAATCAACAACAAGCATGACATTGTAACTTGAGGCACCCAAGTAGCTCCTATGCACCCAATTCGAACCCAAGCTCTTAACTTCGAAATCAGCTGCGAATCTCTCCGTTTGATGCTTCTAACCACAATGTGACTCCTAAATGATGCAATCCAACACCCAAGTCTAACATGCAACCACTATTAGCTTCAATCCCAACTTCTCTCCTACATGCAAGTTTCGAAAGTGGGGAAGAGGAAGAGTGGATGATTATGTGTTTTTGGGTTTCTATGGATGGATGGAACTCAAACAGAGCAACTTATGAAGATGGAAGGTTCAGCTGTGGTTTTTGCGATGAATGGAGTGAGGGTTTGGGAAGCTCACCCTTTTTCTCTCTTTTCTTTCCACTCTCGAAATCTCTCTCTTTCTCCCCTGTCTCAATTTCAACTTTTTGTTCTCTCTCAAAGTGTGTGTGTGTGTGTGTGTGTGTGTGTTAATATGTCTTGTGGGTTTTTTTGTGTGGTGTGAGTGAGCTGAAGGGAAAAATAATTAGAGAAAGACTATTTTGTCCCCAAGTTATAAACATCCTCTAATTACTCCTACACTACACAATACAACCTATTTTAACAACCAACACTTATACAATTAAGTCACTTAAGAAATCACAAAATATTCAATCAAGGGGGTTACAAATAAATAAAAATAGAATCACTTAGTCATCAATCATAGCTCTATATATATTTAATTAAGTGAAAGTACTTACTAATCTCAAATAGTTGAGATTAGCCAATGTGGGGATGTTACAAGCTCTGCAATGCTTTCGTCTTTGCGTGTGCTTCCTTCTTCTTGCTTAAACAGAAACCCTAGCTCTGCAATGCTACTTTTTGTCACGAGAGTGAGAATGAGAGCCACGAAGAGAGTGAGATTTCGTCTTCTTCTTCGCACTGAAACCCTAATCAGAGAGAGTGAGAAACGGAGAATCAGAGTGAAGTGAGTGAGAGAAATCAGCGATAATGGAAGAGTGAAGTAAGTGAGAGACGAAAATGGAAGACTGCAGTGAGTGAGAGAAATGAGCGAACACGTGTACCCTAATTAGAACACGTGTACCCTAATTAGCCACGTGTCAGGCCAACATGGAGGCCAAATGGCAGCCAAGTCAGCATAGACTTAACACTGTTAGCTAAAACTAACAACAGGGGAGTAACTAGAAACACTTAATATTTGCAAGGTTTATTTTAAAAGTTTTTTTTGCAGGGGGTAAATGGATAGTGGGAATATTTGTTTGGGGGTAACATATATTTAAGCCTTTTAAAAATGAGGGTGGAAACTGCAAATTACCCAATAAATGAGGGGGGTATAGTGCTTTTAAGATTAATGAATTTGAAAGGACCCAATGGTCATTGCTTGGGAGTGATTCTTCGTGTTTGCTGCAGTGTGTAACGATCTGTTGGTGTGATAGGCTTTTGTCAGAAGACATGTTGCCTTCCTTTCTGAGAACACTTGAATTTCACAGTTGTCCAAGACTTGAGTCATTACCAGAAGACAAGCTCCCTTCCTCTCTAAAGCTATTGAGCATTGAGCTATGCCTTGTGTTAGAAGAAAAGTATGGAAGTAAAAGAGGGAAAAGTTGGTCCCACATTGCTCACATCCCTGTCATCAAAATTAATGGCAAAGTAACCATATGAGCCTTGGAAATGGAAGGGAAGGAAGCCCACACTCCATCTTGAGGTATGTTTTTTTTGTCATTGTAGATGCCTAGATGATCTAATGATTTTGTTTGGTTATTTGTTATTCTGCAAATTGTTTTATAATTTTTTTTCGTCGGGTACTTCTTCGTTATCATTTCTACTTATATTCATTATGGGATTTCTATGTCTAATAATATATTTCTCTACAGAATCAGAAGGAAAATTGTAAGATGGTGGAGATTCTAAAAGATCAAATTTCAAAGCTAGAAACAAAACAATCATAGATATGCTTTCAATCTGTGTTGTAACAACAACAGTAAACAAAGAAATAATAATAGAAATGAAAAACGGAAATAGGAGACACGATATTGGTCACGTAGTTCGGCCAAACTTTGCCTACGTCTGCGACTACAGAGCAGCTGTAGTTCCGTCTTATTGCTTGGATGAATTAGGGTTTCAGTGTTACAATAGGTACTTATAATAACTTAGTTAAAATTATAACAATACCCTTGAACCCTATCGTGGTGGGCTGACTCCCCCCACACCCCCAAACAGTTTGGGCCAAGCCCATTATGAGCCATACCCAACAATCTCCACCTTGGCGAATATCAAACTCTTATGAAGATTTACTGCATGGCGTCCACATCCTTGGCGCTGGGGATAGAGCTCCTGCTTAACACTGAGAAACATGTAACAAGTCTAAGCAGTGCTTGAACTTGTCACTGGTGACTGGCTTGGTCAACATATCAGTTGCGTTCTCTGAAGTATGAACCGTTTCAAGTAATATCTGTCCGGAAGCAAGTAAGTAGCTCTCTAATCTTGTGAAACCTCACATCAATATGCTTAGTCCGAGCGTGATACACTTGATTCTTTGCCAAATAAATGACACTCTGACTGTCACAATGCAACTGAACTCCACCTTGCTCAACACCCAATTCCTTCACTAACCCTGTCAGCCATAAAGCCTCTTTGGTAGCTTCAGCTACTGCCATGTACTCTGCTTCAGTTGTTGACATTGCAACTATGAATTGAACTGATGATTTCCAGCAGATGGGTCCACCTGCAAGAGTAAAGACATATCTCGTTGTAGACCTCCTATCATCCATTTCACCAGCATAGTCTGAATCAACATATCTCACAACTGAAGGATCACCTCTTTCACTGCTAAACATGATACCATTACCCGTTGTACCCTTTAAGTACCTGAAAATCCACTTGACTGCTTCCTAATGATGCTTTCTCGGTTTGAACATAAAATTGCACATTTGACTTACAGCTTGTGCCAAATCTGGTTTAGTGCAGATCATAGCATACATTAAACAACCAACAACACTGGCATAGGAAACTTTTGACATATACTCAACTTCTGCATCTGTCTTTGGACACTGATCTAATGAGAGCTTAAAGTGATTCGCCAATGGAGTACTCACAGATCAGAAGAGAAGCTACTCAAGCGTTCAAGACTTATGTGTTATTTTGCTTTCCATAGGACGCGTGTAAGATCCCGTCACTTCAGCCTTATGACTTTTGTAGTTGAGAGGTGATCTTTTAAAATTCAACTAGACTTGGTAAAATCTTTTATATAAAAGCTAATAGGTTAAGCACAAATAATGAATTGTTGTTTTTTAAAGAAAATAGATTCCTGGCTTAGTGTTTTAAAAGAACTTGTTTTTGAAGTAAAGAATCGATTCTTGATTTGGTCTTTAAAGCAAGAAATCGATTTCTCTCTTGCTTTTAGAGCTAGAATCGATTTTGGGCTTCATCCTTGAAGCACACAATCGATTCTTGGCTTAATTACTTAAAGCAAGAAATCGATTCTTACCTTGTTTTCTTTAGAGCACATAATCGATTTCTTTACCTTGTTTAAAAGGACAACAATCGATTTTTCACTTATCACAATAGTGTTAAAAAGTTCTTCAACGGTCATATTTTTACAATCCCTATAAATAGGACTTAGGGTTTCACGAAGAAAGAGAACAACCTACAAAATCCAAAAAGAACAGAACGTGAACTTTCACTGTCACACTCTTCACGTTCTTCATCATTGGTTAGGTTGGGAATAGCGCTTATCCAAATCTCTCATCTCTCTCAACTACATCATTATCATATGCTTGAGTGATTGGATCCTAGTTATCAATTGTAAACATCTATATTTGGTTGTTGTGAAATCCCGAGAGTTGTCTTGGGTAATTCAATCAGGGAGATTAAATTGTAGAGAAATCCTTAGCGGGGAGCTTGGGTTCTCAATTTGGGAAAATTGAGATTGGTGTGATAGCTATAGGGGATTTTCTTGCTTGTAAGACATTGAAGAAGTTCTCACTACAAGAATAAGCCTATATTGCTACCGATGTTTGCCACGGAGGGCTATCCGTCGCTAATTTGCGACGGACTTGCGGCGATTTGCAACGGCGAGTGAGATTGGGAGTTGGGCACTAGAAATCCCGCTCATAATTTGCGACGGGAAGGAACGTTAGTCACTAATTTCCGACGGACAAGGATGATGGTAGCTAATTTGCGACGGATGCGTCGTCGCAAGCCCGTCGCAAACGTTTTTTCTAGTTTTATCCACGCGATCCCTTATCTCTTCTCTCAGACACACAGGACACAGTTTCACTCCGCCCTCCTCACTCCTCACGCCGTTCGCGTTCTCCGCCCTCCTCACTCCTCACGCCGTTCGCGGTCTCCGCCCTCCTCACTCCTCACACCGTTCTCCGCCCTCCTCACTCCTCACGCCGTTCGCGGTCTCCGCCCTCCTCACTCCTCACACCGTTCTCTGCCCGCCTCACTCCTCACACCGTTCGCTAACTCGTCGCCACTGCTCCACCCTCCGACGCGCGTCTCTTCTTCGGTCGTGGCTCACTGTTTCGTCTCTACCAGGTAAATCGCCTTCCCTTTTCCCTTTTCCCTTTTCCCTTTTCCCTTTTCGTCGCTGTAACCCATTTTCTCATTTCACCGTGAAAACCCTAAATTCCCAAATCGCTGCACTCAATATCAGAATCACGAAGAAGAATCAAATCACGCAGAGAAATCGTATCACGGAGAAGAATCGCTACACCCAGTTTCAGAAATCACGCAGAAGAATCGCTACACCCTTCAGTCTTGTTCTCAGGTTGCTTCTTCTTCTTCTTTCAGTACTCTTTTAGATTTCACGAAGCAATTTCCATTTTGATGGTTTTTGGATTTTCACGGGTTTTTGTTTTGTTTTTGTTATAATCTCTTCCCATTATTCCATTAGTGCTTATGTCTTTCCTATCTCTTTTTGATGTATTTCATAGTTGGGATCCAAATTGAACACTATGAATGTTTCTTTATCTATAGCATCAGTTTTTGACATTTTTGAAACATTAGCAAATAAGAGAGTTTCAGCATTGTTGTTTTTTGATTGGCTTAAGGTTTCACATCCCGAGCTTTCTTGTGATCTTGAAATAGGTGGTTTAGTTGTTAATAACTGCGGGTTATTGGGAAATTATGAAGCAATGATTCCAATTTTGAATGAGTTTAACCTTAAAAATATGCGTTTGGGAACTTTATCATTTAGGTTCTTGTTGGTTTTAGATTTGGATAAAGATTCTACTATGGAATGTGTTAGGAGAGTTGTTGATGTGCTTAATGAGGTCGGTGGAGTGTGTCAAAGTTCTGGAATTCAGTTGTTGATAGACATGTTTAGTTTTTTGGGTTCTTACGATGTAGCCAAGTTTGTGATAAGAACAGCAGGGAGGAAAGTGAATCATTATAATTTCTTATTGAGGAAGATATGCGAGAGAGGTGAGTACGAAAGAGCGGGAGATTTGGTAAAGGAGATGAAGAGAAGTGGTTTGGATCCAAACAAAAGTACTTGTAATTTGTTGGTTAGTTATCTATTGAATGGTAAGTTTTCTGAAGCTTGCCAAGTTCTTGAGATTATGGAAAAGGATTATGGTTTACTGGACGAGTTTACCTTTGATGTTCTTATTAGCCTATTATGTAAAAATCAGCAGCCTGATTTAGCTTTGAAGTTTCTTGATAAAATGACTTTGAAGGGTATTGAACCTAGTATTTTAACTCATGCTGTGGTAGATTGAATCATTTGACAGATGTTCTGGCTGAAAGGGGTAAAGGAAGAGTGAAGGAGATTTTAGAAGAAATTGATAAAAGACCTTACTATAAATGCTTTAATTGAAAATGATGCCCAATGTGGTTGATTAAGCACACCTGCATCCCTATACGCGAAATTCTGTGGCTCAGCCTTTGTTGTTAATATCATTTTGATATTTTAGTAGTTTATTGTCTTTTTTATTTTTACTTCTAGTTTCCTACTCATTTTAACCTATAAGCATAAAAAATGAAAAGGAAAATGTGATCTTCATATGAAACAATTTTTCTCTTTATGTGGCAGAAGTGAACCAGTCAATAAAAATTTGTACATCTCATGCCTTGTTCTTCTCTTTCCTTCTTTCTCTTACTATTTTCTTGTTTGCTCACTTTGCTTTCTGTCTTAGAAATATTGTTAGCCTTGCTTTGTTTATTACTGTATAATGTATATTGTTTTGCAATGCTGGACACCATAAATATTGATAGTATATGTTATACTTTCCAGTTCTAAGTGTCTTATAGGCACCATAAATTGTTTTGTATTATTTGATGTATTTCCTATCTCTTTTTGATGTATTTCATAGTTGGGAAATTTTCAACTTTAAAGGGTTATGTTATTTATCTACATTATTTCTAATTCATCTTTTTCAGGGTATCATTGGATTGGAACCTGAATATGGAACCCTCCACATAAAAGTAAGTGCTCAGGATTTCAAGGCTCGTGAATCTCAAGGTATTATTTCTAAAAGCTGAATATGAATGACTCAAAAGTTGTTGATTTAATCTGGGTCTGTGCTAAATTTTAATTTGGGCCAAGGAAAAAAGACATGATTCGATCTGATTGTGGTTCCTGCAGTATTTTTGCTTCATAAATTGTGAATCAATAGTTATTGCCTTATTTTGACATTAATCCGTAACTGTGCAGCATGTTTCTTCTTCCTTTCTCCATAATTTTTAGTACCTTTATTATATTATATTACAATAGTAAATTAGTAATGGTTGCAATGCATCTACAATTCTGTGTGCAATCTGTGTACAAAACTTAGACCTGAAATGTAGAATTAGGACATGTTTCCACTCTCCAGTGACCAAACTTAGACCTGAAATGTTTGACAATGAGCAACAAACACTTGTAGGAAAAAGAAAAGTTAAAATGTTCTTGCAATAACGAGTCTTATAAATGGTAGCTTAGCTTCTTATATCTATATACGAGTTGAAATTAGTTTGTGCCTCTTAATATTTTTAGAAGCTTCCTAATCTATCCTCTTTACAGACATTTATAAACTTATAGGAAATATTTCATAATTTAGAAACCTACCTCAGTTAAGAAGTTCCAGCAAGTTAGAAAGATGTCATTAACAATTTATTTAGTTCCCACTTAAATTTTTGTCTCTTTCATTTTGTTATTGTTGATCTCTTTCATTATGATCTTCATCTTTGCTTCAACTTTCTTACTTTATGTAGTTCCACTCCTTGAAGCCATCCATTCTTAACAACTTAGTTGTTTCATTGACCTATGTTCCAGATTTTTTCTTTTACATTGAGGTGGTTACTGATTTTTCCTGTTCTTATATTCAAACACTATCTATTTTTTAAGCACTATCCTTTTACAACATTGAGTCATTGTTTCCGTGTGTTTGTACGTGGTTCCTGCAGTATTTTTTCTTCATAAATTGTGAGTCAATAGTTATTGCCTTATTTTGACATTAATCTGTAACTGTGCAGCGTGCTTCATAAATTGTGAATCAATAGTTATTGCCTTATTTCAATACAACTATACAAAATTCAGTCTTCAAATTTCTTCAAACTGTGGCAATCCAAATTATAAATCTGAATCTCTTTTGCTGCATGCTTTTACAGCTGAAACCGAATTGCTGGAAGTGGTCTCCATCCATGTAATATTGCTGGAACCGAATTGCTAGAAGTGGTCTCCAGCTGAAACCGAATTGCTGGAATTGCTGGAAGTGGTCTCCATCCGAATTGCTGGAAGTGGACCTGAACAGAAGTTCCACACAGGGTAGCTGCATAACTTCTGCATAACTGCACACAATATTGGTAAGCTAACAACATGTACAAATTGATAAAGTTGTACACTACAAGAATAAGCCAATATTGCTACCAATTTAATTGATTTTGTTTTTATTTTAGCATTTTAGCTTTTCACTCTCTCTCTCGATGGGCATCCATCGTTTACATTCTTATTTTGCTCTCTCTCTCTCTCTCTCTCTCTCTCTCTCTCTCTCTCTCTCTCTCTCTCTCTCTCTCTCTCTCTCTATCTATGGACATCCAACTCTCTTTTATATATTGACAATTTTAAATGTGCAGAATGGAATTTCCTCCTTCGCACCGCCTTTGTATGTATGATAGGTTGTTTCCAAAAAGAGCGGGTTTGAAACAATCTTTTATAGATGGCGTGTGGGATTTTATTCTTTTTGCAATGACACAAGAACAATTTGGAGTTGAAGGGGGGATTCGATGTCCGTGCGTCAAATGCAAATGTGGAAAGATTAGGAATCCATCGGAGGTCATTGATCACTTGAAGAAAGTTGGGTTTAGGCCTAATTATTGGATTTGGACGAGTAATGGTGAGAAAGGGCTTGATGTCGTCCCATTGGTTGGCGAAAATTGCAGGGGTGCTGCTAGTAATTCCGTGGAGATAGGATGTGGTGAACAAATCAACTTGATGTAGAATATGGTTTGTGACGGTCTTGGGGTGAATGTGTCATTCGAGGAGGAGCAATATGATAACATGGACGAGCTTCCGAATGAGCAAGCACAGAGATTCTATAATCTGTTGTTAGATGCAAACAAACCATTGTTTGAAGGGTCATCATACTCAAAGTTATCGATTTGTGCGAAGCTTTTAGCTCTCAAATCGTTGAGTAATACATCTGAGGTGGGAATGGGCTTGATATGTGACATGATGTCAGGCGTGACACCTATGAATGAAAATTTGCCAAAGAATTTTTACGAGGCTAAGAGGTTAGTTTCTAAGTTGGCATTGGAAGCTAGAAGGATCGATTGCTGTCCGAAAGGTCACATGTTGTATTATGACAATGAGTTTGGGAAAAAGGATGCTGCGCTACTTGAATGCAAATTTTGTAATGCGCCGAGGTATCATACTCGTAAAAGGGGGACTAGTAGTAAGAATAAACCAGTTCCGGTGAAGTCAATGTTCTACTTGCCAATAATTCCAAGGTTGCAGAAAATATTTGCATCCGAGCACACTGCAGGGAAAATGACGTGGCATTTTGAGAATAAATGTCTCGGTGTGTTGCGTCATCCGTCTGATGGGGAAGCATGGAAACACTTTGATCGGGTACAACCTGAGTTTGCAGCGGATCCACGCAACGTACGGCTTGGGTTATGCTCCGATGGTTTTACGCCATATACCCAAGTATTGGCTTCCCCATATTCTTGCTGGCCCGTTATTGTTACCCCGTACAACCTTCCCCCTGAGATGTGTATGACTAAACCTTACATGTTTTTGACTTGTCTGATACCTGGCCCAGAAAATCCAAAAGCAGGCATTGACATCTATTTAGAACCACTAATTGATGATTTGAAGAGGTTGTGGGATGGTGTCTCGACTTACGATTACGCACGGAAGGAGAATTTTATGATGAGAGCCACTTTGATGTGGACCATTAATGACTTCCCTGCTTATGACATGTTGTCTGGTTGGCATACTCATGGTAAATTAGCATGTCCACATTGTATGGAGCATACAAAGGCATTTACCTTGAAACACAGAGGTAAGAGTTCTTGGTTTGACTCGCATCGTAGGTTTTTGCCACATGATAATGCATTTAGAAGAAACAAGAATGCATTTAAGAAGAAGGAAGTTGAAAATGATGAGGCGCCTCCTCAGTTGAATCCAGGCCAGGTTTGGGATAGAATTAGAGATTTGCCCAAAATCACAGATGATCCCCTTGTTTCTCGATTTGATGGATATGGACAAGTGCATAATTGGACAAAGAGCAGTATCTTTTGGGATCTCCCATATTGGAAAGATAATTTATTGAGGCACAATCTTGATGTGATGCACATAGAGAAGAATTTTTTTGACAATATATTTAACACAGTGATGAACATAACGGGCAAAACAAAGGACAATGATAAGGCGAGATTGGACGTTGCTCTTTACTGCAATCGAAAGGACTTAAATTTGAAGCCACAAGCTAATGGAAAGATGCTCAAACCCAAAGCATGTTACTCATTAACTATCGAGCAAACAAATTCAGTTTATCAGTGGATAAAAGAACTGAAATTCCCAGATGGATATTCTTCTAAATTGGCAAGATGTGTTGATGTGAAAAAGAGAAGAATGATTGGGATGAAAAGCCATGATTGTCATGTATTTATGGAATGTTTACTCCCTATTGCGTTTAGTTCTTTACCGACGCATGTTCTAAATCCGCTAACTGAAGTGAGTCAATTTTTTAAGGATTTGTGTTCTGCGTCTTTAAGAGATGTTGACCTTGTTAGGATGGAACAGAACATTTCATTCATTCTATGTAAGATGGAGAGAGTATTTCCACCTGGTTTCTTTGATTCTATGGAGCATCTCCCCGTTCATCTAGCATATGAAGCAAGACTTGGTGGGCCAGTTCAGTACAGGTGGATGTATCCATTTGAAATGTATCATTTTGAGAACTAATTCATTTTTTTCCATTTGAGGTCAGTATAATTTTCCACCTAATCAAGTTGTTTTATAGATTCATGGGTGATTCTAAACGATCGGTGAAAAACAAGGCGAGGGTTGAAGGATCGATTTGTGCATCATACCTACACCGCGAAATAACCCACTTTTGCTCACATCTTTTCACCAACTTCACGTTGAGAAATAAAAGGAATGAAATGCAAAATGATTGTGTTAGACACTCATTAATGTTATCGGTTTTTGGCCAATCTGGTCGCCATTCTGGGAAGGAGTCGATTCATTGGTTAACGGATGCGGAATATAAGTCAGCTCATGTTCATGTGTTGAACAATTGCACTGAAGTTAAACCATACATTGAGTACGTATATCAATATTTTCATTCAATTAATTGTTCATATCTGTCAGCTCATTTAGTACTATCATCTAATTTGATCAGGTCATTCTTGTTGTCTGAAGATGTAAGAGATGATCAGGCATCTGCTCATATATATGAAAATTTTCCAATATGGTTTCAAGAAAAAGTAAGTGTTGAATTACTTGTTCCTCAACCTTAATCATGTGTTCCTCACGAAATAACTTGTTTGTATGTCACGTACGTAGGTTTATTCCGAGGAACCAACTCCAATCAATCAACACTTGAGAAACTTATCTGATGGTCCCTCTACAAAAGTGGAAGAGTATCACACATATTTCGTGAATGGCTACAAGTTTCATACCCACTCATGGACGAAAAACAAAGAAACAATTAACAGCGGAGTTTATGTAAAAGGGGTCAATGAAGGAGGTGAAGATGATTATTACGGTGTAATCCAACACATTTATGAACTAGAGTTCAGTGCGTTAGACTATGCTAAAACTGTAGTGTTGTTTTACTATGACTGGTTTGATCCGTCAGCTATAGGCACCAAAATGGATCCAAAGTATAATAGAGTGGACATACGAATGGACAAAAGATATCCAGCGTTTGATCCGTTTATAATGGCAGAGAATGTGAGACAAGTGTACTATGTTCCTTATCCATCAACTCGAAGAGACAAGCGAGGTTGGTGTGTGGCAATCAAGACAAAGGCAAGGAGTCGCATTGAAACAGATGAGCCAGTGGAAGATGTTGCCTATCAGACAGATGATATGTCACCTGTAAATGAAGTTAATGAAGTTGAACTGATTTCTAACTTACGTGATTTGGAAAGCAATGGTGAAGAAGTGGATCCAAACAACTTGGAAGGAGATGACTCACATGAGGTTCCAGTTGATGTAGAAGATGAAGACGATGAAGAAGATGAAGATGATGAATGGCCAGAAGATTAGATATATATAATGTGTTTGTGTTTGAATTGTGTGAATTGATGTATCCAAACAACTTGAACTGCTTTTGATTCATGTTTGTGTCACAATCTTGTGTGTGAATGGATGTATCCAAACAACTTGAACCGCTTGGTAATTGATGTTTGTGTTTGTGTTTTAAAAGTAAAGTTAATGTTTTTTAATTGTTTGTGTTTGTGTTTATGTTTAATTTCCTCTGCGCTAGCATGGCATCAGGTGGAGGTAAGGGGAAGTCTAAAGTTGTCCCTCGTCGTAAGAAAACGAGGGTGATATGGGTCGAGGACATAGGCGACTATTCAGAGATGCCTGCGACATCTACCCCTACACAGACACGCCCAACACATGCAGGTAGAGTGACACCATTGCAGAGTCCTCCAACACAGATGCCACAGCAGACCTCTGGAGTTAGGTCCGTAGATAGGCCACAGCAGACCTCTGGAGTTAGGTCCTTACATATTGGATCTAGTGCGTCGCCGCGAGTTACTCCTTCACCTACTCCATCTCCCCGAGATGTACATCGTAGTACTTCATCTGCACGAGTGACGCCTCCACCATCACAGAGTCCTCCATATCGCATGATTCCGGTACCCGGCTTTTGTGGGATACCTACTCCTACCCCTTCACCAGATGCTATGCCTACTCCGATCCCTTTGCCATCACCGACAGAGCTACTTTCACCTGGAGATGATGTGATACCTGATGATGATCAGATGCATGATGTTGAGGGGGGGTGATGATGTGATACCTGATGTTGAGGGGGGGTGATGATGTGATACCCGATGATGATGAGATTATTTTACGCGACGGGCGAGTTGTCATCCGTGTTGAGAATGGAGGGTATGTAAAGTTTTTTATAACTTTGTTTGATTGATTGTTTTGTCATATATATAATGGGTTTTAATCGTTTCAATTGTTTTAACTTCGCAGGTTTCTTCCTTCAAGGCCAGCTGCAAATGCTATCTGACTGACTATTCGCGAGTTATACCACTACCCATGGTCTAGTTGGTTAGAGCTTAATGAGGATGAGCGAAACCATTTTTTTAACGATTTTAAAGTAAGTGTTCATTTTAACACATCATTTTTTAACGATTTTAGAGTAAGTGTTCATTTTAAGTTGGTTAGAGCTTAATGAGGATGAAAGATTTTAGAATTTGTTAAGTTATTTGATTTGATGTAACATTTGTTTTGTAAATGTTTTCACAATGCAGAAAAAGTTGCATGGCGTAAGTCTCAGGAAGCCGCCGTTCGGGATCTTTTTCATACGAAGGCTGCTCTCCGACTCCCTGATATGCTCAGACATGTCCGCATGGGGAGGGACCAGCCTCTTTGGATGGGGGATCAAGTCTATAATCACCTAAGAAATCACATCTGGAATGATCCAAAATTCAAAGCTAAGTGTGAGCAGAATAAGAAGAACAGGGCATCAGAAAAAGGTGGAAGCTTGCACACTGGAGGTTCTATCTCTATGCTGCAGCATTCAGAGAGAATGGTATATTCTTAAACTTATATTTTCCTTATGTCAATATAATAATTTACCATTTACAAACTTAAGTTATTAATTATAGGCCAAGAAGATGGGGCGGAAGCCACATGTAGATGAGCTTCATCGCCACACTCACATTAAGAAGGGAACAAGCGAGTTTGTAGAGGACCGCGCCCGCATTACTCAGGTATAAAGAACATGCGAACATGTACTTTAAGGAAAGTTTAGCACTTCTGAAATTGATTGTTAACTTGAGTCCTTGACTGATGAAGCAGAATCACTGTTATTAACAACATTATTATTAGTCTTGCAACCTTGTGAATTATAATTATTAGCACCAGTACTAGGATTGGTAACAGTAGTTTCAAATGCTGCCATATTACTGAAATTGCCATATTGGTTTTGCCAAATGCTGCTGTGCAAAATTCCAGGAACATGTGCAAATTAGTGTAGTAGAATCTGTGCGCCAGTTATAGTTGGTGTGTTTGATTATAGTTGGTGTGTTTGTAATGAATTTGCAGGGCTATTGTATTGGAAATAGATATGAGAAACCATAGTTAATGTATAATATTGAAATTGCCATATTGGTTTTTCCAAATGCTGCTGTGAAAAATTCCAGGAACATGTGCAAATTAGTGTAGTAGAATCTGTGCGCTGGTTATAGTTGGTGTGTTTGATTATAGTTGGTGTGTTTGTATTGAATTTGCAGGGCTATTGTATTGGAAATAGATATGAGAAACCATAATTAATGTATAATACTGAAATTGCCATATTGGTTTTGCCAAATGCTGTTGTGCAAAATTCCAGGAACGTGTGCAAATTAGTGTAGTAGAATCTGTGCGCCGGTTATAGTTGGTGTGTTTGATTATAATTGGTGTGTTTGTATTGAATTTGCAGGGCTATTGTATTGGAAATATATGAGTCATTTCAATGTTAAAGACATTTCTGTCTGTTATTATGAATGTGCCTGATAAAATGTCTCATTTATTTTGAGTATGATTATAACTTGTGCATTTGATAGGAGGAGTTTCAGCGGCTGTTCTCTCAATCAGATATACCAGTAGACCCCGTTGAGTTGGCTAAGCTGAAGCGATTGTTGTGGGAAAAGGCTGTTGGAGGGCCCAATAAGAGTCGTGTGTATGGGACAGGAGGCATATTTGACAATATGGTAGACTCTGAAGCTTCGACGAGCACAGGCCTGTCTCCTGAGGCCCGTAGGATCATCCAAGATATGTCACAGCAATTTGCAGAGCAGTTTGCACGACAGCAGGAGCAGGTTGTCATACCCTAATTTTGTCCGGCTTAGGTCAAAACCCTAATTTTCCACAAAAATAAATAAATTGAAGAGTGAAGAGCATTATGCATTGCATTTTGGGTCCTAAAAGTCATTCCACAGCTTTTAAAATCATTTTTAGGGTCGAAATGCATTTTGGAGCAAAATTAGGGTTTTTGGAGCAAAAAGGGTATTTTGGTCATTTCCAAAATTAAGCAATTTCTCACCAAAAATCATTATTCAATATCAGAAGAATGCATTTGGATCAAAATGAGTTGGGTCATATTTTTTATGCGCATGCATTGATAAATTTTAGCATAAAAAGTCAAACTTCAAAGAAAATGGCAAAATGGGAATTTCCTTCAAGGAGAGGTATCAAATCAATTTTGGGAATGGTGATATCATGGAATTTTGGGCCCAATGATTGATTCCTAGGATATGGCCCAAAGTGGCATGAATAATGTGGAATTATCATGAAAAAAATAATCAAAAATGGTAAAATAAGGAAGTGTACTCATATAAGACAAAATGTACTATCTTTTGGCAAGCTTGCACAAACTTGGGCACCAAGGCCTCATTTGCTCCGAATTTTCCAGCTATTTTTCACCTCATTTTGTGTTTCTTCATGCCCTTGATCCATGTGATTTGTATTCCTAGCCATTGATTAAAATTCTAGATCAAATCCTAGGCTATAACTTTGTGTACAAAACCCTATTTGCCCTTAACAATTTTTGTGCAACAAAAAGCTCCTAATTTTCGTGTATGACCCCATTCCCTCTCCATTTTGTGTTTTCTCTCCACCCTCAATCCATGTGATAAGTGATCTCAACCCTCCATTCAAAATCAAAGTTCAATCCTAGAGCACTTAGTAAGGCCAATGACCCAATTGCCCCTAAACCTAAAATAGCTCTATAAATACTCCCTCATTCCCACACCTAAGGATCCTTTGGCCTCATTTTCACCCTAGCACACCAAAAACTTCTCCCTCTTCCTCTCTTCCACGAAATCCCTCTCACTCCCTCACTTCATCCTTCAATCTTTCACCATCAAATCTTCGATTTCTTGCTAGATCATCATCATTCCTTCCATTCTCTTCAAGGTGGCATCATCAAATTGCTAAGAGCTAGCAATCTTTGTGGGTTCAAGGGTAGATCCAAGTTCATTTTGAGTCTGTATCATCTCCTTCTTCATTTCTTTGTGATTTTGAGGTAAGCCTTGAAACCTTGCATCTCATATTTAGTTTTTCTTGCATAATCTCTCTTCTACTCCCAACTCCTTCTTGATTGCTTGTTGTTGTTGCTTTGAGGATCCATTTCAAACATTTTGACAAGGACTTAGGGAGCCTTGGGTGTTTGAGATGGGTCCTTGGCCTTGAAGGAGTTGTTCTTCTGCTTGAATGATTTCCCTTGCATCTCTAAACATTTTGAACTAAATTTCATGAAATAAGAGTTGTTTTATGGCATTGTTCATTTCGCATGCTTGTAGAAAACTTAGGGTTCATGTGAGTTTTATGCCATCCTTTGCTTAATCATGTGAATCCTTTGCAAAAATGGATCTATGTTGCTTTATGTTAACTTTTGTGTTTTTTTTTTTAATAAAAGTGTGGATCTATGTTCCCTTTGGGTTCGCATGCTTATGTTTAAAAACATTTTCAAATTGATTTTGTTGTTGTTCTTTGCTTGATGATGTTTAATCTTGTTGTTAATATTTTATTTTAGTGTTAGATGTTATTTTTTGTTGTTGGTTGATGATCTAGCAATATGATTCCCACTAGTGCCTAGTGCACCTTGACCTAAGTGGTAAAGATTGTTAGAAATGACTCAATTTAGTTTGTGTGTCCACTTATTCTTGTGTCTTAGTTTGCTTATTGTAAATTATTGATGATAGGCAAGTTGATTCTCGCTAGTGCCTAGTGCACTTTTCTCAAAGTGAGAGGATTGCTCTATGTGATTCAATTTAGTTTTAGTGTTTATTTACTTTTTACCATTTTACTTTACCATTCATTAACTTTTTACCAAAACATAAAAATATTTTACTACTTTGGTTTTTACCACTTCATTAATTTTTTTACTAAAACATAAAAAGATTTTACCACTTCTCATTTACCTCATGCATTTTTACTTTACCATCTCATTAAATAATTACCATTCACTTCATGCATTTTTACTTTACTTTTCACTAACTTCTTACTTAAAGTTTTACAACTTATCAACTTGCAAAAATACCCAAAACATTTTCACATTCATGCACCTTCATTCATACTTAGTTTATGTGACACTCTCATGCATCCTCATATGCTTATATCTCTTGCATCCTCTTATGCATCCTTGTATGCCATCCATTCATAAATAAAGTCCTATGCATCCATTCCTTGTACACTCTTGCACTTACATGCTTACCTAATCATGCATCCTTGCTTACATATTCAATCATTTAACTTAGAATACTCTATGTTTACAATCAATTGTATTCACTTGTTCTTGATGCCATGTAAATGTCTTGACCTGATTGTGTGCCCTCCTCTCCACATGTATGACCTCCTAATGGAGACGTAACTCTACATGCATGTTGTAGCATAGAGCCATTAGGGTAAATACAATCTTTCTTGCACACACACAATTACTTTGAGAACTTTGTTTTGCATCTTTAATAATTGAATCCTTTGATTGTATGGGCATGTTTAATCTTGGTTAATGAACGATATGTTCATGTTTGCTTGAGTATTATTCATTCATTTGCATTTGGTTATGGATTTAGAATTGACTTGAAATGTTCTACTCCTTTTCTAAAACCCATTTCCCAAAATCATTTCAAAACAGAAATAAATCAATCGTCATTAAACACCAATCGCGCCGTTGCCGATTAGGTTGTTAATGATGATATTGTTTTCAAAAGGAGTTAGAAGCGAGACCATTCTAACCGTTGTTGTTCGGTCTTCGCAAAAGCTCTGTCCCATTTTCGAAAACTTATTCATTTCTCAAAAATAAACCAATTGTCATTAAACACCAATCGCGCCGTTGCCGATTAGGTCATTAATGATGATTTCATTTTCAAAGGAGTTAGTAGCGAGGCCATTCTAACCGTTGTTGTTCGGTCTTCGCGAAAGCTCAATCCTTTTTCAAAACCAAAAAAGCCGAGAACTACGAAGCTTTGATCCCTCTTCCAGTGAGGGTACGTAGGAGCAGGGTCCTGTCCCGTCAAGCACACTTTTAAAAAAATCTTTGTTTTGTCCTGATTTTCAAAGATAAAGCCGAGAACTACGTAGCTTTGATCCCTCTTCCAGTGAGGGTACGTAGGAGCGGGGTCCTGTCTCGTCAAGCACACTTTTAAAAAAAAACTTTGTTTTGTTCCGCTTTTCAAAAAAAACCGAGAACTACGTAGCTTTGATCCCTCTTCCAGTTAGGGTACGTAGGAGCGGGGTCCTGTCCCGTCAAGCACACTTTCAAAAAAACTTTGTTTTGTTCCGCTTTTCAAAGAAAGCCGAGAACTACGTAGCTTTGAATTCTCCATTGCACCGGGAGATACGTAGGAGCGGGGTCATGTCCCGTCAAACACACTCTTAAAAAATCTTTGTTTTGTCCTGATTTTCAAAGATAACCAAAAATATTCTTCTTCCCTCCTGTTTTCAATAAAACAAACCTTAAAGAAAAAAAAAGAAGTAGAATAAATTGCTTTCAACTCGAACTTTTGTCTAAACCACACATCAAGTTAATGATTCCCTTTCGGTAGAAAGGAGGTGCGGGGTTCTAATACCTTCCCCGTACCTAACCGACCCCCGAACCTACATCTCTAGTTTTCAAAAGACCATCCGCCTTGTTTAAAAGACTTTTTTTCAATGTTTTGGTCTTAAAATTAAAATATTGGTGGCGGCTCCAAACTTTTTCCACGTTGTCAAACGAAAAGTCCCAACCTGGATTTTTCGGGCGCAACAGCTGGCGACTCCACTGGGGACTTTTTTTTAAAAAAGATGAGGGTCAAGCCTAGTTAACTTGATGTGTGGTTTTAAAATTAATTGAGTTGAAAGCTTTGTTTTGCTTCTTTTATATTTGTTCACAATGCCTTGTTCATGCATCCCTCAAATCCCATGTCCCCTATTCTCTGCTCCCTTTCTTAAGGTAAAAACATGCATTTCCTCCCATTCTATTATGATCCCTTCTTCTCCGCTCCCTTTCTTGAGGTAAGAAGTGCATATGACTATTGCTGAAACCTAGGTTGGATTATTGGTATTGTGATATTGAACCCTAGGGTAGACAACATGTTATTGCCTGCTATTGTTTGGACTGTTCTGGGTTTTACTTTGCAGGTGGGGTATATGTGGGTAGTTTTAGGCGGTATGCCCTTGCTGCACACACTCACACCTTATGCTTACTATGCTTTGAGAGGGGCCTAAAACCCAAGGTCTGACAAAACTTAGGAGAGTGGAAACGAGTAGTGACTGGCAATTGGACTGTTGTCCTTCCGACTCTCACGAAAGTTTCAGCCAGAGTATGCTCTTTCATGAGGCCTCACACCAGATGGCGTTCCATCGTTGTGGGTGCTATTGTGAGAAAGAATTAGCTCTGGTAACCTGGTGAGGAAGTGACTAGAACCCACATGGGAGGAACATTTGAGTTGTCCTAGAACTTAGGTCCCCACCTTCGTAGGACACAAGGGGCATACCAAATTGTGTGTTGCATGGTAATCTAGGCATGTTTTCAAAAAAAGAGAAGGGAGTTTTTCCAAAGAAATAAAAAAAAGAAAGTAGAGAAAGAGCTGCCGTTGTAGCCTTTCTTCTGCCGGTCCGTACGAAGTGACATATGGCCCACTCTTTTCAAAAAAAGAGAGAACGAGCTGCCGTTGTAGCCTTTCTCTTACTTGGTCCATATGAAACCACGTACGGCCCGCATTTTTAGAAAAAAAAAGAAGAAAAAATTTGAACTAATGCTAATAAAGGTTTTGCCCTAATCTGCATATGCATAAAACATCATCATCATTTTGCATGCATCCTCGCATTGCATCCAACATAAGCTTTTACAGCTCATGCATGCATCCTTGCATTTCATCAAAGTTTGTTTGCCGAGAATCCCAAAGTGACAAAGAATCTTGCCATAGGTACAGTATGGAATCAAAAAGTGAGACAGTGCACCCCCCGAGATATCCGGTTGAATGTATGGGGCGTGTTTGTTTTATTTGTTGATTCCACTCTTGTTATGTTCTAAACAAATCAAAATTCACTGTTAAATCTATGGCAAGATATGACACGTTGGGGTTCACGGCATAAGACAAACTAAAACTAACACTCATTTGCATTGCACGCATTGCATTCATTAATTTGCTCCTTCACTTAATAAAAATGTTCTACCAACAGAAGCGAGAGGCAAGCTGGTTCTCCGCCACCGATACTTCACCCGATTACAAGCAAAGCTGATGGCTGATCCTCAAGGGCATCCAGAGATTGAAACTGAAAGTAATCCAGAACATGAAGATTTGGGCGTACAAATTCTGAATCCTGAGCAGCTGGCTCAGGAGAACCTAGTGCTTAAAGATAAGGTTGGGGCAATGGAGGCCCAGGTGCATGAGATGATGGTCATGCTGCAAAGTTTAAAGAGTGAGACAGCTGCTGAAGGTGTCGCCGTCGTGGGTCCAGATGGTGTCACTTCTTTCGTTCCTCCTCCAATATCAGCCACAGTTCCTCCGGGATCCGGGGTCAGTCATCCCGTCTTTGCTTCAGGAATGAATGGGCAGAATCAATACACTTCACAAAGATATCCTTGGGGTATGCCTGCTGGGTACATGCTGCGAACTGTTGGACCTATCCCCGTCAGTATGGTTGCGCCTAATCAGGTCACTGCCGCCGTGTCCGGGGGAGCTGCCGGAGGACCGCAGATCCAAGCTCCTAGTCCCCATGCTGTGCCCAGTCCTACTCCAGGGCTTGCAGCACCCCCTCACAATGTTCCTCAGCCTGGAGGGTATTATTACAGTATGGGGAGTCACCCCCAAGGACATATGTTTGAGGGATCACAGCCAAATGACCCGATTCGTGCACTTGAAGAAAGAGTAAAGGCAATGGAGGGTGTTGGTGTCAGAGCCAAGGAAGCTCGTGAGCTGTGTTTAGTCCCAGATTTGGTTTTGCCACCAAAGTTCAAAGCTCCCGAAGTGGACAAATACAGAGGAACAGGCTGTCCGGAGAGTCATGTTACGGTGTTTGTCCGAAAAATGGGTCCTTACGCCAATGATGACAAACTGCTGATTTACTGCTTTCAAAACAGTTTGGCTGGAGCTCCTCTAGATTGGTACATGAAACTGCAATCCTCTGAAATTCGTTGTTGGAAAGATTTGTGCGAAGCATTCATGAGACAATATAAGTATAACATGGACACGGCTCCGGACAGGTCGCAATTGCAACACATGAGTAAGGGAGAAAGGAAGAGTTTCAAAGAATATGCACAGAAATGGCGAAGCCTAGCCGCCCAGGTCCAACCTCCTTTGACTGAAAAAGAAATGGTGTGCACGTTCTTGGAAACTCTGCCAGCAATTTACTATGACCGGCTGATTACAAGTGTTTCAACTAGCTTCTCCGATATGATAGTCTTCGGGGAAAGACTTGAGCATGGTCTCCGAAGTGGGAAGATTTCGAATCACCTCAGTAATGCAGGAAGCTCTGGTGGTTCAAGCAATCAGAAGAAGCCTCACTCCCATTTCCCGAAGAAGAAGGAAGGGGAAACAAATGTAATCTCGGGAGGAAGTTCATCCTTTGGTACCCCTCCACCACAAACTGTTCCATTTTCTGCTCTTGTGCCATCCCAGCAAGGCAGTGACAGTCACAGGGCTCAGGGTTATCAGTACAAGAAACGGACCAGTTTTGATCCAATACCAATGACATACACTGAATTGTTTGATCACTTGACTTCCAAGAACTTGATCAACACTCGGCCAATGAAGGCCCTGCAGCCGCCATTTCCCAGAAGTTACAACGCTAATGCTACCTGCAGTTTCCACGAAAACGGGGTCGGTCATACTGTGGAGGAATGTAAAGCCTTCAAGCATGTGGTGCAAGACCTAGTAGATGCTGGGTGGATCTCGTTCATGCAGAGCAGCCCGAATACAACAACTAATCCATTGCCAGGTCATCAGAGGCCAGCTACCAATGCTATAGAAAGTTCTGTTGGGCAATTGGTAAAGGATGTGCAGAAGATTAAGACCCCGTTGGGTGTTATCTACTCTGAGTTATGCTATGTTGGGGTGGTTAAGAAGGGGTGTTGCCATGAAGAGGGGTGTGCTGACTCCACGTGCGTGGGGAATTGTGAAAGCTTTGAGATGATCCTGCAGGACCTGATGGATCGGTGTGTGGTCCAGATAGGAGCCCATGATGTTGAAGAAGAAGTGTTGACTCTACATTCTGATAAAAGTAGAGGACCCAGAAGACCTGTCGAAATTCCTTACAATTACAATCCCAGATTGGTGCGGGCAAACGCCCAACCAATAATGATTGAAGTTCCGGCTCCTTTTCCCTATAAGTCGGACAAGGCAGTTTCGTGGAAGTACACTGCACTATCTACAGTCGAATGCTCCCCAAGTGCTCCTACCGTAACCAACATAGGGGGATCAAGTGGGATCACAAGAAGCGGAAGAGTATATGCTCCTGAGACTCTCCGAGCTGAAACTTCCAAGGAGGCCGAACAGAGGGGCCGCAAGGAAAAAGGAAAAGAGCCAGAGGTTGCTCAAGAGAAAGTGACGGAAAAAGAAGCGGATGAATTCTTGAAGATCGTCCGGCAGAGTGATTATCGAGTGGTTGATCAGTTAAAGCGAACTCCATCCAAGATATCCATGCTATCATTGTTGCTTAGCTCGGAAGCACACAGAACAGCTTTGATGAAAGTGCTCAGCGAGGCTCATGTTGCAGAGGATATCACAGTGAATCAGTTTGATGGGATTGTGGGGAATATAGTGGCTGCAAATCACCTAACATTTGCCGATGATGAGTTGCCTTCAAGCGGAAAAGAGCACAATCAAGCTCTGCACATCTCGGTAAAGTGTGGAGACTATGTGCTGGCCAGAGTACTAATTGACAATGGGTCTTCATTGAACGTGATGCCGAAGTCAACTATGGATAAGTTAGACGTTGATTGCTCCTACATGAAGCCGAGTTCGACACTGGTGCGGGCCTTTGATGGGTCCAAAAAGGAAGTTCTGGGGGAAATGGAATTTCCCATCCAGATTGGTCCCGAAGTTTTCTACATCAATTTCCAAATCATGGATATTACGTCCTCATACAGTTGTTTGTTGGGCCGACCATGGATCCATATGGCTGGAGCAATCCCTTCTTCTTTACACTAGCGGGTCAAATTCGTGGTTGACGGCCAGGTCGTGGTAGTATTTGGTGAGGAAGAGACTCTGGTTAATAAGCCATCAGAGTTCAAATATGTGGAAGTTGCCGAAGAGTCTTTGGAAACAGCCTTTCAGTCTTTGGAGATCGCCAATGTAGTATTTGAGAGGACCAAGGAGGAGGAGATGGTTGCTAAGATCATGTTAGCCCAAGGATATAAGGTTGGTTCTGGCTTGGGAAAGTTTGGTCAGGGAATTCTAGCTCCCATTCAACTGAAGGAAAACAAGGACCGTTGCGGGCTGGGATACACCCCAAGTGAGGAAGAAAGAAGAAAAATGGCAGATGAACGAAGGGGCAGATGGTTGGCCAAGTCCAAAGGCCAGGATCCATGGCCCCAGAGAATTCCAATTTGCGACATCAGTCAAAGTTTTGTGAGTGCTGGTTTGTTGGATCCCAATCAAGTTGCTGTCATCAAGGATGGTTCTGAGTCTGAAGAGGGTGGTGCAAGTTTGGTTCGACGCTGCGGTGCCAGTGAAAAATTAAAGAATTGGAAGGCTGCTGATCTTCCTGTGACTTTTAATTTAAAGTAATCATTTGTAATGCAACCCTGTGGCTCTTCCCAAGGCCATAGGACAAGTTGTTAGGGGTGAGCATGTTTTTATTTTCAGAATCATCATCATTAATAAAAACGTTGTTTTTGAATTTCAATCAATAAAAATCAATCCTTTTCATTTCATGTGTCTTTTCCTCGTTTTATTATTGTTTGCTTGCTTGTCTCGCCTTTCATTCTGCTTTTTCGCTTCGGCAAAATGCAGATCCACAGCAATTGTCTCCCAAAATAACAGTGCCAACAGTCCATATTTTGACTTTGATCACCCTATTAATCAAGCTGAGGGGGATGTTGAGGAAGACTGGGAAGCTCTTCCAGAACTCATGAGGTTAATGAAACAGGAAGAAAGGGTAATTCAGCCACACGGAGAATCTACTGAAGTGATCAACTTGGGTACAGTTGAGAGCAAGAAAGAGGTCAAAGTGGGTACCGCCATGAATGACGAGGATCGCATGAAGTTGGTTCAGCTGTTGCACGATTATACGGATGTGTTTGCATGGTCCTACCAAGATATGCCTGGGTTGGATACTGACATTGTGATGCATAAGTTGCCAGTCAAACCTGAATGCCCGCCTGTGAAGCAGAAACTTAGAAGGATGAAGCCTGAGATGTCCCTAAAGATTAGGGATGAGGTAAAAAGCAGTTTGACGCCGGATTCCTAGCGGTGGCCAAATACCCACAGTGGGTTGCCAATATTGTCCCGGTTCCGAAGAAGGACGGGAAGGTCAGAATGTGCGTTGACTACCGAGATCTGAATCGTGCTAGTCCTAAAGACGATTTTCCTTTGCCCCACATTGATGTCTTAGTGGATAGTACAGCTCAACACTCGTTATTCTCCTTCATGGATGGATACTCGGGATGTAATCAGATCAAGATGGACCCCGACGATATGGAAAAGACAACTTTCATAACGCTTTGGGGAACGTTCTGTTACAAGGTCATGCCATTCGGGTTAAAGAACGCTGGTGCAACCTACCAAAGGGCCATGGTCACGCTGTTTCACGACATGATGCATAAGGAGATTGAGGTTTATGTGGATGACATGATCGCAAAATCTAAAACCGACGAGGAGCATATTGTCAATCTGCAGAAGCTCTTTGAACGGTTGAGGAAATATAAACTCAAGTTAAACCCGGCCAAGTGCACGTTTGGGGTGAGATCAGGGAAGTTGTTAGGCTTCATTGTCAGCCAGAAGGGAATCGAGGTGGATCCAGACAAAGTAAAAGCCATCCTCGAGATGCCGGTGCCCAAAACAGATAAAGAAGTCCGTGGTTTCCTCGGAAGGCTGAATTACATCTCCCGATTCATCTTCCAGTTGACTGCTACTTGTGAGCCGATCTTCAAACTGCTGTGCAAAAATCAAGAGTTGAAGTGGAATGACCAGTGTCAAGCTGCCTTTGAGAAAATCAAGGTGTACTTGCAGAATCCACCAGTCTTAATGCCACCTGTGTCAGGCAGGCCTCTCATCTTATACCTTACAGTGCTAGATAATTCAATGGGCTGTGTGTTGGGGCAGCATGATGAATCCGGGAAAAAGGAGCATGCCATATACTATCTTAGCAAAAAGTTCACCGATTCTGAGACAAGATATTCTATGCTGGAAAAGACTTGTTGTGCTCTAGTTTGGGCTGCTCACCGTTTAAGGCAGTACATGCTGAGTCACACCACTTGGTTGGTGTCAAAAATGGATCCAATCAAGTACATATTTGAGAAGCCAGCTCTTACAGGACGAATTTCCCGTTGGCAGATGCAATTATCAGAATACGATATCCTGTATGTCACACAAAACGCAGTTAAAAGTAGTGCACTTGCTGAGTATTTGGCATGTCAGCCGATTCCAGACTACCAACCAATGCAGCATGATTTTCCTGATGAAGATATCATGGCACTGTTTGATGAGGGGAAGTCCCAAGAAAGTGAAAGGTGGAGAATGATTTTCGACGGTGCGTCAAATGTATGGGGGCATGGGGCAGGTGCTGTGTTAATATCTCCTGACAATCGCTTCGTTCCTGTCACTGCAAGGTTGAGCTTCTATGTCACAAACAACATAGCAGAGTATGAAGCGTGCATCTTGGGTATTCAAGCAGCCCTAGAATGGAAAGTTAAAAGGCTAGATGTGTATGGAGATTCAGCCCTGGTTATTCATCAAGTAAGAGGCGATTGGGAGACCAGAGATCCCAAACTGATTCCTTATTGTGTTTATGTGCAAGAGTTGATGGAGTCTTTTGACGAAATCACTTTCAAACACATCCCTCGAAGTGAAAACCAGCTGGCTGATGCATTGGCAACTTTATCATCCATGTTCAATATCAATTGTGATAAAAGCTTGACTCATGTCACAATCCAGCACCGGAGCCTACCTGCGCATCACTACTGCACAGCCATAGATGAAGAGCCGGATGACAAGCCTTGGTATCATGATATCAAACAGTACATCATCAGCAGAGAATACCCTCCTGGGGCATCTGAAAATGACAAGAGAACTCTTCGGCGACTGTCAAGGAATTTCTTCCTCAGCGGTGAGGTTCTCTACAAAAGGAATTATGACATGGTCCTCTTAAGGTGTGTTGCTAAAGAAGAAGCTGAAAGAATCATGAAAGATGTACACGAGGGCTCATTCGGAACTCATTCCAGTGCGCATACTATGGCTAGACAGATTTTAAGGGCGGGCTATTACTGGTTGCAGATGGAAGGTGACTGCTACAGCTTTGTCCGAAAGTGCCACAAGTGCCAAATCTACGCTGACCACATTCATGTGCTGCCTGCCAAATTGAATGTTCTGACTGCATCCTGGCCGTTTTCAATGTGGGGAATGGATGTCATCGGTCCCATTGAACCCAAAGCATCAAATGGGCATCGCTTCATCTTGGTCGCCATTGACTATTTCACGAAGTGGGTTGAAGCTGCCTCATACTCCAGTGTAACCAGTTCAGTGGTTGCCAAATTTGTGAAGAAGGATTTGATTTTCCGTTACGGTCTTCCTAACAAGATCATCACTGATAACGGCAGCAATCTGAATAGCAAAATGATGAAGGACCTGTGCGCAGAGTTCAAAATTCAGCATCATAATTCTTCCCCCTATCGGCCCAAGATGAATGGAGCAGTGGAGGCAGCTAACAAGAACATCAAAAAGATTGTGCAAAAAATGGTGGTCACATACAAGGATTGGCATGAAATGCTTCCCTTTTCTTTGCATGGCTATCATACTTCAGTGCGTACCTCAACTGGGGCCACTCCTTTCTCTCTGGTATACGGGTCAGAGGCGGTCCTTCCAATCGAGGTTGAGATACCATCCCTACGGGTACTCATGGAAGCTAAACTGGAAGAAGCAGAATGGGTGCAGGCTCGTCTGGATCAGCTAAACCTCATTGAGGAAAAAAGAATTGCAGCTTTGTGTCATGGGCAGCTGTACCAACAGAGAATGAGAACAGCTTTTGACAAGAAAGTCCGGCACCGTGAATTCAAGCAGGGAGATTTGGTGCTTAAGAAGATCTTGCCCATCCAGACTGATCCCCGAGGGAAATGGACACCCACTTATGAGGGCCCGTATGTGGTCAAGAAAGCCTTTTCTGGAGGAGCACTGATACTCACGAACATGGACGGAGAGGATTTAAGGAACCCAGTCAATTCCGATCAAGTGAAGAAGTATTATGCCTGAAAGAAATAGACGAAAAAAGAGAAAGACAAGCCAAGTAAGAGTTAGCTCGCTAGGTTGAAAACCCGAAAAGGCGGCCTAGGCAAAATCAGAGCGACCCGAAGGATTGAAAACCCGCAAAGGGCGATCCAGGCAAAAATTAGGGTCAGAAAACTTGGGCATGAAAAGTAAAGAAAGGCATACAACTCCTCTGGAGACTTGGATGAGGGAGTGATCAAGGTCAAGGACATAAATGTTTAGCACTGTTCCACAGAGACGGACAGTCAGAATTTAACTTCTCTCTTTTTTCGTGTCTTTTTATAGTTTAAACTTTCAAGTGTAATAAACAATCGGCGTAACTTCTTGTGCGACCGGTTTCCACATTAATAAAGTTCAACTTTCTCATATCTGTTCACTCTTTTATTTTCTGCTTTTTTTTGCTCAAAATAAACATTTTATAATGATGGTGATGATGACCTGTAAAACATGTGCACAAATCATGGAGCATTACAATTATTGCAAAGTCCCTAAAGGTCGCGGAAAAAAGCAATTCCCCAAAACCAGTTAATCATGCAAGAGAAAGCGATTGCACTCACGATTGCTTCAAACGGCGAAGTCAAAGCCAACATGCACTCGGCCCATGAGCCCCGCAATTCCAGTGGGTTCCTCAGTCTCGTGCCATGAGTGTCGCGGGTTGGCTGAACCAGCAAAAATAAGCCAAAAGAGCAAAAGAGCAAAAGAAAAAACAAACGATCAGAAAAAGAAAGCTGATCAAAGAATGAAAAGCCAAGAAAAAACAAACAGTCAGAAAAAAGAAAGCTGACAAAAGAAACGAAGAATCAAGAATAGCATCCCATTGCATTCATCATTCCACAAAATCATCACATCGCATGCACTCACATGACATGCATTCGCATAACGGACTTTGCATAGCATGCATTCATATTCCATGCACCATGTCTTGCATCTGCTAACGTGTGCAGGTGTCCTGGATCAGTGCAATGGCATTGATCATCAATCAGAGCAAGGTGAAGAAAGGTCCGCTAACCTGAGCAGACATCCTGGATCAGTGCAATGGCACTGATCATCAATCAGAGCAAGCTGAAGAAAGGTCCGCTAGCCTGAGCAGACATCCTGTATCAGTGCAATGGTATTGATCATCAGTCAAGAGAAAGCTGAAGAAAAGTCTGCTAACCTGAGCAGGCATCCTGGATCGGTGTGGAAGCATTGACCGATTAAAGGAAACTAACTGGATTTTGGAATCCCCTCTGGACCCACGTGTTCCCAGCAAGATTGACTTCACCTTGTATTCGAGCTGCAGGTAAGTCCCCCTGACCTCAATAGGTCCAGTCGAAGAGGATAGCTGTGTTAGCCTAAAACATGGCGCAGTCCTAGGGAAATATCGAGATCTAGACTTGATATGGTACCCTCCCCCGGTCGCTCGCATGACCATCCCTTTGAGCCCACGTGCTCCCCAGGCCCAAGTGCAAACTCGGATCGTTCGCGGTTCGTTAAAAGGCTTTAGGCAGCCTCCAGTGTCGGCTTACTGAGAGCCGGTACCTTCTTTACTGCTTTCTTTATCGCTTTCTTTACTGCTTTATTTCCTGCTTTTGCTGCCTGAGGGTTGGCACCAATTTATTGCCTGCTTTTGCTGCCTGAGGGTTGGCACCAATTTATTTCTTGCTTTCGCTGCTTGAGGGCCGGCACATTTTATTACTTTCTTTACTATTGCTTTTGTTGGCTTACTGAGGGTTGACAATTCATTTCCTGCTTTTGTTGGCTTACTAAGAGCTGACGCTTCATCCATTGCAGTCATCTCGTGCTAACACCTGTGCATCAAAAAAAAAAGAAAAAAAAGAAGAATAGAAAACAGAAAAACCAGAAAAAAAGAGGGGGAAAAATTCGGGTTTTTCCCTAAGTAGACAAAATCGGTATAATTTCTAAATTCTTTATCTTTATTTTGCCTTGGAATATGTTTCGGCCAATTCATATTCCTCGTTAAAGTTCAGATAAAGAGGGGCAGCTGTCATACCCTAATTTTGTCCGGCTTAGGTCAAAACCCTAATTTTCCACAAAAATAAATAAATTGAAGAGTGAAGAGAATTATGCATTGCATTTTGGCTCCTAAAAGTCATTCCACAGCTTTTAAAATCATTTTTAGGGTCGAAATGCATTTTGGAGCAAAATTAGGGTTTTTGGAGCAAAAAGGGTATTTTGGTCATTTCCAAAATTAAGCAATTTCTCACCAAAAATCATTATTCAATATCAGAAGAAGGCATTTGGATCAAAATGAGTTGGGTCATATTTTTTATGCGCATGCATTGATAAATTTTTGCATAAAAAGTCAAACTTCAAAGAAAATGGCAAAATGGGAATTTCCTTCAAGGTGGGGTATCAAATCAATTTTGGGAATGGTGATATCATGGAATTTCGGGCCCAATGATTGATTCCTAGGATATGGCCCAAAGTGGCATGAATAATGTGGAATTATCATGAAAAAAATAATCAAAAATGGTAAAATAAGGAAGTGTCCTCATATAAGACAAAATGTACTATCTTTTGGCAAGCTTGCACAAACTTAGGCACCAAGGCCTCATTTGCTCCGAATTTTCCAGCTATTTTTCACCTCATTTTGTGTTTCTTCATGCCCTTGATCCATGTGATTTGTATTCCTAGCCATTGATTAAAATTCTAGATCAAATCCTAGGCTATAACTTTGTGTACAAAACCCTATTTGCCCTTAACAATTTTTGTGCAACAAAAAGCTCCTAATTTTCGTGTATGACCCCATTCCCTCTCCATTTTGTGTTTTCTCTCCACCCTCAATCCATGTGATAAGTGATCTCAACCCTCCATTCAAAATCAAAGTTCAATCCTAGAGCACTTAGTAAGGCCAATGACCCAATTGCCCCTAAACCTAAAATAGCTCTATAAATACTCCCTCATTCCCACACCTAAGGATCCTTTGGCCTCATTTTCACCCTAGCACACCAAAAACTTCTCCCTCTTCCTCTCTTCCACGAAATCCCTCTCACTCCCTCACTTCATCCTTCAATCTTTCACCATCAAATCTTCGATTTCTTGCTAGATCATCATCATTCCTTCCATTCTCTTCAAGGTGGCATCATCAAATTGCTAAGAGCTAGCAATCTTTGTGGGTTCAAGGGTAGATCCAAGTTCATTTTGAGTCTGTATCATCTCCTTCTTCATTTCTTTGTGATTTTGAGGTAAGCCTTGAAACCTTGCATCTCATATTTAGTTTTTCTTGCATAATCTCTCTTCTACTCCCAACTCCTTCTTGATTGCTTGTTGTTGTTTCTTTGAGGATCCATTTCAAACATTTTGACAAGGACTTAGGGAGCCTTGGGTGTTTGAGATGGGTCCTTGGCCTTGAAGGAGTTGTTCTTCTGCTTGAATGATTTCCCTTGCATCTCTAAACATTTTGAACTAAATTTCATGAAATAAGAGTTGTTTTATGGCATTGTTCATTTCGCATGCTTGTAGAAAACTTAGGGTTCATGTGAGTTTTATGCCATCCTTTGCTTAATCATGTGAATCCTTTGCAAAAATGGATCTATGTTGCTTTATGTTAACTTTTGTGTTTTTTTTAATAAAAGTGTGGATCTATGTTCCCTTTGGGTTCGCATGCTTATGTTTAAAAACATTTTCAAATTGATTTTGTTGTTGTTGTTCTTTGCTTGATGATGTTTAATCTTGTTGTTAATATTTTATTTTAGTGTTAGATGTTATTTTTTGTTGTTGGTTGATGATCTAGCAATATGATTCCCACTAGTGCCTAGTGCACCTTGACCTAAGTGGTAAAGAACCCTAGAAATGACTCAATTTAGTTTGTGTGCCCACTTATTCTTGTGTCTTAGTTTGCTTATTGTAAATTGTTGATGATAGGCAAGTTGATTCTCGCTAGTGCCTAGTGCACTTTTCTCAAAGTGAGAGGATTGCTCTATGTGATTCAATTTAGTTTTAGTGTTTATTTACTTTTTACCATTTTACTTTACCATTCATTAACTTTTTACCAAAACATAAAAATATTTTACTACTTTGGTTTTTACCACTTCATTAATTTTTTTACTAAAACATAAAAAGATTTTACCACTTCTCATTTACCTCATGCATTTTTACTTTACCATCTCATTAAATAATTACCATTCACTTCATGCATTTTTACTTTACTTTTCACTAACTTCTTACTTAAAGTTTTACAACTTATCAACTTGCAAAAATACCCAAAACATTTTCACATTCATGCACTTTCATTCATACTTAGTTTATGTGACACTCTCATGCATCCTCATATGCTTATATCTCTTGCATCCTCTTATGCATCCTTGTATGCCATCCATTCATAAATAAAGTCCCATGCATCCATTCCTTGTACACTCTTGCACTTACATGCTTACCTAATCATGCATCCTTGCTTACATATTCAATCATTTAACTTAGAATACTCTATGTTTACAATCAATTGTATTCACTTGTTCTTGATGCCATGTAAATGTCTTGACCTGATTGTGTGCCCTCCTCTCCACTTGTATGACCTCCTAATGGAGACGTAAGTCTACATGCATGTTGTAGCATAGAGCCATTAGGGTAAATACAATCTTTCTTGCACACACACAATTACTTTGAGAACTTTGTTTTGCATCTTTAATAATTGAATCCTTTGATTGTATGGGCATGTTTAATCTTGGTTAATGAACGATATGTTCATGTTTGCTTGAGTATTATTCATTCATTTGCATTTGGTTATGGATTTAGAATTGACTTGAAATGTTCTATTCCTTTTCTAAAACCCATTTCCTAAAATCATTTCAAAACAAAAATAAATCAATCGTCATTAAACACCAATCGCGCCATTGCCGATTAGGTTGTTAATGATGATATTGTTTTCAAAAGGAGTTAGAAGCGAGACCATTCTAACCATTGTTGTTCGGTCTTCGCAAAAGCTCTGTCCCATTTTCGAAAACTTATTCATTTCTCAAAAATAAACCAATTGTCATTAAACACCAATCGCACCGTTGCCGATTAGGTGATTAATGATGATTTCATTTTCAAAGGAGTTAGTAGCGAGACCATTCTAACTGTTGTTGTTCGGTCTTCGCGAAAGCTCAATCCTTTTTCAAAACCAAAAAAGCCAAGAACTACGAAGCTTTGATCCCTCTTCCAGTGAGGGTACGTAGGAGCAGGGTCATGTCCCGTCAAGCACACTTTTAAAAAAATCTTTGTTTTGTCCTGATTTTCAAAGATAAAGCCGAGAACTACGTAGCTTTGATCCCTCTTCCAGTGAGGGTACGTAGGAGCGGGGTCCTGTCCCGTCAAGCACACTTTTAAAAAAAAAACTTTGTTTTGTTCCGCTTTTCAAAAAAAACCGAGAACTACGTAGCTTTGATCCCTCTTCCAGTTAGGGTACGTAGGAGCGGGGTCCTGTCCCGTCAAGCACACTTTCAAAAAAACTTTGTTTTGTTCCGCTTTTCAAAAAAAACCGAGAACTACGTAACTTTGAATTCTCCATCGCACCGGGAGATACGTAGGAGCGGGGTCCTGTCCCGTCAAACACACTCTTAAAAAATCTTTGTTTTGTCCTGATTTTCAAAGATAACCAAAAATATTCTTCTTCCCTCCTGTTTTCAATAAAACAAACCTTAAAGAAAAAAAAAGAAGTAGAATAAATTGCTTTCAACTCGAACTTTTGTCTAAACCACACATCAAGTTAATGGTTCCCTTTCGGTAGAAAGGAGGTGCGGGGTGCTAATACCTTCCCCGTACCTAACCGACCCCCGAACCTACATCTCTAGTTTTCAAAAGACCATCTGCCTTGTTTACAAGACTTTTTTTCAATGTTTTGGTCTTAAAATTAAAATATTGGTGGCGGCTCCAAACTTTTTCCACGTTGTCAAACGAAAAGTCCCAACCCGGATTTTTCGGGCGCAACACAGGTTACACGACACCAACAACTACTTGAGTACGTATTTAACCATTCTGGGATTCCAGTACCTCCACCTGATTGGAAGCCGCCCGAGCAGAACCAACCCGCCCAGCAGGACGAGAACGAAGATGCAGATAATGGAGACAGTGGAGATCACGTTTATGGGGAGGGTTATTGACGACATCTAGGTAATCTATGTTTTAATTATTGTGCAAAATATCTTAGTTTTATGAATTAATTAGTAACAATTATCGTTTTTGATTTGTTAGGTTTATTGTTCAGAGTTGGACTTGAAGAAGCTTTGTCAGAATTGAGTTTACCGGAGATTAGTGTAGTTTATGTATGTTTGACATAAACTGGTGGTATATTTTGAGATTTGGTATGTTTGACATAAACTAGTTGTATGTTTTGATATATTTTGAGATTTGGTATGTTTGACATAAACTAGTTGTATGTTTTAACATTTTTTGAGATTTGGTATGGTTGACATAAGCTAGTTGTATGTTTTGATATAATTTGAGATTTGGTATGTTTGACATTAGTGTAGTTTATGTATGTATGAATTGGTGAATTGAAGTCTAAATTGAATTGGCAGGTAAGTATTGCAAAGAGGCATGACATTAGTTTAGTTTATATATGTTTGAATTCGTGGATTGAAGTCTGAATTGAATTGCCCAAAAACTAATTATTTTTTGCGTAGCGACGGAATTTGCGACGGAACTTTTTTGGTGGTTACTCAATTTGCCACGGAATTTTTGACAATTTGCGACGACAATTTTGATGGTTACTTAAAATAATTTGCCACGGATTTGCGACGGATTTGTGACAAAAAGGATATCATGGTTTGCGACGGTTTTTGCCACGGAATCTAGTGGCGGATTTGCGACGGCGTTGTGACGGAAGTATTTGCGACGAGGGTTTTTTGCGACCGAATTCTGTCCGTCGCAAAGGCCATCAGAAATGCTAGTTTGCGACGGAAATAGGTCAATTTGCGATGGAAATGGCCGTCGCAAAATAGCGAATTTCTTGTAGTGTCTTCTCTTATAGTGGTTATTATCAAGTCCGAAGGTTGCAAAGCCGGAGGCCGAGGACATAGGGCTTTTTATCCCGAACCTCATAAAAATCACGGTTTACTTCTTTCCCTTATCTTTACATTGCAATTCCCTTATAATTGTTAATTGTCATTGCATTTGATATTATTGTTCTTAGATATCATTATCATTGTAATTGCTTCTGCCTATTGTTATAGCTTGCATAGTTGTTGCATATAGTTTAAATCCTATTTTCCGCATTTGATTTAAACTAGCATCTTCAATTGGGGAAAATCGATTTCTAGCCTATTATTTATAAAGCACACAATCGATTGTGCACTTGATTTTGGAAGCAAAGATTCGACTGTGCATTTCTCTTTGGAAGCAAGTAATCGATTGTTGACTTCCTTTTTGAAGCAGGCAATCGATTGTTGACTTGCTTTTGGAAGCAAGAAATCAATTATATTTATGTTTTTTAAAAGATTTCATTTTAGCATATGGATTCACCCCCCTCTAAGGTTATCATATAGTCCAAAAATTGGTATCAGAGCTAGAAATTGCATATAGAGCTTAACATCTCGCAATTTTGGTGATTATGGGTTCATTTATGAAAGAGGGGATGTCCTTCAATAGGCCACTCCTGTTCAATGAGACTAACTATGACTATTGGAGTAGTCGAATGAAATGTCATGTGCAAGCTATAGATTTCACTTTATGGAGGATCATTGTTGATGGACCACTCACTCCTATGAGAATCAAGATTACTAAACCCGGGGTTGCTGCTGAGGGAGATACTACCAAATATCAAGCTACTGGTGCAGCTGAGGAAGTACCTATTGAAGATATTTATGCCATTGACTTGAGTGAGCTGAGAAATCCTGATCTAGAAAAAATATCTCTCAATGCCATAGCAATGAATATTCTTCACCTATCTCTATGTGAAGAAGAGTATGGAAGGGTGAAAGGATGTCAGACAGGCAAGGAAATTTGGGACTGTCTGGAAGCGACACATGTTGGTACGAGTCAATTGAAGGACACAAAGATTAGAGTTCTCACTTCTGAGTATGAAGCTTTCAAGATGAAGGAAGGTGAATCTGTTGCAGCTATGCACCAAAGATTGAACCTGATAGTGAATAACTTGAGAGCACTTGGGAAGAAGTATTCAATGAAGGATTTGAATGGGAAGATTCTTGCATCCTTGACTAGTTAGTTCATTCCTAAGACTTGTGCTATCACTGAAGCCAAAGATATTGGCACTTTACCTCAAGAAGACTTGATTGGGTCACTTCTTGCATTTGAGGTGGTGTTGCCGCTAAGAAGACTCAAGAAAAAGAAGCGGTCAAAGAAAGGAAGTCTCTTGCTGCTGCCAAGACTCCTAAGATTGCAAGGAAAGAGGTTGAGTCTGATGAAGAATCCGATGATGAAGACATGGCTATGTTTGCCAAGAAATTCAAAAAATTCATGAGATTCAACAAGCTTGGGAAGGGTGACTATTCAAAGAAATCCGGGTACAACAAAGGAGATAGTTATGAGAGAAGAGATGATCAACCAAAATGTTTTGAATGCAACAAACTGGGTCATCTCAAAGTGAATTGTCCAAAGCTAAAATCCAAGTACCCACAGAAGAAAGCCATGAAGGCTACATGGGACAATAGTGATACTGATGGTGAAAGAGATGAAGAAGAGGAGGTTGCAAATGTTGTTTGTCTTATGGCAAATGACACCCCTGAGGCTACATGGGACAATCTTGACACTGATATTGAAACAGATGAAGAAGAGAAGACTGCCAATGTTGTTTGTCTTATGACAAATAACACTCCTAAGGTAATCCTTGCAAACCATAGTCTTTCTGATTCACTTGAGCATGATGACTTATTTGATGATGTGTGTAGTAGTCAAGACTTGAGTGAGGCTTTTGAAGCTCTTTATAATGAACATGAAACTCTTTTGGCTAAATCTAAGGATTTGACAAAGAGCAACAAAAGCATGCTCACTCAAATTGAGACTCTTGAGAAAGAGGTAGCTAAGTTGAGGAATGAACTACATAAAACTAAACCTTTCAACCTTGAGCTTCTTGAGCATAAACAAAATTTTGAAAAAGTCAAGGTTGAAAATGAAAATTTGAAAGAATCCTTAAAAAAGTTTGAGGTTGGTGAAAAGACCTTGACCAAGTTACTTCACTCCCAACATGAATATGTTGATAGGAGAGGTATTGGGTATGAAGGTAATTTCACCTCCTCTGATTTGAAAAAGAAAGTAATTTTGTAGATGCTACTTCAAG
Source organism: Astragalus membranaceus (assembly GCA_039519185.1). Classification (NCBI taxonomy): domain Eukaryota; kingdom Viridiplantae; phylum Streptophyta; class Magnoliopsida; order Fabales; family Fabaceae; genus Astragalus; species Astragalus membranaceus. The sequence continues at coordinate 174,177,571 of CM076848.1, read as the reverse complement.
TGAGACACCTACTGTTTTCTCTTGCACTTATTGTCAGAAAGGGAATCATGGCTCTCATAGATGCCCTATTCATAGATTGTGTGAGCTTGGTACCCTTATATCTGCTTGTAAGAAACCAAGGTGGAGTGTGAAAACAAACCCCTTGAGGACTAACCCCCAAGGACCCAATAAAATTTGGGTACCTCGTACTAGTTGTTAATGTTCCTTTTGCAGGTTGGTCAGCAAGAAGAAAAATGTATGGATGGTTGACAGTGGGTGCTCGAGGCATATGACTGGTGATGTCTCACTATTCTTGAAGTTGGGCAACAAAGCCAGTGGATCTGTGAAGTTTGCCAACAATGAATCTGCTCAAGTAATAGGTATAGGTTGTTGATGGGATCACGACAAGTTACCGGATCGTTGCAAGTAATAGTACGGAAAGACCGAGTGTCGAACTCAGGGACTGCGGTTAATTATCAGTTTAACAATTTAACTTCTAAATGGAAAAGGGACTAAATTTGATTTGTTTGACAAGAAATTAAAGTGATAAAGCTGTAAATATTTTTAGTGATTTTAATTTATAACGATAACAAAGAACACAAGTGTAAATTTATATGAATTAAAAAGCGTTGGGGACGAGCTTCAATTTACTTCACTCTTATATCTAACGAATCAAACGTGTTATTGAACTTATTTTATGAGCTATGATCAAATTGTTATAATTATTCTAATCCTAATTCCTTAGGTAAGAGAACCTTTATTCCTAATAAAAATCCCTAATTCCTTAGGTGACCTTAAAGAGAAATAAGCAGTAAAAACAACAATTATCTTATGATTCTGAATACCAATGACGATTCCTAGACTAGAGATAAACATATTTCAATTCTCAAGCATATGTAATTCAAACTTCCATTCATAATCACATATCATAAATCATCCTAAGAGTGATCAAATCGGAGAAAGCGTTAAGGACAGAGATTGGAACATAAACCATAGCATTCATTCAAATAATAGAGGTTTGATTCAACAATATAAGAGATTCATGAATTGTTACTCATCCCCAACAAGAGGAAATTTAGCTAGACATAGAAATAGAAATAACAGAGAAAAGATCAAACTAGAGGGAGAAGCTGACAACATTGATGCTCCAATGACTTGTTCCCAAGCTTGAATCATCAACGGAGGTCAGCGGAGTGCGAATCCTTGTCGTCACGGACTTCAGAGCGCAAAACGAGACTGCTCCCAATGATCAGAATGACCTAAAATTCGAGTTACGGGCTTAAATATGAGCTGGGTAAGTGACCCATCGCCTGGCGAGCAGGATCCATCGCCAGGTGACCTGAACAAAAACAAGGAATTTTTAACACCATCGCCCGGCAAGCAGAACCCATCGCCAGGCTACCTGTAGAAAAACAGCGCCCAGAAGAACCATCGCCTGGTGAGCAGAATGCATCGCCAGGCTACCCGAAGCAAATCAGCGACCAGAACTCAGTCACCATCGCCTGGCGAGCTAGTCCCCTCACCAGGCGACCAGAAGTGAAATTTTTCCTTTTTTTGTATCTGCTGAACCGCTAGGTAAACTCTTGTCATAGCTAGGCTAAGGACAACAAAAACACACGAAGTATCTCAAAAACACGTAAACAAAAACTAAATTCAATCTAAAAACTAACAAACAAAAATCAAACTAATACGATCTAAAAACACACTATAATTGAGAAAAACTTAAGAAAAACTAATTAAAAACTAGTCAAACTATAGATATAATGTAGAGCAAACAGTTGTGTGGGTCAGGAAAACACAATCAAGATTAAAAAATGCTTTACTAGTTGATGGTGTGAAATTTAATTGTTAAGTGTCAGTCAATTAAGTGACAGTGATTTTGATGTGTATTTTTCTGTTGATAAATGTGTTATTACTCATAGGACTTCTAAACTTTATATTACTGGCTTTTGAGAAAATAATGTGTATTATGTTGATTTTGACAATGTGAGTAATGATATTGTATGCATGCCTTCCTTGCATGATGATGTGAATTTTTGGCATAGACGTCTAGGACATGCTAGTATAGAACTTTTATCTAAGTTATATAAGAATGAGCATGTTAGAGGTCTACCCAAGCTGAAGTATGAAAATGGTCAATTATGTGATGCATGTTAGCTGGGTAAGTTGCATAGATCTTCCTTCAATCCAAAACCTGTTATTTCCACTGTCAATGTGCTTGAATTGCTCCATCTCGATTAATTTGGTGAGATTGATGTTGTAAGTCTAGGAGGGTCCAAGTGTTCAAGACTTATGTGTTATTTTGCTTTCCATAGGACGCGTGTAAGATCCCGTCACTTCAGCATTATGACTTTTGTAGTTGAGAGGTGATCTTTTAAAATTGAGCTAGACTTGGTAAAAATTTTTATATAAAAGCTAATAGGTTAGGCACAAATAATGAATTGTTGTTTTTTAAAGAAAATAGTGTAACACCCCGGTATTTCTATTGACTAAAAATACCCGAGTGCACATTAGTAACACATCAGAGATATATTTCCTGCTTAGACAATGAATATCACTATAAATTTTTCGCTGAATATAACCCAAACAGTCTTATTTACAACAAGACAATATGGTTCTCAGACCATATACCATCAGCATCTATAGTATTCAGTATCATACAAGAAAGCGGAAGAAGATATACATTAAATACATAATGTTTTAGTATACAGACAACAAAAGGGAAAATAAGCTTAAACATAAAGCTAGGCTATCAGCAACCAGTCCGAGCTCAACCTACTCGTGCCTCTTGGATTTCCGCTGTCCCTGTGTCTCTGTAAAACAACAACATATAAACAATGAGATACAATCTCAGTGAGTTCTACCGAGACCCCTACTAACACTCTCGGTTCAATTATGAGATTTTTATTTAATGTGACACGGCACCGACTGCGTTACCGCTTCCAAACCCGGTGAACCGCATTACTTAACTTTTAACAGATCACCGACTGCGTTACCGCTTCCAAACCCGGTGAACCTGTTGTGACTCAGTACGACACCGACTGCGTTACCGCTTCCAAAGCTTCCCACTCGATCACGAGACCTCTTTTGACCGAAATACCCAAATTCCTCGAAATCTTCCCCGAACACTATTCATCGTCTTCAACCTCCAATCACCACTATTCACTCATAACCCCAATTTTGAACCCTAACCTTTAATTCTTCAAAAACTCCAAATCGGACTTCAATATTCGCGTATTCCACCTTGAGCTCGCTCCTCACCACCATTCTAGGCTTTCCTTTGAGCTTGAACCACAAAACCTCCATTTTTCCTCTCAAATTCGAAAATGGCAAAGTGAGAGAGAGTGAGTTGATGATGAAGTTCTTGGTACCAAATCGAAGAGGAAGTAACGCTGAGCATTTTTCGTGTTGGAAAGAAGTCGTTTTGATAAACCGAACTATCCTATTTTTCCTCTTCTTCTTCCTCACCCTTTCTTTCTCTTTTCTTTTCTTTTCTCTCATTCTCTCTGTTTCTCCCTTCTCTCTCTCTCTCTCGCATGTTTCCTTTCTTTCTTTTCTTTCTTTCATTTAAAACACACACACACACATACACGTATACACATATATTTGTTTAGTATATAATTGGTAACGTGGTCCAATTACCATATTGATCTAAATCTCCTATTTCGATTCCGAAACTTCCTTGATCCATATTATTCGGTTAACGATCCGATGACAACCGATAATTAATTTTAGCACTCAATAAATTTACCAGTCAAGTACTAAATTAATTTAATTGGGTTAACATCCAAATAATTCCATTAATTATTTTGAGGATGTTACATTCTCCCCAACTTGAAAGAATTTTGTCCTCAAAATTTCGCTAAGTCTTTCATCCGACTAACCGAGGATCGACATTCCCGGAAAGGTCTAAATTTGCGAGAAAGCAATCTTGAATTAACGAAATGAGTGTAGAAAATCTTCTCAATCCGGCACATCAATCTTCAAGTATGATCCACTACCACCCTAGAACGCTTCTAAGGTTATAGTCCGAACTCTCTTGTTACGAATCAACACGAGAAACTCGTCATTCGCTTACATAGGCTCAGCACCGCGTTCGAAAACACTTCGGAAGCTTCATTCCAATTATCCTCGTTTACTCCCCAACTTTGATTAATCTAAATCAAAGGGTGTATTATAAGACACTTGATAGACATACAGGTTGAAAATGAGATCCACAAACGGGTACTTCTCGGTAGAGGTAAAAACAAGTACGATTTCCTCAAAGGTGTAAACACTTTCTCAACAAATCTTCTAATATCCTTAACGGTTCTCGTACATACCGACAATGTGACGAAAAAGTCACTTGTGAAACTTCTTGACTCACCCCTAAGATTTCGAGATAACACTTTTCGAAAGAAGATGGAATGAGGATTTACCAGAAACGTTTATCTTAAACGTAGAAATAAACCACGTGGACATCAAATAAATTGAACGTAATGAAAATCACCTCAGTTGTTCTCCAAACAACTATCAAACAGAACTCAGGGCTCCTTTCCGAATTAGTCAATAGCGTTGAGAGCTTCCCCTCAACCTAAGTAATCCTCTCAGGATTTTCCTCCCAATCATATTCCATTAGCCTCTTAATTCGTTCCCAAGATTAACTTTAGCATGCGGGTTTTCACAAAAACGATTTTTCAAAACTATTATACCGCACGCCAAGCTTCACTTCGGAAATTTCTGTCACTTATAAGCAGATCCATCAATTAATCCTTTGATGGTTATTCGCCGCGTGAAAACAGTCAACAGTCACCCCATTTTCATATTCGTATTCACGTCTGACTTGTCAAACGGAATCACATAATACTATCTCCTTGTTAACCTTCACAAAGGAGAGGTTAACAAACTAATACCTCGCCACTAATACATCAGCTTTATATTCTGTACACCCTGGAACAGAATACAAACTTCAGTGTGCTTCCTCTAACACTTGCCTTTTATTGTTCTCATCATCGGCCGTACAAATTCTACCGTTGAAACAACTGACTCCATCACTATCTTTGGTAAATTCTAGCAACACTTTTCGTGACTGTAGCTTCACATCAACTTCCTATGCTAAGCGTATAGAATCCCTTAGGGAACTAGAGATCCTCATATGGCTCAACACTAACAGGTTCCTCTCGATCTTGAATTCAGATTTAAGTCTCTAAAAGACTCCGATGATTCCATCTCATGCATCAATAAACTCAACCATGTGGATGGACTTCCTACTCAGTGCATCAGTTACAACACTGACCTCTCTTGAATGCTACATCAGCACAAATTCATAATCCTCCAGAAACTCAACACACTTCTCTGCCTGCTATTCAGTTCTTTCTGATCAAACAGATACTTTAAACTTTTGTGATCACTAAAGACTTCGAAACGAGACCCATACAGGTAACGTCTCCAAATCTTCAGGGCATACACAATAGATGCCAATTACAAATCATGAGTCGGATAATTCTCCTCATGAATCTTCAATTGCTTGAACGCATATGCTACCTCTTGTTGATTCTGCACAAGAACACATCCTAAACCCTTCCTAGAAGCATCCCGCGTAAACGGTTGACCCTTACGAGTTAACCGAGTAGGTGGAAGAACCAATAATGAGAATCCTTCGATAAACTTCCTGTAGTAACCGGCTAGACTTAGAAAACTTCTGATTTCAGTGACTGACGTTGGTCTCTCCCAATTCAACACAGCTTCTATTTTATTGGGATCTACTGCAACTCCTGATTGGGAAATCGCATATCCCAGAAACTTTACCTCAGGCATCCCGAAATCACACTTCGACGGCTTGGCATACAATTTCTTCTCTCGGAGTACATTCAGAATAATGCGGAGATGTTGGGCATGCTCCCCAATAGTCTTAGAGTACACCAAGATATTATCAATGAAAACTACAACAAACTGATCCAGGTAAGGGTGGAAAACCCTGTTCATGTAATCCGTGAATACCGCTGGAGCATTAGTCAAACCGAAGGGCATCACTACGAACACGTAATGTCCATACCAAGTACGGAAGGCTGTCTTCGGAATATCTAAGACTCTAACTAACAATTGATGATAACCTGACCTCAGATCAATTTTTGAAAACACTGCAGCGCCTCAAATTGCTCAAGCAAATCGTCCATCCTTGGCAAGGGATATTTATTCTTGATCGTCACTTTGTTGAGTAGTCGATAATCAATGCACAATCTCATGCTACCATCTCTCCTTTTGACTAACCACACCAGAGCACTCCTTAGAGAAGCACTCGGTCGGACGAATTTCTTTAACATCGACTCTTCAAGTTGAGACTCCATTTCCTTTAATTCTAAAGAAACATTCAATAAGAAACAATAGATATTGATCCCGTGCCAGGAACCAATTCTACAGTAAACTCTACCTCTCGCTCTGGAGGTTCAGAAGAAACTTCATCGTGAAAACATCCAGAAAGTCATTGACAACCTGAATGTTCGCCAAATCTAAACTAATTTCAGTGGATGCAGATAACATACTAACATGTGCTTCCGTACCTTGGAATGAAGATTGACCGTCTAAGGTGAACTAGGTAACCGCTTCGGAATTTGTCCTAGACAATTCAACTGATTCTGAAGCGAAGCTGATAGCTGATTAACACAGTCGATTGCAACATGATTTGCAGTCATCCTATTCATAACAAAAATGGCGCCCACACTTCTCATAGGCAAACAATAAATTCTACAACGAAATCTCTGCCTCCTATGACAAGTAGACAATCCTATACAAAGATTATGTCTGGACACGACCCTTAGCAGCAGTTAAAATAGTTATCGGCTCGGATAGCGATGATAAGGCTAATCCCAACCGATTCACACGCGATTGGGATATACAGCAATAGGTTTCACCCGAATCTTATAATATACTGATCGAGTCATTGAATAGGACTCCCATCCTTCTAAGTATACCGTCAGCATTCGTAACTGTCTAAGCATTCAGAGTGTTGACTCGTCCTTGCCTTAGAGCTGCTCGTAACTCCTTGGAACTCTTCCTTACCGGACACCTATTTGTATAGTGACCTTTTTCATTACAATAACAACACCGATTGATCTATGCTGACGATCACCCTGGTGATGTCCTCCATAGTAAGAACATCTTCTGACCTTTGAAGAATCAGAAAATTGCACCTGTTTTTCCTTTGATGAAATTATCTTAGGACTTTGCATTCGGAGTTGATAATTCAACTACCTTCTTTCCTTTCCCATATTTCCTATGAGATCATCCTCGGCGACATAGGCTGACTGCACTAAGGCAACAAAATTGGTAATAGTATAAGAACTGAGACCCTAAGTCATAAAAGCATGAAGGCCCCTCTTATACTTCTACATCTTCTATTCCCTGTTCGGAACATACCTTACCATTTGGTAAAACTGAGACAACTTCTCAAACTTAGCAGTGTATTCTTCCACCGTCATGCCACCTTTCCTGAGGATGCACCGGTTGGAGACTTCGGTTTTGGTCGAGGACTGCGTCTTGATCATCCTACCATAATTCCGCTTATGATGCACTAAGTATTAAGTTGATCAGGCTCAATGTCTCTTAGCATCACAAGTGTAATTACAACCAGGACTAACAAGGAATCGACTCAACCCTAAACTAAGTCCGACTAGGTCGAACTGCTCTGATACCAACTGTAACACCCCGGTATTTCTATTGACTAAAAATACCCGAGTGCACATTAGTAACACATCAGAGATATATTTCCTGCTTAGACACTGAATATCACTATAAATTTTTCGCTGAATATAACCCAAACAGTCTTATTTACAACAAGACAATATGGTTCTCAGACCATATACCATCAGCATCTATAGTATTCAGTATCATACAAGAAAGCGGAAGAAGATATACATTAAATACATAATGTTTTAGTATACAGACAACAAAAGGGAAAATAAGCTTAAACATAAAGCTAGGCTATCAGCAACCAGTCCGAGCTCAACCTACTCGTGCCTCTTGGATTTCCGCTGTCCCTGTGTCTCTGTAAAACAACAACATATAAACAATGAGATACAATCTCAGTGAGTTCTACCGAGACCCCTACTAACACTCTCGGTTCAATTATGAGATTTTTATTTAATGTGACACGGCACCGACTGCGTTACCGCTTCCAAACCCGGTGAACCGCATTACTTAACTTTTAACAGATCACCGACTGCGTTACCGCTTCCAAACCCGGTGAACCTGTTGTGACTCAGTACGACACCGACTGCGTTACCGCTTCCAAAGCTTCCCACTCGATCACGAGACCTCTTTTGACCGAAATACCCAAATTCCTCGAAATCTTCCCCGAACACTATTCATCGTCTTCAACCTCCAATCACCACTATTCACTCATAAACCCAATTTTGAACCCTAACCTTTAATTCTTCAAAAACTCCAAATCGGACTTCAATATTCGCGTATTCCACCTTGAGCTCGCTCCTCACCACCATTCTAGGCTTTCCTTTGAGCTTGAACCACAAAACCTCCATTTTTCCTCTCAAATTCGAAAATGGCAAAGTGAGAGAGAGTGAGTTGATGATGAAGTTCTTGGTACCAAATCGAAGAGGAAGTAACGCTGAGCATTTTTCGTGTTGGAAGGAAGTCGTTTTGATAAACCGAACTATCCTATTTTTCCTCTTCTTCTTCCTCACCCTTTCTTTCTCTTTTCTTTTCTTTTCTCTCATTCTCTCTGTTTCTCCCTTCTCTCTCTCGCATGTTTCCTTTCTTTCTTTTCTTTCTTTCATTTAAAACACACACACACACACACATACACGTATACACATATATTTGTTTAGTATATAATTGGTAACGTGGTCCAATTACCATATTGATCTAAATCTCCTATTTCGATTCCGAAACTTCCTTGATCCATATTATTCGGTTAACGATCCGATGACAACCGATAATTAATTTTAGCACTCAATAAATTTACCAGTCAAGTACTAAATTAATTTAATTGGGTTAACATCCAAATAATTCCATTAATTATTTTGAGGATGTTACAAATAGATTCACGGCTTAGTGTTTTAAAAGAACTTGTTTTTGAAGTAAAGAATCGATTCTTGATTTGGTCTTTAAAGCAAGAAATATATTTCTCTCTTGCTTTTAGAGCTAGAATCGATTTTGGGCTTCATCCTTGAAGCACACAATCGATTCTTGGCTTAATTACTTAAAGCAAGAAATCGATTCTTACCCTGTTTTCTTTAGAGCACATAATCGATTTCTTTACCTTGTTTAAAAGGACAACAATCGATTTTTCACTTATCACAATGGTGTTAAAAAGTGCTTCAACGGTCATATTTTTACAATCCCTATAAATAGGATTTTGGGTTTCACGAAGAAAGAGAACAATCGACAAAATCTAAAAAGATCAAAACGCGAACTTTTACCGTCACACTCTTCACGTTCTTCATCACTGGTTTGGTTGGAAATAGCGCTGATCCAAATCTCTCATCTCTCTCAACTACATCATTGTCATATGCTTAGATATCATTATCATTGTAATTTCTTCTGCCTATTGTTATAGCTTGCATAGTTGTTGCATATAGTTTAAATCTTTTTTTCCGCATTCGATTTAAACTAGCATCTTCAATTAGGGAAAATCGATTTCTAGCCTATTATTTATAAAGCACACAATCGATTGTGCACTTTATTTTGGAAGCAAAGAATCGATTGTGCATTTTTTCTTTGGAAGCAAGCAATCGATTGTTGACTTCCTTTTTGAAGCAAGCAATCGATTGTTGACTTACTTTTGGAAGCAAGAAATCGATTATATTTATGTTTTTTAAAAGATTTCATTTTTATCATATAACCTTATTCACCCCCCTCTAAGGTTATCATATAGTCCATGAATGCTCTTGATTCTAAATTTATTGATTTATTAGTTGAAAAGGGTCCTAAAAGAGATTTTTCCATTGTGAATGGTCCTAAGGAAAAATTTTCCAGGCGCTTTACGGCTAACTTGTATAATAGAACTTTATCTAATGGAGAGAAGTGTGATAGAGATTGGCTTGTTTATTCGAAAGAGCTTGATAGAGTATTTTGTTTTTGTTGTTAAGTTTTTCATAGGGGGAGTGGTAGAGGCCAATTAGCACATGAAGGTTATAGTGATTGGGGACATACTGGTGAAAGACGTAGAGAACATGAGGCGCATTGAACATGTTAAGAATATGAGTATTTGGTATGAGTTTCGTCAAAGGTTGCAAAAGAATCAGACTATTGATAAAACGGCTCAAAAACTAATTGAGAAAGAAAAAAAAATCACTGGAAAAATGTTCTAAAAAGAATTATTTAAATAGTGAAATATCTTGGTAAGTATAGTTTGGCCTTTCCTGGTTTTAATGAGAAACTGTACCAAAATAGCAATGGAAATTTTTTTGTTCTAATGAATTTTTTTAATTAGGGGCCCAATTTTTATGATTTTCATAGGGCCCCCGAATTGCTTGAGACTTCCCTAGATATATATAGGACTCAGGTGAGAACAATTGCTTATCATGAGAAATAACATTTAATAATATCCATTGCGCAGATTATGTTATTAATTACAAAGTTTTCCAAGATCTTTAATTAAAAGGAATGAATTATACAAAATCTTGTAATTAATAACGTACTCTGATCCGTTATTAAATGTTCTCATTTCTCATAATTTTCATGTGTTCTCATTGATTACAAGATCTTGTGTGATCTTTAATTGAAAAGAAAATATCATACGAGATCTAGTAATCATGATAATTCTCACTGGGTACTATCTCTGTTTCTCTATCTCTACATCTATCTCTATCTCTATCTCTATCTTTATCTCTCTCTCTCTCTCTCTCTCTCTCTCTCTCTATATATATATATATATATATATATATATATATATATGTATATAAGCATATAATGAGAAATAAGATCTTTTAATTGTAATTATTAAATTAAAATTAAAAGTTAAGATTACTTTTTTTTATAAATGAGAAATAAAAACTTTTAATTGTAACTATTAATTTAAAATTAAAAGTAAAGATTAATTTTTTCTGTAACTATTAATTAACTTTGTCAAAAAAAGATCTTCTAATTAACTATATTTTAACTATATAATCGGTGATGACTTGGATGAGAACACTTATTGTGAGAATATGAGAACATTAAAGGATAACTATTAAATGAAAATTAACGGTTCAGATTACGTCATTAATCATAATATATCTGTTACTTTTTTTAATTTTAATATAACGGTTATTATTAATTGTTCTCATATTCTCACGCTGAGACCACTCAATTTCAACTTACACGGCACCGTCCATGCAGTTCCATTGTCCATGTTTTCTTTATTTGTTTTACCAACCATTTCATTTCACACACCACACTTTGACTTTTCAAAAGGTGGCATTGGTGGCAATTAACCCAATTGGCTGGAACTCCAACACCCACCCCTCTCCATATATTTTTCGCACCAGCACTTGGCATGCCTTGATTCTGCCATTATCGATTGTGTTCGTCTACATAGGTCAGTAGGTTTCGTTTTGATGCTAAATAAATAAATACAATCTCTTTCCAACACATGTCTTCAAATGAATTTTATTCCTCTTCCGATGAGAATTCTAGGTTTGCACCATGTTTGAAATTAATGGTTTTTGATGTTCAGGGTTTATGGTATTTCTCTTGTTTGATATATGGTTAGAGTTAGTTAGCAATTCCCTTTGGTTTCAGATTCCTAAATTTCAATCACCAAACCAAACCTTATCAGTTACTGAAAGCCATGGTGCCATTGACACTGTTGAGTGGATTTAGCTCTGAATTTCCATGTGTAGGTAGTAGGCATGCTTTTTCATTTCTCTTGGTAAATTGTGTTACTGGTATTGTTTACAAATAATTGTGTCTTTCATAAGAAATTGGATTTCATGTTTGATTTAGGATTTCAGCTATTGCTCTATTTGTCACTATTGATAAAATGTCTTTTTTTTCACGCTTTTCGTTCCGGGGAGAACTTAATACACAAGTTCACGTTCTTCAAAGGTGTAGATAGATAGAGATGGATGAGAAATCTGTGGCTGTCATTAACGAAGTGATTAGCAACCATATCCCCGATGATCTTGTCTTTTCCATTCTCTCAAAATTGCCTCTAAAGTCTTTGAAGCGATTTGGATGCGTACGCAAATCATGGACTCTCTTGTTTGAAAACTCTTATTTCATGAGTATATATCGCAACAATTTCAAAGATACATCTCTCCTTCTAAAGCAATTAGCAACAATTGTGCCACGTAAAGGACACCCTACCTTTTTGTATTTACTCTCCGGTGAGAGGCTTGACAATAGGGTTAGCTTAGATTGGCCACCTCCATTACAAGATGACGACTTTAGTATATTTGTTTTTGGTTCTAGTGTTAACGGTGTTTTTTGTGTCTTACACGGCGAAGAAAGTCCTGTATTGTGGAATCCAGCTACCGAGGAATTCAAGATTATTCCTCCTAGCCTTGTTGAGTTTGAATGACCTTATCCAGAACCTTCACCGAATCACTGTGGATTTGGTTATGATCATGTTAAAGATGATTATAAGGTGATTCGATATATGAAATTCACTCTACTAGATGAGGATGAACTAGAACGTTCAAATGTGTCATATGATGGACTATGGGATGTAGAAAATATATCTTTTGAGCCCTTGTGGGAGATATATAGTCTAAGAAGTAACTCTCTGAAAAAACTCGATTTCAAAATGCCTGATCCTTGTTGGAGCATAGTGATTGATGGTCGAGCGTACACAGATGGAGTGTGTCACTGGTGGGGTAGAGAGAAATTGTATTTTGCATCGTGTTTGGTGTCATTTGACATGAGCAACGAGGTGTTCTTTACAACACGCATGCCCTCATACATGGGTGATGCTAGTTTTGATTTTAGGTTGATGCAAATGCACTTGGCGGTGTTAAATGGGTATGTTGCTTTCATTTGTAATCATGCAGAGAAAACTACGTTCCATATATCAATCTTAGGTAAACTTGGTGTGAAAGAATCATAGACTAAACTATTTGTTATTGGCCCCTTTCCTTGCGTTGAGAATCTTATTGGAGCTGGGAATAACGACGATATATTCTTCAAAACAAAAGATGGTGAACTAGCTTGGTTTGATTGGAGTACCCTAGATTGTGAGGATCAACGTGATAGAAAATGTCTAGTTATGGCAGGTCATACTAAAATTTGACACTTGTTATACCACATCACTCATTTAATATCCACGTCACACTTAGACAAATGCTCTTAGCATAAAACTTACAACAGAGACCTTGCTAGAAACGTTTAGTATTTGTAGGGACTGAGCTAATTATTTTTGTTGGGACCAAATTGAATCATCGTGATATTTGTAGGGACCAAACATATATTTAAGCCTTCATATTATCTAAAATTTTAGTTTGGTCCTTTATGTTTTTTTTTCTCACTTTAGTCTTTGGAGCTGGATTTTGGAGCCTTCAAAGTGTTTCTCTGTGCGATCTTGCTACCTCTTTTTGATGTCAATAGATTCAACATAATCAGAGGCGTGTGACAACGAATTTTCAAATTTCAAAGTTCTTTGAAAATCTTCATTTCCATCGAAAGTTCTTTTTTTTTGTGGCGTTTTCTTATTAATGCTTTACTAGTTCGAGACATTCTGTTGAGGCGCCTTATCATTCTCTTGGAGGAAGGGGCAGTTTGTGTTCTTTGTAATAGTCACAAAGAGACAACACAACGTTTATTCCTGAATTGCGACTTTTCAAAAAAGGTGTGGCGGGAGGTGGAGCAATGGCTCAATATTGTTTTGCCTAGTTCTTTTAATATACATCAACATTTCATTTTTTTGGCGAGCTATTAATTGTGATTTTGAGCATACTTTAGAAAGTTGGTTTTTGACATGCCAGGAACAAAAACTAAAATCCATATTTTTTGGGTCCAATTAAAAAGATAGTTTTTTTGGGTATATAGTATAAAATGAGGAGTGCCCAGTTTACTTAACTCTTCTTTTCTTCTATCCTTCGAATCGCACCAGCAGAAATTCGCGTGCCTTGAGTCTGCGTCTTCGTCTACATCGGTTAGTTTTGTTACTAAATCATGTAGTTTGCTTCCAATACATGTGAGAATTCTAGGTTTGCACCATATTTTGAAATTAATGGTATTTCTCTTGATTGATATATGGTTAGGTTGTAGTAATCCCCTTTCGCTTTCAGATTCCTAAATTTCATTCATCAAATCAAACCCAATCAATTACTGGTTTACTAATTCTTAAGCTCCATCGTAATTTGGCTCATGGATTCCTTCTGGTTTAGTTTCTGTTCCTTATCTTCATAGTTGGATGTGTATATAATTAAGTAATTTAGTTTTACAAATTATTAATTAGATAGATAGTTGTCTTGTTTATAAATCCAACAAGATTTGCACACCGTTGAGTGGATTTAGCTCTGAATTTCCATTAGTAGGTAGTAGGTACCCTTTTTTCTTTCTCTTTGTACAATTGTGTTTTATCTCTCTGCCTTCCCCCTTTGTTCATTATCTTATTTGTTATGGATTTGATCACTTTTGAGTTGGTTTAGTATTTTAACCCCTTCCAAATTTAATTTTTAAGGGAAAGGAATAGTTCTGTCTTTCATAAAAAATTGAACTCAGATGTTTTGTTTTGGATTTTGCTTGTTGGCTCTATTTGTTACTGAATGTCACTTTTCCCTTGCTTTCCATTCCAGGGAGAAATTAATACACACATTCACTTTCTTCAAAGGTGTAGATATATAGAGATGGATGAGAAACCTGTGGCTGTTGTGAATCAAGTAATTAGCAACCATATCCCGGAAGATCTCGCCTTTTCCATTCTGTCAAAATTGCCTCTTAAATCTTTGAAGCGATTTGGATGCGTACGCAAATCATGGACTCTCTTGTTTGAAAACTCTCATTTCATGAGTATGTATCGCAACAATTTCACAAATACATCTCTCCTTCTACAGCAATGTGCAATTCATGTGTCAGGTGAAGAACACATTACCTGGTTGTATTTACAATCCGGTGAGAGTGTTGAGAATTGGGTTAGCTTAGATTCGCCATCTCCATTTCAAGAGGATAACAGTTTTATTGTTTTGGGTTCTAGTGCTAACGGCGTTATTTGTTTCTTCAATGGTGATAAAATTCCTGTATTGTGGAATCCAGCTACTAAAGAATTCAAGGTCATTCCTCATAGTCCTGTTGAGTTTGGACCACTTTATCGAGAACCTTGGTCAAATCTTTGTGGATTTGGTTATGATCATGTTAGAGATGATTATAAGGTGATTCGATATGTAGTCTTCTTTCTATTGACTGCGGGTGAAGCTGATCGTTATGGTATGACCTTTTATGGGCCATGGGATGAATATTTAGATTCGACGCCCGTGTGGGAGATATATAGTCTAAGAAGTAACTCTTGGAAGAAACTTGATTTCAAAATGCCTACTCCTTGTCATAACATAGTTGGTGGCCGAGCGTACTCGGAGGGAGTGTGCCACTGGTGGGGTCAAAAGGAATGTCGTGGTGTGATGTGTTTGGTGTCCTTTGACATGAGCAATGAAGTGTTCTTTACAACGCCCATGCCCTCATACATGGGTGATGCTAGTTTTGATATCAGCTCGACGGAAATGCACTTGGCGGTGTTAAATGGGTATGTTGCTTTCATTTGTAATCACATAGGGAAAACTACTTTCCATATATCAATCTTAGGTGAACTTGGTGTGAAAGAGTCATGGACTAAACTATTCGTTATTGGCCCATTTCCTTGCGTTGAGAATCTTATTGGAGCTGGGAATAACGGCGATATATTCTTCAAAACAAAAGATGGTGAACTAGCTTGGTTTGATTGGAGTACCCAGATAATTGTGGAGCTTGGCATTAAAGATCCAGAGGAGTATTCTCAGGTAGTAATTTATAAGGAAAACTTTGAAAGCCTTATTCATATTGGGTTAGTAAAATGAATCATCAATTGTTTTTCTTGTTTTCACCCACGAGGCTTATGATCGAGGTTATTAGGATTATACCTTGTATACAAAGTGGCTTGTTATTTTCAAGTATTTAGGACAACTTAACAAACCTTTTGATTATCGTGAATTTCCCTATGTCAAATTTATTAATCAGTTTTATTTTGAAATTCACTTCCTTTTTATTTTGAATGTAAGAATGATATTTTGCTTTTAGTGAACGGCCTCTGATTTTTGTAAAAGTAGCATATATTTGAGACACATGACAATCTAATAAGGTGAAATTTTTATTAATAATTTCCTTGATGTTTTTTCCATTTCCATTCTCTCAAAATTGTCTCTAAATTCTTTGAAGTATACACAATCGCCGCCAACTCCAAGTCATGAATTGGATAATTCTACTCATGTGGATTGGAGCAGAAGTCAACCGAGACTTTAATTCGAGAAATTCACAATCAGCATCCTAGGTAAACGCCTGACCATTGCGAGTTAACCGAGTAAGTGGAAGAACTAACTGTGAGAAACCTTGGATAAATTTCTGATAATAGCCAGCTAGTCCCAAGAAACTTCTGACTTCTGTCACTGAAGTTGGTCGTTCCCAATTCAACACAGCTTCAACCTTACTAGGATCTACTGCAACTCCCGACTGAGAAACTACAAGACCCAAGAATTTTACTTCTGACATCCAAAAATCACATTTCGAGGGTTTTGCATATAACTTCTTCTCTCGAAGTATGTTCAAAACAATACGGAGATGTTGAACATGCTCCTCAATGGTCTTAGAGTACACCTAGATATCATCTATGAATACAACCACAAACTAATCCAGGTAGGTATGAAAAACTCGGTTCATGTAATTCATGAATACCGCTGGAGGATTAGTTAAACCGAAGGGCATCACTACAAACTCATAGTGTCCATATCTGGTATAGAAAGCTGTCTTCGGAATATCTAAGGCTCTTACTTTTATCTGATGATAACCTGACCTTCGATGAATTTTGAAAAAGACTGCGGCACCTCGAAGTTGATCTAACAGATCATCGATTCTTGGTAATGGATACTTATTCTTGATGGTGACTTTGTTCAACTGACGATAATCGATACAAAATCTCATGCTTCCGTCTTTCTTCTTGACTAGCAATACTGGAGCACCCCATGGAGAAGCCATTGGTCGAATAAACTTTTTCGAGATCAACTCTTCAAGTTGAGATTTCAATTACATTAACTCTAAAGAAGACATTCGATAATGAGCAATAGATATTGGCCCTGTACCCGGAACCAATTTGGTGTGTGAAAAGATGTGCAAGTATACACAGTCCCAAACAAGTAATATAATGATAAGAAAAGTCGAACCCACAGGGATTGGATTAACTTTATGTATGTTTAGAAAGCATATAAATTAGTACTACTATTCTACTCACAAATTTTGGGGTTTTTAGTTTAAGTAAAAATAGAATGCAAGTATGTAAAATAAGATGAAGGAAATCAGTTGAGAAAGATAGTTGAGATGTCTTTACTATATAATGCTTCTTTTGAGAGTTTCTATGTTTTTAGAGATGCAGAAGCACTATGATGTAGAAGCATCAAGTGCAGAAGCATTGACTGTAGTTGCATAAGTGTGTGCTTTTCAGCTACTTTCTTCAGAGTTTCATTACAAGCTTCACATGTCTGGGCTTGCTAAATAAGTTCACTCCTGCCTTTGAAGTTCCCACTGTTTCACCCTAAGGACTATGTTATCCTATGTCTAGGACTTAACATGATTTTAACACAGTTTCTTTATTAAACAAGTTTAACAAAGCTTTTATTAAAACACTCACCCTTATTAGTCTTGATTTCTAATTATAAACCATGTCTGTGAATATAACTCTACTTATTGTAAGAGATCAACCTTAAAATCAGATGGAGGTAGTATAACACAAGACCCAAAATTCTACAATACTTAAAAGCATAATAACTTACTCAAAAGATCCTTATAAGTTTAGAACATCTCAACTAAAGGAATTTAGCTCATGTTACTCATTATAAAATAGAGAGAATCTGTAAGGAACATGATAACATGAATCATATAAAAGATATCAATAGGGTAGAAGTTACACAAATTGATGTTCCTTTGCATGAATTCTGACAGGTGCAGAAGCACTGATTCCTTCGCCTATCTATGAAGAAGTGGAGGAAGAGGGTGTCAATTCCTTCCTCACCTTTTTACAACTAACTAGTAAATAAAATGCAAGAATTGAAACTACTAAAATATAAGTAAAGTGTTTGATCTACATATTATCAAGTGAGATATGCGATGCTATTCAAGTGAGAAGTGGGAGCCCTTTTTATAGCCTTGGAGATTTCCTTTGCTTGAGGGTTTGCTTGAAAACCAAGTTAACCTAAGGAGGCTTAACCATGGTTGCTTTTCTGATCTTTAGATAAGGAGATTGAGTTCAGCACATTCCCATAAGGAGAGGTCCAATTATGCAAGGCCATATATCCTTAGGTGAATAGCCTTTCATGATGATGTTTTTGGTGGGCGCCTCCTTATGCATGTGGCCATGTGCTCCATGTGAATAGTGACAAAGCATGATGTCATAGAAGTTTTGGAGCAGAGGTATGATTTGAGGTGCTTCCATTGTGGGGATATAAATCTCCAGCGCAGGATGGTGCAGAAGCACTAAGTGCAGAAGCATTTGTGGTGCAGAAGCAGTAAGTGCAGAAGCATTTGTAGTGCAGAAGCATCAACTGTAGAAAAACTGAACAAACACATCAAACATACAAATATATATACAAAATGCTTTATTCATCACATAATTCCTAGAATGTTGTTATTTTACTAATATTACTATATTTAACACACTTTGTACTTGAGTTTAAAGCAATTTGTTGCGTTTAGAAGTATAAATAACTCTATATAAATTAGAGTTATCACACCCCCAAACTTAAATCATTGCTTGTCCTCAAGTAATGACAAAAAGGGAATACAAGTAGGATTTTCAAATTAAAGAAGAACAGATCAGCTTATATCTTTTCAAAGAGTGAATTTGCATTTTTATGAACTTCATTTTTCAAAACATTTTGTGCTTTTGAATTCCCTAAACATCCAAAGTTTTATTAAAACTCATTTGTGTGAGTGTGTGCCCCACTGAGATCCAATCAGTTCCAAAACTAAGTGAAAAGTTTCTCTTTAACTTTTGGGAAATTTTAGATCACATTTGGTCAAAACAAAGATGTTTCAAAACATAGACTAGACTCACAACATCTTCAAGACTTGGGGGGCTTTAAGTACAACTAAGGACTTTGATTGAGCATTTTCAAAACTGTTTGGGTCTATGCACTATACTTTATTTTTTGTGGTTCTTTTTGTTGGTGCAGGAGCACTGTTAATGCAGATGCACTGAATATTTTTGTGAAGAGCAGAAGCTCTGACTTTTTGTAACGGTGCAGAAGCACTCGAGTGCAGCTGCACTTGACACTACTTTCCATGGTTTGTAGCATGTATTTCCCTCCTCACTGACTTCCTTATGCATACTTTTTTCTTTGGTTTTTGTTTTTGTTTTCTTCTTTTCTTTTCTTTTTCTTTCAAACCAAATGCACTACTAGAACAAGTTCAGTTTAAATGATTTGGGTCAATATGGCTAGCTCATAATATTTTGGCTCTTTTGTAGTGTATTTTGGTAACCTTTTTGCATTGACTCTACTCAGCCTTAGTATTCATGGAAATTCCCCCAAACTTATTTCTTTATGCTCTTCTATATTTTTAGTAAAAATTTGTTTTTGACCTTGAATTTCTAAAAATTTCTTCTTGTATCAGATAGTTTTTCATATAGCAAGGTTCTTTTCAAAACTGAGTTTTGATGTGTCAAGGTAATAATAATAAAAAATTGGTCATTTTGAGGAAAACAAGGCTTTCTTTTCTTTTTTTCTTTCATTCATCATTAAAATTTAGTTCAAAGAATGCATTTAGCTAGGTTTTGTAAAAAAGATTTCAAGCTGATCATGCTTCAAAAATTCAAATCTTACTTTGACATAAAAACAATTTGATGCACTTCAACAGGTTTGTGTGACTGATGTTTTTGTAGAATAATTTTCTGAAAAAAATTTCAAAAGAAACTTTGTTGATTACATCACAAAATTTGAAAATAGGTATACTATATTTTGCACATATAAGGAAATAACAAAACTCAGATATGCATACTTACTAAAAACATATCAGCACATGCATATAGTAGATTAAAAGTGTTTTTCTCCCCCCCAACTGAAAGTTGAGCAGTGTCCTCACTGCTCTAAGTTGAGTTTAGAAAAAGTAATTTTGTTTCACAATGGGGAGGGGGGTTAATACATGTGGGATACGAATGGAACATAAAAAGTACTTATAACATAACAACTTGAAAGAGTTTACTCTTTCTTGGCACCACTTTTGATTCTGGAGCTGGTTCTGCTGGGCATGTGTTTGACCTTCTGTTTCTTCTTCTTTGCCCCTTCAACCTTTGGTGCTTCTGCACCAAGTGCATCTGCACCAACCTCCTCGGTTGCTGTTCTGTAGGTGCAGATGTATCAGGTGCTTCTGCACTGATTTGTTCAGTAGTAGTTCTGTCTTCTGTTTGTTGTTCTGGTGGTTGCTCAAGTGTTGCCTCAGCTTCGTTTGGTTGGTCTTTCTCCTTCTGTGGGTCCTCCTTTTCAGCTTCTTCTCTTTGTGCTTTGCTGTATTCTACACCTTCCAGTCCTTGACTTTCCTTCACACTGGTTTCAACAGCTTTCTTGAAGAATTTCTGGGTGTTGCCCAGTTATTCTCTTTTCTTCTGTGCCAGCTCTTCCAGCACCAGTTTGACAGTATCTTCTTTGTTCTTTGGTATGATTGTCACAACTGGAACACCTTGAGATGCATCTGCACTAGGTGCAGAAGCATCAGTTGCTGGTTGATCTTTTTCTTCAAGGCTGGCTTCTTCTTCTTCTTCTTCTTCTTCCATTGCTTCCTCTTGAATAACCTGTAAAGTTTGTATCTCAAAAATAATGTTAGAAGTTTGTGTGGCTGGTTCTTGTTCAGGTTGGCTTTCTTGGAAGATGGTTGGTGGTGATGATGACTGTGGAATGGGTGATGGTGGAGGGGTAGGTGTCTTTCCTGTGGAGGGTGATGTTGATTTTTCTGGTTGGGGGTGGGTTGGTGGAGTGACTTGGGTGAGGAGTGGTTCTGCTTGGGATTCAGCCTAATATTTCTTTCTTACAATTTCCTCCATGCTCATATTCTCTTCCTCTTCCTCCCCACTTTTGTCTGTACTTTCAGTGGTATCATCATCCTCTTCATCTTCATTTCTCTCCATTTCCTTCACCATTCTTGTCAATGTCTCATCTTCATCAGTCTCAACTAGTCCCTCACTCAGTAGTTCTTCCTCTTCTTCATTCTTTTTCTTCTTCCCTTTCTGTTTCCTGCTAGTCTCCTTCTTTCTTTTTCTCTTCACTCTCTTCCTTCTCTTCCTCATTTTCTTCTTCTTTTTCCTCCTCTTCTTCTTGTTCTGGGCTCTGAAAGACCCATGTTGGGAACACTGGGGTTTCTATCTGGGTTGGTACCTGAGATATCTCCATTAACCTAAGTTGTAGCCACTCATGCTGTTCTTGCTGAAACTTCCAAACTGCCTGGTGCTTCTGCACTAAGTGCTCCTGCACCAGGCTAGTTTCTTCAGTTTTAATTTTTGTTCTTTCTTTCATCTCAGCAGACAGTGGCCCTGGAGGATATTTTCTTTGCTAATGTTCCTCAGGACTGATATCCACCCCTTGTTTCATACATAGTTCAGTGATTAAGCATGAGAAAAATAAAAATCCTTCCTTTCTTGCTGCACAATCTAGGATCTGTTTATTGATAATTTTCCCTATATCCACGTTTTTGTTTGTTAAGATTGCATCCAATAGGATCAATCTATCTTTTGACAGTGTGTATGTGTGGGATGTAGGGAAAATAGAACAATCAATGAACAGATACCAGTTGTCTAACTCAGGGATTAAGTATCTGTTTTTTAATTTGAATTCTGTATTGGAAATCTTATCCCACTTGGAGTTTTTCACAGCAATCCTAGACTTGACTCTTTCCATCTCTTTCTTACCATAGTTCTCTACTTTTTCTTTGAAATCAGTCCCACAATAGACTAGATTATAGTGAGTATTGATTCTATCAGCACTAAAATAAACTTTTCTACCTCTTATCACAGAATGATCATGCATGTTACCTTGTTTGTTTCCTTGAATTCCAGAGTAGAATTCCCTAACCACCTGCTCCAGATAGAAGGCTCTGTGTTGTATAAACAGATCCCAGTTGAGACTTGAGACTTGCCATGAAATTTGGGTGAGCCTTCATTAGACTGTAGCCTAGCTCAGGGAGAAATTTCCTTTCCCAGAAATGTGCAATTTTCGGGTCCACAGTACTTGGAGCAGGTGCAGTAGCACTGGATTGCTTTTTTGGATGTTGTGATGATGAGGTTACTGTGCTGGCCTTGCTCTTGCCTGAGGTCTTGTTTGCGCTTTGTTTGCGAACCATTGTTGATTGTTGGCAAGGACTTTGAATTTTTGCAAGGAGATGGTACTTCGTATTCTTAGAAATTGGGGATCTTCGTGATAGAGAAAGGGATTTCGTGAATTGCGGTTTTTGTGAGTGACAGAGTGATTAGTGGTGAAGGGAAATGGTCACTTTAGGGAAGTTTGAGTGTGATTAATGCTTGGTAGTAGCCGTTAGGGTGTGTGAGTGTAACTTGCATGCGTGAGGACGCGTGGGGGGCTAGGTGACACCACACAAAGTCTATGTCACAGATCACAACTGCTATTTTGCTGTGCTCGTAGTTTTTGAAAAGTTTTTCGCCCAAGTGTATTTTTAAATTTTTGAAATTCTGGTGCAGTAGCACTGAAGAGCTGTTAGGTGCAGATGCACCTAAGTGCAGAAGCACTAAAAACCTGTGTTCCTACAAAACACTTGAAAAACATTAATTTGAACAAAAATTGCATAACGAAATATTTAATAACATGGGTGGCCTCCCATAAACGCTTGTTTTAACAGTCTTTCAGCATGACTATCTCCTTTTCTTAGAGATTTTGAAAATGGGTGGTGAGTTTATCCCTCACCACATGTTCACCATAGTACATTTTGACTCTCTGGCCATTTACCTTGAAAGTGGTGTTTGTGGTTTCATCATATAAATTAACTGCACCATGGGGGTAAATTTTGATGAGCTTGAATGGCCCTGACCATCTTGATCTCAGTTTTCCAGGAAATTTTCCAACCTGGAATTGTATAGGAAGACCATTCCTCCTTCTCTAAGCTCTCTTCTTTGGATTTTCTTGTCATGCCAAGCTTTGGTTTTTGTTTTGTAAATTTCTGCATTCTCATATGAGAATTGCCTAAATTCATCTAATTCATTTAATTCTAAAAACCTCTGTGCTCCAGCTTTGTTGAGATCATAATTTAGCTTTTTCATAGCCCAATAAGATTTGTTTTCCAACTCAACTGGCAGATGGCATGCCTTGCCATAGACTAATCTATAGAGGGACATACCTAATGGTGTTTTAAATGCTGTTCTGTATGCCCATAATGCTTCATCTAAATGTAAGGACCAATCTTTTCTAGATGGTCCAACCATTTTTCAAGCATTCTTTTAATTTCCCTATTTGATAGCTCAGCTTGCCCACTTGTTTGTGGGTAGTAGGCTGTAGCAATTTTATGCTTAATCCCATATTTTGCAAGAAGATTTTCAATAAGTTTATTGCAGAAATGTGATCATTCATCATTGATAATTGCCCTTGGGGTGCCAAACCTTGTAAAAATAATTTTCAAAAGGAATTTGCTAACAGATTTCGCATCATTATTAGGCAATGCTACTGCCTCTACCCATTTAGACACATAATCTACAGCTACTAAGATATATTGCTTGCCAAAAGAAGGTGGAAATGGTCCCATGAAATCCATGCCCCATACATCGAAAAGTTCAATTTCTAATATATTGGTTCTAGGCATTTCATGTTTTTCAGAAATATTACCTGCTTTTTGACATTTGTCACAAGTTTTGACCATTGAGTATGCATCTTTAAATAAAGTTGGCCAATAATAACCAGACTGCAGTACCTTAGCTGCTATTCTGTTGCATCCAAAGTGATCTCCATATGGTGCAGCATGGCAGTGCAGAAGCACTGCTTGCTGTTCTTCTTGGGGGATGCATTTCCTCATTAATTGGTCTGGACACATTTTGTAGAAAAATGGTTCATCCCAGTGATATTCCTTGATTATGTGAAAAAATCTCATTCTTTGTTGGTAAGTCATGTTCACTGGTACCACCTTGCTTACAAGAAAGTTAACAATGTCAGCAAACCAAGGTGCAGAAGCACTAGGTGCTGTTAGAGTAGTTTTTCATCAGGAAAGCTTTCCTTAATCTCTCCCTTTTGTGTACCTGTTTTTTCACCTTCAAGTCTAGATAAATGGTCAGCAACCTGATTCTCCACCCCCTTTTTGTCTCTGATTTCAAGATCAAATTCTTGAAGGAGGAGAATCCATCTTATTAACCTTTGTTTTGCATCTTTCTTGGAAATTAAGTGCAAAAACCACTGCTAACAATTCTTTTTCTGTTACAGTATAATTCATTTGAGCTTCAATTAATGTCTTGCTAGCATAATAAATAGAATGAAAGATTTTGTCATACATTTGCCCTAAGACAGCTCCTACAGCAAAATCACTAGCATCACACATTAATTCAAATGGCCTGCTCCAATCTCGTGTAACAATCACTGGTGCAGTTACCAATGCTTTTTTGAGTTTTTGGAATGCTTCCATACAAGGCTCATCAAAGTTAAAATGTGCATCAATTTGCAAGAGTGTACATAATGGCTTGGATGTCCTTGAAAAATCTTTGATAAATCTTCTGTAGAAGCCTGCATGGCCTAAGAAGCTTCTGATTCCCTTGACAGTTGTTGGAGGTGGCAGTTTTTCAATGACCTCAATCTTTGCTTGATCTACTTCCAAACCTTTCTTTGATACTTTGTGACCTAATACAATGCCTTCTTGTACCATGAAATGGCATTTCTCCCAATTAAGTACTAAGTTTGTTTCCTCACATCTTTGGAGAATTTTCTCTAAATTTGATAAACATGTATGAAAAGTGTTTCCAAAGACTGAGAAATCATCCATGAATACTTCCATTGACTGCTCAATGAAGTTAGAAAAGATGGACATCATGCACCTTTGGAATGTTGCAGGTGCATTACAGAGTCCAAAAGGCATTCTTCTAAATGCAAATGTTCCATAGGGGCATGTAAAGGTAGTTTTTTTGTTGGTCTTCAGGTCCTATTGCAATCTGATTGTACCCTGAATAACCATCTAAGAAACAATAAAACTCCTTACCTGCCAACCTATCTAACATTTGGTCAATGAAGGGTAAAGGGAAGTGATCTTTCTTTGTGGCCTAGCATTTCCTATCAGCTAGTTGAAGTGTTACTGTTGTGGGCCTAGCATTTCCAATCCCTAGCTGTGTAAATATGGATTTAGGCATTAAGTTGATACTTGCACCTAAATCACACAATGCACGACCTGTATAAGATTTTCCTATTGAGAATGGGACTGTAAAGCTACCAGGATCCTTTAGTTTTTTTGGAATTTTGCTTTGTAGAATTAGACTGCATTCCTTAGACATAGCAACTGTTTCAAAATCCCCTAATCTTCTTCTTTTTGAAAGCACATCTTTCATAAATTTAGCATAATTAGGCATTTGATGAAGTGCTTTAACTAAGGGACCATTGATGTGTATTTGTTTTAAAATCTCAAGAAACTTACTGAATTGTTTCTCCTCATGTGCCTTTTTTAACCTCTGAGGATAAGGAGGAGGAGGGTATTCAGGAACTAACCTTGGAGTTGGAACTTCAGGAGATGCAGATGCATCTGGTGCTTCTGCACCGTGAGTATTTTTTTTTTATTTTTTTCTCCCTTACCTTCACCTTGATCTTCACCTGGATCTGCAAGATCTTTTCCACTTCTTAGAGCAATGGATTTTACCTGCTCCTTTCCTGGCCTTTGGGCTGTGGCAGCTTCTGTATTTGATGGTAATGTACGTGTTGATCTTTGATACAGAGCTGTTGCTAACTGTCCCACCTGATTTTCTAAATTTTTTATAGAGGCATCTTGTGCTTGCCTAGCTGTTCTGGTTTCACTAATGAAAGACTTGAGCAAGGCTGTTAAGGAGTTATCAGTGGCAGGTGGTTGTTGTCTTTGGTTGTTCTGTGAATGAAATTCTGGTGGTGTGGCTGGTGCAGAAGTACCAGGTGCAGATGCACCAGTATTGTTCCATCTGAAATTTGGGTGGTTCTTCCAGCCAGGGTTATAGGTGTTAGAGTAAGGGTTGTTATTCCTGTTATATCCTACAAAATTGACAGAGACAAGGTTGCTGGGACATTCTTCATACAAATGGCCTCCTCCACAATACACACAACTTGTGTCTCCTGGGGGGGTTTGTTCTATCGCAGCTGCAGTGTTTTCAGTTGGTGCAGCTGCACTAGGTGCAGATGCACTGGTTGAAGTGAAGTTTTTAAACAAGTTTGTCAGAGAGGCTAACTGAGCAGATAGGGCTGATATATCACTGATTTCATGTACCCCTGCTGGTCTCTTTCGGGCACTTACCCTCTCAGTAGGCCAACTAGAACTATTGGTTGCAATTCTATCAATTAATTCACAAGCTTCATTTTAAGATAAGTTTAATAACACACCCCCAGATGATGCATCAAGCATTATTCTTGTTTGGGGTTCTAAACCATTGTAAAAAGTTTCCATTTGAATAATGATAGGTAGACCATGATGTGGTCATTTTCTTAAAAGTTCTTTCCATCTTTCCCATGCTTCAAACAATGATTCAAATTCTTTTTGTCTAAAAGATGTAATATCATTTCTCATCCTGGCATTTTTGATGGGTGGAAAATATTTTGCCAAGAACTTTTCAGCTATTTCATTCCATGAATGGATAGAATTAGGCTCCATTGAATTTAACCATGATTTAGCCTTATCTTTTAAAGAGTATGGAAATAGCTTAAGTCTAAAGGCGTCTTCACTAACACCAGGAATGATAAAGTTACTACATACTTCTAAAAATTGTTTTAAATGCTCATGGGGATCCTCATGGAGAGATCCACCAAATTGACCAATTGTTTGTAGCATTTGGAACATCATGGGTATAAATTCAAAATGCACAGCATCAATATGAGGTCTTGCTATACTTGTTTGCATATTTTGATGATTAAACATAGCATAATCCCTCATGGGTCTATTTCTATCATTAATCATACCTATTGGGCCCATGTTGATGAATTGATTTCTGTGTCCTTCTTCAGTATCATGCTGTGAACCAAGTCCTCCTTCAACTGAGGCTGATCTTGAGCTTTGTCCTTCACTGTGATGAGACATGTTTCTGTAGTCTTGATTCCTTTGCTTTTGAAGTCTTAGCAAACTCCTGAACCTTCTTTCAATTTCTGGATCGAATTCAAATTCTGGTGGCTTATCTCTGGGCATATGCTAGTACATCTGCACCTGTTTCTGCACAGAAAATAACTACCAGAGTAATAAAATACTAACTTATAAATCTAAACAACAAATATTAATGGCAATCCCGGGCAACAGCGCCAAAAACTTGGTGTGTGAAAAGATGTGCAAGTATACACAGTCACAAACAAGTAATATAATGATAAGAAAGGTCGAACCCACAGGGATTGGATTAACTTTATGTATGTTTAGAAAGCATATAAATTAGTACTACTATTCTACTCACAAATTTTGGAGTTTTTAGTTTAAGTAAAAACAGAATGCAAGTATGTAAAATAAGATGAAGGAAATCAGTTGAGAAAGATAGTTGAGATGTCTTTACTATATAATGCTTCTTTTGAGAGTTTCTATGTTTTTATAGATGCAGAAGCACTATGATGCAGAAGCATCAAGTGCAGAAGCATCAAGTGCAATAGCATTGAGTGCAGTTGCATAAGTGTGTGCTTTTCAGCTACTTTCTTCAGAGTTTCATTACAAGCTTCCCATTTCTGGGCTTGCTAAATAAGTTCACTCCTGCCTTTGAAGTTCCCACTGTTTCACCCTAAGGACTATGTTATCCTATGTCTAGGACTTAACATGGTTTTAACACAGTTTCTTTATTAAACAAGTTTAACAAAGCCTTTATTAAAACACTCACCCTTATTAGTCTTGATTTCTAATTATAAACCATGTCTGTGAATATAACTCTACTTATTGTAAGAGATCAACCTTAAAATAAGATGGATGTAGTATAACACAAGACCCAAAATGCTACAATACTTAAAAACATAATAACTCACTCAAAAGATCATTATAAGTTTAGAACATCTCAACTAAGGGAATTTAGCTCATGTTACTCATTATAAAATAGAGAGAATCTGTAAGGAACATGATAACATGAATCATATAAAAGATATCAATAGGGTAGAAATTACACAAATTGATGTTCCTTTGTATGAATTCTGACAGGTGCTGAAGAAGTGGAGGAAGAGGGTGTCAATTCCTTCCTCACCTTCTTACAACTAACTAGTAAATAAAATGCAAGAATTGAAACTACTAAAATATAAGTAAAGTGTTTGATCTACATATTATCAAGTGAATATGCGATGCTCTTCAAGTGAGAAGTGGGAGCCCTTTTTATATCCTTGGAGATTTCCTTTGCTTGAGGGTTTGCTTGAAAACCAAGTTAACCTAAGGAGGCTTAACAATGGTTGCTTTTCTGATCTTTAGATAAGGAGATTGAGTTCAGCACATTTCCATAAGGAGAGGTCCAATTATGCAAGGCCATATGTCTTTAGGTGAATAACCTTTCATGATGATGTTTATGGTGGGCGCCTCCTTATGCATGTGGCCATGTGCTCCATGTGAATAGTGACAACGCATGGTGTCATAGAAGTTTTGGAGCAGAGGTATGATTTGAGGTGCTTCCATTGTGGGGATATAAATCTTCAGCGCAGGATGGTGCAGAAGCACTAAGTGCATAAGCGTTTGTGATGTAGAAGCACTAAGTGCAGAAGCATTTGTAGTGCAGAAGCATCAACTGTAGAAAAACTGAACAAACACATCAAACATACCAATATATATATATATATACAAAATGCTTTATTCATCACATAATTCCTAGAATGTTGTTATTTTACTAATATTACTATATTTAACACACTTTGTACTTGAGTTTAAAGCAATTTGTTGCGTTTAGAAGTATAAATAACTCTATATAAATTAGAGTTATCACAATTCTACTGAGAATTCTACCTTACGATCCGGAGGTAACGAAGAGACTTCAACCAGAAAAACATCCAGGAATTCATTAACAACTTGAACAGAAGGCAAATCTAGACCAGTTTCAGTTGATGCAGATAACATAAGCTTTCGCACCTTGAAATAGAGACTGACTAGCTGAAGTGAAAGAAACAACCGCTTCAGTAGTGGTCCGAGGCAATTCCAGCGTTTCAGAAAAAAATCGATAGTTCGATTGAAGCAATCAATGGTGACGCGATTTGCAGTCATCCAGTTCATTCCGAGAACAATGTCCATTCCCCTCATAGGCAGACAAATAAAATCAACAACAAAGTTCGTGCCTCCTATAGCAAGCAGACAGTTCAAACATAGCGATTGGGTCTGAACTCGACCCTTTGCAGCAATTAGGATGGTTAACGGTTCGGATATCAGAGATACAACTAATCCTAACCGATCAACACATGCCTGAGATATAAAACAATGTGTAGCACCAGAATCAAACAATATACTGACAGAGTTATGAAAAAGAGAACCTGTACCCCTCAGTAGATTGACATTGGGCTTGATGGTCTGAGCATCCAGAGTATTGACTCGTCCTTGCCTTGGAGCATCCGGTGTTTCTTTGAAAGCCTTCCTAGCTAGGCACTCATTGGCATAGTGACCCTCTTCTTTGCAATAATAGAAATGTTTCCTACGCAGTCGGCACTCACCCCGATGACGTTTTCCGTAATGATCACAATTATAGAAGTCGGAGGAATCAACAGATTGCACTTGCTTGCCTTTGTTGTTGTGGCCCTTGGACTTAGCATTTCGATTCGAAGATTCAACTAATTTCTTCTTACCCTTCCAGAATTCCTTTCTTTCAGCATACATCTTTTTAAGATCTCCTTCTGCAACATAGGCTTGTTGCACCAAAGCAGGATAGCTGGTCATAGTGTAGGAACTAAGACCTTGGCCTATATCACCACGGAGGCCTTGTTTGAACATATTCATCTTCCACCTATCGTTTGGTGCATAGCTTCCCAATTCATAGAATTGAGACAGCCTCTCGAATTTCGCAGCATACTCGGCAACAGACATGTCACCTTGCTAAAGATTGACAAATTCAATTTGCTTGACCAATTTCTGCGATTCAGGAAAGAATTGACCAGTGAATAACCCTTTGAAATTATCCCAAGTAAGTGGAGTTCCTTGGTTTTGCAGCATCCTACGAGCATTTGTCCAACAAGTGTGTGCATCTTCACCAAGAGCATTGGCAGCACATATTGCCTTTTCTTCTTTATTGCATTGCATGGTTGCAAAAATTCTTTCCATGGCATCAACCCATAAGTGAGCCTTCATTGGATCGGTTTCACCTTTGAAAGTTGGCGGATTCATCTTTTGAAACCGAAAGTACATTCTGTTGGGGTCTTCAGGAGGTGGATGAACATTTGGCGGTGGCTGAGACACTAGATGCATTTGGGCCATTTGAGCCATTTTTTGCTGCTGCATGAGCATCATATCATTCATCATCTTCTGTTGTGTTTCAATTAAATTTTGTATCCACTGTTGATGTGGGTCGCTAGGGATATTTCCTCTACCTCTTCCAGCCATGATTCTGCGAAATATGTACAAAGTATTAAGTTGATCAAGCTCAATGTCTAATAGCATACTAAGAAGAATCGTGCCTAAATAACGTAAAAGACTTATGACATCTAGGTCTGACTAGGTCAAATCGCTCTGATACCAAAATATAACACCCTAATATTTCTAATTAATAGAAATACTAAGATATTCATATTAGCATACATCAGAGAATAATTTACTCATACTTTAGATATTGAACAAGCTAAACTTCTTTGAATTCAAACTCAAAAAGAGGGTTCCAAAAGAACATAAATACGTCAAATCATTTAAGCATGACAAGCCCTAAGGTTCAATATCCAAAAGTGAGCAATAGCGGAAACGGTTTGCACAACTTCACATGATTGTAAGTTACATAACCGAGAAACAGAAATCACATGGGAAATTTGAAAAACGTAGATAAAGACGTCCAATCTCCATCAACTCCGTAAGCACAACTCCTACACGTGCCGCTTAGTCTGCTTCTTTCTCTGTAAAACAACAACAATATAAAGAATGAGATACATATCTCAGTGAGTTTTACCGTGACCCCTAATCACGCTTGTCATACCCCAATTTTGTCCGGTTCCTTTTACTACTCATTTAGTTTACCCGTTAAAATACCGCGAGTTAGTTTCTAGGCCTAATTTTAACAATCAGGCCTGACATTCGTATTGGTGCGTGTTTTAGCGTTTATGATTGGGCCTCAGTCGTTATTCTTGGGTTTGGCCCAATTTCATTTTTGTTTTCTTTTAGTCAAAAAGCCATAACATTTAAAATATAAATAACAAAATCACCAAAAAGGATAAAACTTAAAATAATATTACAAATAACAATATTATTTCAAAAATTACAAAAAAAAAACAAATTTGCAAAAAATAATAAATAAAAAAGGAGAGCAACGACTTTGGCTGAAGCTCTCCCTCCCAGGTTCTCTCTTGGTGAACAAGTCTTCACCATCCCCTAGCCCTAGTTTTAACCTGAAATACGCAACAATAAAACAAAATAAAATTAGCCCTATAAATACCCAATAATTCACAGCAAAAAAAAAGGGAGGAAAATTCAGAAAAAATACTAAGAAATCCAGAGTAAAGATTAGGGTTTCACGTTGAAACCCTAATCCCAAAAACACATGTTCAGAAACGGACAACAGCCGAGGCAGCAAGGTTTAGCAGTAACAAACAGGAGAAGCTTAGAAGCTGGAATATAGGTTGGTATTACTTTGAGTACCCTTAAAACTGAAACATGTAGAAAATAGGTGTTTAATTCGTTATTAGATGCTTATACGTTTAAATCCTAGTTATACGCATACTGTTAGTAACCGGTAGTGCTTAGGTATATGAGGAAAAACAACAATAGGATTTCTAAAAAACTAAGGATTCAATGGAAAAAAAATTAGGAACAGATTAGGAATGGTAAATAAGTTTTGTAGAAAACTTCAAAAACAAATTAGGGTTTTAGTACTTTTTTTTAGAAGACAAAATTAGGAATAATTTAAATTAGGTTCTACAATAGATATTAGGATTCTAATGAAAATGATATAGGTTCAGCAAAAATCAGAATATGAAATGAGATCATAGATCACAAATAGGAGTTAGGGTTATGAATTTTTTTCGGAAATCAGTGTAAGAAAGGAGTAGAGATTAAGAAATAAAAAAGAAAAATAAGCAGAAACTTACCCAGTTTCCGGCCGCCACTCACGATGGTCATCGCCGCCCGGCATGACCACCGCCCTTCCCTTCGTCACTGTAAACAACACCGCGAACCTCCGCGAGTGCAGCCGCAAAACCCCCATCGTCGTCGCTCTCCCTAAACAGCATCGTCGTATCTATCCCCGTCGGATCCACTGACTCCTTCGTTGTTTCTCCCTTCCGGCGAGCTTCACGCTGTCCCTCTCTTTCTCTCTTCGGCCGGCATTGCTCCACCCCTCACCGTCGCCGGAGCTCACGCCTCTCTCTCCCCCTTCGCGTGGCTCTCTTCTCTCTCCACCTTCGTCCTTTCTTTCTCTTCATCATCGTCGCTCTCTCTCTCTCCTTGCGAAATACCTCTCTCTCATGGTGAAGTGAAATCTTCTCTCTCTCTCTCATGGTGAAGATGAAAACGACGCTGAGAGATTATGAATAAGGAATTAGGGTTCCATCTTTTTAGCTATTGCCTTATATAGTTTAAGTTAATATTTATTTGATTTTAATTAAAAATAAAAAGAACAGATTAATTTTTACACCTCTGTGTTTAGTTCATACAACCCTTCTACACATAAGCCCATTTGCAGTCCTATTAATAAAAGCCCAGAAAAACATCAAATTCATTTCCGCACCCTCCTTTGTTAATAATACAACCCCTCTAATGTTTACTACTATTACAACCTATTCTGTTTTTGTGTTTGCTTTGCCTTATTTATTTTTAGTACTCATCAAAAATCCTTTTTATCAAAAATATTAAGGGTAAAAGTAAATATATTTTAAATTAATAATTTCAACACATTTAGTTAAAAGGTAGTCCCCCTTAAGAAGGATGTCATAGGGTGCTAATACCTTCCCTATGTATAAAGGACTCCGGAGCCTAAACCTGGTTCGCAAACTCCTTATCCATCTCCAAGGGATTTTCAAATGTTTGCCCTTAAACTAAACTTTGGTGGCGGCTTCATTTTTTCGAAGAATCCTCACCTGGATTTTTCGGTCGCTACAACGCTCACGGTTCAATTAGGAAAACCCTTTTTAATTGGTAATTCACTTAATGAATTAGAAGTATCACCAACTCCGAAAGCTTAAGTGAACCCCATAGCCAATAGTACTTTCCCTAAAGGCGAACCAACAATAATAATAATGGGGGCCTAGATCAAGGGCTCAAGACTTCCCTCATCTAGCATGCTAATACATAGGGGTCGTCACCCCGACTCGATATAATATATATACCGTGAATCATAGACCGGTTTAGATGATTTAAATAATAACCATCCCGCGTCAATTGTACAATAACAAGTAGAATGACCGGTTTATATGAAATTATATTCATCCCGTATCAACATAATTTAATAACTAGAACCTTTTAATTCGTTTCATTTGAAAACCCTTATTTTCACATGTATGCCCTAATTCGGTTTTTCAAACATTTTCAATTTTCAAAACATTTCCTAAAAACCAAGTTGATCATGTTTAAAACCATGTTTTTATCAAGTATATATCATCACAAATGGTTGGGTAAAGGATTAGAAGAAGTTTGGAATCGAAATGAGCGACGAAACAACAAATTTTGGATTTGGGACCGCAACCAGCTAGGCGCCCGGTCCGTGCGCCCTATTTTAAAAATTTAGCAGGCAATTGCGTGAGGGACGTACGTTTTGTGCTACTGGGCGCACGGTCCGTGTGCTCTGTGCAGGTTCAGAATTTCGTTTCTTTAGATTCGTTTTGCTTTTCCGATCGTTTCCAAACCGTAACCCGATCTAAATTCCAACAAAACAACTTGAATACCAACAACAACCCAGTCCAAACCACAATCCATAATCAATGATATAATTAACATTGAATTTAATCATAAAACCGAAGAGTGATATTTTTCAAAAACGGTTTTCGATTCAAAATTATTTCGAAACCAGGATTGATTCGATTTTAAATAGTTTCCAAAACAATATTCAAAAACGACAATTTATCTAACGTGAGTAAAACTCACCGGTTTGACGAATTCGCTAGAAATCAAGTCTTCACACGAAATAACCGAACGGTGACC
This sequence comes from Astragalus membranaceus, assembly GCA_039519185.1. Classification (NCBI taxonomy): domain Eukaryota; kingdom Viridiplantae; phylum Streptophyta; class Magnoliopsida; order Fabales; family Fabaceae; genus Astragalus; species Astragalus membranaceus. The sequence goes on along the minus strand of CM076848.1, from coordinate 174,143,041 downwards.
ACTTGAACAATCCCCGTATTCGTCCAACTGTGTCATAACCGAAACCAACAGCTCCTATTTCGAAACCTAAGCTCCTTTACTACTGAGATTGCTTCCAATATGATCCTAACCACAATGTAGCTTCAAGGAGTTGCTAAGAATTACTCCTAATGTTCCAAAGAGCACATGCAAGGCTTCAAGAAGTTGAAAACTCAACTTTGAGCTTCAAAATCCAACAATGGCAAGTGACGATTTAGGGAGAGTTAGGTTCTGAAATTGGTGTTAAAAGAAAGAGAATCGAAAATGGAGTTGAATGATACAAAGAGCACTTACTCATAATTTCCTACAAAAATCTTGGTTGCGGTCTTATGAAATTGAGGAGTGTGTTTGGAGTTGTATAATTTGGGTTAAGGGTTTAAAGGATATGGAAATGACCAAAACACCCTTGGCTCCGTAATCCTCACATAATTCTATTTCTACCCCAAAACAATCACACCAATTCACATACTTCAAACATTAAGGAAATTAAATCCTATGATCGAGCAATTTTATATATTGCTTTCGTGTCAACTCATAAACTCACTTGATTTATTATTTAATCAAATAATAAATCACGAGTTAATTTCGTAATCCGAAATTAACGGAACTAGGGATGTTACAGAGGAACCCAAGGTCATTCCTCCACGTCTTGTTGAGTCTGAACCACATTATCAAGAACCTTAGCAGGATTTTAATGAAGTTGGTTGGGAAGATATATCATTTTAGCCCTTGTGGAAGATATATTGTCTAAGAAACTTATGTTCTCTTGGAGTAAACTTCATTTTAAAATGTCAACTTCTAGTTTTAGCCATATGAATGCATGGTGCATGGGTGTACATAGACTAAGTGGGTCATTTGTGGGGTACAAAAGAAACTTATAGTGTATCATATTTGGTGTCATTTGACCTAACCAGTGAGGTGTTCTTTAAAACACACATGCCCTCATACATATATGGGTGATGCTAGTTTTTATTTTGGATCAATGTAGGTGCACTTGGCGGTGTTAAATGGGTCTGGCTGCATCATCTGTAGTATGCAGAGAAAACTACTTTCCAAATATCAATATTGGGTGTAGTTGGTGAAAAGGAATCATCCACTAACTAATTCATTGTTGGGCCATTACGAGGGGTGTTAAAATCATAAATTAGTCCATCATCCATCCAATCTATCCACAAATAAATCCATCCATTACAAATTTAAAAAATTAATAGATTGATTTAACTGCTTTGATTCAAGGATACTTGGTGCCAGAAGATATGTACTTTCCGGAAAAACCAACATCTTTCCAATTCTTTGATTTCAGTATTAACCGTAATTCCAGAAATTGGTCAAACTGTAACATCCCCAAAATAATTAAGATAATTATTTTGATGTTTAACCCAATTAATTTAATTTAGTGATTAATTAATAATTTTATTAATTTAGTGCTAGATTAATTATTACGTGGTGTAATGTTTTTAAATGAATAGTAGATAGAAATGGGTATTTATGGGATGTTGAAGTTGGGTGAGGGCATAGAGGTCTTTTCCCCACACCCTCACTTAAGTTTGTTTGATTAAAATAAAAAGGAAAATAAAAGAAAGGGATAGTCGAATGAAAGGGAGAAGAGAAGAAAGAAAAGAAAAGAAAATGGAAGAGAAAAGAAAGAGGGGAACGAACAGGGAGAAGAGAAGAGAGAGTATGAAATCTTCACCAAATTTCTTCTTCTTTGTTCTATAAGAACCACCATTTCATCCTTTTTCATTTCATACCAAAATCACCACTAACCATTCACTCTCTCCTAAACCACCATTTTCGAAATTAGTGAGGAAAGTGAGGAAATCTTGAGTTTTCTTCTTCTCTAAAGTGTTTTGGTGGTTTGGGAAGCTCAAATAGGAGTTTGGTTGTTAGCTTGGAGTGAAGAAATCAAGCTTAGGTGAGTTACGGTTTGAGAATCAAAAATTGGGGTCTTTTTGTGTTGAAGCAAATGGAGGTTGAAGATGATGAATAGTGAATTCATGGAAGCTTTATGGTTGATGGGAAATTCAAAGCTTAGGAATCAAGTTGAGGCTTCGGGATGAGTTTTGAAGCTCTAGGAGCTCATGTTGGTGCCTAGGTGCAAAGTGGGATTTCTCGCGAGTCGGATGTTCGAGTGGCGGAAAGTCTCAGTGTTTCGTAATTTTCATCACGATAGGTGAGTTCTTCGAGTTTTGTGAGGTGTCGTTCATGTTTTGAATGATTGAATGTGATGAATTAAAAGTTGAGGTTATGTCACAAATTGATGTTTGATGTTGAATGAATTTGATGATTGAAATGTTTTAATGTTAAATGAATCATTGGGAAGCCATGGATATGTTTGAAGTGTTATTTCGGTTTGTTGTACGTGATTGAGAAATGTTTTTGTACGAAAATCGCTAATATCACATTTGATGTCAAATTGAGTTTGATTGATGAATTGATGATTGAGTGATGATTTGAGGTTGATTGTCGTTGAATGAACATGTTTGCAATGTTGTGTTGAATGTTGTTAATTTAGGTATTGAGTGGAATGAGTATCGGAATCGATCGGGATAGCGGAATTGAAGAAAAAGAAAGTTTTTGAAATTTTGCAGGGGGCGCACGACCCGTGCGTGCAGGCGCCCAATCCGTGCGCCTCCCTCTGTCTATTTCCATAAAAACCAGTTTTAAGGGCGCACGACCCGTGCGTAGAGGCGCACGACCCGTGCGCAGGGTTCTGTCACCCATTTTCAAAACATGGGATTTCCGCAGGTATTGGGTAGTCTAGACTATCTGGCATTATATCTCGGATTATGCTAAGCCAAAGAAAAGATTAAAATATAGGTATGAGAAATAATGACTGTTATACCCCAATTTTGTCCGCTCTTTTTACTACAATCGTCGTTATTTTTACCAGTTTGCACGTCCTATTAACGTGAGTTAGCTTTTGAGCGTGTTCGGATGCTATCTCGTTTTATTGGACATGTGCGTAGTAATTCACTTTATTGGACCTACGTTAGCTTTTTCCGATCGGGCTTTGGCCCAACTTGTTCTTTTTTAGATTTGTCTTTTAGTCAAAAATAACCTTTCATATTTAAAAAAATAATAAGTTTTTAACTATTTTACAAAAAAAAAATCATTTTTGCTTTCATTTATAATCACCAAAATATAAAATAAAGTTGCAAAAAATCAAAATTAATAGAAAAAAGGAAAATAATAAAAGGGGGGTGTCAATAGCATCAACTTTCAGCCCAACAAGCTGCTTGCCCAGCAAGTCTGCTTGCCCAACAAGTCGACTTGCCCAACAAGTTAACTTGTCCAGCAAGTCTCTTCACCTAACCCTTCACCTATAAAAGGAGGCCCTGTCCACAGTGAAAAGCACACCTTAGTGATTCAACAAGAACACTGAACACATTCTCTCCCTCTCCTAGCGAAGCTCTCGCTCGCTCTCTCTCTCCCCCTCCCTTTTTTTTATTTTTCTTTTAATTAGTTTATTTTTAAATATTCATGATAAATATTTTTCAATAGTTGCACTTTTCATTTTTTCTTTTTTGTTAACTTTTCATTCATATTCAAAACAAAAACAAAATATTCCTTTTCCTCTCATAAATAAAGAAATATTTTCAAGAACAAAATAGGGGATTAAGTCGACAGTCGGGTTAGTCAGCTTTTTAGGTCACTAATGAACCGTTACGGATCATGTCCAGAAATCCCTATTTAAAACAGACAATTTCAAAATCAAAATAAACACAAACACATTTCTTTCCACAAATCAAATTTTCAAAATTGGGGACTAAGCCGACTGTACAGATGAGTTAGTCAGCGTTCTAGGATGAATGGGCCGTACGGCTCAGGTGTCCTAAAATCCCTATTCCAATAAAATCAAACCAACACACTTCAAACCATTTTCCAAACTCCCAAAACCCCATTTTTACAAAATAGGGGACTAAGCCGACTGTACGGACGGGTTAGTCATCGTTCTAGGACGGATGAGCTATACAGCTCAATAATCCTAAAACCCCTAAATTAAAAAATACCAACCAACAAACCTTTTTCTACCCAAGAACTACGTAGCTTTGATTTCTCCATCGCACCTGGAGATACGTAGGAGCAGGGGCCCACTCCTGTCAAGCACAAAAAACTAAAATTTTTATTAAGTCTTTTTTCTTTTCAATTCACAATAAAAGGGTAAAATAAACATTTTCAAAATTAATATTCTTTCCTACAACTAGTTAGCAGGTAACCTTCCTTAGGAAGGATGTCGTGGGGTGCTAATACCTTCCCCACGCATAACCGACTCCCGAACCCTTATCTGGTCTCAAGGACCCTTATCCATTCCAAAAGAGATTTTCCAATGTTTTCCCTTATAATTAAACTTTGGTGGCAGCTTCATCTTTGAACCTTCGAGGAATCCCCACCCGGATTTTTCGGTCGCTACAGCTGGCGGCTTCACTTGGGAAATTTTAGAGAGTCAAACCTAGTCTAATTAGTTGTAGGATCAGTTGTTAATCTAATGTTTGTTGTTACCCTTCCCTTTTTGTCATTTATTTTCATTGCATATTATTCTTTTGTGATATGAAAACCCTAGGATAGAAGACCACTTTTATGTATGTATGTTTGTTTGTTTTGCAGCTTGGGGGGTATTCTTGATATTTTGCTCCTTCACACACTCCACTATCACACTTTTGCACACACGTGAGAATAGTCCTATACCCGGACTGGAGAATAACCTAAGTTAGAACGAGACTGCGTAGTGATGGCCTACTGGATGAAGTCTCACCTAGAGTTTGGTCCCTCTTGAGAATGCTGGCACTCCTAATAGCTTGCCTATTGTTGTTGATCAGTGTTCTTAACTAGGGTCGTTGACTCTAGGAACCTTATGTAGGACTCTTTAGAGCTACCCTTTAAAAGGTTCACTTAACAGACAAGCCCTAGACCTATTCTCTAAGGAACCCTCGTAGGACACAAAGGAGCCTTATACCCCTGCATTCAAACAAACACTGATACATTTTTCCAGTCTTCTAAAAAGAAAAAATTCAAAAAATCATTTTTTATTTTTGCAAGTTATTTTTTAGAAACGTATCTCATGCATTTTCATCATTCATATCCATCATCATGTGTTATTCATCCATTACATTTTATTTCATAATTTAAAAAAAAAAAAACATGAGCATACTTTTTCACAAAATTGATGAGAGATGAGACGAAATCGATTATTCTTCTTTGGAAAAGTTTAGCTTTACAAGGTCGAACTTAGCTGCAAACTCAAGTTGTTTTCAGACACTCAATCTTCAAAAAATAAGAAGTTATTCACCATTCGCAGCTCGTCCAAATTTTTGTCAGCAAAGCGTTGCATCTCATCCATCCCATGATAAACGATCAAAATAGTCCATTTTGTTAACTAATGTGTTATCAAAAATTCTTCTATCATGTCTCTAACTATGTTAACTCTCTGTGAAGCATTCGTATAGTGAACTTGTATGCGATGTGCATTTGCCCTTGTCTGAGTTAGTTAGTGTCCATACCTTTCCATCCTATCATCATCCCTTGTTCATGTCCAGTCTCACCCCGACCACTCCATAAAGTGCATATTCTCCACACAAGTTCTTAGTTGACTCTTTGGTTTTGTTCCCAATGATGAAATTTCATAAACTAACACTTGGATCCTCCAAACTGGGGCAAATTTGTGATCACTAGATATCTTGTCAACATCGTATTCCCTTGGTGCAAGTCTTTTTTAAAAAAATAATAATCAAAAAAGCCTGTTAGGTTGAAAACTCGCGAGAGCAGCCTAAGCAAAAATTAGGGCATATAAAAAGAAACAAAGAAAAAGAGCAGATATATAAAAATAAATAATTTTTTGTCCTTGAGTTAGTCTTTGAGAAAATAATCAGTCGTGATTTGAAATGAAGTTTGGCCATCTCTCCATATTCTAAAATAAAAAAAAAATACCCTTTGCTACCCAGTTTGAGCCAAAAAAATCAAAAAATCTTTCAATCACCCTAGACAAGGATCAGTTCAATATCAAAAATGGTGTATCACTTTTATCAGCTCACTCAGCTCAAAAAAAAGAGAAAGAAAAATCACAAAAAAAAGAAAGTGAAATCCATAAAAGAGGATTGAAAAATCCTGAATAGAAAAAAAAAATACAAACAAAAGCAGTAAAAATTGTGAGCTGATAAATCATACTATGAAGCATATAAGAGATCATTGTCTAAAGAAAACTTTCAAACACTTTTTGGCCTAATTATCCTTTTCTTTCATAAAACCTTAAAACCATTGGCCTCAAACACTTCTTTGGGCCTACTTATCTTTTCTTTCATAAAAGATCGTTGTCCAAACCCCCCAAACACTTCTTTGGGCCCAATTATCATTTCTATCACAAACCCACAACCATTGGTCACGTTACAACCCTAAACAAGTCCATTTTGATCGATGACTGATTGCTTTCGTTTTCTTAAAGTTTTAATTTTAGGACAATTGAGTTTATTTATTTACAATATGTTTGCTCAAAAAAAAATATATGACAAAAAAATAAAGCTAAAAAAAAAGAAGAAAAAGAAAAAAAGGCTTGCACTCCAAGATTATTCAAGTTGCACTGATATCAAGACAAGGTTTAGTGATCACCAAGTGAAATTTTCATCATATCCAAAAATCAGGACTATCATAGTCTATGGGAGTCATCTTATAAGAATCAAAAGTTTATACTAGGACCACCACCCAGATCCCAAAGTGGGGCAGTCTCTTCACCTTTCATGCTTCTCGAACTTGGGGAAATTTTCCAGCGTCCATCCCATTCATATACCACATCCAATCCATATAGCCATACGACCAGCTCACAAACCCATTACCCTAACTCTGTAACCTTTCCCCTACCTCACTAGAACTAGAAATATCATTCCAAAGTGGGGCAATCCCGTCGCCACTCACTCCACCTAAAATCAGGGAAATCCGTCCTACACCCATCTCATCCCCTTGTCATATTCACATTCATAAAACCATACCGGGGCAATTTCTCAACCCACCATCCAAAATACAGCTTTTCGCAAACTGTAGTCAGGGTAACCTTGTCCTTGTCATAGTTGGGGCAACACCAAACGCCATGGGTCGAGACAAAATCTTTTTCCTTCCACCTCTCATTCCAAAGTCACGGCATTACCAATCATAATTTCCTCTACACCCCTAGTTGTTGTCACCACTAGACATGGGCAAGTTATGCATTCACCGTCATCAACTATGAATTAGGGCAGTTCCACATTTCTAGAGTTGGGGAGAACCTACCTTTCATGACTTTGGAAAAAACCTACCATTCATCCCCTCACGTGTCATATCTGTCTATACCCCGAGTCAACTGACTCGTTCATCTGTATTTGCACTACTCTACATGTTCATTAACACAATGCTTCAAAGAGAGAGAACACAAGTCACTAATATAAAGTTGGAAACTCACTCAGTTAAGTTTGTGGACCTAAAATTCAATCGTCATGGGACATCATAATCAAATGGAAGAACAATGTGAACGAGCTTGCAAATGCAATCAAATACTTTTGTGCATTAGTGTATGTGAATGACAACCTTGAGGTTGCCACGTCTGAGTTCAAACCTTTTCCAAGGAATGATTACTTCTCTGCCTCTCGCATCAAAAGTCTCATTTCTCATCATTACAAAAAATCTCTCTGCATCATCAATAAATCATAGCATAAATCATTCCATCATGCAATCATGCATCTACCATAGCACCTGCATCTAAGCAATACAATTGCATTCACATGTTATCTGCATTCGCATACATGGCTGATCAATTTTTGTTTCCGATCAGCTCTAGCATCCACAATTCACGAGCTTTTGTAGTTTATCTGCTTTCACATTGCACATTCATCACATTACACGCATGCACACATATAACAGTTTGCTTCGATAGACGTGCCAAGTGCCGGTCTCATCATTGCCAAAAAATTTCAACATCACTAATCATATCATTGTACCATGCATTCGTGTGCTTCCTTTCATTCATCATTGCCAAAACCTTCTTTACATCACTAATCATATCATCATACCATGCACGATATTCGCATCAAAGCATTACATTTGCGTAACATTCGCACTTGGCATTTCATACACCCATTATATACTACTAAAAAAAAAGGAAAGGCAAAAAGCAAAAAGAGGAAAAATCGCTCATTCCATTACATTCATCATTAATCAGCACAATCACATTCATATCTTATCTGCATTCGCATACGTTGTTTGTCAACCTCCATGTTCCACCATCTTCGACTCACATCATCCGCCACGTTTTATTCATCCCATCGAACACCTACCATTTCGCATACCCATATTGCACGCATGCATCATCCATCGCATTTTTAGACATGCCAAATATAGATAGCTTTTCCCTTCTCAGGTAAATGCATTCATTAGGTATGTCCTAGGCAAGTACGCCATGTGTCAATCCCAATACTTTGTTTCCTCAAAGTCAGTGCTACAAGCACTGGTCTCATATCACAATTCAGAGCCTCGGACCCCCAGCGGTTCCTCAAATCCCCAGTGCACCTTCAGACCTTCAATGGTCAATCATTCCAGATCGTACGTCGCGTTATCGAGCAACCGACGGATCATCCGACCCAAGGTCCACCAGTTCAGTTCGACCCAGTATGTCAAAGGAACGACTTCGAACTCTACCTTCAAGATCACTATGTCGCCACTGAAAACGACGGATCATCCGACCCCATGTCCTTCAGACTAGCTATGTCAGCCTAAGACATGGTGGACGTCCTTCGAGGTGAGCAAATTAGGTCAACGACCTGATCTCGCCCCTCCAGCCGCTCGAAAAAGGCCACCCCCGAGCATACCATTTTACTAGTACCATCGCTAGTTTGTGCTCTTTTGGACCCCCAGTGGTCCTTCAAAGCCCCAGTGCACCTTCGGACCCCGAATGGTCCTTCAGAGTTTAGGCAACCCCTTGGAGCCCCAGTGCTCCCTTAGAGCCCAAATGCTCTTCCAGAGCCCCAGTGCTCCTCCAGATCCCCAGTGATCATTTCTTTATTGTTCTCGGTTAACACGCCAAGTGTTAATCGTCCCTCGTTCCCCTATTTCATCTTCCCCCTAAGCGGACAAAATTAGCGTCTATTCTATCTTTATTTTTATTTCTACTACGAAAATCTGAAAACCATTCACTTTTTCTAGTAAAATATAAATAAAGAGGGGCAGTTGTTATACCCCTATTTTGTCCGCTCTTTTTACTACAATCGTCGTTATTTTTACCAGTTTGCAGGTCCTATTACCGTGAGTTAGCTTTTGAGCGTGTTCGGATGCTATCTCGTTTTATTGGGCATGTGCGTAGTAATTCACTTTATTGGACCTATGTTAGATTTTTCCGATCGGGCTTTGGCCCAACTTGTTCTTTTTTAGATTTGTCTTTTAGTCAAAAATAACCTTTCATATTTAAAAAAATAATAAGTTTTTAACTATTTTACAAAAAAAAAATCATTTTTGCTTTCATTTATAATCACCAAAATATAAAATAAAGTTGCAAAAAATCAAAATTAGTAGAAAAAACGAAAATAATAAAAGGGGGGTGTCAATAGCATCAACCTTCAGCCCAACAAGCTGCTTGCCCAGCAAGTCTGCTTGCCCAACAAGTCGACTTGCTCAGCAAGTCGACTAGCCCAACAAGTTAACTTGTCCTGCAAGTCTCTTCACCTAACCCTTCACCTATAAAAGGAGGCCCTGTCCACAGTGAAAAGCACACCGCAGTGATTCAACAAGAACATTGAACACATTCTCTCCCTCTCCTAGCGAAGCTCTCGCTCTCTCTCTCTCCCCCTCCCTTTTTTTATTTTTCTTTTAATTAGTTTATTTTTAAATATTCATGATAAATATTTTTCACTAGTTGCACTTTTCATTTTTTTTCTTTTTTGTTAACTTTTCATTCATATTCAAAACAAAAACAAAATATTCCTTTTCCTCTCATAAATAAAGAAATATTTTCAAGAACAAAATAGGGGATTAAGTCGACTGTACAGTCGGGTTAGTCTGCTTTTTAGGTCACTAATGAACCGTTACGGATCATGTCCTGAAATCCCTATTTAAAACAGACATTTTCTAAATCAAAATAAACACAAACACATTTCTTTCCACAAATCAAATTTTCAAAATAGGGGACTAAGCCGACTGTACAGATGGGTTAGTCAGCGTTCTAGGATGAATGGGCCGTACGGCCAGGAGTCCTAAAATCCCTATTCCAATAAAATCAAACCAACACACTTCAAACCATTTTCCAAACTCCAAAAACCCCATTTTTACAAAATAGGGGACTAAGCCGACTGTACGGACGGGTTAGTCATCGTTCTAGGACGGATGAGCTGTACAGCTCAATAATCCTAAAACCCCTATATTAAAAAATACCAACCAACAAAACTTTCTCTACCCAAGAACTACGTAGCTTTGATTTCTCCATCGCACCTGGAGATACGTTGGAGCAGGGGCCCACTCCTGTCAAGCACAAAAAACTAAAATTTTTATTAAGTCTTCTTTCTTTTCAATTCACAATAAAATGGTAAAATAAACATTTTCAAAATTAATATTCTTTCCTACAACTAGTTAGCAGGTAACCTTCCTTAGGAAGGATGTCGTGGGGTGCTAATACCTTCCCCATGCATAACCGACTCCCGAACCCTTATCTGGTCTCAAGGACCCTTATCCATTCCAAAAGGGATTTTCCAATGTTTTCCCTTATAATTAAACTTTGGTGGCGGCTTCATCTTTGAACCTTCGAGGAATCCTTTCTCGGATTTTTCGGTCGTTACAATGGCTCATAAGACAGGTATGAACAATAAGGTTCATAAGTTGAGGTTGTTCCACAAATAAGATAGGTATGAGCAAGAACGGCTCATAAGAAAAGAAAAAGGAAACCACCGAGAGAGAGGATATGTGAGGGGTGCGTAAGAACTCACTAAGATTTTTAAATCTCACAGATTTTATTGTGGTGTTTTCAGATGTGCAGGGAAAGCATAGCAGATTGAAGAGAAGAGGAATTTCATTATGTATTTGGCTTTTCCCTTCATATGTATTTATTCAGTTTAAATCCTTGAACTGTATCAAGGTTATGTATTAGGTATTATGTTATAGCCGTGTCTTGTAATTCGGACCGCAATTATGTATATGTTATCGGATATGTACTTTTTAGTACTTATTTCGGTTTTAGTTTTGAAAAAGTTTTAATTGGTCCGTTATTATGAGCAGGTTATACTCTGATGTTTATGATAAAGTTAACACTTTTCTGATCCTTGTGAGGTGAAATTTAAGGTGTTACACAAACACTCCAAAAGAACCAAGGTAGCTTTCTCAATGCCGGAAAAACAAGTCTTTTGATTTTTTCGGAACCTTAAAAATGGCAACATGCACTTTGAGTCCTTTATGTTTATCTAAAGGCTTAAATATGTTTTAGGCCCCTGCAAATATTGTGTGTTTTAGTTTAAGCCCCTGCAAATATTTTTTTTTGTTAAAAGCCCTTGCAAAATGAAATATTTTGTTATAAGCGCTTCTCAACATATCCAGCAATCATAGCATTCCAAGTTGTAGGCAAACATTTTAGTCATAGAAGGGCTTATAACAAAATATGTCATTTTGCAAGGGCTTTTAACAAAAAAAAATATTTGCAGGGGCTTAAACCAAAACACCATAAATTTGCAGGGGCCTAAAACATATTTAAACCTTATCTAAAATAACAATTTGGTTATTTATGTTTTTTTTCCTCACTTCGGTCTTTAATGTTTCAAATTTGTAACAAAGTAACTCTTTTATTAGTTTTCCTAGTCCTTTAAGTTTTTGAGTAGTTTCAAGTCGGTCCTTATCATTTTAGTAAGTTTCAAATTGGTCTCTTATCATTTTAATTGACCAAATATTCTGGCCTCAACTAACTTAATTTAAAAAAATAATAACTTAATTTGTTGCAAACTCAATAAAAGAGTTACTTTGTTACAAATTTGAAACATAAAGAACCAAAGAGAGCGAAAACACATAAATGACGAAACTGAAATTTCAAATAAAGATAAAGAAATAAACTCAAATTTGGGATAAATATAAGTTTTAAATATATCTTCAGCCCCTGCAAATATGGGCATAATCCATTTAAGCCCCTATAAAAAAAAACTTTAAAACGACCCTTGCAAATATTAAATGTTTGCGGTTAAGCCCCTCGGTCAATTTTTCATCAAAAAAAGCTGACGTGGCTAACCGTGATGACGTCAGTATGACATCATTAATTATGTCCATGCCAGGTGTCATCATCCTATTGGGTCTCTGTGCCACGTGGCATGGACATGCCACGTCAGCACCCCATGTCACCACTGCCAAGTGGCACCGTCGGCGCCACATCAGCCACCAATAATTGACTGCCACGTGGCACCTCGTATGACATAAAAAAATAGTGTGCTACTAAAAAAATTTAAGATTTTGGCAAACATGGGACTCAATCCTATGACCCCATAGTGGTGGAAACGCTTTGTACCACTAAACCACATACTAATTTATCTACCTCTTTCCAACAAACAATATATAAGACATAGTTATTTATTTATTTTGATTAAGAAAAAAGAAAACACTGTCTTCTTCTTCTTCATCATCATCATCAAACTCATCCATCTGCAACTCGCGTTTTCATCTGCAACTCTTGTTCTCATCCATCTGCATCTCGCTGTTCATCAAATTCGAAGCAAGATTTGGTATTCAACTCGTGATTGAGAGATACGAAGAAGCCCTAAATTAATTTCAAGAATCATTCGACATTTAGTGTGTAATTTCAGATTTGGAAAGAAAAACGATTATGAAGGAAATCGAGACCTGAACTTGTTTGTGGGTTTCGTTTTTGGGTTCCATATAAAACGAAATGAACCATTAAAACAAAATGAAGATTGCGTTTTTGGGTTTATGGAAATGATTTTTCAGCTTCAAACGAAATGGAAAAACACTATGAAACTAAGAAAAGCGTTTTTGGGTTTCGTTTCTTTGTTCTTCGTTTATGTTTATGGAATATCGATATGTTGTTGAGTAATTTTTCTCATGTTCGCATGTGCCTTAGTGGTATTAGGCAGTCATTGTCACTTAGTAGTTCCAAGTTTGATCTCCATGCTAGCCAAAATTGTAATATTTTTAATAACACATTATGTTTCACTTTGCCATGCAAGCGCCGCGTGGCAGCCTTCTATTGGTTGCTGACGTGGCACATGTCACTTCCATGTGTCCATGATGACATGGATTGATGACGTGGCGCTCAGTGACACGTGGCATAATGGTCTAATGGAATGATAACACGTGGTAGTGACATAATTAATGATGTCATGCTGACGTCATCGATCACGGTTAGCCACGTCAGCTTTTTTGGATGAAAAATTGACCGAGGGGCTTAACCGCAAGCATTTAATATTTTCAAGGGTCATTTTAAAGTTTTATTTACAGGGGTTTAAATGGATTATGCCCATAGAATCAGATATTCTAGAAAGTTGGTTTTGGGTATTTCCGAAACAAAAAATAAATTTCGTAGTTTGGAACCATAGTCATTACAAAAATTTTGTGTTGTAGCTATATAAAATAAAAGTATATCATTCACTACAAAAAAAAACATGAATTAGCGACGGATTTCCAAACCGTCGCTAAAGTCAAAATTAGCGACGGAAATTCACAAAATTAGCGACGGATTGGAAACAAGGTATTTAGCGACGGAAATTGGCTAAATTAGCGACGGAGTTAACATGGCGCGAAAATTGAAAAAAAAATTCAATTAGCGACGGAAATCCGTCGCTAAAATCCGTCGCTAATGTTTGGAAAATTGTGCCACTGACCGTTGCAGTTGATTTGACACGTGACAGACATTAGCGAGGGAAATCCGTCGCTAAATCCGTCGCTAACGGGTAATTTTTTTTTATAAACCCGAATCCTTCCTCTTCCTATTTCATTTCTTCCTCTTCCTCTTCCTCTTTCATTTCTTCCTCTTCTCCGTTTTTTCCTCTCTTTCATTTCTTCCTCTTCCTCTTTCATTTCTTCTTACCACCACCACCATCATCTTCTCCCTTCAACACCACACCACACCATCCCCTTTCATTTCCTCCTCTTCCTCTTTCATTTCTTTTCCTTCTCCATTTTCCTCTTCCTCTTTCATTTCTTCCTCTTCCTCTTTCATTTTTTCTTACCACCACCACCATCATCTTCTCCCTTCAACACCACACCACACCACACCACCACCACCACCACCACCACACCATCCTCTTTCATTTCCTCCTCTTCCTCTTTAATTTCTTTTCCTTCTCCATTTTCCTCTTCCTTTTTCATTTTTTCTTACCACCACCACCATCATCTTCATCTTCTCCCTTCAACACAACACCACCACCACCACCACCACACCATCCTCTTTCATTTATTTTCCTTCTCCATTTTCCTCCCCAACCCCTTATCTCTCCCTCTTTCTGTCTGAGATTAGCATTTTTAAAAAAAAAAAAAAGATTAGCGACGGATTTTCGTCGCTAAAATTGGTCAGTGTCACTGTCAAATCAACTGCAACGGTCAGTGTGCACAGTGTTTAACGACGGATTTTAGCGACGGATTTTCCGTCGCTAATTTTAGCGACGGATTGTATTCCCTCGCTACCCAATTAGCGACCAGCTTTTTAGCGACGGAATTGGTCTGTCGCTAATTTCGTCGCTAAAAGTCATTAGCGAGGGAAAAATAGGCATTAGCGAGGGAAAAATCTGTCGCTAATGCGCTGTTTTTTTGTAGTGATTTTCAATGTAAGAGAGATTGAGACCTTACCAATAAGGGTTGGTCTGAGTGGTAATTCGGTTTAGATCCCACCCCAAGGTTTCAAGTTCGAATTTTAGGTGTGACAAAAACTCTTTGGGAGGGGAGAACCAAATAGACCAGAAAAACTGGGTACATAGACAAGCTAGGTTACCCGTCGTAAATGGATACTGCGCACCAATTACATGGTAAAAAAAAGATATATTGAGACCTTTATCTTTTTATATAAAATGAAAAGAAGATCGTGAATGCCAGTGCCAGTGCTAGATGAACAACAACATACTCGGTTGTATTTACTGCCCGGTGAAAGCGTTGATAATAGGGTTAGCTAAAATTGACCACCTCCATTTCAAGATGATGACAGTAACATTTTTGTTTTGGGTAGCGTTTGAGGTGTTTTTTAGTCTCTTTGTGGAATCTAGCTACTAGGGAATTCAAGGTCATTCCTCTCTATCCTGTATCGAGAATCTTCACCGAATCTTTGTGGATTTGCGCTACAAGAAAAACGCGTTTTCTGGCAGAAAAATTTCGCTGGAAATGCACCAAATCCGACGGAAAAGTGATGTTTTCAGCAGTAAAACGCTCGGAGGTAATGTTTTCCAGCGGAATTTTCGCCGGTAGTTTCCGGCAATTTTTTTTTATTTTATTTTTTGAAAAATCCGCTGGAAACGCACATTTCCTGCGGATTTTTAAAAGTAATAAAAAATGTAGTAAGAAGAAATAAATGAAGTAGAATATGAGAAAAAATGAAGTAAGAAGTAGTAAAAAAATAAAAATGAAGTAGAATATGAGAAAAATGATATAGAAGAGAATGAGAAGTAATAGAGGAATTAGAATGAATAAGAATAAAAGAGAGTATGGAAAAAATAATATAGGAGATAATAAGAATGAAGAAGTAAGAAGAAATAATAATGAAGTAGAGTATGCGAAGTACTAATATAGGAGAGAATGAGAATGAAGAAATAAGAATGAAGAAGTGAGAATGAATGAGAATGAAGAAAAAATGGGAAATGTAGGAGAGAGATGTGTAGAGAAATTTATGGAGATTGAAGAGTATAAGAAAGAAAAGAAAGATAACATAGAGAAAAAAATGTAGAAGAGAAATGGGAAGAAAATAAAGAGTGAAATGAGAGAATGTAGGAGAAAGTTTTATTTATAGGCAATTTAAGACGTTTCAGACGGATTTTTTCCCTCCGTATTATTTCGACGGATTTTTAGCATTTTCGGCGGATGTTTTCAAATTTTTTATTTTTAAAAAATCCCCCAGCGACATTTACGACGGATTTTTTTAATTTTTTTTTTTTAAAATCCACCGGCGACATTTCCGGCATATAGCATAAGGAGTAACTCTTGGATGAAACTTGACTGCAAAATGCCATATCCTTGTATGAGTGGCCGAGCGTACACAGACAGTGTGCGCCATTGATCCGGTACAAAGGAATTTTGTTTTGCATCGCGTTTAGTGTCATTTGACATGAGCAATAAGGTGTTCTTTACAACACAGTACCCATGCCCTCATACATAAGTGATGTTAGTTTGGATTTTAAGTCGATGCAAATGCACTTGGCGGTGTTTATGTTGCCTTCATTTGCAATCATGTAAAGAATACTATTTTCCATATATCAATCTTAGGTGAACTTGGTATGCAAGAGTCATGGACTAAACTATTTGCTATTGGGTCATTCTCTTACGTTGAACATCTTAATTGAGCTGGGAATAACGATATATTCTTCAAAACAAACGGAACACCCAGGTGATTGTGGAGCTTGGCATTAAAGATCAAGGGGAGTATTCTCAACTAGTAATTTATAAGGAAAATCTTGAAAGCCTTATTTATATTGGATTAGTAAAATGATTGTGGTTATTAGGATTATACCTTATATACAAAGTGGCTTGTGATTATCAAGTACATATGACAACTTAAGAAACCTTTTGATTATCGTGAATTTCCTTTATCAAATATATTAATCAATTTTATTTTGAAGTTTACTCTTCTTTTATTTCGAATTGTAAGAATTGATAATTTGCCTTTAGTGAATGGCCTATGATTTTGTTGAAATACCTTATATTTGAGAAACATCATAATCTAATGAGAAACATGACAATATCAATATCATATGTTTTCAAAGAAGGTGCTATATATTTAGTACGAAGAAAACTTCCTTGAAACTATACAAAAGGGATCGTCGTCAATTACTCCTTAATAATATGCATCTCATTTGTTTAGTATCGTACTAAAAATCATTTTCCTATTCACAATACATGAATTTGGAACTATACGAAAGTGGTCAACGGTCAGCCAGCTTCTATCAATGATTGGTCAACAACTGGTTAACGATGGCTAGTGGTGGTCAATGCTGGTGGTTAAAGGTGGAGCACACTAGTGGTTCAACTTTTCTTTTTCATATGATTATAATTAACTAAATTTTGACTTTCTTATTAATAGTAATTTTCAGAAAATCAGAAATTATTAATTTTAAAATAATGTTATTGTTTATTTGATTTTTAGTTCTAAATTTTTTAAAATAACTTAATTAATGGATTGAATATCCATCCATTAAAAATTACAAATTGATGAGTTAAATTGATTTTTATTGGATGGATTGGATTTGTTTCCATTATTTTCGATGGATTGTAAATGCATTATTGGATAATTTTTATCGAATCCATTAGGATCAAGATTAATTCACTCAAATCCATCCATTTGACAACCCCTAGCCTAGAGGTGGCCTTAGCCATTACCTTGCATTGAGGATCTTATCGGAGCCTAAAATAGTGGCAATTTATTCTTCAGAAAAAGGGACAGTGAACTAACTCTGTTTCGTTGGAGTAACTAGCTGATTGTTCTTGGTCTTAAAGGAGAAAAGTGGGATTCTTAAAGTTCATTCTCCATGGAAAGCTCAACACTAGAAATAGGTTAAGGAGACTAGACTTGCTGAGTACAATTGAAGATTCATGGCCGTTCTGCTGCGCCGGGGAGGATACTATCCAACATTTATTCTTACAACGCATGTTCTCTTGGCGTGTATGGGTGGAGATCCAAAATTGGTGGAATACTATGATATCTATCACTACCAACTGCGAACAATGGTTCGAAGTTTGGTGTGGGACAGTTGAAGGATCTTTCCGTAAGGAGTTGTGGATCAGTTTACTCTATGTGGTCCATCTGGCAAATTAGGAACATACACTACAAAAAAAAACTTATTAGCGAGGGAATTTTTAGTCCCTCGCTAATTCTGTCATTAGCGACGGATTTTTAGGTCCCTCGCTAATTAGCGACAGATTTTTCAGTCCCTCGCTAATTCCCTTAATTTCTGATAGTTTTCACATTATAGGACTCCGTGCAGGTGTTTAGCGACGGAATTGTCAGTCCGTCGCTAATTCCCTAGCTAATTTTTTGACTTTTCAGCTTATTTATCCTCTCACACACACTCTTCTCTCCTACTCTCCTCACACTCTTCTCTCTTCTTCTCTCCTCACACTCTTCTCTCTTCTTCTCTCCTCACACTCTTCTTCTCTCTTCACTCTTCCACCACCACACCACCACCTCCTCTCACACTCTTCTTCTCTCTTCACTCTTCCACCACAACACCAACACCACCACCTCCTCACACTCTTCTCTCACTCTATCTTCTCTCTCTACCCAAATACCCTTCACCACCACCACCACCACCACTCGTTTCTCTCTCTCTCTTTCTCTCCTTCTCCCTTACTATTCTCCTTCTCTCTCTACCATAATACCCTTCTCCCTTACTAAATTTTGACTTTTTTATTAAAAGTAATTTTCAGAAAATCAGAAATTATTAATTTTAAAATAATGTTATTGTTTATTTGATTTTTAGTTCTAAATTTTTTAAAATAACTTAATTAATGGATTGAATATCCATCAATTAAAAATTACAAAATTGATGAGTTAAATTGATTTTTGTTGGATGGATTGGATTTGTTTCCATTATTTTCAATGGATTGTAAATGCATTATTGTATAATTTTTATCGAATCCATTAGGATCAAGATTAATTCAATCAAATCCATCCATTTGACAACCCCTAGCCTAGAGGTGGCCTTAGCCATTACCTTGCATTGAGGATCTTATCGGAGCCTAAAATAGTGGCAATTTATTCTTCAGAAAAAGGGACAGTTAACTAACTCTGTTTCGTTGGAGTAACTAGCTGATTGTTCTTGGTCTTAAAGGAGAAAAGTGGGATACTTAAAGTTCATTCTCCATGGAAAGCTCAACACTAGAAATAGGTTAAGGAGACTAGACTTGCTGAGTACAATTGAAGATTCATGTCCGTTCTGCTGCGCCGGGGAGGATACTATTCAACATTTATTCTTACAACGCATGTTCTCTTGGCGTGTATGGGTGGAGATCCAAAATTCGTGGAATACTATGATACCTATCACTACCAACTGCGAACAATGGTTCGAAGTTTGGTGTGGGACAGTTGAAGGATCTTTCCGTAAGGAGTTGTGGATCAGTTTACTATATGTGGTCCATCTGGCAAATTAGGAACATACACTACAAAAAAAAAGCTTATTAGCGAGGGAATTTTTAGTCCCTCGCTAATTCTGTCATTAGCGACGGATTTTTAGGTCCCTCGCTGATTAGCGACGGATTTTTCAGTCCCTCGCTAATTCCCTTAATTTCTGATAGTTTTCAGATTATAGGACTCCGTGCAGGTGTTTAGCGACGGAATTGTCAGTCCGTCGCTAATTCCCTCGCTAATTTTTTGACTTTTCAGCTTATTTATCCTCTCACACACACTCTTCTCTCCTACTCTCCTCACACTCTTCTCTCTTCTTCTCTCCTCACACTCTTCTTCTCTCTTCACTCTTCCCCCACCACACCACCACCTCCTCTCACACTCTTCTTCTCTCTTCACTCTTCCACCACAACACCAACACCACCACCTCCTCACACTCTTCTCTCACTCTATCTTCTCTCTCTACCCTAATACCCTTCACCACCACTCGTTTCTCTCTCTCTCTCTTTCTCTCCTTCTCCCTTACTATTCTCCTTCTCTCTCTACCATAATACCCTTCAC
The DNA here is from genome assembly GCA_039519185.1 of Astragalus membranaceus. Classification (NCBI taxonomy): domain Eukaryota; kingdom Viridiplantae; phylum Streptophyta; class Magnoliopsida; order Fabales; family Fabaceae; genus Astragalus; species Astragalus membranaceus. Next base: position 174,123,207 of record CM076848.1, on the reverse strand, counting down.
CACGACCACCATGACCACCACCACCACCACCACACCACCACCACAACCACATAGCTCATCTCTCTCTCTCTCTCTCCCTTTCTCTCTACCCTAATACCCCTCGCCACCACCACCACCACCACACCATAATAATAATAATAATAATAATAATAATAATAATAATAATAATAATAATAATAATAATAATAATAATAATAATAATAATAACTATATAAAAAATAGGCTGATATAAAAAACATGGCTGTCAGACTTAGCGACGAAATATTTCCTCGCTAATGAGCGAGGGAGTTAGCGACGGAATATTCTCTCGCTAATTAGAGAGGGATTCAAATTCCCTCGCTAATTCCCATTAGCGAGGAGCAATTTAGCGAGGGACTGATTCCGTCACTAATTCCCTCGCTGATGAGAATTAGCGATGGATTTGGGGCATTTAGCGAGGGAAAAATCCCTCGCTAATGGGCAATTTTTTTGTAGTGATAGTGGTGTTTGAGAAGGAAAAAATTGATTGGAACCAAGAGCTCTTCCAAATAAAATTACGATTGGGTTATTGGATGAAGGGTTGGGAACTTGCATGTTTGTATAATCTGAGTGAAGTTGTCTCAAATTTGGAGGGGGTCGCTTCATGGCGTCGACCCCCATATCACGTGTAGTCACCTCTTGGCATCCTCCTCCCCCCAAAACTTGGAAATGGAATGTTGATGGATTAGCTAGAGGCAAACCTAGTCTGGCAGGCATCAGAGGGGTCTTACGCGATGAAAAGGGATGCATCCTAGCAAATTTTGCAGCCTCTATGGGGATTAGGCACTCAAATGAAGAGGAATTTTTGGCAATCGTCTATGCTCTTGAAATCTCCTTAGAAAAGGAATGGTTGGAGGAAGGAAGCTTAATCATTGAGTCAGACTCCAAAGTGGTGCTTGCCTGGGTAAAGACTTCATGCCCATGGAAAATGCGATTCTATGGCAATAAACTATTAAACCTCCTTGGTATTCTTAAGAACGTCTATTTTATTCACAAGACTAGCGAATCAAACTATATTGGTGATAACCTTGCTAAGGAAGGTACTTCTCTGGAAGGCCATTGGGTGAAGTGGTATATTCGAGAGGGTGATGTAGCCTAGTGTTGAGTGGTGTTTGGTTTTTGGGTGTACGCCTCCTCGACCTTCTGTGAATTGTCCTGTTTTGGCATGTTAAGGGGCCCTCTTATGACCATCACTGTGTCCTTTTCTACTTTGTCGGGTGTTCCCACTCTCTCGAGTGGCCTACAAAATCTCTTGGTCTCCTTGGCATCAACCCTTAGTGACATGTGTGATGTGTGCCATCTTGAAGGCAACGTCTGGACCCTTGCCATTGCGTTCCACTACCTCTTACCTCTTATGCCCTTGCTTTTCTGTTTTGCTTGTCTTGTTTGGTGCTTTTGCTTGTCCCTTGTAGGTCTGTTACTACGTATAGATTGTAGAAGGAGGCTTCTTCATAAAGTTTGCTTAGTGGTGTTCTTGGGGGCTCTAGGTGTGATAGGCAAGTCACGGAGCCGCGAGGCTCAACAAGTCATGGCTAGGATTATGTGCATCAAGATGGTCGTGGGATGATCCTTTGAGTTGTGGTGATATCAAGAGGCAGCTAGTAGGTGTCGTTATTGATAATGCAGTGACTCTTTTGGTGGATACGTTTGTGTTCCTTGGAATTCTAGATGCATTACTTGCACATTGGTGTAAACCCGGCTTTGCCGGTCCGTGTGTTTCTCCTCTTCCAATAGAATTTTTTTTGACACTTCTAAAATTCGAACCCAAGACTTTGGGGTGGGATCCGAGTCCAGTTACCACTCGAACCAACAAAAGATTCTACTTCTCTTCTACTTTCACCTTATCATGACTTTCTTTAAAAGAGACCAATGTAAAAGATATTTTGAAATCAAATGTAACCGATATTTTTAGAAAAATTTAGACTTATAATATGAAAAATTTTATGAGTTTGTTTTTTTAGAATGGTCCGTCAGTTTTTGTTGGTTTAGAAGGTGCATAAAATTAAATTGGTACATTAGTTAATTAAAGAATGATGTATTAATATATAATAATTTTTTGCACTCACAGCTAGAAAAAAGAAAATTAGCAACGACAAAAATCCGTCACTAAACAAGGAAAATCCGTTACTAATCATTTTAGCGACGAACTTTGTGACGAACCAAAATACGTAACGAAATCTGGCGTCACTAAATTTTTTGCTAGGAATACCAAATCTGTGGCTATTAGCGAGGGATAAATCCCTCACAAAATCCTAAAATCCGTCGCAAAAGCAAATCAGATAAAGAAACGATTATCCGTCGCTAATAGTGAAGGACAACGTGATTCGTCACTAATAGTGAGGGAACAACTTCCTCTCTAACAGTGAGGGAAATTATTCCTCTCTAACAGTGAGGGAAATTATTCCTCTCTATTGGTGACGAATTTTAAAACCAATTTTTTTTAATTTATCCAACACCAGGTTTTTTTAATATATCCATTTCGGCCTATAATTGTACTACAAACACAAAATTTCACCAATTCATTCAACTTGAAAGTTATACAAATTTCTCTACATGTTTCTCAATGTGATTAAAAATGACTCCACTGGGGATCGAACCCAGAATCTCTGGTTCCATAGACCAGCGCCTTATCCATTGGGCCATGGAGTCAAATTTACTAACTGGGATACCTTAATTAATTATTATAGAAGTTTTAAAACAATACAGACATCCAAAATCGTGTAGCATAGCCCACTAAAGAGATTAGTAAACAAGTCTTAGACAACCAAATCTTTCCTTAGAGTACACATAGAACACATATTTAGGGACTCAAAACATGACCATGCAACAGAACAACCAAATTTTGTGGGAGAAGTACTACCTAACAAATTTGTTATTACTTCTCATAAACATGAATTGAATTTCAAGACATACCCACCCCTCAGCCAACCACCTGTCCATAAAATAAAATTCCAATATCACTATAAAAAATTATTAGCCACACCATTCAAGGTATCAATTGAACCAGTAACTGATAGAGGGATCTAAAGTTCTGCAATATTTGATCAGTATATTTCAAAACAATAAACAATGTTGTGTATAGAAATGTTATTACCATGCTGTACTCAATTCTCATCAAACATTTGTATTTCATGTTGAGGATGCAAAAGAACTGACTTGCTAGCTATTGTAGCTATGTACCTCTCAACAAATTATGACACAAAATTGATAACAATTTTGCTGGTTTTGGTTAATGCAGTTACCTAATGGTTAGAAAAGTGTTAACCTTAGTTGATAGAAATAACAATTTGTTGCAATTTGCAACCATTAACAATCAACAGAATTAACCACAAATTTCAACGCTATTAATCAAAATATATATATATATATATATATATATATATATATATATATATATATATATATATATTGGAGAACTCTAAAGAAGTAAGTTGATACTTACAGAAATATCAAAATCAGGGGGAGTATTAAAGTCACTGACTCCCTATGATTTACCTACGAAGATGGATCAAAGAGCTTAGACTAGTTCATAGGTAACTTGAAATAAAACAAGGAAAGGTGAATAAAAAGCAAACCTTTTTGTTAAAAGTTCAAAACCCACAATTAAACTCCAAGCTTACTGCTGCTAACCTACGAAATAAGGCAAAAAGAAAAACCGACAGTTAAACTCTATCTAAAGATAAAAGGAATAATCAAGAATCATAGGCAACTCAAAGGGATTTTTCTAACATGGCAACTTAAACAACCTTACATAAACACAATCTTCCTCGTAAGGGCAACTCAATCTTTGAAGAACTCAATCAGTACCTCAGGTCAGGTGGTGTATGAGTATCTACTCTTGCTTGCTTACTGCCAACTGACAACAACAACAACAACAACATTTCATCAATCAATGATATTAATCACAACCAAACTAGTTGTAAGGTAACAAGTAGTCAAACTCACGTATGGTTAAAAGCAGGGAGGTCAGAAGTCTTCAATACTCGCAGTCTCTTCACTATTGATACAAACATCCTGCCATGCCAATAAGACACATACATTCAAACACTTCACTTCCATTATTCTCATAAATTCACTCAATAACAACATGGGACACAACTATTGAACTAAAAGGCAATGGATATATTACCTTGGAGGAGGCCTATAAAGAGCTTGTCAACAGCAGAGGAAAGTTTTTCATAGCATAAGCATTGATGTCCACTTTTCTCCCAATAGGAACTCCATCCATAATGACCTTCACAAACTAGCATGTTGCAATAGCTTATGAGCATAAAGAATATTAGAGCATTAGAAAGCAGCTATTAGTGATAAAATAATCAAAATACAAGAGAAGCACTATTTTAATATGCGGACAAAGTTTAAGTGTATTTTTGGCATTAAGATAAAACTGCAAGTATCAATTGTTTTTAACAAGCAAATCAAAGTCCTTTCTTAACAAACAACACATGGTCATGGACAATTTAGGTAAACCTGGGAGGGAAATATCACAACTCTTGTTTGCTAAAATAAAGTTAAATTTGGATTCCATCTTATAGAACTGCATATCAGACTTTGAAATGCATCTTTCAATCCTCATTCTATTTATATAATTAAGAAAATTGTACTTTCATGATCAACACTTGAAATGCCATCTTATTTTAGATAGCATGGCCACTCCCACAGTCCCACCCACTAATTCAGATTTTAGAATATGGGGTTTAGTTAAATCCATCATCAACTCCTAAAAACTAATCACAAATAATAAATAAATTTCATTGAATCTAAAACAAAAGTTACTGAAAACGTTGAAAACACAAGAATCATGGTAAAAGGAACACTTATAGATCACCACCATAATAGCCTTTTGACAAGAGTGTACATTGTGAATATTGTTAGCACTAGGCCACAAACTATTAATACACCTTCCTTCTATAATGTCAAAGTAGAAAGCACTTTTTAATGAATTAGACAATACTATAGCGAACAATTCATCAATCTCCTAAAAACTGGTCTTTGGAAACTCCCTAGCGAGACAGTTCTACATTCTACATAAAAAGAGCTTCAATTTGCAAAAACAAGCAGACGGAACCTTGCATTTCTTGCTTTCTGTCAATAATCAGGAGAACCATGAAACCACCAATACTATGGATATATTAGCAAACAAAGACTCTAGATGTTACAACATCAGCATCCATTAACTATGCTTTTACTTCCAGAGACATCATATTTAACCAAAGATGGTAAATACCTACTTGTGCTTTTACTTGAAATTGAAATCGATACATAAAAAGTCACAATCAGGACTCTCATCAACAATCACAGGCGTAGAGGTGCTGACAGACAAATAATTATTTAGTTCCTGAACCAAGATCGAGGAACAAGAAATCAGGAAATTAAGAAACAATTAATGAATCATGAAATAAAGAAATCAATAAAACCCACACTAATAGGGAAAAGCTTTTAGTTGAATAAATTGAACCAAAACCCTAACAGCGACGAAGGGAAGAAAATGATAGAACCTGCACTAGCGGAGCCAGGGAGAAAATGAGATCCCGCACCAGCGACGACCGGAAGCTGAGCAGAGAAGAGAAGAAAATGAGATCCCGCAACATTCTCAATCTCGCAAAATCTATCGATGAATCAAATGGTTTCAAAAGAAAAGAGAAGATTGAAGTAAAAAGGCATCCAATACCTTTGCATGCCGAGGTGAACGAGCTCGTCGATGGCCGAATCAAGAGCGAATCGACCTTCCTTCTTGGCCAACAACTTCACCTCCTGAACAACATGAATCCCCCAACCATTTGTCAGATCCAAAGCAGCGTTGCGAGCAGAGAGGAAGAGATGCTGAGAAACAAAGATGCGAGAGGGAAACGTGAGAGTGCGATGGAAGATGCTGAAACGATGATTTTGGGGCTAGGGTAAGAGTGAGATGCGAGATGCTGAAACGTTGATTTGGTTGGGAGTGAGAGGGAAACGTGATGCGTGAGTGGGAAACCGAAAATAAGGGATTGTGAAAAAAAAAATTAGTAATGAACACACATTTAGCGAGGAACTTGTGTTAGTGAGTTTGTCAAAAAAAAACTTGTCTTAGTGACGGATTTAGCGACGATGCACGTTTAGCGAGGAACGTATTCTCTCTCAAATATCCGTCGCTAACCATAAAGTTTGCATTTTGTGAGGGAATTTGGTACAGACACGTTAGAGAGGGATATTTTTCCTTACTAATCTCGTCGATCGCTAACATTATTGATGAAAACTTCTATTTCCGTAACTAAATCCCTCACTATTAGTGAGGGATAATTTTCTGTCTCAAAAATCCCTCTCTAATATCAGTTTTTCTAGTAGTGACTAATGTATACTAAAAAAAATATAATTTAGAGTTACGTACAGGTAATAACACATTACTTTTAGGTATAGTGATAAAGCTTTATGCATTTCTTAGGTTCATTTTTCAAACATTACTATATTATAAAATTAGTGCTTTACATTTATATACTAAATTATGAGTATAAATTTTTCTTGTCATGAACACTTCTTAGCTAAAAGTTAGCTTGCAATTTTCCTTTTAATGTTTTTATTCAAGTCTTCTAATTTATAGCTTTATAACTTAATTTATAACACTAATTCAAAAATAGCAATTCGCGGCGCTAGAGCTACGGTGATTATTGTGAACCGCCGCCGCTTGACAGTGAGTTGACTATCCGTGACGGTTCAGGCCTCAATCAATATTTACATAGGGTTTGGTTTGCATTCTCTCGCTCAATCTCTTTGAGAAAGAAATGAATAACATAATTGACATAGAAAATTGAGGAGGAGGACTATTAATCAATCAAAGATTACTCTCTCGCCGCATTTTCATTGCCATTTTCTGTTTTTCAAGTTAATTTTGTTTATTAAATTAAGGATAAAGTGCTCCCGGGGTCCCTTATCTTTATTTAAAGTAACGATTTGGTCATTTATCTTTTTTTTGTCCCAAATCAGTCCTTTATGTTTTAAATTTTTGACACATAAATCCTTTTCTGTCCCAAATCAGTCCTTTGTGTTTTAAATTTTTAACACATAAATCCTTTTTTTTGACACATAAATCAGCACTGTTAACGGAAAAGGATTTATGTGTCAAAAATTTGAAAGATAAATGACTTATTTGGGACAAAAAAAACATAAAGGACTAATTCGTTACTTTAAATAAAGATAAGGGACCCCGGGAGCACTTTAGCCTTAAATTAAACAAGAAAAAATAGCTAATACAAATTGATTTCAGTTCCATACATGATTAATTAGTTTCTGTACACCAAAAAAATGTAATTAGTTCCTATCCACTTATGTTTAATTGGTGTTGATTAATTAATAATACAAAAACAACGTTACCAACGGCCTCTTTCTTTTATCTTAAAAAAAGGAAGGAAAACAAATAGCACGTAACTAAAGGATGAGCAAATCTTTATTGATATGAGAATTACAAAGATACTAAAAGGGTACGTAAACTAAACCCATATCTAATTAACATTTTGGCACCAGAAGGAATATCAATATTATTGGGCCATATAATATAAATACACATAAGATAAGATATTAAATAGGCCAATATACCATTTTAGAATTATATCCGGTATAGTTTTTAAGACAATCAATAAATGCGTTCTTCTTGTCCAAGCAAACTCTTATCTCCAGCAAGTTTGCTCCTTGTAGTTTTGGTGGATTCGCCACAAAGTTTAGTTGAGGCCATGCGTGAGTTCTTGAGTGTATAGCTAGGACAATCTTTTCTTTGTCGTAACCATGGTTTGCAATTGGCACAATATTGGCTTGTTCAAGGATGGCAGTCAAGTTACCAATCAATCCTTTAATAGTCAGTGCAAGATCGAAATATTTGTCCTGCTGTGTGGAGAATGTCGAACATGTACCATGCTTGTCCCACTCGCGACCCCAGAAATCCTCATTCTTTCCGTTTAAATTGGGCCACTCCTTATCAAGTTTAGACCTAATAGATTTGAGCTTTGAAAAATAAAAAATAAAAAATTAGAGTTAATTTTCATGCACCATGATAAATAATTAAATAGCCAGTATTATTAGTAATATAAAAGATAATAGTCTCACCTTATTAGTATCCAAAGTTCTACCCCGACGATTCTTAATGCAAAATTCTGGTTGAGGATCCGATATATTCTGGGGCCACAGCTATGAAGCACGGACTCTGACACGGACACCGGACACGACACAGACACGGACACGCGGACACCGTTAATGTCTAAAATATAAGACACCGGGACACCGCATATATATATATATATATATATATATATATATATATATATATATATATATATATATATATTTATTTATTTATTTATTTATTTATTTATTATAGTTAAATAAAATATGAACATTACCTATAAAAGATTTAAATTGAGCAATTTATTTCATAACAATAAAAGTTCTTAAACATAATAAGATAGTTTTCCACATTCATTTTCCATCTACTATGTCGATAAGCTAAAAATGATGTAATCAAATTTAATATTTTTAACCCCTTTCTTGATTATCACTACTTTGATACTTCTTTAACCTTTGTAGAAGTATCTGAGAGGTTTTCAAGAAGTGCCTAAGATGTGTCGAAGCAAAGAAAAAAAAGATTTTTTTGGGACACTTATCTGAGGTGTCAGACACGTGTCGTACGAGTGTCGTACGGGTGTCGGACACTGACACGTGTCGGACACCGGGATACATCTAATCTCAGAGGTGTCCGTGCTTCATAGGGCCACAGACCATGAAGCTTGAATTCAGCTGCTGGATACGGGATGTGGCAAGGTGAAGGAATCCGAGACTTGCAATAGGTTCCAGCCCATTGCTGTGAAAGCATGTAGTAATCAAAAGAACCAAATGATGGTAGGAACAAAATACATAACCCAAAGAAGATTAAAATGTGTGATGACATTGTGATAGTGTTTGTTTTGGATTACAAGAAATAAGCAAAAGAAGATGAAGAGAATTTTGGTAGATAGATATTTAATTTGGGACTTCATTCAAATACTGGAAGAGTTTATATAGAGATCTATACTGTCTAATACGTCATTGTTGCATTAAAAACACAGTTAGTGCAAGTGTACTCTATCGCAGAAGTAGTTTAAAAAATATCGTCTCCACAGGAATTAATTAATAAGTACCAAACTAATCAAGATTATATATTGTTTAGACGATCGAATAATTGAGTTGTTATAAAAACTAAATAAAAATAAGTAAATAGCAAGAATTAAAATGCAAAGTTTAATTAGTGGAGAGAAGTCTAGGGTCACGGTTTCACTTGCAAGCTTCAATTCCCCTATGTCTAATTCTTCCTGAATTCCTTTATTTTATTCAATTACCAATCCCTTTACTAAATCTATTAATCCGTTTGGTCATTCGTGATCAATATTCTTTTTCCTAAATTAACCCTCGTTTGGTCATGCAAGAATTTAAATTCAGGAAAAGCATAAAGAACAAAAAGGTTGAATGATTGGAAGACTAAATTAAGGTTTGGTCATGCATTAATTATAGCCCCGATTATCCTATAGGTCCACCAACTAGTTGCAGGACGGCCGCTGATCAACTAATTGATTATGAACATGCAAATGTTGTCAATCCTAATTATGTGATAAAAGCAATAGGATAATATTAATTGAAATAAAAACTAGGAATTCAAAGTATAAATTAGAACATAAAATGTCTCTAAACTTGCAAGATCCACCTAAGCCCTAGAAGAGGATTTATGAATTACAGAGATAAAAATAACCCGAAAGATGGAGGAAATTCTAATCTTGAGTATTAAGTCTCCTTCTCTGCTCCAAAGCTTTCTCACGATGTCAAGAACGGTACCCAAAAAATTTGTTTTCTCCTCTCCTATGCGTTGCCGTCACTACCGCTTCTAATCCCTCTTGTGCGTTACTGTTGTGTATGTACGTGGCTCCTCTCTCTATGCGTCAAATCCTATTTCAAAGCTACAACACCCTATTTATATCTCTTTCCCAGGGTTCCGTGCAAGTCAATTTTAAGTCAATTTTCTATTGCTCAATTTCCTTGAAGCTCACGTGTATGGCTTGTTTGCAATTGGACTTGGACTTTATTTTTCCACACTTGGGCCACATGCTTCTTTCTTTCTTTTCTAAGCTGAAATCAACGCCTCCCTAGCCTTGTTTCCATATGGTAAATAATGGGCTTCAACAATCTCAAATAGGCCATGTGGCTTTAAATCGGTCTTTCATTCTTTCTCGGTTTTTCTTCCTTTCTGCAAAATATAGAGTGAATTTGGTCACTGATTTATATAACAAATAATAATTATTCTAAGAACGACCTGAAAAGTATCTCTAAAAATGCACTAAATTGGAGTTTATCAGTCATCCAATATTCCAATGCATCAGAATAGATCAAAAGGATTAAACGGGACCAATGCAAAATATACTTTTAAATCAAATGTAATTGATATTTTTATAAATTAGACTTATAATAAGAAAAAAAATTATTTGAATCTTTCTCTTTGTAAAATGGTCCGTCATTTTTTTGTTGGTTTAGATAATGCATCAAATTTGAGTGGTACAATAGTTAAATTAAATATTGATAGATTAATAACAAAAAAACATTAATATAATGAATTTGTAATTTCAAATATTATATTCACGGATGTTTATACTAAAAAAGGTACAATTTAGAGCGTTACATGAAAGTAATAATACATTATTGTTGTTATAGTGATAAAGCTTTATGCATATCTTTGGTTCAGTTTTCAAACATTACTATGTTTTTTTTTACAAGAAGAAACTTAGATCATTTCATTAATAAGTAAAGTCTCAATACAGGTTGGAATCAAATCATGAACCATGGAGCTAGCATAAAATCATGACACACTCGCAAGGGTGTGAGCGACACAATTGGCTTGCCTCCTAATATAACTAACCTTAAAGCTATTAAAACAATTTAACAATGGAAGAAGGATTTTGTAGTTAACCCATTACAAGAGTGATTGGGTATTTTTAATATTTTTAGTATATGACTTTTGTACTGTCATTGTTGTTGTTGCACGGTTGTACACATTCGAGTCAATCATTGTCCTGCTGGAATTGATTCACGCTTGAGAACTCGTAATTTGTCTCTGTAGAGATTCGCCATTGGAAGACGCTTCGATATCAGGTAAGGGTGGGTCTCATCTTCTCTATAATAGGGTTTTATGATGGGGATTATGTAGGGGCTAGGCTCTATGTAGGCCTTTTTATGTATTCTTAGTGATTATTGATGAACCCTAGGCATATGAAGAGTTGAAGACGTGTTGTTAATAAAATCATGTTGTGCGTGCCGAGTGTTTGAGTAATTGTTGATGATATTGTGATTTATGATGATTGGGGATGATTATGATAATTTGATGTTCGTATTGTTGAATTGAGCCTTGATGATGGAATTTGGTGTTTAATATGTTGTATGTGCTTTGAGGAATTTGTGTTGCTCGAATTCGTTGTTGTTGGTGTCATAGGCGCATAGGGCGCCATTTTTGTGTTTATGATGTTGCTGGATTTTGTTGTCTAGGTGCAGAATTAGGCGCCCTTGAGTGGGGCGCCCTGTGCCAAGCATTGTGGTTGCTGGAATTTTGGCCACGGAATTAGGCGTCCTCGTGATTGGGCGCCCCGTGCCAAGTTGTTGCGTTTTTGGTTGAATTTTCCATTGCAGGAATTGGCGCCCTTGTGCTGGGCGCATGAGCCAAAGTTTGTGTTGCTGAATTGTGCTTGCTGTTGTGCTGAATTGTGCTTGCTGTGTGTGCGTGTCAGTGTGCATGCGTTGTGTTGCTTCCGGATGTCTAAGTTGTGTCTTAGGCCCTCCACTGCCCCGATGGTCGTTGTTGTTGCGTTGCAAAAATGTTTTCGGTGTCTAAAACCTTTTTGGTGTCAATGATGATGTTCTAAATAACGTTTCTGCCCTTAGAGACCAACTTTAATGATAAGGATGTGTAAATTACGATGATGCCCCTGGTGGCTAGTTTATTGACGATGATGCCCTTAGTGGCTAGTTTATAGATGATAGCGCCCTTAGTGGCCAATGTTTGATTGACGATGATGCCCCCAGTGGCTAGTACCTTGATAAGTTGATGATTTTGACAGTAATGCCCTTAGTGGCTGTGCTTGTGATTGACGATGGATGTTATATTGATGATGATGATTCTAAATGATGATGATGCCATAACGGCTAATAGCGACGATGAATAATAAGCAACGATGAATATAAGCGACGATGAGGCCCAAAAGGCTAAGCGACGTTGTTATGTGTAATTATGAATTAAACTAAGTGACGATGAGGCCTAAAGGGCTAAGTGACGTTGTTATGTGTAATTGTGAATTGACAGGTGCTGTGCCTCTTAGTAGGCAAACTGGTAAGTGATGGGTCACATGGTTGACCGTGTTTGTGTGTGTTTGTGCGTGGTGCATGTCATAGTGTCTCATGCATCCCATGTGCATAAACCCAGTGACGTTTGAGGCCCAAAAGGCTAAGTGACGATGAGGCCCAAAAGGCTAAGCGACGTTTGTGAAAGGTACCTCATGCATATGCCCGCGAGTGGGTTGCACTTCATATACTTACATGACATTGTGATGAGCTTTTGTAGTGATTGAATTGATGTTTGTGATGTGGTTTATATAGCTGGCATTGCGATGATTTGTTGTGGTGATTAATATTGATGACTGACTTGATGTGTCGTGATGTGGTTGATATAGTGTCATAACTCTAGCATAGCGCTCATCATAAGCTTTATTATATTGTTAGATGAACTCACCCCTTCTGTTTGAATGTTACCCCTATGCGGTAACGTGCAGGTGATCTCGAGTGAAGGCTTAGGTATCTTCACTAGCTGAGTCGGGTCGTCTGCTCTGATTATGTAACACTGGGGGGGAATGACGTTGTTTAAGTTACTTATGATTGTTGTTGTTGTTGAATTTTAGTATTGTAAGCCTTGCCTGGTTGCAATGCCTATTATGATTAAACTTGTTGGATTTTTCCACTGTGAGGTTGTATTTTAATTTACAAATGACGTTTTGTAAGTATTCTAAGACTCTTTTCGAAAAGCGAGTAATTTGGCGCGTGATGTTTAACGAAGTAAGTGTGACATCCCTTGTGGTGTATTTAAAATTTGAAAACTCTGATTTTACGCAAATAAATTAATGGGCAGAAAAAGGGGTGTTACAAGAATCACCGAAATGCACTAAATGGCATACATCAGAGTAACTTCCTGTTATTGAAATATTGAACACAACTAAAACTTTCGATAATACATATCAAATGGTTCTCTGAACCTCATAAACTTCCTGAAAATGCCTAAGTTTCAAAACTTAAGACTTGTACAAGATCCTGGTGTTCAATACTCAAAACACAAAGTAGCGGAAACGATTTTACAACTTAAACAATGAAAGTCATACAATCGGTGACATAACTAAATAAAAATACAAGGGCTAAGCGGAAATCCAATTTCCAATAGTTCCATGAGTCGCACCAGCTAACCGTGCTTAGTCGCCTTTGTTTTTCCATGTTTCTCTGTAAAAACCACAAATATGAAGGGTGAGATAAACATTATCTCAGTGAGTCCTATCGAGACCCTTTACTAACTCTAGCGGCTAATTATGCTTTACTTTGAACTCGTGGCCCTAAAAGCAACCACGTGGAAATACATTAAGTTCCTGTAACCTTTATGCTCATGGCCCTCCATAGCGACACATGAAGCATACAATATTTTGTTCCATGATTTTAGCATAACACCTCAGCCTACCTATTTTATAGGCACTTCTTGACTTTGGTGAACCCATCCCACTATTTCTAGCGGGGGAAACATTCTTGAGTCTAGGTTTTGGGGCTCATGACTTCCCCGCCCCTAGTATGCTAAACCTCTAAGGGTCGTCACCTTTTTCCTCTTGTATTTATTATACAATAAATATATTTGTACCCGCATTTTACCGTGAATTAACATTTCTTGACTTATGTTCTCTCGCGTTCTCTAAGTACGGTTTTCCGTTACGTTCATATAACACACAAGTTTTCTATCAAACATGTTCAATTCCGTGATATCAGTATCTTTACCTTGTTGGGGAACCGTGGGGAATGGATGAGAAGAGGATTGGAATCATTTGGAATGGATAAAAAGGTACTTTGAATTTGAGGATCAGAAGATCTCACACGACCCGTGCGTGTAGGCACACGATCCGTGCGTTGTTGAAGAAAGTTGTAGAAGGTTTTCAGAAAGATACGCACGACCCGTGCGACCAAACGCACGATCCGGGCGTTGTTGAATAAAAGTTCCAGAAGAATACGCACGACCCGTGCGACTAGGCGCACGATCCGTGTATATTAAAAATTCAGTTCGTGTAGCATCAGATGGGGGCGCACGACCCGTGCACAGAGGCACACGATCCGTGCGTCTCCATCAGTTTTCCAGAAAACAGACTTTTCATGAGTAAATTTCATTCCGTTCCGATTCCAATTTCCCTTCCGATCGAGACCCAATCATAAACACACATTATAGCAGTATAATACAGCAGGCATATTCAATCCAATCCAGCACATTTCAACAATCAAGCACATCACTTATCGTTTAAAATCACTGTTTTAGAAAACTGTTTTCGATTCATTTCATGTCGAGACTAAGAACACACAACACTAAATTTTCGAAAAGGTGGAGACTCAGAAACACACACACATCCCCTAAGCGAGTTATAGAACTCACCTTATTGTGATGAAAATCAAAACTCAACTCGAAAGCAAGGCTCCCGAAATACCGAATCACATGAACTATCCTCGATAGGCTCCCAACTTCGAACTCGAACTCACCCTCAACGAAACAGCCACTGAAACCCTTTCTAATCTACTCAAATACACATGGTAGGTTCGGTTTTACTTCAAGCTAGCCTGGACTTTGACATGCAAGCTTCCAATCTTCTCAAAACTCCATTTTCTCACTTGGAGCTTTGAGGTTTCAACAATGGTGAAATGGGAAAGGAGGTGAATGAGTAGTCAAAAGTGGTACCAATGTGAAGAGAACGAAAAATGGAAAAGAATGGTGTGAATATGACTTACATGCAAGCTGTGTAACGCCCAAATATTTAATTAAATTACTTAATTAAATATTTAGGTATTCCATTATTTATGTATTTATTTATTTAATTGGTGTAAATATATTAGCTTTGACTAAGAGACGTATAATTGGAAACAGGAGGTGGTGCTAGTGATCGGGCTTAAGTTGGAGGAAGCCCGCGATCCAAGCCCAAGGTGTAGGCGCATGAGGGGAGTGTGGTGAGGGTTGGAGCATTGCGCATTTTTGAGAGGAAAAGAAAGAAAGGCTTGCGAAATAGAGAGAGGAGAAGAGAGAAGGGTACGACGCGAACTTGCAAGGGAGAAGAGGAAGAGAAGAATTTCGCAAATCCAGGGAGAAGAAGGGAGCGGTGTTGCTGTGGTTACTGTCGGTGACGTGATCAAGGGATTTGGTGCTCTCCTACTATAAGGTAAGGGTGGGTCTTGCTTTATAATAGGGTTTATAATGGGATGTATGTAGGGGTTTAGGATTTATATCGTTCTCCTTATGATTGTGATGTTGTTTGTCGTGTATGAATATATTGATGAAGATTTGATGCTCACTTGATGTTTGTTGAGAAGTATGCGAATTGTTGGATGTATGTGAGGATTGGAATGCATGCTAAGTGCTCGATAAAACGTGTATTTGATGATGTTAGAATGAACATGTGATGTTCGAAATTATTGTTGGTGATTGAACACATGAAAGTCTAGAAAAAAAATTGGATTAGAAGGACCCTAGGCGCCAAGGGCGCCATTTTTGTGTTGCTGTGTTGCGCCCAGAGTGGCGCAGGTTGCCTCATGGCGCCAGTTTTTGCTGTCTGTGTTGCTGTCTGTGTTGCGCCCAGAGTGGCGCAGGTTGCCTCATGGCACCAGTTTTTGCTGTCTGTGTTGCTGTCTGTGTTGCGCCCAGAGTGGCGCAGGTTGCCTCATGGCGCCAGTTTTTGTTGTCTGTGTTGCGCCCAGAGTGGCGCAGGTTGCCTCAGGGCGCCAGTTTGTGTTGCTGCGCCAGTTTTCCGTGGCTGCGCCAGTTTTCTGTGTTGCGTGTTCCTGCTAGGCGCCCAGTGCCTGGGCGCCATTTTCAGGATGTTCCTCAATCGTTCCCCGGTTTTGTTTTTGACATATCTTTTGACTCGGGTGTCCGTTTTAAGTGTTTCAAAGTGCGTTGCGAAGCTTATTCAGTTCTCTACCTGTATGTCCTATTTTTAAGGTAAAAATTATTATTTTTCTGACAGTTTCTGGGCGCCTCAAGTGGCTGTCCCCGTTGGTCTGTGTTGTCGGTGTTATAAAACTATTTCGGTGGTTAAAACCTTTTGATGTGTCAATATGATGTGTTGATTTTAATGACGATGGGTCTAATGACCAAATGATAATGACGTTGTTAATGACGATGGGCCTAATGGCCAAATGATGATGATGATATGGATGATGTTGTTGTTGTGATGACTTTGATCTGTTGGTTTGTTCATGAAGTCGCATGCATTACATACGCATATATATTGACGATGTAAGGTTTCGGCCTTCGAGCTATTGACGATGATGATGCTCAAGTATTGACGATGTGCCCAATGGCAAATTTATTGACGATGATGGTACCACATGCATATGCCCCATGTGGGTTGCATTTCATACATTTATTCATATCATTGGTGATATTACCATAGTTGCTATATGTGGTTGTTATAGAGGCATATATGTTGATATTGCTGTGATTTATATATATAAATATGGATGTTGTTGTTATATGTGGATGATGTAGTTCACTACTCTGGCATATTGCCTATTATGAACTTTATTATACTGTTTGAGACTCACCCCTTATGTTGAATATTACTCTACAGGTAACCGTACGTGAAGGCTTTTAACCCTTCATTCCTCGAGTTGGTCGTTGCTCTGATACGTAGCACCTGGGGGGCGAACATTAGTTATTTTAGTTGTTCTGTTATATGATACTGTTGGATGTTGTATTAGTACCGTTATAACAATGTTTTGGGAACTGCTTCCTTTTTATTCCGCTGCGTGATGCTGAACTTTTATTGTGTAGACTGACTAGTTGTTGAGGGTTCGCCCATTATTTGATGAGCTACGTATCATGTCTTTTGAAATGATGATTTATTATCAATTTGTGTTTGTTGATTTGAAGTAAATGTAGCATCCCTTTTTGGATGAACTTAAAAATGATTTTGAAACTCTGATATTTTTATTATAAATTGCCGGGTAGAAATGGGGTGTTACAAGCTGAATCCAGGAACTTCTCTCCTCTCCTTCTTCCTCTCCCTTTCTCGACTTTCTCTCCTTTCTCTCCTCTTACTTCTTCTGTTTTCAGTTTCAAAGTGACTTGTGGCTGAGTGTGTGTGTGGCAACAAGGATTTAGCTGGATTCTAGTGGGACTGTGGAGGGGAAATTTACTATCCTACCCTTCAGCTTATTTAGCCTCTCCTTATAACTCCTTTTTGCCATGAAGTCTAACTTAATGCATTTTATACGGGGCCGGATAAACTGTTTGGAAATTAGCTCTTCCATTTGGACTTTCAATTCCCTCAACTCTAACGGCGACATTCTATACGGGGCTATAGAAATGGGTCCAGTGCCCGGAACCAACTCTATAGAAAATTCCACCTCACGATCCGGAGGTAACACAGGAACTTCATCGGGAAACACATCAAGAAATTCATTAACTACTTGCACAGAAGATAAATCCTGACCTGTCTCAGTGGATGCAGACAGCATCATGACATAAGCTTCTGCACCTTGGAACAGATAGTTACTGGCCGAAGTGAAAGAAATAACAGCTTCAGAACTGGGCGGTTGTAGCTCCACTGACTCGGAGGCAAAACCGATAGTTCGATGAAAACAATCTATAGTCACGTGTGTTACCAAGTGGCTTCAGTCTCAAGAGGGGGGGTGAATTGAGATTTAAAAACTTTTCAGATCTTTCGAAAACGTTTTTCCCCTTTTCAATGACTTAGATCAATTTTCGCGCAGGTTAAGTGGAAGCGAAGGAATTAGAATGTAAAGCAGTAAAGTAGAATAACAGTAAAGCAGGAAAGCAGTAAAGCACGCAGAGATTTATCCTGGTTCGGTCACCTCCTAGTGACCTACGTCCAGTCCTCACACCCTTGTGAGATTTTCCACTAAAACAAGGCTTACAGGTGCCTTGGAAAACCTTTACAGACTCAGGCACTCTCCTCCTAGGATACCCCACCTATAGAGAGCCCTCAGATCTAATATAACAATAACAAGAGATACCCCACCCCTGTTATAATCAACTGCCCTAGAAAGATACCCCACTTCCTAGTACATGCAGCTACCCTAGAGAGATACCCCACTCCCTAGAACAAAACACAACAATTAAATAATAAACAATTGTAAATGCAGAAATACCTCTAGTGTAGGCAGATATTACAAATTGAAGAATACAACCCCAACTAACTCTTAGCAACAGATTAGCTCAGACAGACCAACGGTACGTGACGAGCAAAAGTATAAGCGTGAAGAGTTTTCTCAAGAGTTTTCTGTTTCATGCAAGTGGGTTGAGTTGTGTGTTGTGTAAAATGAATCGTGAAGCACTGCCTATTTATAGGCTATGAAGATTTCATTTTTACGTTAAAAATAGTGTAGGAATCGATTCTTTGTTAAAATGTATTTGATCTAGGAATCGATTTATTTAGGTGAGGAATCGATTTATCTTTGTTTGGAAAATATGAGAAATCGATTCTTGAGTGCCATGGAAAGCTAGGAATCGATTCTATACTTAGTGAAAATATGTATGAATCGATTTTCAGCTTGCCTGAGACAAGTGGGAATCGATTCTTAGTTATGTGCAAAAGATTGGGAATCGATTCTTCCCTTAAAAATTGTTTGGCTCAGAAATCGATTTATGTACTGAAAGTACATGACCTGAAAATCGATTTCTACCTTTTCTAATTTACCTGAAAATCGATTTTGATATTTGTTTATGCATGAGGAAATCGATTTTGTTATTTTAAAGGTGATAGAAATGTTTACGTAAATATGCATGCAACTTTAAAAAACTTTGTGAGTGTGTGAGACTGTGATATACGAGCTGATCTTTTGAAAGAGCTTACACTTTTTCCTAAGACACACCCAAACCCTAAGGCCTACCCTTATGTTTAAGGACTACCCTTAAACTTGAATCTTCAGTTCTTGGCTTGCTTGTCTTGGATTGTGACTTTGACGTTTAGTCACTTTTATTGACTTTGACCGTCAATCTTACCTTTGTCTTTTTCATCATCAAAACACATCCTGCAATATCAGGTTACCTGCAACACAAGGTATCCACAACATGGTTGGCCGTCATCCAACTCATTCCTAGGACGACGTCCATGCCCTTCATTGGTAAACAAATGAAGTCTACCACAAAATTCCTGTCTCCAATGGATAGAAGACAGTTTTCACATATCGCTTGGGTCTGAACACTACCGTCAGCAGCAGTCTTAATGGAGATTGGTTGAGGCAAAGGAGTTAAAGCCAATCCCAACCGTTCGACACAAACTTGAGATATAAAACAATGGGTCGCACCCGAATCATATAAAATACTAACGGAGTTATTAAAAAGAGATCCCATACCCCTTAGTAGATTATCTGACGGTGTGACCTTCTGGGCGTCCAAGGTGTAGACCCTCCCATGAGTTGTGGTAGCAGCAGGGTTATCTCCTTGACTCTTCTCCTTCACGGGACAGTCCCGTGCATAATGACCACCGTTCTTGCAGTAATAACACTGGTTGGATCCCATCTGGCATTTACCCTGATGATACTTTCCACAGTTGGAACATGTACTGAACCTTGAGGAGTTCGACGACTGAACCTGCTTTCCCTTGTTGGAGTTGTGCCTGGGACCCGTCTGATTGTGGGATGATCCAACATTCTTCTTATTCTGATGGAATACTTTCCTGCTTGCGTATAACCTCTTCAAATCACTTTCAGCTATGTATGCTTGCTGAACCATGGCGGCATAGTTAGTATAAGCAAAAGAACTCAGACTCTGAGCAATGACTTCCCTTAACCCATATTTGAACCTATCGGTTTTCCACTTGTCATTGGGAGCATTCCCGGCTAAACCGAAAAATTGATATAACTCTTCAAACTTAGCCGCGTACTGACCCACAGTTGAGCTTCCTTGAGTGAGAGTCAAAAACTCATTCTCCTTGTCAAACCTCATAGCTGTCGGAAAGAACTGCTCCAAAAATACCTGTCTGAAATGTTCCCAAGTCTGGGGAGTATCCATAGTTGTCATCATGGCTTTGGCATTAGTCCACCAGTTGTTAGCTTCTCCCTTCAGCATATGTGTCGCCAATCTCAGCTTGTCCTCATCAGTGACTTGCATGGCTACAAAAATCTTCTCTATGTCATCCAGTCAGTGCTGGGCTTCCATGACATCCGGTCCTCCTCTGAACTCGGACGGCTTCATTTTCAGAAATTCAGAGAAAACCCTCCTTGGGTCAACTTGAGGCTCAGGGACTTGCTGAGGCTGAGCTTGAGCATTCTGCTGCATTTGCAACATATCTTCCATCATCTTCTGTTGTCTCTCGATCACGTTCTGCATCCATGCAGAATGCGGATCAATTGGTGGGTTATTCCTCGATCCTCCTGCCATAATTATGCAAATGATAGACCAAGTATCAAGTTGATCAGTCTCAATGTCTCTTAGCATCACAAGAAGAAAAATAGCAGAATTACTCGAGGGACAAAACCACCCTAACGGTCTAAGCCCGACTAGGTCGAACTGCTCTGATACCATAATGTAACACCCCGATAAATTCTATCATGTAGAATCACCGAAATGCACTAAATGGCATACATCAGAGTAACTTCCTATTATTGAAATATTGAACACAACTAAAACTTTCGATAATACATATCAAATGGTTCTCTGAACCTCATAAACTTCCTGAAAATGCTTAAGTTTCAAAACTTAAGACTTGTACAATATCCTGGTGTTCAATACTCAAAACACAAAGTAGCGAAAACGATTTTACAACTTAAACAATGAAAGTCATACAATCGGTGACATAACTAAATAAAAATACAAGGGCTAAGCGGAAATCCAATTTCCAATAGTTCCATGAGTCGCACCAGCTAACCGTGCTTAGTCGCCTTTGCTTTTCCCTGTTTCTCTGTAAAAACCACAAATATGAAGGGTGAGATAAACATTATCTCAGTGAGTCCTATTGAGACCCCTTACTAACTCTAGCGGTTAATTATGCTTTACTTTGAACTCGTGGCCCTAAAAGCAACCACGTGGAAATACATTAAGTTCCTGTAACCTTTATGCTCATGGCCCTCCAAAGCGACACATGAAGCATACAATATTTTGTTCCATGATTTTAGCATAACACCTCAGACTACCTATTTTATAGGCACTTCTTGACTTTGGTGAACCCATCCCACTATTTCTAGCGGGGGAAACATTCTTGAGTCTAGGTTTTGGGGCTCATGACTTCCCCTCCCCTAGTATGCTAATCCTCTAAGGGTCGTCACCCTTTTCCTCTTGTATTTATTATACAATAAATATATTTGTACCCGCATTTTACCGTGAATTAACATTTCTTGACTTATGTTCTCTCGCGTTCTCTAAGTACGATTTTCCGTTACGTTCATAACACACAAGTTTTCTATCAAACATGTTCAATTCCGTGATATCAGTATCTTTACCTTGTTGGGGAACCGTGGGGAATGGATGAGAAGAGGATTGGAATCATTTGGAATGGATAAAAAGGTACTTTGAATTTGAGGATCAGAAGATCTCACACGACCCGTGCGTGTAGGCACACGATCCGTGCGTTGTTGAAGAAAGTTGTAGAAGGTTTTCAGAAAGATACGCACGACCCGTGCGACCAAGCGCACGATCCGGGCGTTGTTGAATAAAAGTTCCAGAAGAATACGCACGACCCGTGCGACTAGGCGCACGATCCGTGTGTATTAAAAATTCAGTTCGTGTAGCATCAGATGGGGGCGCACGACCCGTGCACAGAGGCACACGATCCGTGCGTCTCCATCAGTTTTCCAGAAAACAGACTTTTCATGAGTAAATTTCATTCCGTTCCGATTCCAATTTCCCTTCCGATCGAGACCCAATCATAAACACACATTATAGCAGTATAATACAACAGGCATATTCAATCCAATCCAGCACATTTCCACAATCAAGCACATCACTTATCGTTTAAAATCACTGTTTTAGAAAACTGTTTTCGATTCATTTCATGTCGAGACTAAGAACACACAACACTAAATTTTCGAAAAGGTGGAGACTCAGAAACACACACACATCCCCTAAGCGAGTTATAGAACTCACCTTATCGTGATGAAAATCACAACTCAACTCGAAAGCAAGGCTCCTGAAATACCGAATCACACGAACTATCCCCGACAGGCTCCCAACTTCGAACTCGAACTCACCCTCAACGAAACAGCCACTGAAACCCTTTCTAATCTACTCAAATACACAAGGTAGGTTCGGTTTTACTTCAAGCTAGCCTGGACTTTGACATGCAAGCTTCCAATCTTCTCAAAACTCCATTTTCTCACTTGGAGCTTTGATGTTTCAACAATGGCGAAATGGGAAAGGAGGTGAATGAGTAGTCAAAACTGGTACCAATGTGAAGAGAACGAAAAATGGAAAAGAATGGTGTGGATATGACTTACATGCAAGCTGAATCCAGGAACTTCTCTCCTCTCCTTCTTCCTCTCCCTTTTTCGACTTTCTCTCCTTTCTCTCCTCTTACTTCTTCTGTTTTCAGTTTCAAAGTGACTTGTGGCTGAGTGTGTGTGTGTGGAAACAAGGATTTAGCTTGATTCTAGTGGGACTGTGGAGGGGAAATTTACTATCCTACCCTTCAGCTTATTTAGCCTCTCCTTATAACTCCTTTTTGCCATGAAGTCTAACTTAATGCATTTTAACTTAGACATTAACACACAAGTTCTAATACTCAATGCCTCACTTAATTATGTAGGACTAAAATCACTTACATCAACATTACGTAATTTAGTAGTTATGCTAACTAATCCATTTAACCTCTTGCTAATATAATTAAATTAAATTGGCTAATTAGGGGATGTTACAAAAACCGTTGCCAGATTGGCAACATTCTAAAACCGTTCTCGTTGATAAAGTAAAACCGTTCTCGTTGATAAAGTAAAATCGTTGCTGTTGAGCTACACGAAAAAACCGTCCCCTATGTATTTTAACAGTCCATGTCAACAACAACGCTATAAAACCGTTGATACGAACAACCGCAAATAACTAGCATATTATATATCAATCGCATCTCAATCACATCGCTAACTTCTTAATCAAAACAATTTGTTACTAAAATGAAACAATTTAAAAGACATAATGATCCTTATATACTTCAAGGACATAATTAATGTATCTTAAACGAAATAATTTGTTACTTCAATAAGTACAAAAAAACACAACAAAAGTAACAAGCCATCATCCAAAAACACACAGCAAAAGTACAAAATAAAACTTCAGTCTTCAACACATGTCTTCAAACTCTCCATCATCCAAGCCATCAAGATCTTGATATACACTTTCATTATTTTCCTACAAAAGTAACAAAACTCCACATGAAGAAAATAAAATGACCCGGTCCTTGTTTCTATCAAGCAACAACACATATAAATTGAATGGCAACACAACATATAATGGGTTCTTCAAACTTAGAGAGCAGCAATAATACATAGTATAATTTACGACAGACAAAGCAGCAATGACCTATGTATATTTATCAATTTAAATGGCAAGAGTCCAAGTCACTACACTCCATTTCCCAACTATAAATACCATGCCAGCAACTCCTCTCACTCCTAAAATATTCCCAAATCACAAGAAGGAGAAATAGCAGATGGCTTTCAACAAGGTGCAGAGAAAGATATATACCACTCCGCAGAAGACTTCACAACATATATGCAAACTGGATGAAAATATTTTCATCCAGATATATTATAAAAGACAACCTATCTGGGTACAACAGGATGAAATTGAAAACTGGAAACCTCATAAACAGCTGTCTGTCTGTCTGAATGTAAATATCTTTTTATAACATCAGAACATATATGAAATATCAGTTACTTTATATCATCTCAGTTCATGCAAACTTCCAAATCATGCACCATGTTTAGCATTTTCTTCTAACATAATGGACACAGTATCCATACATCTTTAGCTCAACTAATTAAAGGCATAATAATGTGATCCCAGCTGTTATGGGGACTTTTGTTTTCACATGAACAATATAAAAGATTTATTGCTACCTTCTTTCTGGCTCCTCGGAATTTACTAAAAATTTACTGGAACAGTCATTTCAAGGACAAATGTAGAAGGTACCTCATTAGTGGTAGTGTTGCTAAGGCAAAGCTTTGCATGGTAACCAAAAAAACCGGCTAATAGCATCCCAATAATTGCAAGGAACACTAAAAGAAGTATTTGAGTGTTGTAGGACCCCAACAACCACTGCATGATAACAAAAGATCATTAACCACTAAAATGGAGAATAGGAAATCAAAATAGAAATAGAAATACATGTCAATCAACAAGTAGTAAAAAAAAAAAAACTCACCTGTACAACATGAGGAGCTAAATCCAGAAAAGTATTTTCTATTCCATAATAAACTGCAAAGTCAAGATAAGAATAGAAGCCTCAAAATCAGTAAAGGAAACAACTTAATCTTAAGATAGACATTTTGTTGCTAAGGCAAAGCTTTGCATGGTAACCAAAAAAACCGGCTAATAGCATCCCAATAATTGCAAGGAACACTAAAAGAAGTATCTGAGTGTTGTAGGATCCCAACAACCACTGCATGATAACAAAAGATCATTAACCACTAAAATGGAGAGTAGGAAACCAAAATAGAAATAGAAATACATGTCAATCAACAAGTAGTAAAAAGAAAAAAAAAACTCACATGTACAACATGAGGAGCTAAATCTAGAAAAGTATTTTCTATTCCATAATAAACTGCAAAGTCAAGATAAGAATAGAAGCCTCAAAATCAGTAAAGGAAACAACTGAATCTTAAGATAGACATTTTACCTGTATATCTTACCTCTTAGAATATAGACAACTTTTAATTCTTTTAATCTTCCAGCAAGAATTAAGCCAATGGCAACTGTTCCATACATACATAAAAGGAAATGCCTACAAGACACGGAAGAATAACAAACAAGAATGGAATCTAAGATGAAGAATGCATAACTTATTTCATATTGATGCCAAAGCTGAAATCAGACTAGAATTGGTATCATGTAGGAGAAACAAGAAATAAAATAAGATTTATAATATCTAATTTTTTCCTATTAAAAGGAAGGGAAACTGATTTAGTGAAAAAAAATTATGATACCAGAATAGCATAATGAAAAGTATGTGTTCATAATGTGTTGGAACAACAGATGGTGGAACAATACATTTAAGTAGCATAGGTAGAGACTGAAGTTTTACTCTGTACAAAACAGGAATAGGATTTGTTATAATGGAAAATAAGGTATAAGTTATCCCTGATCCTCCGCCGCCTGAACCTCCTCCTCCTTCTGGGTCGGGTTTGAGGCGACCCGTGTGGTTTGGGTCGGTGGAGGCCTGGTTCTGGCTTCGTTGAGATGGTTCGGGACTGGTTGGGATCGTGACTGGATCGTGACTGGGTTTCTCTTTCTGGTTTGGGTTTGTTCAGATTGCATTTTTATGGCATTGTTGCTGTTCAGATCAATTTGTTGCTGACTGTCTTTGGTTTGGGACCGTTTCGGTGGTTCGTAGGTGCTGACTGTTTCTGGTTTGGCACTGGTGGTTGTCGTCACGAAATTGGACCCGTAGTCTCGCCTCCCCCCATTTCGGTGTGGGCCTTTTTCCCTGTCGCTCGCGGTTCTGCTTGATTGTGCCTCGGTGTTGGCCGGGGGCGCAATTCCGCGGGGGTGGTTGGTGGCTCGACTTCCTCGATCAAGCTAGGTGTTGTCTCGGTGTTGGCCGGTGGCACGACTTCGCGTTGACGGCTGAGGTCCCGACGCCGGTGGTCTGGAGTGTGGTGACTTGATTGTGGTCTTAGGTTGTTTAGTTTAGAGGTCTTTGTAAGACTCTCTTTATTGTCCTTATTCCCAAGGGTTTTGGCCTAGTCCCCCCTTGAGCTTTTTGTATTATTTTTATTTTTTTAATAAATTAGGGCCTCCTGCCTGTTGCTTAAAAAAAAAAAAGGTATAAGTGCAACTGGGGTGGGTGGGGGTAAGTTATTAACTTCTAAAACAAGAAAAAGAAAAGGAGAAAAATTAAGAACGCAACATGGTTGCCTAATGTCTCTGCATGTCAGAGGAAAATACCCTTAGAACATGCATGGGTGGAAAAACCACAGCAAGGATAAACAAATTCTATTTTTTAATGGCAAGAAACACTCTTAAAGTTGTGTGCATTCTGCTTTAACAAAATGCACCAAAGGATTACAAAAGCTGCACATCATCAAAGATCTCTAGCCCTAGGAATCAGACATGACCCAAGTCAAATAACCATCCAGATATTCATAAAATTGCAGTCATCCAGACTGAACAAAACCAGTGATTGATAGGAAGTGTCACTACAAGACAAACAAAGCATCCCATCCATTCCGATGTAAAATACGCTTCTCTTAATAACTTAGTTCCATAATAAATTAGTCTCCAACAGAAAATGCCACAAACCTTTAGCCAACAAGGGTATATTTTGAAACACTGAATTTACAAGAGCCAAACCCCCTTCATTTTTAGGTATAGATCGGATAATAAACAGAAAGTTACAGACTTCATTTTAAACACTGAATTTACATGCGAATATCATGAAAACGTTGATTTAGATTGTCAAATCATTACCTATTATTTCCACTTCTGAAGCATCCATGCAAATATAAAGATCCTGTCCAGAATCCTGAAACTCCCTAATATCAATCAGATCACCAAACCACATGACACAACCACTACCTTCTCCTGATATTTCATTAAAAAGTAACAAAAGTAACAAAACCGGATTAATACATGGTTTTGTCATGAAATTTGATTGTCAACTAATACAATTCTATGAGTTAATTAACTTGAGTGTTTGACATCTACACTTCCAAACACTTTATATAACAAATTAAGCTATTTTCAGAAAAAAGCATTTTCTGAAAAAGCATTAAGTGGGATTTATAGTTAAACAGGTTATCTATCTACTTAATACATTATAGCAAACAACCCCACTTGGTCTGGGGTGGAGCAGGGGGTGAGACAAAACAAGGCAGATTCATCAAGGCCCCCAAAATAATATTACGTTCTTAATTTGTAAAATAATCGACCATATACAAAACAGAATAAATTTGGCCATTCCACCAACCAGAATCAGCTTTAATAATTTTTAATCTACATAACTTGAATTCTACGAATTTGTCACTGACATGGCTTTGTGAACTATCATCCAGTCATACACAGACGAACTATCATCAACTATGCATCAAGAATATAAACATAGATTCTGAGTGACTATCTTTATCAAGAATATAAATATAGATGCTGAGTGAGTATTTTATTGAATACCCATAGTTTGATATGATAAATTTACTTCCCCTTGAAACCGATAATTTGTTTTGTTTTCTTCAATTTGCTGCTAGTTTGTTGGTAGTTTGTCTGTCACCAATTAGAATCTTCTTGTCCTAGTTTCTTAAATCTGTATGACTTATTTATCTATGAATGTGGAATTAACTAGAGCAAATGAAGGCTTCTCATTGCTAGATGGATTTAATCAGATAACAACGGAACTTCACTTTCATCATCAATCAACACGAAACACAAAAAGAAAGGGGAAAGGAGAAAGAGAGAGAGAAACCTGAAATCCAAAGTATGAGAGCTGGGTTTTCACGCTTCACGCTTCTGCTGGGTTTCCATTTTCATGCGTTTTCGCTTCTGATCTTCACGCTTCACGCTTCTGATCTTCACACTTCTGATGTTCACGCTTTTGATTTAGGGTTCTGTGAGAGAAATGAAATCGCTGAGAGTTGTGAGGGCCCTGTGAGAGAAACGAAGATGAATTTATTGTGAGCGTTTGTGATCTTCACGCTTCTGCGTTTGTGATTTAGGGTTCTTGTGAGCGTTTGTGGTGAGCGGTTTGTGTTAGAGTGTTTTTGTGAGGGAGACGCTGAGAGTAGTGATAGTTTGGTGTTTTGGTTTTTGATATTTTTAGTTTAAGTTTATTTTTGGGTTGAATTTTTTTTGGTTTGGCATCAAAAATTTTGGGGAATCAGAAAACGGGTTATTATTTAGCGCCTAATTTTTTTATTTTTTAATAATTGTCCCTATGGCAACGTTTATGAACCGTTGGCTAAAGCTTAACCAAAAAACCGTTGCCGTAGACCTTATGGAACGGTTTTCAGCCGTTGCCAATAAAAAAATTTAAAAAATGAATCAGCAACGGGTTCAAAAAACCGTTGCCATTGTTGGCTAAGGCAACGGTTTTTTTGGTGTTGCAATTTTAGGCGTTGCCGTAGGGTCAAAATGTTGTAGTGATTTCTTTTCCTCTTTTTTTTCTTCTTTTGTCTCTTTTTTTATCTTTTGAAAGAGTATAATATCAAGAATATAAGAAAGTACATCATATACTACTTTTGGTATACCACCCCAAACTTAAACAATTGTTTGTCCTCAAGCAACCCCAAACTTAATTTTGAGCTACAAGTTCAACAGTGACTATAGACCCCTCAATTCCAAACAAGCGAGACACTTGGTTTTTCAGATAGTGGCTTGTAATGAGGTTAATACTCCAAAAACAAGGTCGAAGGCTCAAATGGGCTATGCAAAGGTCAATAATAAAGGGTAGGCTTTTTAAAGTTCTAGCTGCCAAAAAATAGAAAGTCCTCAATCAAGTGTGTGTGAGTATAAGCAATGCAAAAGTAGTCAAGAACTAAGTCAAGTTCTGAAGAGTGTCACAAGCAATGGAAGCACACAAGAATAAAAATGATGACCCGCCAACCTCTCCAACACCTGATCAATGAAAGGCAAAGGGAAATGGTCCTTCCTTGTAGCATTATTCATTCTTCTGTAATCAATACAAACTCGCCATCCCGTGACAGTTCTTGTAAGGATCAATTCATTTTTTTCATTCATGACGACAGTGGTCCCGCCCTTTTTAGGAACAACTTGGACGAGACTCACCCAAGAACTGTCTGAGATGGGATAAATAACGCCGGCTTCAAGGAGCTTCCAACTTCTTTTCTTATCACTTCTTTCATAGCCGGATTTAATCTTCTTTGTGGTTGCACCACCGGCTTATGATCTTCCTCCATGAGGATCTTATGCATGAAAAATGAAGGACTAATTCCCTTCAAATCCTCAATGGACCAACCAATAGCACTCTTGTGCCCTATCAAGATTCAAAGTAGCTTCTCCTCCTGCAGTTGGCTCAAGTTGGAGTTAATGATAGCAGGATACACATTCCCCTCACCATGGAACACATATTTCAAATGGTACGGTAATTGCTTGAGCTCAACCACAAGTGTTTTCTTCACTTTTTCTTGGATGCATTTTTCTTGAATTTTCAACTCTTCCCACTTAGGAGGTGCATGGAGAGAGTAAGATGGGGAGGCATCTAACATAGCAATGGCTTCTTTTACCTCAGAATCACACCTTTCTTCAACCTCCTCATTTGGTGACACAAGAGCTTTCTCAAGAGGTAAATAAGGAATTTGGTCTTGAATTTCCTTATCAATGATGGAATCAAGAACCTCAATTCGGTAGCACCCTTCCTTTCCCTTTAGATGCTCCATAGACTTGAGCACATTAAAGGTCACGGCTTCATCTTGGACTTTCAATGTTAAAATTCCATCCGCCACATAAATATAGCTCTACCAGTAGCTAGGAAAGGTCTGCCCAAGATCAATGAGATGTCATTGTCTTCTCCCATGTCGAGAACCTTAAAATCCTCTGGAAAGATAAATATGTCAATTTTCACAAGAACATCTTCAACTACACCGTATGGATGCTTCATTGAACGATCGGATAGATGCAAAGTCATCATGGTGTTCTTTATCTGACTAATCCCCAGCTTTTTGAAAATGGATAGTGGCATTAAACTGATACTCGCCCCAAGATCACTTAGAGCTTTCCCAAAAGTTCTATCCCCAATAGTGCAGGGAATAGAGAAACTTCCGGGATCTTTGAGTTTTTGTAGAAGCTTTCTTTGTAAGATTGCACTGCACTCCTTGGTGAGCGTGACCGTCTCCTCATCCACGATCCTCCTCTTCTTTGAAAGGATATCTTTCATGAACTTAGCATATGTGGGCATTTGTTCAAGAGCTTCTGCAAAAGGAATGTTAATTTGTAACTTTTTGAAAACATCTAGAAACTTACCAACTTTCTTTTCATCTTGCTCCTTCTTCAATCTTTGAGGGAAAGGTAGCATGATGATTGGCTTTGGAAGCTTAGACTCCTCTTGCACAGTAGGATCCTCTTGCACCTTAGAAGGTTCAACAACCCCCACTGAAGCTTTGTCATTGGACTCAGTGAAATCTTCTGGGCTCTTTTTTGTCACAGCTTCAACCGTCTTTCCACTCCTTGTGGTCACGACATTCACTATTTCATTGCTCCTTGGATTAGGGACAGTGTCACTAGGGAGAGTTCCCGGAGGTCTTTGAGAAATTTGCTTGACCAATTGGCCCACTTGATTCTCAAGATTTCTGATGGATGCCTCTTGATTTCTAGAGCTAGATTCTTGATTTTTAAAACCAGTCCTTGTCTCCTCCATGAATGAAGAAGTTTGTGTAGCTAGTTTCTCAATGGCTATCTCCCAATCTGCTTCCTTCTGAGGAGCATTTTGGCTTTTCCCTTGATCCTTCCAAGAGAAATTTGGATGATTCCAACACCCCGGATTGTAGGTGTTGGAAAATAAATTATTTTTGACAAAAAATAGCTGCTCTTGGACTGTCAGGGGAAGTTCACAATCCTGATTAGAATGTGGACACTTCAAACTTGTCACATCATTTACCTGAGCAGAGTAGTGCTGCACAAATTCAACTTTAGAGCTTCCATTCCCTTTTTCGTTTCCTCCAATTGTTGAGTGATTATCTTCTGTTGAGCCAACCTGGCAGTCTGGGCATCCAAGTCAAGAAAACCTCTTCTAGATGTACCTCCTTTATCATGAGCCGCCAAGTAATCATTTGAAACCATAGCTTCAATTATTTGTCTTGCTTCTACCACGATCTTGAAATTCAAAGAACCACCTGCTGAGGCATCAAGTATCATCCTGGCATTCGGTCTCAACCTAGTACAAAAGATTTGCATCTGTTGATGATCATCAAAACCATGATTCGGGCAAGCATTCAATGTGATCTTGAATCTTTTGTTAGTCTCATAGAGTGACTCACCCTCTTTTTGCTCAAAACTGTTGATTTCTGCCCTCTTCTTAATGAACAAGGAATGAGGGAAAAATTGTTCACGGAACTTGTCTTCAAGATCATTCCAAGTGGTGATGCTACCTTCAGGTTGTGAATCAAACCATTCTTTGGCTTCATCCTTTAGAGAGAATGGAAAAAGCCTCAGTTTCTTAGCTCCATCAGTATTACCATCCACTTTCATTTTTTCACATAGGTGTGCAAAATTGGTTAGATGCTTGTTTGCATCTTCACATGGTCTTCCACCAAATTGCATCTCCCTCAATTCACTGAACAGTCCAAGATTGATCTCAAACCTATTAGCAGTCACCGGTTGATGAGCAATCAGTAATCTTTGCCAGTTTCTGTCACGATTTCCATAATCATCAAGAGTGCGTCTAACTGGAGGGTCGACCATCTCTTCAATCACAAGAACCTCACACACAGTCTCTTCTTCTCTTACTGCCTCTCTTTCTTTGAGTCTTCTCTCTTTTGCAGCCTTTCGATTTGCTTTAGCAGTCTTTTCAATTTCAAGGTCGAAGAGTAAATCTTAAGGGTCTACTATTCCACGCATACACTGAAAAACAGAAAACTCAAACAACCGTCAAAGTAAAATGTGTAAAATAAGGTATAAAGTAATAGAAAAAACTAACAAAAAACTAAAATATATATGGGTTCGAATTAGCAATTCCCTTTGAATTTACTGGTAAATGTAATTTCAATCCCCGGCAACGGCGCCAAAAACTTGATGGAAAAATTGGAAAGTGTATCAAATCGTCGCAAGTAATAATAAAACGGTAAGACCGAGTGTCGAACTCAAGGATCAAATGCAAATACCAATAAACGTTAACAACAACTAAATGAATACAAATGAACCGAAGTTTGAGTGATATTGTAAAGTAACGATAACTTTTATAGTAAAGACAATAACATGTTTTTGTATTTTTAATAAAGAACGAAGAACACGAAGTTTACGAGATGATAGAAGAAGTTAGGAATGAACTTCCATTGGTTTCACATTATTGTAAACTGATTTAATAGAGAAAATAACCCCCTCTTTCACTTTGTTATCAAACCCACAACATTAATTAATCTCTAATTCCTTAGACAACTAATCCTTTGTTCACAACTAAAAACCCTAATTCCTTAGGTGATTATAGATGACAACAAGCATTAGAATCAATGGTTTTCAAGATACAAAAACTCAAAGATTATTCCTAAGCTAAAAGTTGAGCAGTTTAGGAAATTGAGCAGAGTGCTCTATTTATAGAGGAGTTTAGCAACTTGGTGAGCAAGTAAGGTTGTTGGGGAGAATTTCGCAACAACCATAAAAACGACAACAACTAGTTGATTTGGTCAATTTTGACTATTCAACGTATCTGGTCGTTGTTCAACGTATTTGGTCACATTTAGGGAAACAACTGTTTCACCGTTCAAAACTTGCAAGATAATTAAGGAACTGAACATTGGAAACTTAGGGAGCAGACAACGCAAACAAAAATTAAAATAATTATTTTCGAAAAACTAAATCACACCACACAATAACCGCTGTATTATTATACGTTCCAGATTTATGTGCTTTCTCTCCTTTTCAAAAAATTGGGTACGCCTTAGGGTCCAACCCAAGGTGTGAAGTCCACGCTTATAAGCACTCTTAAAGTGCTTATTCTTACCAAGTGTGGAACTTTTTTAATTCACAACACACCAAGGTTCCAACAATCTATGGAAGAGCCAGAATGTTATGCATGTTCAGATTCATTCCTTATGCTAAAACTGTTAAGAGGATGACTATATTTGCTGAAAGCCGAGGAGTAACTCTAATGGGGGTGTTTAGCTGAACGCATAGTTGCTGATGATTTTGCAGTTGAGGATACCAAAGTTAGTGGTTGAAATTAAAACCAAAAGTCAATGTAATCGCCTTTTAATCACAATAGCCGTTGTATTATTATACATTTCAGATTTACTCTTCTCACCCTCTCATATTACACTATATATATATATATATATATATATATATATATATATATATATATATATATATATATATATATATATATATATATATATATATATATATATATATATATATATATATATATATAGACGACTCAAGTGAGAACACTTGGTTAATGAGAAATGGGAACATTTAATAATATTCATTAGATTAACATAGTCAGATTATGTTATTAATTACAAAATTCTTATGTGATCTTTAATTAAAAAGAAAACAATTGTATGAAATCTTGTAATTAATGAGTTAGTTTGATCCGTTATTAAATGTTCTCATTTCTCATAATTACCAAGTATTCTTACTCAAGTCATTCTATATGTATAGTTATATATATACATATATCTTATAATAGGGGACGGCGATTCGGGTGAGAACACTTGGATGTTATGAGAACATAAAAAATTAAATGATACCATCAAATTAAAATTAATTGTTTAGAAAGGAGACAATCGTACAAGATCTTATAATTATTGACGTAATCTGAACTGTTAATTTTAATCAGACTTAACGTTCTCATGTTCTTACGATAACCAATTGTTTTCACATGAGTTGCCCATATATATATATATATATATATATATATATATATATATATATATATATATATATATATATATATATATATATATATATATATATATATATGTGTGTGTGTGTGTGTGTGTGTGTTTGTAAGGAGAAATAAGAACTTTTAATTGTAACTATTAGATTAAAATTAAAGGTTAAAATTAATATTTTTGATAACAAATTGCACTATTAATTAAAAGAAATGTTTAATTAAAAAGAAAACAATTTCATGAGATGTTGTAATTAATTATGCAATTTGAGACACGTAAAAAAACAAAATTTGAGTGGTTAATTTTAGGCTTAAAGGTACATTTGTTCCCTGCAAACATCCAAAAAATCCACTTTCGTCTATGCAATTTAAATTTTTTTAAAAAAACCTTGCAAATACCAAACGCTTCTAGTTTGGTCTCTATAGTTAACTTTCCATCCAAAAAAGCTGACGTGGCTAACGAAGATGATGTCACTGCCACGTGTCACCATTTAATTGGCCCTCAGTGCCACGTGGCAAAGGAACGCCACGTCATCCCCCATGTCTTCAAACCCCATGTTGGCCAAAATTGTTATTTTTGAAATAACACACTATGCTCCACATTGCCAAGCCGGCGCCATGTGGCAGCAAGTCATTGGTTGCTGACGTGGTACATGTTAGTGCTGACGTTGCACCTTTAAGCCCTAATTTTAACTATATATATATATATATATATATATATATATATATATATATATATATATATATATATATATATATATATTTGGGGATGGCTCGGGTGAAAACATTTGGTTATTGTGAGAATATGAAAACATTAAATAATAACGGTTAGATTAAAATTAACGGTTTAGATCTTGTCATGAATTGCAAGATTTCCCATGATCTTTAATTAAAAAGGAAACAATCGTACTAAATCTTATAATTAATTGTGTAATCTGAACAGTTAATTTTAACTTGACCGGTTATCATTCAATGTATTCATGTAGGTGCCTCGAGGAGCTGACCCAGAGTTTTAACGCTGCTCCGTAGCGAAGGCGGGATGTAACTGCCTTTTCATTACTGTGATGTTTTAATAGAATAAGGTGTATGATATCCTGTTTTTCTTCTTTCTTTTTTTCTTTCTTTCTTTCTTTAATTTCTTTTTGCACAAGTCTAGTTTATGCTTTCATTTGGTTCTACTATACAATTTTCATAAGTGAGATATGTGCTATTAATCTATTTTTATCTCTTTGTCTTATTTAGATATTATAACAATATGGAGTGCATTGAAAATTCTAGTTCTGCTGGCATAGAAGATCAAGAGAGGGTTGAACATGAATCCGATGATTTAGAGACTAATTTAGAAAGCGATTCATCTCATAAGACTAGTGTTGATGAGAACCATAATATTCATCCTTGTGTTGGAATGGAATTCAATTCGCTTGATAATGGTAAAAATTTCTACACATCATTTGCTAAGAAAGAGGGTTTTGGGATCCGTATTCGTACAAGTAATTAAGGAAAACTTTTGTATACTTGTATGTTCTAGAGAGAAGGTATACATGACTAAAAACATAGAAGAAAGCAATATTTGCATGGGAAATACTAAGAGACAATGCTCAACTGCAAGAACAGATTATAAAGCATTATTTGTGTATTTATATATTTACTGAGTTTGATATTCTATGTTTCACTTTTTTGTTTACAGGTAGGTATATTCGAATTGCTTACAAAAAAGGAGGATGGACAATTTCAATTCTATACTTCAGAGACCAATTTCAATTTCAATACTTTTAGCTTTTACTCTTTACATTTAAGCTACTTTGTAGAACCATTGGTATTCAAGTTTTCAGCATATTGGTCTTTCTATTAAGTTATTTTGAAATTCTGGTTTATCTGTACTTAAGTTATTTTGCAATTCTGGTTTATCAGCACCGGCTTCAATTTGCATAAAGTAAAAGGCAATATTTACGGTCAAGAATAAAGATGAACTACATATCAAAAAGAATTATGTATTCTCATTGCAAATATAATTGAGTAGTACAAATGAGTTCAAGATAGTACAAATTATGTATCCTAATTAGACTATCATGTACTCAGATCAGAAAAAGTAATCTGGCCATCTTCAACGTTTTCTGCTTTTTTTGTTAGAACTTGGTGCTGGCGACAAGTTGGAAGAAGAGGTCGCTGATTCTGCTTTGGCGGTGGAAGAATGGGGAAGGAATTTAACTGTATCTTTTCTTTCTTTGAATTAAATGTGAACAATCTCACCTCCACTAAAAGTGGAAGTCGTATCTGTCAAATTAATTGATTTTTCATTTTAGTTTTTAATTTTTTTGAGTTAATTAGCAACCATTAGATCTATTGATTTTAGTGGTTCAGATTTGGTGTAAGTCAGGCGTCAATATATCCTATTCCTATATATATATATATATATATATATATATATATAATTTGACTTAACTATTCGGTTAATTGCCTTGATTCCGCCGCTATCGATTGTATTTGTCTACATAGGTCAGTAGGATTGATTTTGATACTAAGAAGAGTTAACAGAATAGGACTCTTAAATTTTACTTTTACTATTTTGGCATTGCCTAAATATGTAACTAATTAAGGTAAATGAATAAAATAAATATTTAGCTAATTTTATAAAATAATTAAAATAAATACTACTTATAAAAAAAATTTAAAATAAATACTAAGTTAGTTAAATTAAAAATTAAATAAAATACATAGGGGTGTTTTTGTTATTTTAAAACTAGTATTCTTTTTCTCTTCTCTCTTTTGCTCCAACCAAGCCAAGAGACACAAGTCTCTCTTCCCTATTTCTCCTGTCTTTCCCTTAAACCAAACAACCCTCCTAATCTACTCTATTTCTCACCTCTCTCTTCCCTCATTCTCTCTTCCCCATTTCTCTCCCAAATAAACAAATACAATCTATTTCCAACACATGTGTTTAAAGAATTTTATTGCTCTTCCGATGAGAATTCTAGGTTTGCACCATATTTGAAATTTATGGTATTTGATGTTTAGGATTTATGCTATTTTTCTTGATTGATATATGGTTAGGCTTAGGTAGTAATCAATCACCTTTGGCTTTCAGTCCAATATATGTAGGGTCGTTTATGGGTCATTTCAGGAGGAGAACTAGACCGAACCGAACTAACTGAAACAATTCGGCGAACTGAACCGAATTGCAATAACAGTTCGACAAATCGAACTGGACTATATTAAGAGTTCGGTTCATTGTTTTTTAGTTCTGAACCAAACTGTCTAAAACGTGAACTTTTATTAACTATTTTATTTGAAATTTTGGGCCTGAACTGATCCGAATTGTTAACCAAACTGTTAACAGAATAGTTTTTTAATGAACTTTTATTAAAAGTTTTTTTACCGAAAAGCTTTTTTACCGAACTATTGACCGAACAGTTTTTTTTAATGAACTTTTATGGAACTGTTTTTTTACCGAACAGCTTTTTTACCAGACTGTTAACCAAATACAGTCAAAATGAACCAAAATAAACTATTTGGTGGACAATATAATGGTATCCTTCAAAAAGAATTATCAGCTTGAACCCCAATAGACCTTCTCACCGATCGGAAACTACGAATTCTTGGACCCAGTGACTGAAACAAGCAAAAAGATTTATCATTAAAACTTAATACAAACAGTTCAAAGGAAAGATGCTAAAAGACAACTAACAAACAGTTCTATATATTACTGTAAATGTAAAAACAAATAAAACTAAATAGATATTTTAATGTTGGTATACTTAACATTAAAATAAAATTAAAAACTAGTATTACAAGCAACTCATTTATGGTGGACTGGCACAAACTATGTTATGAGGAAATGGTCTCATAGAAATAAATTATAAGAGATAGTATTGACACAAAGAAGCACAATCCTAAGACTTATTCAGCATTTAAAAGTTTCATGTCTGCTGTCAAAAATTTTGCAGAAATTTTTGCATTGATTCTCACCGGCAAAAGAAAAACAGATTCAAAACTTATAAATGTCTTATTTCCAAAAAAAGGTACCAGGCCCTAGCATGATCCCAATCTTCTTTTACAAGTAGGCCCTTGTTTTTCTTTTCCATATCATGTTTAAATGTCTTGTCTCTCAATTGCAACAAAGAAAAGGCATTTTGATATTTTAGGGCCGACCGTAGCATGTAGAACGTAGAATTCCACCTTGTATCAACATCAAGAATAAGAGCAGTTTTTTCTGTAATCCTCTCTTGCTCTGCACACTCCATGAATTTCTCTCTTGCAGGAGTAACAGTGACATATTTAATAGCAGCCCGAATTATCAGAATGGAGTTATCAATCTCTTTTAGTCCCTCCTTGACAATTAAGTTCAAGATATGTGCACAACATCGCATATGGATATAATTTCCCTCTAGGACAAGATTGTCCCAAGACTCCACCCTGCTCTTCAAGTATTTCAACCCAGCATCATTTGCCGAAGCATTGTCAACGGTTATGGTTAAAACTCGTTTTAGCTCCCACCCATTCAAAAACTCCTCAATATACCTCGCAATGGCCTCTCCCGAATGCCCCGTAATTTGACATAAGTTTATAATTTTCTTTTGAAGTTTCCATTCACAATCAACATAATGCGCAGTCAAACTCATGTAAGTGAGATTTTGAGCCGAAGTCCATGTGTCTGTTGTAAGACAAACTCTCCCACAATGTTTTGAGAGAATTGCTTTCAACTTCTCCTTCTCTTCTATGTAAAGATTCCATATATCACGTCTCACTGTAGATCGTGATGGAATGTCAAAACGGGGTTGCATGAGGTTCAAAAATTTCTGAAATTCTTCGTTCTCCACAAAACGAAATGGGAGCTCCGCACTCACAATTGTCTTCGCAAGCTGAAGTCGGCATGCTGCTTGGTCAAATTTCGAGTGGCATGCCGAAGATGCTACTTGTTCTTCTGTGGCATTTGGAGGGGCTTGCCTTTGTCTTTTGTTTGATCTATTCAAAGGGTACTCCTTGCATCTAGTCAAATGAGTCTTTATTGCAGTTGTCCCACTCAAATACTTAATTAAGTCTCCGCAATAGTGACATTTGCCATACATTTCATCACCGGGTTGTTTAGTAAAGTGGTTCCACACATCGGACCGAGTTTTACGCTTAGAAGATCTAGGAAGAGGCGGTAATGTAGTTCCCGGGGTAACTTGTGTGGTATGAATCTCTTGCTCTTCAACATTTTCCAGTAATGTAAATGTTAAATAGAGACGAAGAATAGAGAGACGATATTGGTCACGCAGTTCGGCCAATGTTTGCCTACATCTGCGACTACAGAGCAGTTGTAGTTCCGTCTTATTAACTGTATATGTTGTTGTGTAAAGAGTACAAGCACTAATGAGTTTAAATAGGCTATACTATATGAAAACCTAACGGGCCTGGGCTGAATACACATATAAATAAATCTACTATTTACACCACATCTCAACACTCCCCCTCAAGCTGGAGCGTATAGATTGTAGGCATCCAGCTTGTCACATATGTAAGTTATCCTTGGTCCTCGAAGAGCTTTTGTGAAGATGTCTGCCATCATTAGAAACAACAAATGAAGTAGCATTGTCGCCAGACACAATCTTCTCACGAACAAAGTGAAAATCAACTTCAATGTGTTTGGTTCGCTCATGAAAGACTGGATTGGACGCAATATGTAGGGCTGCTTGATTATCACAGATGAGACTCATAGTGCCTATTTTACAAAAACGCAACTCTTGGAGAAGATGTTTCAGCCACGTGAGCTCCTGAGTGGTAAGTGCCATAGCTCGATATTCAGCCTCAGCACTGGATCTGGCAACAACATTTTGCTTTTTACTTTTCCATGAAATTAGATTTCCACCAATAAGAACACAATACCCAGATGTGGACCTTCTATCAAAAGGGCAACCAGCCCAATCAGCATCTGTGTAAGCGACAATATTTGAATCACCTCTATCCGTGTAAACTAGACCTTTTCTATGAGGTCCCTTGATATACCTCAGGATTCTAACAACGGCATCCCAATGACTGTCACAAGGAGAATTTAGGAATTGACTCACCACATAACAACATATGAAATATCTGGCCTCGTCATGGTCAAGTAATTTAACTTTCCAACTAGCCTCCTATACCTTCCTGGATCTGAAAATGGCTCCCCCTGATCTGGTAGGATCTTGACATTACGATCCATAGGAGAGTCAATTGGTTTGCAATCCAGCATTTTGGTTTCTCCTAAAATATCCAAAGCATACTTTCTCTGGGAAATAGCAATCCCTGCCTTAGAATGAGCTACCTCAATGCCAAGAAAGTAACGTAACTTTCCAAGACCAACAAAACCAGGTGGTTGCTCCAGATAAACTTCTTC
This sequence comes from Astragalus membranaceus, assembly GCA_039519185.1. Lineage (NCBI taxonomy): Eukaryota > Viridiplantae > Streptophyta > Magnoliopsida > Fabales > Fabaceae > Astragalus > Astragalus membranaceus. The sequence continues at coordinate 174,082,854 of CM076848.1, read as the reverse complement.
TAGATCTCCATGGAGAAACGCATTCTTGATGTCTAGTTGATACAATGGCCAATGTCGCATTGCAGCCATAGAAAGGAATAGACGAACAGAAGCCATTTTAGCCACCGGTGAGAAAGTATCACTGTAATCAAGGCCAAAAACCTGAGTATAGCCCTTAGCAACGAGGCGTGCTTTCAGACGATCAATATTCCCGTCTGGACCAACTTTTACAGTATATACCCAATGACACCCAACAATAGATTTACCAGGAGGAGGCGGCACAAGAGTCCATGTCTGGTTAGGTTCTAAGGCTGTCATCTCATCAATCATAGCTTGTCTCTAACCTGAATGAGAAAGAGCTTCCTACGTGGACTTAGGAATGGTGATGGAAGAAATAGCAGAGACAAATGTATAATGCGAAGGTGATAAGCGGCGATAGCCGAGGAAATTATAAATAGGATGAGGGTTACGGGTGGAACGTGTACCTTTACGCACTGCAATAGGTGGGTCTTCTGACTCGGGAGGCGGATCCGGAGTAGAAGAGGGAACCGGGGCAGGAGATGAGTCACTAGGATCTTCGGTAGGAGGTGGGTCGACAGGAGGGAGACGAGCACGGCATTGATAAGTTTGCAGGGGGGGACTAGAAGGACTAGAAATTTCCGTAGGAGAGGGGTGATCTATCTGGTCAATGATGGGTGGGAGAGGAACTACCGGGACAAGGTTAGGAATAGGTAATACTTGAGAGACAGACTCAGACTCAATGGGAGATGCAAAGAAAGGAGCATCCTCAAAGAAGGTGACATCAGCAGACATGTAGAAGCAATGTGTGGAGCGACAGTAGCATCGATATCCTTTTTGAACTCATGAATAGCCAAGGAAGACACACTTAACTGCACGAGCAGACAATTTATCAAGTCCCGGAGTAAGATCATGAATAAAACAAGTGGATCCGAAGACTCGAGGAGAGATACGGAACAAGGGCTCATCGGGAAACAATATGGAATGAGGAACCCTATTCTGGATAGCAGAAGATGGCATTCTATTAATCAAGTGCCCTGCAGTGAGGACAGCATCCCCCCAAAACTTCAAAGGAACATTAGAATGAATAAGTAAGGTGCATGATGTTTCAATTATATGACGGTTCTTACATTCAGCAATCCCATTTTGTTGTGGGGTATGGGGACAAGATGATTGATGTATGACGCCATTTTCAACCATAAAAGAATTAAATGATGTAGAAAAATATTCTTTCACATTATCAGTGCGTAAAGTGTGAATAGAACAACCAAATTGATTTTTGATTTCCTTAAAGAAATTTTGAAAAACACCAAGAAGTTCAGATCTATCCTTAAGTAGGTAGATCCACGTACATCTAGAAAATTCATCAATAAAAGTGACAAAATATCTATGTCCTACAACTGAAGTGACTCGACTCGGTCCCCATACATCTGAGTGAAGAACATCAAAAGGAGAACGAGCTTGAGACTGAGTACTGCTAGGGAAGGAAGAGCGAACATGTTTCCCAAGCTGACAAGACTCACAATCTAATGACTGCAGATGACACAAATGAGGAACCATAACTTTGAACTTCTTGAGACTTGGATGACCTAACCGACGATGAAGAAGACTGGGGGACTCTGTAGTAGAAGTGGAGGCAATTGTAGATGAAGGATAGATGGGCTGGAGGTAGAAAAGTCCATGTGACTCATATCCTGTACCAATCGTCCGCTTCATACTTCGGTCCTGTATAACAAAATCATCATCAAAAGTTACAGAACATTTTAGGCTTCGAGTCAGACGACTAACTGAAATTAAATTAAATGGGCAATTGGGAACAAGAAGAACATTGTCAAGGGGTAAGGATGGAAGAGGAGTGGCTTTACCAATGCCACTAGCTTTAGCTTTTGATCCGTCGGCAACGGTAATATAATGTGGGGTGTTAGGTTGGGATATTTTGGATAAAAGAGATGGATTACCAGTCACGCAATCGGAAGCTCCAGTGTCCATAATCCAGGAGTCAACAGGTGATGATTGAGAGAAACAGACTGTAAAATTACCAGAATGCGCAACTGTTGCTGATGATGAAGCCTGGGAAGTCTTATACTGCAAGAATACCTTATACTCCTCATCAGAAAGAACATTTTGTTTAGTGCTTCTCTATTCGGAATCATTAACTTGAGTCACATTTACTGGTTTCTCTGGAAACCCATGAAGGGAATAACACTTGTCTTCAGTATGACCAAGTTTCTTACAATAAGTGCACTGAGGACGTCCTCTGACACGACCTCCTCGACCACCCCCATGACCACGACCGCGTCCCCCACGACCTGCAAAATTAGAAACAAGAGCAGAAGATTCTATGTTAGTCAGAGATCCATTCCCTCCAGTTCCTTCCAATCCAGGAAGACGTATGAGACGCCTGATAAGATCCTCTGTTGAGGGAATGTATGATGCAGACAGAATGTTGCTCCGTACTGACTCATACTTTTGATGGAGACCATGAAGAACATAGATCATACACACATTATCTAGTTTTTCAAGCATCTTCTTCGGGTCATTGTCGGTCACAAGGAGCTTGAACTCATTTGCTGCTGACTGAGCTTTATTAGCATATGTCATGATGTTATCTTCTGTCATCTAAAGGGTGGCTAAATTATGAATAACACCATAGAGACGCTGGATATCATTAGAATAAACATTCTTAGCCTTCTGCCAAATATCATAACAAGTGGTGTACGAACTATAATGGACCACCAATGAGGGTTCAATGGATTGCCACAAAAGATAGACCAATTGACAATCTGCTTGTTCCCAATCTTCACGCAAATCGTTACCAATATGTGTAGAATTCTTAGTGAGGTGATCTAAAAGCCTTTGTCCCATAAACCACATTTTGACAGAGGCAGACCAATTCAAATAATTATCACCATTGAGTTTCTCCGTTGTTATAGAGGGATTGCCAGAGAAAGCATAAGACACGAGACTCTTACCTGCCGATTCAGATTTGTTTTTGTCCTTTTCTAAAGTTGAACTCATCTTTGACAATAATGGGAAGGCTAACCACAATCAGAGAGGAGCAGTAGAAAGGCGTGATACGGAACGAACAGTAACGCCGTACGGACAGTGACCAGCGCGCGAACGAACAGCAACGCCGTACGGATAAACATTGACCGCCGTACGGATGAACAGTGACTTCCGTACGGAATGAACAGTGACGTCGTGCGGCTGAAAGGGACTGTATGACTTTCGTAGCACCTAGGGCCGTTGAGGATGAACAATCAACGGGACAACTAGGGTTCAATAGCGTGACGGCGCGACGGCTAGGTTTTCAGGCCCAGTGATCATAGGCTTTTGATACCATGTTAAATAGAGACGAAGAATAGAGAGACGATATTGGTCACGCAGTTCGACCATTGTTTGCCTACGTCTGCGACTACAGAGCAGCTGTAGTTCCGTCTTATTAACTGTATATGTTGTTGTGTAAAGAGTACAACCACTAATGAGTTTAAATAGGCTATACTATATGAAAACCTAACGGGCCTGGGCTGAACACACATATAAATAAATCTACTATTTACACCACATCTCAACAGTAGGATATTATCGTACGACGTCATAGACTTCTCCTGCATTGTAAAAAAAATGAAATGAAAGAACAAAGAACAAAGTCATGTGGTCAACATATATCATTCTAGCATCCAGTCATATTTATGGTATATCAACACTATGTCAAGAATATGAGGACCAAAGCTGCTCAAATAGGAAAAGAAATGAAAACTGATCATTGCTTAATATATCAACAACTAAATTAAACTGTTAATCAGGAAAAGAATAAGAGGACTAAAGCTGCCCAAATAGGAAAAGAAATGAAAATTAATCATTGCTTGATATATCAACAACTAGCAGTAGCCAGAAGAAGTCAAATGGTCCTGTCAGAAGCTTTTGATGGTACTGTAATGTAATTCTAACTCTCAACATGGTCATGAGAGTTTGAAAGGTTTTTGTGTTTGTGAATATATTAAGTCAATGTGATGATAAAAGTGTATAATAACAGCAAAATAGAAGGGCATAATCAAGTTGATCATTTTTCTTGCTAACTTTTGCTCAGGTTCACATAACCATTCAAATGTATACATACATTTTTCCTCATTTTAAGTGATGCATGCAGGGACCTTGTATACATATATATACATTTAGGTTACTGTAGAATTATTCTACAGAGATGCAGGGGACCTTGTATACATATACATAAATTTGAATGAAACGTTGTTTGCACTTTTTGTTCATAGACAACAGAAAGAAAAAAACATTGATGTTGCACTAATTGGTATATTGTCTCACATTCATCAAAGACCCTCAAACACTATAAAAATTAAAAACCATTCAACCATGCACAAGCTAGACAATCTAAGCATATACAAATATACAATCAGCAGAAGCAAGAAGCCAGAATGAAAAATAAGCCATAATAACCCAAAAAAAAACCCAGAAGAATAACCCAGAAAAATAAGCCATAATAACCCAGAAAAAACCCAGAAGAAAGCAGAAGCGAGAAGCCAGAATGAAGAATACGAAACTGAAATGACGTTTACCTGATTGAAGACAGCTCGTGGTGGTTCTTCGCAGTTCGAAGTTCGAAAAATGCTTCACAGTTCAAAAATGCTTCAGTTCTTCACAGAAGAATGGAATGCAAGATTAGGGTTCACTGATTGAAGGAGATTCGTTAACGATTAGGGATTTAGGGTTCATAGGGTTCGCAATTGAGAACTGAATGGATGAATTAAAGAGAAAACGATGGAATTGATTTGAAGAGATGAACTGATTTAGGGTTCGCAACTGAGAACAGTGAGAAGTGAGAACTGTGAGACGCGAACTCGCGAAGTGAGAACTGAGAGAGTGAGAAGCAAAGTGAGAACTGAGAATTAATTTGAAAATAAGTTAATGTTAACAGTTCGAAACAGTTTGGTCGGTTCGCAACTGAACTGGGTTTAATAGTTCAGTTAGTGAACCGTTTTTACAAAGTCAGTTCAGTCAGTTCATTTTTGAACTGTTACGAAAAATTCGATTCGTAACAGTTCAGTTAGACAGTTTAGTTCTGTTCAGTGGTTCACTTGAACAGCCCTAAATACGTGGGACGTTTATATATTCTTTAAAAATATTAATTAATTTAGTTGTCATTTTAGAGACCATAGAGTAGCTTTAAATTTTCAATTTTGTCTTCTCTTCCTTTCTCTCTTCTCTTTTGATTTGGGTTTACGCCGGCCTTGTTGATCGTTTATTCCTTTTTCATAACTACAAATTTCACCGTCCATCTTAATTGTTATGACTTATGAATTTTGTCATTTTTGAGTTGGTTTGGTTTGTTATCCCCTTCAAAATTTATTTTATCGGAGGAATAGAACAATTGTTTCTTTCGTTAGAAATTGAATTTGATAATTGGTTTGGGATCATTTTGCTTGTTGCTCTGTTTGTTTCCGGTGACTAATTGTCTCTATTCTCTTGCGTTTCATTTTAGGGTTAAATAAATACACAAGTTCACTTTATGCAAAGGTGTAGAGATATGGAGGAGAAACCCATGTTATTAAAAAACCTATCTATGGGAGTCCAAACAAATATTATCTGTTTTATTAAATAAAAACAAAAACAATGTCAAGAATCAAATCAAACATTTCCTGTTTCTTTCCTCAAAATTTTTACTCAATCTTGTGACACACATGCTTGATCTACTTTTGTCACTTGTAAAAATTTCTTATGATAAAGTGCTTATTAATTAAAGGTTTAGGTCAATAAAGGATTAACAAATGAATAGCTTCTGTTAATTTTGTATTTGTATGGTAAACAACTATCATATAGTAACTGTGACATTATATCTATCTTTAGAGTGCTCTAATAGGAGGATGTTGGTCTACCGTCTACCGTGGCAAATGCTACAATCCACTCAAATTCAATTGAACTAATTTTTCATTAATGTCCTTTCCCCAAAAACATCTGCCAAATCAGTGGGCTTCAATTAGGTCCAGTAGCGTACATTCACTACCCCCTAGCAGCATGCTTCTCTCACTGGCCCCTCTTCACTAGGGATGGCAATGGGTACTCTATGGGCAGGGTGCTATAGTGCCCGTATCCGAGCCTGCAGACAATAATTGGGATCTTGACCCCATATTTTTCAACTGCAGACCATAATTGGGATCTTGACCCCAGGCCTGAAAAGAATTAAATAATAGGTACAAAATGGGTGTTTAGAAACAAACTAGATGAATCGGGCATAATTGTTAGAAACAAAGCTAGACTAGTTGCTAAAGGTTACAATCAAGAAGAAGGAATAGACTATGATGAAACATATGCCCCCGTAGCTAGATTAGAAGATATTCGCATGCTACTTGCTTTTGCATCAGTTATGGATTTTAAATTGTATCAAATGGATGTGAAAAGTGCATTTTTAAATGGTTTTATTCAAGAGGAAGTGTCCGTTGAACAACCAACTGGCTTTGAAAATTATGAAAAACCAGATCACGTTTTTAAACTCAAAAAGGCTCTATATGGTCTGAAACAAGCTCCTAGAGCTTCGTACGAAAGATTGAGCAAGTTTTTACTCAATCATGATTTTCAAAGAGGGAAAGTTGACACTACACTTTTCATAAAAAGGACAAAAGATGACATCTTACTTGTGCAAATTTATGTGGATGACATTATTTTCGGTGCTACTAATGAATAGCTTTGCAAAGAATTTTCTAGTATTATGCAGAGTGAGTTTGAGATGTCAATGATGGGAGAACTCAACTTCTTCCTTGGGCTTCAAATAAAACAAACCAACAATGGCATCTTCATCTCTCAATCAAAATATTGCAAAGAACTACTTAATAGATTCGAAATGGACAAAGCAAAAAAAATGTCCACTCCAATGCCTGATATCTAAGCAAATATCGAGGTATGATTGGCTCTCTTCTCTATTTAACTGCTAGTAGACCGGATATCGTGTTTAGTGTTTGCATGTGTGCTAGATATCAGGCAAATCCAAAAGAGTCGCATTTAGTAGCTGTCAAAAGAATAATGAGATATCTTGTAGGCACTCAAAATGTTGGTCTGTGGTACCCCAAAGGCGCCACATGCAGCCTTATAGGATATTCAGACTCTGATTTTGCAGGTTGTAAATTGGATAAAAAAAGCACTAGTGGAACATGTCACATACTAGGTAGTGCATTAGTCTCATGGCACAGTAAGAAACAAGTCAGTGTAGCACTGTCAACTGCTGAAGCAGAATATGTTGCAGCAGGAAGTTGCTGTGCACAAATCCTCTGGATGAAGCAACAACTTCTTGACTATGGTGTAGAATTAAATCATATCCCAATAAAATGCGACAACACCAGCACTATCAATCTTACAAAGAACCCCGTTCAGCACTCTAGGACCAAGCATATAGAGATTAGACATCATTTTCTTAGAGATCATGTCCAAAAAGGCGATTTGTGTGATTGAATTTGTTGAATCGTCAAAACAGCTAGTTGATATTTTCACAAAACCTTTACAAAAAGAAATCTTCTTTTTCATTCAAAGAGAACTTGGAATCATTGATTCCTCTTCTTTTTGAATGAAACAATTGCTGTTTCGATTCGCAAACTTTGTTATATGTCGACCCTTTTGATCATGACAAAAAGGGGGAGAAATATAGTGTTCCATTAAGCATATAGATAGAATAAGCATAACATTGTCATAGCATATAATATTGTCATATTATTGTCATATTAAACTTATAGGGGGAGAAATATTGTCACTTTGCATATAGTAAATGAAACAGGGGGAGCATCAAGTAAGGGGGAGTATAATCACATATATATGTATGCATTATTTTGTTTGATGAACTAACCACCCAACTTAAGATTGAGTAAAGTTTTGTCATCATCAAAAAGGGGGAGAATGTGGATATCTTGTACTGCAGGTAACTTATATTGCAGGTTAGGTTTTGATGATGAAAAAGACAAAGCCATAGTTGATGGCCAAAGTTGATGAAAGTGACAAAATATCAAAGTCACAATCCAAGGCAATCAAGACTAAAGAATCAATGTCTCAAGAAATAAGGGTAGTCCTTAGTGTTTGGGGATTGTCTTAGGAAAAAGTGTAAGCTCCTCCGAGGGTCAGCTCATCTCTCAAAGTCTCACGTCTTCACTAGCTTTTCAAAATGCATGCATGCACACTTAAACACAAAAAGCATTTTTGAAAAACCATTAAAATCGATTTCTAACTAAATGTGAAAGTGCATATTCGATTTTACCAAGTATAAAATCGATTCACAAGTGTTTTCAAAAAGAAAGAATCGATTCTCAACATTTTGCAAATAGCACATAATCGATTCCTTGCCTGACTCAAGCCATGAACCGATTGGCACCTTTTTACAAGCAAGGAAGAATCGATTATACACTTAGATTGTGTCAGGCACACAATCGATTACACACTTAGTGAATTTAGGCACACAATTGATTGTCAACCTGACAACACTCAAGCATGTAATCGATTGTCCACTTTAGTTTATTCAGGCAAACAATCGATTCCTTCATTTTCAAAAATGTTTCAACAGTAATATTTTTCTCATAGCCTATAAATAGAGGCTTCATACTCTTCATTTCACAACAACCCATTTTCACGATTCAAAGCATAATTTAGAAAAAACCTTCGCACTTTCATTTCTGCTCTTCTCGCACCGTTGGTCCGTTAGAGCTGATCTCTCGCAAGAGTTAGACGGGGTTGGAATCTTCAAGTTGTATTATCTGCCTACATTAGAGGTATTTCGGTCTTTAAGTTTGTAATTGTTTATTTGCTGTATTTTGTACTAGGGAGTGGGGTACCTCTCTAGGGTAGCTGTTTGTACTAGGAAGTGGGGTATCTTTCTGGGGAAGCTGGTTGTAACAGGGGTGGGGTATCTCTTGTTATTGTTGTAATAGATTTGAGGGCTCTTCATAGGTGGGGTATCCTAGGAGAAGAGTGCTTGAGTCTGTAAAGGTTTCCAAGGCACCCGTAAGCCTTGTTGTGTTAGTGGAAAATCTCACAAGGGTGTGAGGACTGGACGTAGGTCACTGGGAGGTGACCGAACCAGGATAAATCTGTGTGCTTTATTGCTTTATTTTCTAATTCCTTCGCTTCCACTTAACATGCGCGAAAATTAATCTAAGTCATTGAAAAGGGGAAAAAGTTTTCAAAAGTTTTTAAATCTCAATTCACCCCCCCTCTTGAGACTGAAGCCACTTGGAAAAAAGTGGTATCAGAGCTAGACTCTTGTATAAAGGGCCTAGCAGCTTCAAGAGTAATGGCTTCAGGTTGGTCTACGCAAGAGGGTGCTTCTCTTACCCGTCCTCCGGGATTCAACGGGAAAGAAAGAATGAGAATATTTATTGAAGGGGTAGACTTAGATGTTTGTGATGCTGTAGAAAAGGGACCTTATGTCCCCATGCATATGGTAAATGGTGTTCTTACTGTTACAGATAGAACTGAATGGTCTGATGAAGAAAAGAGAAAAGTTCAACACAACTTAAGGGCTAAAAATATTATTACTTCTGCTTTGAGTCCTGATGAATGTTTTAGAGTTTCAAACAGTAAATCTGCTCAAGAAATGTGGGATAATCTTCAAGTAGCTCAAGAGGGTACTACTGAGGTTAAAAGAGCAAGAACCAACACCCTTATCAGAGAGTACGAGCTGTTCAGAATGAATACCGGTGAAACAATACCGGAAATGCAAAAGAGGTTCACTCACATAGTGAATAACTAAGCTTGTTAGGAAAGTCATTCCCTGCTGAGGATCTAATCAACAAAATTCTGAGATGTTTGAATCGAGAATGGCATCCCAAGGTAACTGCTATAGCTGAATCGAGAAATTTAGCTACCATGTCACTTGCCACTCTATTTGGAAAACTTCAAGAGCATGAACTAGAGCTCACCCGGCTGGCTGAGCACGAAAATAATGACAAGAAAAAGAAAAGCTTGACACTGAAAGCATCTAGTTCAAGTCAACTGTGTGAGAGCGAAGATTCAGACAATGAGGATGATGAAAATGAGGAAAGCATGGCTCTTATGGTTCGAGGGTTCAAACGGTTTATGAAACGAAAAAATTATTTTAGAAGGAACTTCAACCCTAAAAGGAAAGAAAGCTCATCCGGTCCTCTTACTTGCTATGAATGTGGGAAACCCGGGCATATGAAGATGGAATGTCCTAATCTACAAAGAAAAGAATCAAAGCTAGAAAAGAGGGCATCCAAAGAAAACAAAGGGAGAAAAGCCTACATCGCATGCGAAGACAACTGCATGGATTCATCAGATGAATCAGAGAACGAAGAAGCTCAAGTAGCACTAATGGCTGATCATGACAGCGGCGACGAAAATGAGGTATCTTCTAACTTTGTATCTCTACAAGATTCTTATGATGAATTATATGAAGCATTTACTAAACTGCATGATAAATCATCGAAACTAGCTAAAGCACTAAGCAAATCAAAGAAAGTTATCACTCATCTTCAAAATGATGTTATTGCTTTAACTAAAGAAAAATCAGAGCTTAGAAAAGAAAATGATAGTCTTTCATGTTTTAAAGAAAATTATACTTGTGATAAATGTGTTGAATTTGAAAAGAAAATTCATGAACTAGAATGGACTGTACGAAAATTATCTAACCTACAAAATGTGCATCATAGACTTCCTAGAAACAATCTCATTAAAAGACATGTGCATCACAAACCAAAGCTTTCCACTAGACCATACATTAAATGCTATTATTGTGATAAACCTGGACATACTGCTTCCATCTGCATGACAAGAGGTAAACAAACTATGAAAAATGTATGGGTTCCCAAAAAGACCATACCAAACACTAACCCACAAGGACCCAAAGAGATTTGGGTACCTAAAACCTTGTTTTGAATTACTGCAGGTATGCTTCAAGGTACGGGGGTCGGATTGGTACCTTGACAGTGGATGCTCAAAGCACATGACTGGAGATATTACAAAGTTTTTAACTCTTACCCCCAGGTCAAGCGGTCATGTGACTTATGGTGACAACAACAGAGGAAGAATCCTCAGTGAAGGTAAAGTTGGTAAAGATTTATCTACTGCTATTGATAATGTGCTTTATGTTGAAGGTCTTAAACATAACTTACTAAGCATTAGCCAACTATGTGATAAAGGAAATAGGGTAATATTTGATTCAGGTTCATGCATCATTGAGGATAAACAAAGTAAACAAGTTAGAATGATTGGAAACAGAGTAGAAAATATATACATGATGAGCCTTGATAGTGTTTCATCTCATAATGCATGCTGTCTCATTAGTAAGGAAGAAAATTCTTGGTTATGGCATCGTAGAGCAGCTCATATTCATATGGACCATCTTAACAAGTTAGTATCTAAGGATCTAGTTAGTGGCCTTCCTAATATCAAGTTTGAAAAAAGATAAACTGTGTGATGCATGTCAAAAGGGCAAACAGGTCAAAGTGTATTTTAAATCAAAGAATATTGTGTCTACTAACAAACCATTGCAATTGTTACACATGGATCTATTTGGTCCCTCAAGGACAAAAAGTTATTGTGGAAATTACTATGCCCTCGTTATAGTAGATGACTATTCAAGGTACACCTGGACACTCTTTCGCGCAAACAAGAGCGATGCATTTGGAGCTTTCAAAAGGCTTGCTCGTAGCATTCAAAATGAGAAAGAATTAAAAATCATCTCCATTCGATCCGATCACGGTGGAGAGTTTGAAAATGAAAGGTTTGAAAGCTTATGTGAAGAACTTGGTATAAATCACAACTTCTCAGCACCTAGAACTCCTCAACAAAATGGAGTCGTTGAAAGGAAGAATAGATCATTGGAGGAACTTGCCAGAACAATGCTAAATGATCTTGACATCCCAAAATATTTTTGGGCGGATGCTGTAAGTACTGCTTGTTATGTTATGAATAGAATTCTAATTAGGCCTATTTTAAAGAAAACCCCCTATGAACTGTACAAGGGGAGAAAACCAAACATTGCGCACTTACACACTTTTGGTTGCAAATGCTTTGTATAGAACAATGGAAAGGATAACTTAGGAAAATTCGATGCTAAGGCTGATGAAGGAATTTTTCTTGGTTACTCTTTATCTAGCAAGGCCTTTAGAATTTTCAATAAAAGAAATAAAGTAATTGAGGAATCTGTGCATGTTACATTTGATGAAACTAACCCCAAAAGGCTGGGAAAGGTTATTGATAATGTTGCAGATGAACCAGAACAATCAAGGTTAGATGAAAAGGAGAAAGATAAAGAGGAAGGGACTAAGTCCACTCCTCAAGAAGGAACTGAAGAAGAATCAAGCAGTGAGCTACCAAAGGAATGGAGAATTCCCAGGGACCACTCGCTTGAAAACATTTTAGTTGATCTATCAAAAGGGGTAACTACTCGAAACTCTCTTAGAAAGGCATGTAATCATATAGCTTTTGTATCTCAAATTGAACCTAAAAACCTAGATGAAGATATAGAAGATGAACATTGGACTATTGCTATGCAAGAAGAGTTAAATCAGTTTGAAAGAAACAAAGTATGGGATCTTGTCCCCAGGTCTGAAAAGAATCAAAAAATAGGTACAAAATGGGTGTTTAGAAACAAACTAGATGAATCGGGCATAATTGTTAAAAACAAAGCTAGACTAGTTGCTAAATGTTACAATCAAGAAGAAGGAATAGACTATGATGAAACATATGCCCCCGTAGCTAGATTAGAAGCTATTCGCATACTACTTGCTTTTGCATCAGTTATGGATTTTAAATTGTATCAAATGGATGTGCAAATTTATGTGGATGACATTATTTGGATGACATCTTACTTGTGCAAATTTATGTGGATGACATTATTTTCGGTGCTACTAATGAATTGCTTTGCAAAGAATTTTCTAGTATTATGCAGAGTGAGTTTGAGATGTCAATGATGGGAGAACTCAACTTCTTCCTTGGGCTCCAAATAAAACAAACCAACAATGGCATCTTCATCTCTCAATCAAAATATTGCAAAGAACTACTTAAGAGATCCGAAATGGACAAAGCAAAAGAAATGTCCACTCCAACGAGCACTTCATGCTACTTAGACAAAGATGAAGAAGGTAAACCGGTAGAACTAAGCAAATATCGAGGTATGATTGGCTCTCTTCTCTATTTAACTGTTAGTAGACCGGATATCATGTTTAGTGTTTGCATGTGTGCTAGATATCTGGAAAATCCAAAAGAGTCGCATTTAGTAGCTGTCAAAAGAATAATGAGATATCTTGTAGGCACTCAAAATGTTGGTCTGTGGTACCCCAAAGGCGCCACATGCAGCCTTATAGGATATTCAGACTCTGATTTTGCAGGTTGTAAATTGGATAAAAAAAGCACTAGTGGAACATGTCACATGCTAGGTAGTGCATTAGTCTCATGGCAGTAAGAAACAAGTCAGTGTCGCACTGTCAACTGCTGAAGCAGAATATGTTGCAGCAGGAAGTTGCTGTGCACAAATCCTCTGGATGAAGTAACAACTTCTTGACTATGGTGTAGAATTAGATCATATCCCAATAAAATGCGACAACACCAGCGCTATCAATCTTACAAAGAACCCCGTTCAGCACTCTAGGACCAAGCATATAGAGATTAGACATCATTTTTTCTTAGAGATCATGTCGAAAAAGGCGATTTGTGTGATTGAATTTGTTGAATCGTCAAAACAGCTAGCTGATATTTTCACGAAACCTTTACAAAAAGAAAGCTTCTTTTTCATTCAAAGAGAACTTGGAATCATTGATTCCTCTTCTATTTGAATGAAACAATTGATGTTTCGATTCGCAAACTTTGTTATATGTCGACCCTTTTGATCATGACAAAAAGGGGGAGAAATATAGTGTTGCATTAAGCATATAGATAGAATAAGCATAACATTGTCATTGCATATAATATTGTCATATTATTGTCATATTAAACTTATAGGGGGAGAAATATTGTCACTTTGCATATAGTAAATTAAACAGGGGGAGCATCAAGTAAGGGGGAGTATAATCACATATATATGTATGCATTATTTTGTTTCATGAACTAACCACCCACCTTAAGATTGAGTAAAGTTTTGTCATCATCAAAAAGAGGGAGAATGTGGATATCTTGTACTGCAGGTAACTTATATTGCAGGTTAGGTTTTGATGATGAAAAAGACAAAGCCATAGTTGATGGCCAAAGTTGATGAAAGTGACAAAATATCAAATTCACAATCCAAGGCAATCAAGACTAAAGAATCAATGTCTCAAGAAATAAGGGTAGTCCTTAGGGTTTGGGGATTGTCTTAGGAAAAAGTGTAAGCTCTTCCGAGGGTCAGCTCATCTCTCAAAGTCTCACGTCTTCACTAGCTTTTCAAAATGCATGCATGCACACTTAAACACAAAAAGCATTTTTGAAAAACCATTAAAATCGATTTCTAACTAAATGTGAAAGTGCATATTCGATTTTACCAAGTATAAAATCGATTCACAAGTGTTTTCAAAAAGAAAGAATCGATTCTCAACATTTTGCAAATAGCACATAATCGATTCCTTGCCTGACTCAAGCCATAAATCGATTGGCACCTTTTTACAAGCAAGGAAGAATCGATTATACACTTAGATTGTGTCAGGCACACAATCGATTATACACTTAGTGAATTTAGGCACACAATAGATTGTCAACCTGACAACACTCAAGCATGTAATCGATTGTCCACTTTAGTTTATTCAGGCAAACAATCGATTCCTTCATTTCCAATAATGTTTCAACGGTAATATTTTTCTCATAGCCTATAAATAGAGGCTTCATACTCTTAATTTTACAACAACCCATTTTCACGATTCAAAGCTTAATTTAGAAAAACTCTTCACACTTTCATTTCTGCTCTTCTCGTACCGTTGGTCCGTTAGAGCTGATCTCTCGCAAGAGTTAGTCGGGGTTGGAATCTTCAAGTTGTATTATCTGCCTACATTAGAGGTATTTCGGTCTTTAAGTTTGTAATTGTTTATTTGTTGTATTTTGTACTAGGGAGTGGGGTATCTCTCTAGGGTAGTTGTTTGTACTAGGAAGTGGGGTATCTTTCTGGGGCAGCTGGTTGTAACAGGGGTGGGGTATCTCTTGTTATTGTTGTAATAGATTTGAGGGCTCTTCGTAGGTGGGGTATCCTAGGAGAAGAGTGCCTGAGTCTGTAAAGGTTTCCAAGGCACCCGTAATCCTTGTTGTGTTAGTGGAAAATCTCACAAGGGTGTGAGGACTGGACGTAGGTCACTGGGAGATGACCGAACCAGGATAAATCTCTGTGTGCTTTATTGCTTTATTTTTTTATTCTTTCGCTTCCACTTAACCTGCGCGAAAATTAATCTAAGTCATTGAAAAGGGGGGAAAGTTTTCAAAAGTTTTTAAATCTCAATTCACCCCCCCTCTTGAAACTGAAGCCACTTGGCAACAATTCTCCCTTGAAAATATTTCTTACATGCTTGTTTCTTGTAATTCTTACAAAATGTTGTTCGTAACATTTAGAATTATACTTTTAACTAGTATGAAACCCGTGCAATGCACGGGAGACAATTTTCGAATTATATTTTTCAATAAAAGCAATTGTGAACCAAATTATTTATGAGTTTATATCATTGATATAATATTGATATAATAATTTTTTTTTATAAACAAATGGCAACATATAAATTCAAAGCTCTGTTTGTTGTTTTTACCTCAAACAATACTTTTTATATTACTTAATGATCGATCTATTTTTTGTTTAAATTGAGGAAGGGGGAATTTTATTATCAAAGTAAATCATGTAATTTGTTAAAAATGAAATTTAAATTGTTGTATATTATATTTTAATATTATAGGTAAATTTATTGAGTTTTTTTTAAAAATATAGATAGTAAACCCATTAGTTGGCTAGTATATAAGGTAGTAGACTCTTTTATCTCTTCTCATTTTGTAATATTTCACTTGTTTGAATATAATAGACTTCTAAGGTTTTCTCCCTAATTTTCATGGATGCCATGTTTTTCAACCGTTTTTCCACTCAAAAGTAACTAAATACGATGGAAGTATGATGAAAAGATATAACTATAGATTATTTATCATTTATATATACATATATAAATTTAAGACAACTAAAGGCGCTTCGGTAAAAAGAAAGGTATGCATATACTAATGTATATACAAATTTAAACTGGGAAATTATTTTTCAGCTTCTTGTTCAATATAATATTTTGGCATATATTATTCTGCCTCTGTCGAAGCTCCCTCCCCGGTCGGTGGAGTTGCCATTACTGTCGGTGAAGGGGGAAACAACACACCTGTCAACCCCAGCTCTGGAAAGAAGAGGGATCGCTCTCTCCCCACTGTTGATCTTACTGGGAACGACTCCGGGGTTGACCCTCCATCAAAGAGGTCCAAGGCTGCGAAAGAAGCTCAGAGGAGGCCAGTCTCTGGCCTGGACTTGGATGAGGTCTCTGAGGCGGACTTCGATCGCTTCCGCCAAGACCCTCTTCTCTTCATGCACTAGTGCAGAAAAGACAATTAGCGTCGGTTATTTTAGAAATTTAGCGTCGGTTATCGCCCGAAGCTAAATCTCGCGATGCTAAAAGTGAGACATTTAGCGTCGGTTATTTAACCGATGCTAAATGTCACTTTTAGCATCGGGTTTTCAAATAACCGATGCTAAATGTCTCTTTCATCACTGTTGTTGCTGTCTGAAAAATGACATTTAGCATCAGTTGTTTCAAATAACCGATGCTAAATGTCCTAAAAATGACATTTAGCATCGGTTATTTAAAACAACTGATGCTAAATGTCTAATTTTAAAAAAAAAAGTAGACATTTAGCATCGGTTGTTTAAAACAACTGATGCTAAATGTCTATTTTTTTAATTGGAAGGTGACAGTTTTGTCTTTGTAGCAGTACACTTACAACATCAAGACACAATTCATTTAATTTCAAACATGCCTCGCAAACATCACTTACAACATCAATTCATACAAGCTTCAAGCCATTCATTCAATATGAGATAATTTCTCAAATATTAACACATAACAACCACCACTTCAACAACTCATAAACATTCAATTTGTAGAATACAACAACTCTTAAAAATTGAAATTAAACTTAGAGGAACACAAAAAGGAAAAGAACTCACATACTGCTAAACATACATGTGCTAAACTACATACTGCTCATCATTATTGTGCTTAGTGGTAACAATCACCGCCTTCTCAGCAACAAGACATGCAGAGTAAAACCCAACACCAAATTTTCCAATCATGCTAACATCAACACCTGCAGCCAAAGCTTCCATGAACTCCTTGGTACCAGACCTTGCAATAGTACCCAAATTGTTCACCAAATCTGAACGAATATCAACCAACAAAATTTATTAGAAATCATACATTACAATCATGAGTCTACATGTTGGCGTGCTAGCTTTCTCTCAATCATGAGCTGTGATTCCAGTTCCTTGACCTTCAAAAATGAAAACATACAAAGTTGAGAGATTCAAAAAAAGACTATTTTTGATCATGCAAGAGGATTACAACAATCATACCATACAAAGTGCCGTGAGATTGAAAATAGCAGGAAATAACAAACTAGTTTGTTAGTCTACCTTCTTGTAGCCATTCCTGGATGATTTCCTGCAACCAGCAAATCTCTTATTTGCTCATTGTACACTTCCAAGATGCTGATTTATTAATTAACAATATGCTATTGTCAGTAACTCTAGGAGAAAGTGTAACACCCCGATAATTTCTATCTTGTAGAAATCACCGAAGCGCACTACTGGCATACATCAGAGTAACTTCCTTTTTTAAATACTGAACACATACTAATACTCGATGCTAAAAACCCATCAAGTCCGCTTACATAACTTAACATAAAATACATAAAGCGTTCTTACACCACTCAACTAGTGTTCAGTACCAAAATAGAAAGTCTGCGGAAGCGATTTACAACTTAAAAACATAAGTTGTACCATCGTACATCTAAGAAACTGAATGAAAATACAGAGGTACAAAGGAAACTGAAATACAAGACATAATGAAATAAAGATAGCGGCAGCTCCTCAAGCGTCTCTATAGCCGTGCCTCACGGTCTTCAACTTTCCTTGCTTAACTGAAAAACAACAACAATGGATTGGGTGAGACAACTTGTCTCAGTGAGTTCTATCGCGACCCCTTACTAATTCTCTCGGTTCAATTATGCTTGATTCATTATTCTGATTCTAACTCATAGTCCTCAAAATTGACTATGTGGCTAACTAACTGAAGTTGTCCTCATAACCCTCAAGCCGGTTACAAGACGCAACTCATAAACTAAACTAAACGTTGTCCTCATAACCCTTAAGCCGGTTACAAGAAACAACACATAAACTGAACTGATGTTTTAGCGTGTCACCGGTCACTTGGCATAATAAGCTCCCGGTGAACCCGTCCCCACTAATCGGCTGGGTCCCTGATGGGGCCTAGGTTCATAGGGCTCATGACTTCCCCTCCCCTAGCACACTAAACTGAAATAGGGTCGTCACCCTAACTGAACTGATGTATATATTTTAATATACCTGAACTGAACTGATCAATGAACTTATCATAACAATAAACTGAACATAATTATGAACTTAACTCAACATGAACTGAACCTAACATAAACTTATTACTAACGTGATCTAATTACTAACTTAGTCTAATTATTAAGTGATCTCTCATGGATTACTAAGGTTTGCTAACTTAACTTATCAATCTCACTAAACCAGTCAGTCCAGCACAATACATCAATCACAAAGTCATAACATGAAACCAATGGTCAATCACAAAATCATAACATGAAACCAATGGTTAATCACATGAGCATTCACTTTACCTGAACATAATCCAAACATAACCAATCATATGGTACCAACATAACTTGGATCCAATCACAGTCAATTACCACTCAATTCAGGGCAATTCAATCATAGTATCATTGGGGAAGGTGGAAGAAAGGATTAGAAAGCGATTGGAATCGTTCGGAATGATTTAAAGCACTTTTTAAAATAGACAATCCGAGAGTTACGCACGACCTGTGCGCCCATACGCACGATCCGTGCATGTCCAAAATTCATTCCCAGGCTTCCCATAAACAAACAGCACGACCCGTGCTCCCATAACGCACGATCTGTGCGTTGTTCACAGTAGCCCAGATTTTTATTTTCTTTGAATCGTATCATTCCGTTCCGAACCCGAATTACTTCCCGATCGATACTACCACTTCGCACGCACATAACCACAGTCAAACCAATCAACAACCAGTACATATCAAACCACAATCATGACATGCAAATTCATAAGTTCAGCCCAACATTCCAATTAATTCCATGATCGAAAAAGCGATACTTTCATAAGGCGGTTTCACGCCAGATTTTCGTAAAAACGCGTGATTTGTTTCAGAATACATGACACATGATTTTAAATCCCTAGTGAGTATAGAACTCACCTTTTGGCGATGACAATCCCTTCCAACGCCGAAGCTTCGCGAACTCGGACGAACGGCGATCCCACGAATCCGCTCCAGCTACTTCCAGCAACAAACCGCCAATTTGCAACGAGCGTAACTCACTCAAATCTCAACCAAACTTAGCAAAACGAGGGTCTACGGTGAAGGGAATTTTCTCTAGTTTCTGAAGGTGGAGGTTTCAAACACATGCATCCAATATCCAGAGAGTTATGACCGAAACAATGAAGCTGGGTTCAAACAGACACAGATTCTGAATCGAAACTTAAGAACAAGATATCTCCTTCAATTCTCAGTGAAACCAGATGGTTCTTGGGTCAAAACTGGAGCATTTCGTGTCTAGTTTCCAAATAAATAAAAATTAACTAAATCGGAGGTCAGTACAGGGAGTTACGAATGAAACACTGAAGGTTGCCAAAACGGATTCTGTACAGGATTTCTACTTGGGCTTGAGGTACTCATCAATGGAGATTTTGGTTTGGAGGAAGGAATGATTTTGAAATTGATATCACTAGAAAGAGGAAGGTGAACTGATCATGGTTGTGTCATTGGATTGAACATGCATGGTAGTTTGAGGAATCTCCTCATCTCTTCTCCCCTCTCACTCTCACGTATCCCTCCTCCCTCTCTACTTTCTGTTTTCAAAATTTTGTAAAATAATGAAGTGTGGTTCTCTTGTTCCAGCTGAATGGGTTACTTATATAGGCTAGGTAAAAATACCACTATGCCCCTCACTTAAACATTTCTTTCCTAATGACTCCTTCACTCCTAATTAATCTAATGTGATGCAATCAATTTAGTTAAGCACATCATTTGCAAAATAAATCAATCAAGCAAATCACTTTCAATTTAAATAATTTCAATAAATTAATAAATCACTAATAATTAATATTATGCCATTATATTTAAATAGCAAAATAGGGGATGTTATAGAAAGAACAGAAGAATTGAAGGAAATTTACAACAAGCATGCATTATAAAGATCCAATCAAAGTCATCAACTCCTCTAGACTCATTGCCACTGGAGAAAATTATTTGCATCCACAAAGGAGTGTATTATTGCTACATAATTTTTTAATAAACTTACCACCCCCTTTCTTTTGAGCACAGTTTTGAAGAAAATTGCAGAGATGTCTTATATCACACCTAGATGAGAAGTTTACAATTGCCCATCTCTCAATCCTCTTAGGGTCAACTAGTTTCTGAATATAAATATAAATAGAATGAAATAATAAATAGCTAGAGATAAGTTTGTTAATAGAAAAAAGACAGCTTATTGAAACATATGGAGTAACAGATAGTCTTAAAATGACATGTATTTTGAAACATAACCCCATTATTGGGAAAAAAGTTTTCACTTCCTCCAACTACAAGCTGCAAAATACATAGCAAATCAGGAGTGCTTTGAAAGCCAAAATTTCAAACAAAATGGGAAAAAAATAAGTAATAACACATACTTTCGGAGGAGGCAGGATGCGACCCTCGACCTTCATAAAATCCTTTCCCAGAAGAGCAAAGCATTGGCTCATTGTCATATCTCATGCTTCCTAACGACTGCAACAACATTAACAATCATTTAAAATGTGTTTGTTTGCGCGTCGGAGTACTCTTAAACGCGAATTTAGACAGACTCTACTAGTTGTAGCGACAATCTATCATACATTTGGAAGGTCATGAACGTGGAAACAAATAGATGCTTAAACAATTATGGTGAATTGAATTGATAAAATCATTATTAAGTTCAGTACCGTTTGCAAAGCTGCTTTTCTCTCATTTGGTTTTTTCCTTGACTCCCCCAATCAGTTGAGACCTTTGCTTAATTACTTGATAGTGCCTTGGTGTACCTTTGTAATGGTACCAACGTGCATAACTGCCAAAAAAATATGAATCAGAATATTTTCTGAATAAAATATTTTAAACCACTTGTGGTATGATTTATTACCTCTAGAGGAAAATAAGCAGGGCGCTTTGGTTTTCCAACATTGATGCGTTTTGCCTAAATATAAACATGATTAAACAATCAAATTTCTTAAACAAAAAAAAAACATGAAACTGTAAAGCTGGATGGAATAGCAAAATCACCTTGGCCCAATCAACCAAATTTGGATGATTAACATTCTGATTCATGAGAAGGAACTCGTCAACTGGTCCAGGCTTTAAGAGCAATGTAGTTGACACATCTTAGAAGAAATAGCAACAAACAATCAAATCATTAATAACAAAGCGGAAAGAGAGAAGATAGAAATTTTACAAATTTTACAAAATAAAAATAAAGAAAACTTATTAACAAAGAAAACACGTCTAAATTTCAAAGTATTTTCAATCAAGAATCTTACCAACATTCTTAGCTGCATGCTGCCTCAATATGATGTCTAGAACCCTCAAAGCTTCCTGAGAGTGCCCAGAATGCTGACCACGTAATGCACTTGCAATTGAATGTAACGGAATTTCGGCCGCATAACTGAATTCAACCTTAATAGTTTTCGACCGAGATTCACGCCTAATTTTCTTGGTTGCTTCATCAGGATTGCTAGAGCTTCCACCATCCCTTCCAACCCTAAAAAACAACATGTGCTCTAAATTAGTGCATGTGGGCTATGGCTAATTAACACAAAAGTTAATGAATAAACGTAGCGCCGACACTTTAGATTGAAGACATATTTATGTTTACCTCTTTGATTAAACTTCCTCCACCACAACAATATATTCATGTTTGGTGTGTGGTAGAGAACCAAGTGTGAATAAACTCTTCTCGCCATCATATGCGAAATTTATGTTTTTCAACATGTCATATGTCTCACAGAGCTTATCTATGATCTTTCTCCCCATACCCTTAACTTCAACTGGGTGTCCATCTTGATAAAGAAGGCAACCTAACCAACCAAAAAACATTTGACAATCTATTAATAGTATTTCTTCATATGAACAAACACAACAAGACAAAATATATGATGAGAATCAGAAAGACATACACTATAATGACAAAAGAAGCCATCACTCTTTGGTAGACTAACTCTTAAATGGTTAGTTAGAAGTTGTATCTTGCGTCCCTTGGATCCATAACATTTCCTAGCAAATGGTTTGTATCATGTGTCTTTCTCTTTGGCTCACATGTTTCCAGTTTGCAAGAATGTTTTGTGATTCCATTTCTTAGATCCTGCTCAAATAGGCAATGAAATCATGTATAAAGTGGAGATTAGTTGTGACTAGCATTTTCATAAATAATGAAAACTTTTTATAATCCTCAAAGTTTTCAAAATACTTTATGGATTTAAAAGCTAAAAGGAAAAATTACCTAAACAAAATAAGGAAATTCTTGTAGAATCTTTATTTTTAAAAGGTTTTCGAAAACAATAGAAAATGCAAGTTCTATTTTCACTGCTCTTCAAAATAATGAAACGAAAAATAAAGATTAGGAAGATGAAAGTCTAAGAGAAATCTGAAAGTTATTAAAAAATAAAAGAAAAAACGGTTCACGTTTAGATTAGATGCTGAATGCAAGAACACAAAGCACTAAAGTTGAAGATGAAGAACAAATAAAGCAAAAATCTAAAGAATATCAAGAATAAATATCAAGAGCTCACCTTGAAACCGTCAAGAACAACACACACCTAGTATGTAAGGGTACCTCAAGAAATGCTAATCAAGGCAACGACGACAGCAAGATAGGAAGGACGACAACGAGTAGGGAACGACGGTGACGCTGAGCAAGACAATGAGACGGTGCGCACGAGGGCGAGGAGAGTGAACGACGACGAGAAAGCGACGGCGCGCGCGAGGGAGAGATGGCGTGACGGTGAGAGGCGAGACGACAAGGGAAGGGGAACAAACGATGAGCTAGGAGGGGAAGGGGTGGGAGGTGACGAAGAGAGGCAGAGGGAGATCGCAGGTCATGACGAAGAGGGGGGGGGGAGCTAGGGCTCTGATTTCTTTCTTTCGTGTTTTGTGAACGCGAGAGGATAGTTACATTTTTTATTTTGCTTTAGACATTTAACATCGGCTGTTTAAACTCTGATGCTAAATGTTTAAAGCAAATACATTTAGCGTCGGTTATATTAAACACCCGATGCTAAAAGTAGGCGCGGAATATGAAATCTTCCATTTAATTGCAAAAATGCCACCGGTTCAACATTTACCATCGGCTGTTCAAACAACTGATGCTAAATGATGCTTAACAATGTCTTTTTTCCACTAGTGATGGAAGAGGTGGCCAAGGCCGGTTTTCGCCTGATTGCTAAATTGAAGCAAGGAGAGGCGGATCCGACTGCAGGTAATAGACTCCTCGCCCAAAACTTGTGGTTGGAAAGTGATAATTTAGACAAAATTGATAAGCTAAACCGTGCTTATGGATTTATCTCAGAGTTACAGGAGGAGCTGGAGGCCACCAAGAAGAAACTTCAAGAGTATGAGGCCGCTCTCAAGCCTACTGCCGATGCTCTTAAAGAAACAAGGAAGACACTCTCCACCACGACCAAAGAGCGGAATGATTCCCTGACCGCTAAAGCTGAGGCCGAGAGGAAGACGCTGCTGGAGGTAGCCAAGGTGAACGAGCTGTCCAGTTGGGTCGAGGGGTTGGTTGAAGAGGTCGCTGGGCTCAAGAAGAACATTGGCACCCTGGAAAAAGAGCGGGACGAGGCTCAGGAGGAATGCGACCGGGTTGCACAATTGAAGAGATTAATTCCTCGAGCCGGAATAAGAGCACAATAGGCGCCCTCAAGAGATTTAACATTGTTGCATAATTCGAACCCAGAACCTTTGTTAAGCTGAAATAGACCTTACCATCTCATCCAAGTGCTCTTGAGTGCTTATATATAAGTTTAGATATAATCCATAATATGGTTCACTTAATATAATTGATACACTTCAATGCAAATGAAGATTCAGTGTACTTCAAATATCAAGGAGGACGACAATTCAATGCAATATTCTTGAAAAAGAGCACCGTTGAGATTGAACCAAATCAATATATATAATTGATATGAGCCTGAATAATAACTGGTTTAATTCGTATATAATGCTCCTTATGAGCGTAATTAATTTTATTCAGATATATACTATTTTGCACTTCTGTGAACATTAAAAAACATCAATACCATTGATAACACACTGTTTCGTTACTTAAATCCCTCAATCTTACAATACTGTTAGTGACTCGTACATATATATGTTTGCACATAAACCAACTAATGAATGTCAAAATTGTAAGTAAGGGTTATATACCATTCGTTGCTTGTGTCGTTGTTGATACAGCAGTACTGGGTATTAGTGATCCAGATGGAGTGTTTCCACCAGAATATGTGTCAGTTGTTCTTGTACCCATACAATCATTTATATCACTTGATACAATGAGTAACTCGCTAAGATATATAACACCAAAATGTAACAATTGATAAAAAGCACTTGGTAAACTTATTCGCTTTGATATATTTTTTTTCGTGCTTGGTATGACATTTTCTTTCTCTAGAATCTTGCGCTTCTGATTGTTCTCCATAAGACTGTAAGACTAATTTTTTTGACAATTAGATTATAAGACTATTGAGAGTGAGCGCTCAATCCTCAATATGTGTAGAATATTTTTGTATATTATCGAAACATATACAAAAGAATTTCTTACGGTTTTTAATTCATTTCCAACTTGTTCGCTTTTTAAGAATTTCTTACGGTTTCTAAGGGTCTCACTAGTGGAAAAATTGGAAAAGAATTGGAGATTTTAAGTCGGATTCCCAAATATCCGACTTAAAAAGAGGATGCGGTGGCATTTTTGTAATAAATATGGGTAAAAAATTTAGGCGCTCACCATTTTACGTCGGGTGGAAACTTACCCGACTTGAAATGCGTGAAACAAAACACTGGAACCATCGCGTGCGCGTTTTGTGGCTTTTTTTTACTGAAATTCCCTTGCTCTCTCCGCCCAAAAACAGAATACACTGAACCCTAGCTTTTGTTTTGACTGAAGCTCCCTAGCGCTCACGTACGCCTTTCCATTCCTCTTCCCCTTCCCTCTTCGTCAAAGCTCGCTCTCTCCTCTATGCCGCCGTCTTCCTTCGTCGCTCTCTCCTCTATACCCCCGTCTCCATCTATCTCGTCTTCGTCGTCTCTCTCCCTGCTATTCGTTTTCGAAAAGCATTCAGACCTCTAAGCCTTCTCTCGTCTTAGCCTTCTTCTCTTGCTTGGCTTTACGTCGGTGGCAGGTCTCTCTCTCTCCCTCTCTCTCTCCAATTTTCGTCATTGTCTAATTTTTAAATTGTTTCTGCGAACTTGACTGGATCTGATTCTTGTTGGATACACACAGTGGCTTCGAATAGATTTGTAATTTGCAATTTGATTCCTGTTAATTTCCGCAATTTGTTTTGAATCGATTATTGGAAGGATTTACCGTTTCGATATTTTTTTTTTGTTTCTGGAGTTGTTAGGTTATGGCAAGATGCAGAAAATCGATTATTTTGTTTTGTTTCTGGATACACACAGTGGCTTCGAATATATATATTGTTTTGTTTTGAATGATTTTTGTACTTCTGGTGACAGATCTAAGAGGCTTAGAACTCATGTTTGGCATGCAAAGCGATTTACATCTAAGAGGCTTAGAAGTGAATGGTAAAGACTCAATGAAGGTACTTGTTGCCACAAAAGCAAAGCCTAACAAAGATGTAACTAGCCCACTTGACAGAGAATTCTTCAAAAGCTTTTTGAATGTAAGTTCATTATCCATTGTTCATATTTATTATATTCAAAAAGTTTCAAGACCAATTGATCATACTTTTTTATAATAAATTTTATAAAAGGAAACTAATCACTGAATTATTTGTACTTTGATTTTTGTCCGGTCTTAAAAATGATATGATCTTATGAGTATCTGAAATTTTCTTTCTGTGGTTGTTAACAGATTTTTGTACCTTGCTATGAAGAAGTAACTTATAGGCCAGATTTTCAAAACAAGACATTGGGGAAACCTGTTGTGTTTGACATGGACATGAGTGCAGGAGATTTTCTTGCTCTATTTTACCTCCTAAAAGTTCCTGTTGAAGTGATCAACCTTAAGGTATTTTGATATCTCATGCTTATACTTTGTTTGAATTGCCCTTTCTACAGCATGGAAAATGGGTCCAAATGAATAACTCTATGATCTTTTAGCTAAATCATAGGAACTTTCTACTTTTCCTTTTTTGGTTCATACAATTTTAGGGGGAGGCAAGAGCACCTCAATCCAAGGTCAAGCCACAACTCTTCGGTTTTGGATTCTCTACATTCTCACAATCACGCTATTGCTGATTTGAAATGTCAGATCAAGATTGGATGGTTCGTGTTTCGATTTTATATTTTGGACTTGATTTACAAAGTCAAAATGTGGGCGTCCAATTTTTGATCTGATGGTCCATTCCTCATGGAGATGGTGGCCTTATTGACTCTGACACTCTCTATGGACTTGCTCGTCATCTGCCACATAGTCCCAGAAGGTCTTCTCCATTTGTTACTTTAATTTCATGCCTTAAAAGTGCTTCCTCATATCAACATTATCCTGGTTCTGAAATTATTGAAACCATTATGGTTTTGTGGGCAATGAAGGCTGATTATATTATCATCAAAGAAATAATGGAATGTCTTATCTAACTGTAGTATGTGCTCGTTGCAGGTCTTGAAGGTGTCCAGTTCACTGCATCTTCGTTTTTTATGAGGAACTTATCATGCTTTCAAGGGTTTCAAACTTCAGCACTTCAATTTCCTTTTGAGCATGTGAAAATTGGCACTCTCACACAAAAGTTGTACTTGTTCCCATCTCTGGTTGTAAAAGCATGAGATTATATATGGTTGTGTTATTTGCTTACATGATTGAGAGCATTATAGTGTTGTTGATGAATGAACACAAATATGATATATCTTTCCTTCTTGCATGAATTGTGCTAGTGCAGGAGAAATTATACTAAATGGTGAATATATGAGGGAAAACAGATTTTATCCTCTGATATGAAGATTACCTCTGGATGCCTTTCTGGTAGACAACTTGATGCCTCCAATTGAATTTTTTTTGCTTATTTTCTTTTTAGTTAAGCATTCTAAAATCTTTATTGTACACTTTGATTGAAGGTTTGAAAGGTTGAAGGAGAGAAATGGAAATCCATGACTAAGGTTGTAAACAATGTCATAGAGGCTGTAAAAAATTCAGTCTTTTTAAATAATTTACTTCGTCGTTTCTTTTTAAATATCCCGTCGCAGATTTTCTTTTTAAATATTTTACTTTGTCATGTCTTTTTAAATATCTTGTCACAGCAAGCCGTATCCCGCACCAAATGCTGATTCAAATGATTTGAATTGGAAAAAGCAAGTAATGCTAGAGATCAAGCTTTAGAGGAACAGGTGGCTGAGTTTCAAAATGATGCTCCCAACTCCAAAGTTAACCAGGTAAACAATTTAGTTGTTGTCTGGTGTGCTCTGAATTATTGGCCATGGCTTATCTTTCAATGTATCCGAAGGTTTTGCAATCATTCGGTTATGCAGGAGGCAATGCGGAAAGCTGAAGCTGCTGGGAATGATGACTGTCCTATGAAAATTAAACTTGTTGCTATCTTGTTTTATGTACTTACCACTCAAACCCTTGACAAGGTTGGTGCCATATTCACTTAAACTTGATTTGATAATTGGCTTTGTCCTGAATAGACACACATTTTGCTGTTGAAGCTTTGACTTCAAGACACTTTGATTTCCAGATGTTTGGATTTGCTACTAATGTTTGTCTTGTTGGATTGTTGGGAATATTGGTTTTAGAACTAGTTTAGATTTTTCTTCCTACCTATTAATATGATTGTCATCTAAGCCAATTGTGATTTGTCTGTTGACAATCTAAAAAAATCAGTCCTGAACATGCTTCCTTGACTTCTATTTCGTACTAAGTCAATGTGTTGTACAGATAGATAAAAAGAGAAATACTCACTATTTTAAAGATAAAAAAGAAGAGAAAGCCCTATTTAACAGAGAGATTACCCTGTCTTAGTATGAGTAAAGCTAACTAGTTGAAGATCTTAGCACTATTACAACAAGAATTGAAGTGGCATGTAGTGTGTCATATAGCTGTAGAATAATAACTGATTAACATACTCCTTTAGTTTATTTCATTGACATTATATCTTCCCCTTTTCTTTGTTTTCTTTAGCAAAATTTGGATTCAAAGATTCATCACAATAACCTCCTTATTAACATACTTGCAAAGGTATCTTCTCATTCTCCTCAATATGTTTCATGTTGTAATCAGCCAATATGTATTAAATATATCATTTGGAGATAGTTTCTTTCAGAACAAGGGTGGTTGCTGAGTTAATAAAGAATTTTGACACGTTAACCCTTAGGCTAATGTCAATTTAATGTACTGTGGATAATTTTATATCATGAAAAGCAAATCTAATTTATGGTGCCTACGCATGCTGATATGCTGCAATATTGCCACATCAACAATTGCAGCATATAATAGGTTGATATTTAATTAACTGGTACAAGCATGATAGAGACCATAATTTTGTTGCATCTTGTCAAACTAATATCCTCCCATTCTCAACCATATCTCTTACTAAATTATTAAAATGTTGTTGAACTAGTGCAGATTGAAGGCAATAATGTGAAAGCAGATGATGCAATCATGTTCGACCATGAAAGTTATCTGTCAGAAACCAATGCAATAAACACTGTATGTCTCTTAATTTTTCCATGATCATTATAACGGTGTTTATTCTCTTTTCCTACTTGAATGCTAGAGCTTACTAGGTAGCTGGATGATGTTTTTTGAAATCAAAGCTCCGGAGACTATTGGTTCTTCTTTAAATATGCAGTGCTTGTCGAATGGAAGCCCCCTGGTCAACTGGTCCCTGAACTTGTAGTAGTTGTTAGTTACAAGGTGATTTCTACTGCTCCTTCTTTTGATAGGCATAATCTAATACATAGACAGAAAATTGGTCGATTTACAGTTTTCACAACCTATTGTTAATTGAATTGCGATGTTTTTGATCGTTGATTTTGTACTTCATTATTATTATGGGTATTGATTTTTAAATGTCTAGTAACTCTGGCCTTGTTTCTCACAAAGAAAAAACAGTAAAACTACTTAAATTTGTGCTTGATCTTGTATATTGTGGCAGGTTTGTATTGTTAAATTTTAACATGTCATACAACCTTGGCTGACAATGTTTTCCATTATGGTTTATTGTGGCAGGTTTGTATTCTTGATCCTGTTAGAAAATTTAACTCATTAGTAAACAATATATAAAGTGTTTGTGATCTTGATTTATATTCTTCTGGCCTTTGATTTTTAAAGAACAATATTGTCGTTCCCGATCTTCCCTTAGAATTTTTAAAACTACATCAATGTCCCTTGTTGTTTTTCCAGGTCAGTAGGAAGAACACAGATGAATGAACAATCATCACGAAGTCACTTTGTCTTTACGTTGCGTATATATGGTATTAACGAGGTGCTGCTTTCTGATACATGTGTGCAGTTGCTGTTCTTTTATCTCGATACTGTTTCCTGATTTAATTTTATCTGGTTTTGTAGAACACGGAATAGTAGGTCCAAGGCGTGCTAAACCTTATTGATCTGGCTGGAAGTGAAAGGCTGTCAAAAAGTGGAGCAACTGGGGACCGTTTGAAGGAAACGCAGGTGTTGATCGATTTTCTTTTGTCATGGACTTTAGCTAAATGACTCTATGCCAATAACTTTATTTTCATTAATAATTAAATAAACGAGTAATAAATGTTTCCTATATATGTCTGTGTCAGGCCATCAACAAAAGTCTCTCCTCCTTAAGTGATGTCATTTTTGTGTTGGCAAAGAAAGAAGAGCATGTTCCCTTTAGGAATTCAAAACTGACATACCTTCTCCAGGTATTCAAATGAATATTTGCTTTCCACGTTATTCATTCCTTTTGAATACAATAAATTCAAATAATCTCAAGAAACCATGAACATAATTCATCATCCACTCTAAATACTGCAGTGATCATACATTATATGATATTTTTTAATTTCACAAGGATGTTTGTGTAAAATTTATTTTAAACAAACTTCTAATTTGCTTCTGTTTTATACATGGCAGCCATGTCTTGGTGGCGACTCCAAAACCTTGATGTTTGTTAACATCTCACCAGACCCGTCTTCAACTGGAGAGTCTCTTTGCTCTCTTCGATTTGCATCCAGAGTCAATTCTTGTGAAATTGGTATTCCCCGGCGCCAGACATCCACACGGTCCTTTGATTCTCGTGATTCTCGTTTGAGCTATGGCTAAAACAAAGGTCAGCTTGCCGGTGGCTCTTCTCATAAACTCTAACCAACTTAACTGTTGTTTGTGCTGTTTTCTCGGGGATAAAAGAAGTGTTATTTTAGTCTTCAATTAGTGTAATTGTGTTCACTTTTAGTGAGTTGAGATTGTATAAATTGGTTGTAGAGGATTGGCTATAGCCTCGATGGTGTGCTACTGAGATTCATGTTATTTGGAAAGCAGTGAGATTCCTTAAATATATTTCATAGATGATATATGCAGTTTATTACAATCATTTTCGAGCATTTGAAAATGCACTTGTGACAAAATTTTATGGCCTGCATTGTGTGAAGTTTATTGATACCCCCTCTTTGCTATATTATTATTTGTTACTCTCAAACTCTTTGAAACCTGTAATTGATTAGTGATTAGAAATTGCAGAATTTATTTATTTATTTATTGTTCAAGGGTTTATGTTCATTTCGAAATTTTCCTTATACATATGTAATTCTTAATTTGCATGTGATCGTGATTTGTAATATTTCTTGAAATTTTATGGAGTTGTATGTCTACTGGTTTTTTTCTTCTTTCCCCATTTAAGAGGTAATAAGAACCTCATATGTCATGACTTTTATCTTGTTGGAATTAATGCTGATTTTTCTACTTGTTTAAAGATTTGGGAATTATTTGTGGATGGAGATTTGGGTTGTGATTGCAACTTCAAGTGTAAGAAGGGGTTTTAGTAACTAATGCATCCATGCTGTAGGAAAATAATATATTCTACAACTCAGGGGAAGCACCAAATAAAGTTTTTCTTTTAAAAAGGAACATTTAAAGTCGGGCGCAAGTAACGTCCGACTTTAAAAGGTTTTCCACAGGCCATAATTAAAGTCGGAGTTCAGAAAAAACCCGACGTTAAAGGTTTTCCACAGGTCATAATTAAAGTCGGACGCCCTAATAATCCGACTTAAAAAGTACTTTTTAAGTCGGACCTTAATCCGACTTTAAAAAAACATACTTTCTAAGTCGCTTTGATAGAAGTCGGGTGAATGTCCGACTTTAAATGTCCGAAAGGTCCGACTTTGAATCCCATTTTTCCACTAGTGTCTACATTTGTTTATGTACTGCTACCAGGTCTGATGCAAGTCCAAATGTGCTGTCAACGTGGACATTCGATGATGATTTGGGCCAATAGAATATCATATGTTGTCTGTTGCCACATAGATCGAGCATTGAAATCCATGCCAATGAAATGCGGCCATAAGGACAGCTAGGAAAATCTGCTTTGAGGAGCGGACAAAATTGTATTATTAATAGATCGATTATGAATAAAACATTATGTCTTATTAAGATTACTAAATATTACTTATGTACATATATAAAATTTTAAAATAAATTATTTATTTATATATGGATGGGGATTGATTTGATAAATTTTTTCCTTTTACTAGTGTATAAAAAATATATATTTTTAGGATATAAAATTACGGAATGATAACTACTCTACATATATATATATATATATATATATATATATATATATATATATATATATATTGTTTTTCTTTCGAGCAAGAGGAGTTTAATATGAAATTTTTTATAAGCAAAATATTTGATTAAATCGAAGCAGTAGGCACCCCAACAAAGGCAAATGCCACTTACAAGTTACATAAACAATCGAATGACTTATATTTCTTCTACTCCTTCTATATTTCTCCTACCTAATAATAGCCTATATTTCTTCTACTCCTTCTATATTCTTAGCATGTTTCTGAAAGGGCAACCACGAATGAGATATTGGTAGCCTTAGAAAATTGTGATCAATGATGTACGCCTCTTGAGAAGAAAAAGGGGTATGTTCAGCATAATGTTAAGGTGGCGAGTTTTGATTAGTTGAAGATCATCAACTCCGATGAGGTTCAACTTGTTGTGAGGTCAACTAGGAGTCCAAAGGAAGAAATCCTTGCTGAGGAAGGCAAATAGGAAATACCTAGCTACTCTTAAGAAGACTCTATTGAAGAGCCTGAATGTTATGTTCAGATTCAATCTTTATGCTAAAATTGTTAAGAGGATGGTTCCACTTTCTAATGGCAGGTGTCTCAGCCGAGGAGTAACTCTACTGGGGGTGCTTAGCTGAAGGCATAGTTGATGATGATTTTGCAGTTGAGGATACCATGGTTGATACAAAGGAGTTGCTTTGGCAGCAAGTAAGCAAAGCGCATTAGGAAATACGTTGAGATGCGAAGCGATAGATAAGAACATGGTCAAGGTGCCTAAAACATAGAAATTGAAGGTTTTCTATCCACTTTACGTGCTAGTGGGCGTTATGGAGTGGTTTTTCCTATATTTTAGGGCGGGTGAACACTATTGTACGCTGATCTTGACTGATCCAACGATGGTTGGCTGTAAGCTAGTGATTATAACTGACAGAAACCCATCCTTATGTGTTTGTTTGTGTGTGTGTGTGTGTGTGTGTGTATATATATTCTCAGTGTAACATCCCCAATTTTACTAATTTTGTTAATCAAAATTAGTAAGACGTCAGAATTAATTAATTAGCATAATTTAATTATTATGAAGTAGTTTGTCATTGATTAGATGATTTATAGTGTGCTTGTTGCTAATTATGCTAAATATATGAATTATTGAGTGACTGTTGAGTTACAAATAGAACTAAGTGAATAACATAGCTGAAGGGTAGAACTGTCCTTTCCACGTCTTTTATTCACTCAGCTCACTTAATTATCCAAGCCGACCCACACTCACAAAAACAGCACAAACTCACACACACACATGTGCTGAAATCAAAAGAACCAAAAACAGAAAATAGAAGAGTTGAGGAGAGGGTTGCAAAAGTGAGAGAGGAAGAAGAAGGGATGACAGCTCCTCCAAACCTTGATGCATGTCCTTCATTTTTAGCTCATTAGAATCAGCTCTTCCTGCTCTTCCCACTAATATAAAAATCATCACCCACATTCGCCTCCTACTTATTTCACCAATGTAGAACCTCAAGCTTGAAATGTCAAAAATGGAGTTCTCAAGCTTTGCATGTTGAGTTTAGAGCTACATTCTAGTGTTTAGACACCTACACTGTAGTTTCAAAGCATTTTAGTGAAGGTCAGAATCTGTTCTTGGTAGTTGGGGCTGTTTGAGTTCAAGCTCGGGGATCGTTCGTGCGGTTCCGTGAAATTGTAACAGCTCCATAGATTGTTGTTGTGTGCGATTTTCAGGTGAGTTCTACTCACTTAGGATTTTTGTTTATGTTGCTGGTTTGGTTGAAATTCTGTTTGTGTTGTTGTTCTGCTTGTTGGTACGAAATTTAGTACAATTTGGACCAATTATTGTTAGCAAAGTCATTGTGTAGGCATTCTGGACATAGGTGAGGTTTTTTCTAAACTAGGAATTTTCTGTTAATCCAAAAATTATGGGGCTTATTTTGTTAGAAACCAGGCTTAAAGCTGGTCATTTTGACACTGGTTTGATCAAAATGGGAGTTGTGTAGCTCGAGTTATGAGTACCCCAAGTTAGGTCAAATTTCTGAAGTTAAACTAGGTATAGGTTCAGTGTTTTGGGTTTTGTGCTCTCAATTGGACTCATTTTTGAACGATTCGTATTTCTTTTAAAACTACACACAATTTTCTATGGTGTAGGCTCAAGTTTCATGTTAATTGGTTAAGTTGTGGTCAATTTAGAAGTGCTGGAAATTAGGGAACCGATTCTGTCTAACCCAGGAACCATTCGGACCATTTTTGCAAAATGTACCAATTGCCTCATTATTTTGCAAAACTAAAAATTTATTCAGAATATAGACATCAGTAGCTTTCCAACAAGTGGTCTTTTGCAATTTTTCGACATCGTTTGATAGGTTAAATGTGTTTTTTAAATTTAAGTAAGATTGTTGTAGTACACGCGAGAGGACATGTCCTTTCCGAAATAAAACGAATTATGGCTTATGTTTAATGTTGAATGAACTGACTGTATATGTGTATATATTTATGAATAGACTGATTGAGGTTATGATATATAAATTATATCGAGTCGGGATGACGACCCCAAGGTTAGCATACTAGGAGAGGGAGGTCATGAGCCCTTAACCCTAGGCCCTGTAAATCATACCATTAAGGAAAGTACTAATGGGTAGTGGGGTTCACTAATAGTTGGCATTCGTGTAGTCAGTGTTGTGCTACAATATGAAATGTGAGGTTAATGTTAAAAACGCACGTAGTTCATAAATTGAATTACGAATAAAAAGGATTTGTAGTTCATATATCGAACTGCAAAATGAAAGGTTTTTATAAATGAACCGTGAGCGTATTTTAGGGGTCACGGTAGAACTCACTGAGATATGTTATCTCACCCTTTAATTGTTGTTGTTTTACAGAGAAACAGGGAAAGAGGAAAAGTGAAGAAGCACGAGTAGGTGACGTGCTTGAGATAGCTATAGAGATTTAGTCTTCACTTATGTTATTGTCCCTTGTTTTCTTTGTATCTAATGATATGACTTAGACTTGATTAAGTTATATTATGATTTCCGCTTTTCTGTAATGATAATGAACACTAGGTTGAACAGATTAAGAAGGACCGAGATTTAATACGCACATTTTATAATTAATAACGTAATCCGAAGCTTTCATTTTAATTTAATGGTTATTATTTTATGCTCTCATGTTCGCACAATAGTCAAGTATTCTCACCGAGTCGTCCTATATATATATATATATATATATATATATATATATATATATATATATATATATATATATATATATATATATAACGTATAACATATAAAGTTAGAGTTCTTTTATTATGTGAGGTGAGAGAGGAGTGATTCATAGCCAGACTTGGATCCTCTCCCACCATCCTCTTTATCTCTGTCTTAAGTTTAACCTCTCTCATTCTTATTTTAAATTTTTTTAATTATTTTCTCTCTCTAGCCTCTCTTATATTTTGTAATGGAGAGTAAAGAGGAAATGAGAGCATTGAAACACATTCGTAGCCATAGAATGATTAGTGGTTCAACTTTAAGCAAAAAGAAAAAGTATTCTTCTAACTCTTCTTATTCTCCCAGCCACACCTCTCTCCACATCTTGTTGGCACCAGCACTTGGCATGCCTTGATTATGCCGTTATCGATCGTCTTCTATATAGGTCAGTAGGATTGGTTTTCACACACACACACACAAAACTTCTCTTAACTCTTCTTTTCTGGTTGGTGTACCTACCTCTCTCCGCGTCTTCTTCTATCCTTTGAATCGCACCAGCAATTCTGCGTCTTCGTCTATATCGGTTAGTTTTCTTATTAAATTATGTAGTTTGTTTCTAGTACATGTGAGAATTCTAGGTTTGCACCATATTTTGAAATTAACGGTTTTTGATATTCAGGATTAATGGTATTTCTCTTGATTGATACATGGTTAGGTTTAGTTAGTAATCCCCTTTCGCTTTCAGATTCCTAAATTTCAATCATCAAATCAAACCCTATCAATTACTGGTTTACTAATTCTTAAGCTCCATCGTAATTTGGCTCATGGATTCCTTTTGATTTAGTTTCTGTTCCTTATCTTCATAGTTGGATATGTATATAATTAAGTAATTTTGTTTTACAAATTATTAATTAGATTAATAGTTGTCTTGTTTATAAATCCAACAAGATTTTCACACCGTTGAGTGGATTTAGCTCTGAATTTCCATTAGTAGTACCCTTTTTCCTTTCTCTTTGTACAATTGTGTTTTATCTCTCTCCCTTCCCCCTTTGTTCATTATCTTAATTGTTATGGATTTGATCACTTTTGAGTTGGTTTAGTATTTTAACCCCTTCCAAATTTAATTTTTAGGGGAATGGAATAGTTCCGTGTTTCATAAAAAATTGAACTCATCAGATGTTTTGTTTTGGATTTTGCTTGTTGGCTCTATTTATTACTGAATGTCACTTTTCTCTTGCTTTCCATTCCAGGGAGAAATTAATACGCACATTCACTTTCTTCAAAGGTGTAGATATATAGAGATGGATGAGAAATCTGTGGCTGTTGTGAATCAATTAATTAGCAACCATATCCCGGAAGATCTCGCCTTTTCCATTCTGTCAAAATTGCCTCTTAAATCTTTGAAGCGATTTGGATGCGTACGCAAATCATGGACTCTCTTGTTTGAAAACTCTCATTTCATGAGTATGTATCGCAACAATTTCACAAATACATCTCTCCTTCTACAGCAATGTCCAATTCATGTGTCAGGTGAAGCACACACTATCTGGTTGTATTTACAATCCGGTGAGAGTGTTGAGAATTGGGTTAGCTTAGATTCGCCATCTCCATTTCAAGATTATAACATTTTTATTGTTTTGGGTTCTAGTGCTAACGGCGTTATTTGTTTCTTCAATGGCGATAAAATTCCTGTATTGTGGAATCCAGCTACTAAGGAATTCAAGGTCATTCCTCATAGTCCCGTTGAGTTTGAACCACCTTATCGAGAACCTTGGTCAAATCTTTGTGGATTTGGTTATGATCATGTTAGAGATGATTATAAGGTGATTCGATATGTAGTATTCTTTCTATTGACTGCGGGTGAAACTCGTTTTGGTATGCCCTATAACGGGCCATGGGATGAATATTTAGATTTGATGCCCTTGTGGGAGATATATAGTCTAAGAAGTAACTCTTGGAAGAAACTTGATTTTGAAATGCCCGTTCCTTGTCAGAGCCTAGTTGGTGGCCGAGCGTACTCGGAGGGAGTGTGCCACTGGTGGAGTAGAAAAGATTGTCGTGATGTGATGTGTTTGGTGTCCTTTGACATGAGCAATGAAGTGTTCTTTACAACGCCCATGCCCTCATACATGGGTGATGCTAGTTTCGATATCAGCTTGATGGAAGTGCACTTGGCGGTGTTAAATGGGTATGCTGCTTTCATTTGTAATGACACAGAGAAAGCTACTTTCCATATATCAATGTTAGGTGAACTTGGTGTGAAAGAATCATGGACTAAACTATTTGTTATTGGCCCATTTCCTTGCGTTGAGAATCTTATTGGAGCTGGGAATAACGGCGATATATTCTTCCAAACAAAAGATGGTGAACTAGCTTGGTTTGATTGGAGTACCCAGATAATTGTGGAGCTTGGCATTAAAGATCCAGAGAAGTATTCTCAGGTAGTAATTTATAAGGAAAACTTTGAAAGCCTTACTCATATTGGGTTAGTAAAATGAATCATCAATTGTTTTTCTTGGTTTCACCCGCGAGGCTTATGATCGAGGTTATTAGGATTATACCTTGTATAAAAAGTGGCTTGTTATTTTCAAGTATTTATGACAACTTAACAAATCTTTTGATTATCGTGAATTTCCCTATGTCAAATTTATTAATCAGTTTCATTTTGAAATTCACTTCCTTTTTATTTTGAATGTAAGAATGATATTTTGCCTTTAGGGAACAGCCTCTGATTTTTGTAGAAGTAGCATATATTTGAGACACATGATAATCTAATAAGGAGAAACTCTCTATTTGAACTTTAAACTTTAGGCTAAATATCAGTTTTAGTCATTTATCTTTACTTTTGGTTTCATTTTGGTCATTTATCTTGTTTTTGGTCCGTTTTGGTTCTTTATGTTTCATTTTCGTTTCACTTTGGTCTCTGACGTTAGTTTTTGTTAACAGACATCACGCTGGCAGTTAACTGCTGACGTGGCGTCTTAAGTGTCAATGTGACGTGTCAGGACACGTCAGCATTTAAGTTTTTTAAATTTTAAAAATAGAAAACATAAATTAACCAAAAACAAAAAACATTAAAATGAAACAAAAATTAAAAAAGAAGAACAAAAATCTGGATCTCAATCTTTTTCACACCCATCTCAATCTACTTCACCTCCATCTCAATCATCTCAATATGTATCATCGTTCTTCTTCTCACCCATCGTTCTTCTTCTCCTGGGTTTCGTTTTTGAGAAGAGAAGAAGAACGAAAATCAAAAACCATTTTCACCCATTGTTCTTCTTCACTCACGTTCTTAAAAAAACTCAGAAGTCCCTCACCCATGTCGTTCATCTTCATCAGAAAAAACAGATCTGAAACAGCTCTTAAAAAAACCTAGAATTCCCTCACTCACGCCGTTCTCTCTCATCTCGCTCATCTCACTCACGCCATTCTCTATCAACTTCATCTCACTTACGCTGTTCTGTCTGCAAGAAAGTGACCCAGAAACAAAAAGATCCAGAAAACCCATGAAGACAGATCTGGAAAAGAAACTCGTTTTCTGCAAAACGAACTTGTTTCCAGAAACAAACTGCAAAACGAACTCATCTTGCTCACGCCATTCTGCAAAACGAAAACATCAGATTAAGAAAATCTATTCGTTTTGATTTTGATTTTAATAATGAAGTACAAAATTAAACAGTGACATCGATAATAAAGTTCAGGCTAAATATCAGTTTTGGTCATTTATCTTTACTCTTGGTTTCACTTTAGTCTTTTATCTTAACTACATATGGGAATAAAAACACATATTTCATTGATTTCGCTTTTGGTTGTTTGTTGATGGCTTATTCCATTTCCCCCCTTCTTAACTACAAATTTCCATCGTCCATAGATTTTGTCCCTTTTGAGTAGAGCTGGTAAAATGGGTTGTAGGCTACCTAATCCATATCGGGTCGTTTGCATCGGGCTCCGACTTTACATCCCAAGCCTAGCCTTAGATGACCTTGGTACGTAACTATTGGGTGGTATGCGTTATTAAAAGCACTAACTAAAAGAGTAGTTTTGTTCTTTATAAAAAAAATACAAGAATATGCTTATTTTTGGTATTATTGTTTTCAACTAAAAAGCATTCTTGAAGAGCATGTGGATGAAGTATGATAACATATAATTTCAAACGAATAAGTATTTGTAATAGATGAATATCCAACACATGAATTTGTCGCATAGTGACTGAAAGGATATCAATGTCATATATTCTCAAAGACAGTACTATTTAGTACAAATAAAACTTTGTAGAAAATATCCAATGTATTGTCGTCAATCACCCCTTAATTACAATACACACCCCAATTGTGTGCACAAAAAATAGTGCCTAATAAATCAAAATTTAGAATTGTGCGTTTTGTTTGTTTTGTATTGTACTAAAAATCATTTTCCTATTCTCAATACATGTTGTTGACACTTGACAACAAGTATTAAGTTGCTAATACTTAGTATTTAAGCTAAGTTTATTTGTTATTTGTGGGCTACTCAAGTATTGACTGGGCAAGTCCCGTACGAGGTCAGGTTTTTTGAGCTCAATTTTTGTAGCCCTACATTAAGACAAATAGTATCTATAGGAGGTTTCAACGAAGAAAGATATGGAGGCTCCAAAAGATGTTCGACACCAATTGTACCGTAAGAGTACTGAATATCACAAAACAACATGTTAAATCTAAGCCAGATAAATAAATCTGGAAAAGTTGGTGTTGCTAAGGAGTTTCCAACACATGAATTTGTTGCATAGAGACTGAGATGATATCAATGTCATATATTCTCAAGGACAGTACTATTTATTACAAAGAAAACTTTGTTGAAAATATACGAATGGATTGTTGTCAATCACTTCTTAATAACAATAATACACACCCCAATTGTGTGCACAAAAAATGGTGCCTAATAAATCGATATATAGAATTGCGCGTTTCGTTTGTTTTGTATCATACTAATAATCATTTTCCTATTCTCAATACATGTTGTTGACAACATGTATTAAGTTGCTAATTTTATTTGTTATGTGTGGGCTACTGACCGGGAAAGTATCGTATGAGCTCCGGAGTCTTGAGCTCAATTTTTGTAGCCCAAGACCTATGTTGTTTAGAGATTTTTTCGACTTGGCTGATTCAGGCCTGTCAACTTTTCCAACTCTACTTTTGAGTTGGTTTGGTATGTTATCCCCTTCAAAATTTAACTTTTAGGAGAAGTGGACTATTTTGCGACTTTCATAAGAAAATGAATTTGATAATTGGTTTGGAATTTTGGTTGTTGCTCTATTTGTCACCAATAACTAAATGTCTCTCTTCTCTTGCTTTCCTTTCTTGGGAGAAATTAAAACACAATATCACTTTCTTCAAAGGTGTAGAGTAACATATGAAGGAGAAATTTTTGGCTGTCGTGAATGAAATGATTATCAATAATATCCTTGATGTTTTTTCCTTTTCCATTCTCTCAAAATTGTCTCTAAAATCTTTGAAGCAACTTGGATGTCTACATAAAACATGGGCTGTCTTTTCTGAACCCCTTGTTTAAAATGAGTTGTGCCAGGTGGGAAATTTCATTTTGCGTTGTATTTAGTGTTAGGTGAGAGGCTTGAGAGTTGGTTCATCTTTGATTCGCGAACTCTATTTCGAGATGATGAAAATTGTATTCATGTTCTGGGTTCTAGTGTTAACAACGTTCTTTGTCCCCTCTAAGATCTCACAAGATTTGTATTGTGGAACTCAGCTACTGAGGAACCCAAGGTCATTCCTCCACGTCTTGTTGAGTCTGAACCACCTTATCAAGAACCTTAGCAGGATTTTAATGAAGTTGGTTGGGAAGATATATCATTTTAGCCCTTGTGGGAGATATATTGTCTAAGAAACTTATGTTCTCTTGGAGTAAACTTCATTTTAAAATGTCTACTTCTAGTTTTAGCGATATGAATGCATGGTGCCCGGGTGTACAGAGACTGAGTGGGTCATTTGTGGGGTACAAAAGAAACCTATAGTGTATCATATTTGGTGTCATTTAACCTAACCAGTGAGGTGTTCTTTAAAACACACATTCCCTCATACATATATGGGTGATGCTAGTTTTGATTTTGGATCAATGCAGGTGCACTTGGCGGTGTTAAATGGGTCTGGCTGCATCATCTGTAGTATGCAGAGAAAACTACTTTCCAAATATCAATATTGGGTGTAGTTTTCATTGTTGGGTCATTACTAGTAGGGTTGGACAAACGGGCGGGTAGGAGGGATTCGGGTTCAATCAGGCATATCCGAAGAAGAACCGGACAGAAGATACAACATCCAATTTCGAACGTTTTGAGAGGCGGTTTTAAGTGTAGCGGTTTCGACGGGTGTCGGTTTTGATGAATGAATTTATTCGGTTTAAACGGAGGCCTGAACAATGTACCTCGCGTTTGCAGAAGTGAGGATGAGAGCTTGACTGAAATAAAAACAACAGAGAAAATGGGGCAAAGAGAGATGAGGAGAGCACGGGGACGATGAATAGTATCAAGAAACCCTTTGCCCGTTAGATAACAAATGGTTATCTTCTTCTGTTTGAAAAGTCAACAATGGTTTTTTAAATCATATTATTAATTTATAGTATTATATTGTAATTTTAAAACTTGATATGATGTTTGCTGTAAGGTTATGTGTTGTCACAGAAAATACTCGTAGGTAGTGTAGCTGACTAGCTGTGCAGCGCAGGTCTCAAAGAGAGGTAGTAAAATGTGCAGTATGCTTTTCGGACGGGTTCGGTTTTGTATGGGTTTGGTTTAAGGGATCCAATTCCTCCCACAGTAATCCCTGTCAATTCGTTTTGAAAATCTGGTAACCCGTCAACCAAATTAACCCAACCGAATGTTTTTAGTATTCTTCGGTTTACACGGGTGTCGGTCGGACACAAAATTTTGTCCACCCCTAATTACTAGGGGTGTCAAAATCATAAATTAGTTCATCATCCATCCAATCTGTCCACTAATAAATCCATCCATTACAAATTTAAAAGATTAATAGATTGATTTAACTGCTTTGATTCAAGGATACTTGTTGAGAAGAACAACAGATATCGCTTCAAGATCTAGTCGGAAAGGCGATGGGGACAAAGATAGCACTTCTTTCTTCTTTTCTAAGTTCCTAGAGAGGTGTGGGGAAAGGGATATGTTAGAAGTATTCTCTAAGCATAGGATGGTGAAAGAGGTGGTTATTCCGGCTAGACGTAATGCCACCGGAAGGAGGTTTGGTTTCGTGCGTTTTTATGACATCAAAGAGCCGGAGCGTATGTCGACTATACTTGATAACACCTTCCTGGAGGGGGTGAAGATCCACGTAAACTTGCCAAGGTTTCAACGTGATAAAGTAGCTCAAGTACATGTCCCTTTGGTGCCTAAATAAAAGGCGGCGCATCAAGTATGGGTTCCA
This sequence comes from Astragalus membranaceus, assembly GCA_039519185.1. Taxonomy (NCBI): domain Eukaryota; kingdom Viridiplantae; phylum Streptophyta; class Magnoliopsida; order Fabales; family Fabaceae; genus Astragalus; species Astragalus membranaceus. The sequence goes on along the minus strand of CM076848.1, from coordinate 174,039,992 downwards.
AAAGGTACCTCGAAGAGCAATTGGCATCAAAAATCAATCAAAGAGGTGTTGGAAGGCGGTAATAAGGGGAGAGGTGGTGAGAAGGTTCGCACCAATTGTTCTTGTGAGATTCCTATTGAGGATCAATTGTCATTAGCAATGGTGGGGGAGGTAATAATTCCTGGTAAATCGTATTCTATGCAGGATGAGATTTGTAAACAAGGGGTATTTTCCATAAAAGCCACTCCGTTGGGCTCCTATCTTGTTTTGCTTGAAGGTGGGAAGGATGATGTGGATTTTGGCGGCTTTATGGAAGAAGCGAAGGAATGGTTGTTTCAATGGTTCAAATGGATCCGTCCATGGAAACCTACAGATGTTGACCCGGAGCGTTTTACTTGGCTTAGATGTTATGGAATTTCGGTTCATGCCTGGAACGTGGATTTCTTTTCTAAGCTCTCTTCGTATATGGGGGTGTTTGTTTGCTTGGATGACAACACACATATGAAACGGTCTCTAGATGTGGCCCGTGTAACGCCCCAAATATTTAATTAATTATTTAATTAATTTATTAAATAATTAAGTGTGAGAATTGTTGAAGTTGGGAATTATTAGTATAGTTGCTACGTTGACTTTTATTTAATTATTAGGTTAATTAAGTGTGGAAAATAATATTAGAGTAATAATATTACTTATTATTGTATGGGCCTATTTTTATGTAGAAATAGTAATATAAGGGGGTGTGAGGAGTGGCCCATAAGGATAATTAGAAAAAAAAAATAAAGAGAAGTATAAAAGGATTAGAATTAGGTTAAGCTGTCATAAGCTGAAAAAGAAAATAAGGATTTGAGAGAGAACCAAGGAAGGGGACTGCGAAACTCATACAACCTAGGAGGGTGGAGGCGCGACTTCATCTAGGGAAAGGGGGGTGGCTGCGCAAGTTTCTATCACCAGGTAAGGGTGGGGTTCTAACTCTATAATAGGGTACATGAAGGGCTTTATGTGGGATCCTATGTGTTTGCTTAAACCTTGAAATCGATTGTTGTTGTTGAAAACTATTGTTGATGATTGAAATTAGTTTAGGGGTTTTTGAACATGAGGATGCACAAAATCTCGGTTCTGGGCGCCATGGACGCCGTTTGCTGCTGTTCTGGGCGCACTGGACGCCATGTCTGGCTGCCCTGTTGTTGTTGCTGGCGCACTGGGCGCCAGGTCTGGCTGCCCTGTTGTTGTTGCTGGCGCACTGGGTGCCATGGGCGCCATGTCTGGCTGCCCTGTTGTTGTTGCTGGCGCACTGGGCGCCATGGGCGCCAGGTCTGGCTGCCCTGTTGATGTTGCTGGCGCACTGGGCGCCATGTCTGGGTGCCCTGTTGTTGTTGCTGGCGCACTGGGCGCCATGTCTGGCTGCCCTGTTGTTGTTGCTGGCGCACTGGGCGCCATGTCTGGCTGCCCTGTTGTTGTTGCTGGCGCACTGGGCGCCATGGGCGCCATGTCTGGCTGCCCGTTGCTTGTGTTGCTGATGTTGCTGGGCGCACTAGGCGCCATGGGCGCCATGTCTGGCTGCCCGTTGCTTGTGTTGCTGATGTTGTTGGGCGCACTAGGCGCCATGGGCGCCATGTCTGGCTGCCTGTTTCTTGTTGTCTACTGGTTGCTGGGCGCCATGTGTGGCTGCCCCGTTCGGTTGCTGAGCGCATTTGGGCGTCGTCTTGTGGATTGTTGGGCGCTTTAGGCGCATTAGGCCCACAGTTGGCTAATTGTTGGTTAAGTCGTTAAATTGTTAATCGTTAATTTGTTGAGTTGTTAACTGTTGGTTGAGTTGTGAAACTGTTAACTTGTTAAGGTGCTAAATTGTTGGCTCAGTTGTTGATTTGTTGATGATGTTGCACCTAGTTGTGATTACCATTGTGTGAAGTTGGCGACGTGTATCTGGTTGGATTGCCTCTCTTTATTGGCAAGATATTATGTTGTAGGCCTATGGCCAACGTTGAATTCCATTGTTGTTGTGTTGCTATGTAATCATCGTTGATTGTTTGTGCATTCACATCGCGTCGCATACATAGCATTTTTATGTTGGAGCTATGCTCAAAACACGTTGGCCTGGACTGGCAAATTATGTTGAAGGTTTATGCCTTGTTGATGCCTCTATTTATTGGCAGATTTTTACGTTGGGAGTTCTGCTCCGATGGTACCACATGCATGTGCATAGTATTGAGTCGCATTCATATTGCATACTTGAGTGGCTATGTTGATGACTTGTGATTGATTGAAGTTGTTGATGACGGTGAAGTGGTATGTTGATGACTTGTGATTGATTGAAGTTGTTTGATGACGGTGAAGTGGTGAACTTATGTCTTCTGATTCTAACATACTGCTTTTCATATGTTCTATTATATGGTTCGATATCTCACCCCTTCTGTTTGAATGTTACCCTCCTGTTGGTAACGTGCAGGTAATCACGAATGAAGGCTGCTTACCTTCGTTAGATCGAGTCGGTGTCGTCGCTCTGATACGTAACACTCGGGGGGGGATGAACACATGTTTTCCTTATTTGCTATATTATTTTATTGTTGAAACTTAAAGTCGTTATTATCAAGGATTTTGCTGTTTGAGTTGTCTTAAGTTGTTTAGAGACGCCACGATTATTGTGAATTGACTTTTGTTGTGAATCCGCTGTGTAGTAATGAAGGTGACTTATTTTTAAAGACTAAAAGGTTATTTATTGGTTCATCCAAAAGTAAAGTGTTATGTATCTGTTTTCACAGGCGAATTAATCATGTTTGTCGTTTTTAAGAAGAAAGTGTGGCACTCCATTCCTTTGTTGGAAATTTTTATAAACTCTGATTTTTCGTATTATTTTACCGGGTAGAAATGGGGTGTTACAGCCCGTATTCTAGTCCGGACTCAAGTTACTAACACTGTGAACAATGTTTTTCAGATTAGTATTAATGAAGAAACTTTTACTATTAAAGTGGTGGACGATTGGTGTGACCCAATTCAATGGATTAACGGGAGTTCGAAGAAATCGGAGATCGAAGAATCGTCGAGCTCCGATGAGGATTTTTTTCAGGAAGAGTTTGTACCCCCATCATATCACCATATATCCCCACAATAAATTTTAAGACGAAATTGCCCCTTGTAAAATTGACTTAAATCGGATCTACCTTTGGGGAGGTAGATCCGATTCACAAAAATAAAAGGCGGATTTACGTATATCCGATTAGAATTAGTGGGGGGAAATCGAATATAGCTTCAGTGAGGTAGATCCGATTTGTTAAAATATAAAAGCGGATGAAACTATCAGGTAGGTAAATCCGCTTTGCAATTAACAAAGCGGATATACCTATCAGTGGGGGTATGTCCGCTTTGTTAAAATGCAAATTGGATTTACCTCCCTGATAGGTAAATCCGATTTGTACTAAATTCGATGGGTAGGATTTGACTGCCAATGTTGATCAACGGTGTAGATTGCACCGACAATATCAACAGTTGATATTCATTGACGAATTCTATAAATACCCATTGCCAAGCTCATTCTTTTCACTCAAAAATTTCACTCTCACTTGCTTATTTCACTCATTCAAAATGGAGATATGCCTCACTCAACGCTCAGATGACAATAGGATTTGCAGTATACATCATCGGGGCCAAATCACAATGAGAGAAGATGGTGTCCACTTCTGGAGTTTGAAGATGGTGTCCACCGCGGCATGGGGTTTGAAGGTTTGAAGGATAAAGTGTGGTCCAAAGTTCAAGTGACTGGTGACGACCGTGACGTCACTAGTATCACTTATCGCAAACCCTATCTTGGAGACGATGGCCGCGTTTCCTTCTCGTCCATGACAATCAAGACTGACGAAGACGTGGCGAACATGTTAAACATCCATGACACGCTTCAGGGGTATAAGCCGTTGGAGCTGTACGTGGAAACTCAACGGCGTGTGAATGAGATTTTACATCGTGTTCGACGACCAGAATTTTAGGAAAATGTATCTGCCTATTGTTATTGTAGTTGGTTATGTTTTATCTTTTATCGCATGAATGAAATCGAAATTTTAATGAAACTCCACAAATATAATAAACAAGAAATAATAAGAATCAAGTCATAAAAAAATAGTTCAAGCATACAATCCCACAAAACCCCCTAGTCACTCCCCGGTAGCATATCCAGTAACCGCGTGAGGCGAGCGTATGTCTGACTACCCATCCTAATGTCTCCGCTCCGAAGCCCCCTCCTAATCTCCTCCTCCACAATCTCGAGCAAATTTGGCTGTACTGGTGATGCAGCTGACTGTACTGGTGGTGGTGGTGGTGATGCAACCCGTAAGAGTCTAGGAATAGATGCTCTCACATACCAATGTAAGTAGTCCGGAGCAACCTGACCCAACTCCTCAGCACAATAAGTAGTACGCAAAATCTCCTCCACCACAGGCATATAATGTGCAATTGGAAAAATGCAGTCTGCATGGCACGGACGACCAGTAAGAGGGTGACGTGGGATAACCTGCACGTACCCAAACTGTCTGAGGCACCTATCTGGCATGTAGGGAATAGTGATGTCTCCCCAGCTGACGTGTGCCCTGTATAATGACACCTCCTCAAAGTCTCTATCCTCCCGGTGCTCATCAAACGGTCGCCAACAGACATCATCCGAGGTCAGCGCATCAATCCTCTGCCTGTATACCCCCAGCTTCACTCCATCTGTCTTCTTCTTCCTCCAACGCCCACACAGTGCTCCAGCCCGCAATCAACTCCTCCTCTCCACTAGCTGAGGAAAATACCATAAAATCCAGCTCTGAAAAAAAAGGAGATAAACAACACGGTGAATTAAAAATTGTTTAACAGAAATTTAACCAAACTCGGAAAAAGTTAACTTTAAATTATTACCTGTAAGAGGGTCGCATACCCTCCTAATTGATGTGTCTGGTCCAAGCAGGAGTAGTTCAGCTGGTGATACATGAAAGCAAGTGCTGCTGCCCCCCATGCATATGATCCCACACCAGCTGCACTGACATCCTCAAGTAGCAGCAGCCACTTAGCCTCAGCCCTTTCGCCGGTCTTGACTGTGAAGATGGACCAGCACAGGATCAGAAGGATAAAGGCCCTAACAGCAGGACACATGTCATTCTCAATGGACCCTCTACTAACAATCTCCTGCAGTCACTCAAAACGGTAATATGGGCCAGAAGAAGCTCGACACTCCAGCCCCGTCTCCTCCATAGTCACACCTAGATAAACATGTGCTAGGTGGATGGCCTAATCAGTGGTGACAGAAGTAGGTGGAGCTCTGTAGTAGTTCCCCGTAATGGGTAGATGCAGCAAACAGGAGACATCATCCAAAGTAATCGTCATTTCACCAAATGGTAAATGAAATGATGATTTCTCTGAGTGCCACCTCTCAAGAAAAGCAGACATCAGCTCATGGTCCACCTTTGTATGTCCGATCGAGACGAGGGGGCTAATCCGAAACCTGTGATAAAGGCGCATAACCGGGGGTTTTGGGAAAACCCAAGCAGTCTCTGAGCCAGCTTGTTACCATGGTTGGTAACCTTCAATTTCCGCTCATATGTTTGTATTATAAAAAAAGTAAAATAAGGCTATGTAAATAAATTAAACTAAGAAGGCTATGTAAATAAATTAAACTAAGAAGGCTACGTAAATAAATTAAACTTACCGGGTCTCCCAGTATAACGGTACAAACATGAGATGCTAGCCCACTCAATAAAGGAGGCTCCTCCTCATGCTGTTCCTGATGCCCCTGCTGAGGCTGATCCTCCTAATACAGCTGCTGATACTGCTGCTGGTATTCCTCAGGCATAGAATGGTCCTTAGACATAGAATGCTCATCAAGAGGGTGCCCCTGCTGTCCCTCCTCATAGTGATAGTCTGGGGCCTCCTCCACCTGTTGATACTGCTGCTGTCGACTACACCGGGTAGACGCATGTCCCGCAATCCTGTGGCGGGTGCGTGTACTGGGAGCAGATGGCGAGACCTGAGCCGAGGACTCCCCTCGATACCTATTGGACATTTAAAAAAACAAGTTTTTAAACAAAAATAAAACACAAATCGGATCTAGCTATATCCGATGCGAAATCGGATATAGGTAGATACGATGGGGTAATCGGATATAGCTAGATCCGACTTACTATTTCTGCTGACTCTGAGGAAGATCAGATGTATGTAGATCCGATGGTAAATCGAAGGCAAATCGGAAATAGCTCTCTGAATGGTAAATCCGATTCTCTCAGGAAACTTTCTGGTCAAACGGATGCAAGTGAAAAATGGTAAATGATTTGTAAATTTGTAAAAATTTTAAGGGTATTTTCGTCTTTTTGCAGGGTCTGTGGGGGTATATAGTGATATGATGGGGGTACAAAAAAACTCAAATGCAGGTGATAAGCCGTTACCAAGGGTTGATGAAATTGGCGAAAGTCCAATGATTGGAGGGTCCCATATTCAGACCTCTTTTAATTCGCCAAATCAAGTGGTTGCTAGTGAAGAATCAGGGTCCATTTCCGGCACTATGCGTATTATTGGGCCTGCAACAGAGTTTAATTTGAGCCCAGTTAGTGTTTCGGATAGCAATTCTAATGAGTTGGGCCACAGTACGACTCATATTAGCCCAACTAATGATGCCGTAGAACTCCCTTCAAACCCAAATAGCAATATTTCTGTTAGCCCAAGAATCTTCTCGCAGAATGGGCCCAAAAAATAGCGTAAGCTGAAGTTTGTTGGTGTGAAACGTAAAGCAAAAGTAGGCAAATTGCCAAAGGCAGTTCGTGAGCTTGCTGAAGTCTCCGGAGAGCCTATTGGTGGTTCTAACCTATGCTCCAATTCACCTCAGAGAAGGGCGAATTCTTCTTCTATATTTTCAGCAGGGACGGTGTTATGTGACGGGTCAATTTCAACGACTGATATCGCTCATTGCAGTAATAAAATCTGGGTGTTACAACGCAAAGCAGTTGCTAGGAGGGTTTGGGAAGCAGCTAAAGAGTTGGGAGTGGAAGGAAATCTATAGGATGACCGGTACTTAGACGTGATAGAGGAGGGTGAATTAAGAGACGAGGCTACTAGTGGCAGGAGGGCGAACCCAACCGGTGTTCCATGAATCTATTATCTTTGAATATTCGTGGGTGGGGCGACAGTGGCAAGCGTCGCCGGTTAGCGTCTCTTATTCGTACAGGTAACTTTAATTTCATTTATCTTCAAGAAACCAAGAGGGAGGTTATTGTGGAAAGGGAGGTTAGTTTATTGTGGGGGAATCAACCTTTTAAGTGGTTTGCACAACCCTCTAGAGGTCTGTCTGGTGGGGTTTTATGTTCATGGATTGATGGTTCTTGTTCTATTCTATCGAATTTCATTGGTGATGGTTTTGTTGGTATTACTATTGCTTTTCAGAATGTCCCGATTGTGGGCTGAGTTGTTGGGTGTTAAGCAGTCGGTGACTGTCGGTGAATGCTGTATTGTTGGGGACTTTAACGTTGTGACTAGTGTATCTGAAAGGAAGGGAAGGAGTGGTGATAGTTCTTCGGTTGAAATTGAAGAATTTAATAATTTCATCTCTGATATGGAGCTCTTTGAGGTTTCGGTGTCTGGTAAGGAGTATTTTTGGTTTAACCCAGATGGTTTGTCTATGGCCAGGATTGACAGGTTTTACATTTCGGAAGGTTTGATTGATTTATGGGGTATTTCGGGTCAGTGGATTGGTAGTCGTGATATATCGGATCATTGCCCTATATGGTTGATTCGCTCAATTAAGGAATGGGGTCCCAAGCCTTTTCGTCCCTTTAACGCTTGGCTTGAGCATCCTGAGTTTTTATCTTTTGTTAAGGAGTGTTGGGGGAGCTTTGATGTAGCGGGAAGAAAGGCTTTCGTTGTCAAAGAGAAGTTCAAAATGCTAAAGGAGAAGGTGAGGGGTTGGAATAGAGAAGTCTTCGGGAAATTAGATTTGAATATTGAAGGCTTGGTCAAAGATTTGAATGCCTTGGATTTGGTTTTTAGTGAAGGTTGGTCTAATGAAGCGGTGGTGAATAGGAGAGAAATTTCGGCTTCTTTTTGGAAAGAGCTTCGCTTCAAAGAGGCAATGCTTTCCCAAAAATCTAGAGTAAGATGGGTTAAGGAGGGGGACATGAACTCTAAATACTTTCATTCTTTGATGAAATATAGAAGAAGGAGGTGTAACATTGTGATTTTAAGAGATAATGGTGAGATGATAGAGGAGGTGGAAGAAGTTAAAGCTAATGTCATGAGGCATTTTAAGGAGTGTTTTGGAGAAGAATTACTCTCGTCCTACTCTTGGTGGTCTTTCTTTCAAGCAATTATCAGGTACGGATTCTGCTTTCTTGGTTGAACCTTTTACCGAAGATGAGATTAAGAATGAGATTTGGAGATGTGATGGTGATAAAAGTTTGGGTCCGGACGGTTATAATCTAAGATTCATCAAGCTATGTTGGGATTTGTTGAAAAAAGATGTGGTTGACTTTCTCAATGAATTCCATGAAAATACTTTTCTTCCTAAAGCGATTTCGGCTTCTTTCATTGCTCTTATTCCTAAAAAGGAGAATCCCCAAGGATTGGGTGGCTTTCGTCCTATTAGCTTGATTGGTAGTCTTTATATGATTTTGTCTAAGGTTCTTGCGAATCGGGTGAAGAAGGTGCTTCCAAATGTTATCTCTTTTTGCCAATCGGCTTTCTTAGGAGGTAGGAAAATTCTGGATGGTGTTGTGGTGGTAAATGAGATTGTTGATTTTGCTAAGAGATCGAAGGATGATTGCTTGTTGTTTAAGGTTGATTTTGAAAACACGTATGATTCCATTTCTTGGGATTTTTTGCTTTATATGATGAATAGGATGAGTTTCCCGCGGAAATGGATCTCTTGGATGCAAGCGTGTGTTTGTTCTAGTACCATGTCGGTGCTAGTGAATGGTAGTCCAACCGGTGATTTTAAAGTCCATAGGGGTTTGAGACAAGGGGACCCGTTGTCTCCTTTCTTATTTCTTATTGTTTCTAAAGGATTGGCGGCGATGGTGAACAAAGCGGTGGAGATTGGCTCTTTTCATTGTTACTCTGGATGATTCCTTGAGTTTTTCTATCACGCAATTTGTGGATGACACAATGTTGATGGGGAAAGCATCTTGGGAGAATTTATGGGCTATCAAATCTATTTTGAGAGGGTTTAAATTAGTGTCAGGTTTGAAGGTGAACTTCCACAAGAGTAAGCTTATTGGTGTCAACATCTCGGAGGATTTTTTACATATCGCCGCCACTTTTCTTCATTGTAGAACGAAGTCTATTCCGTTCAAGTTTTTGGGGATCCCGGTGGGGGCTAATCCGAGAAGGGTTTCAACTTGGAAACCGGTGCTAGATATGCTTAGAAAATGACTTTCTTCTTAGAGAGGTCGCAATCTTTCAATTGGAGGGCGGATAACTCTCATCAATTCGGTATTGAATAGCATCCCTCTTTATTTTTTTCACTTTCTATAAAGCTCCTAAGGGGATTATAAATGCTATGATTAAAATCCAAAGGGATTTTTTGTGGAATATCAATGACGGAGAGTGGGGAATGTATTGGATAGCTTGGCAGAAGATTTGTAGACCAAAGAAGGAGGGTGGCCTTGGAATCAAAAATTTAGAGAAATTCAATGTGGCTTTGTTAAATAAATGGAAGTGGAGGAGCTTGATGGATGAAGATGCTTTATGGAAGGGGTTGTTGAGGCATAGGTACGGTGATTTTGCTTCAATTTTTCTCCACGACTCTCACTTAGCTATTAGTAGGGGTCTCAAAGGATCTATTTGGTGGCGGGATTTGATTATGTTGAATGATAATGAACTTGTCGGAAACTTCAGTTCTTGTATTAGGAGGAAATTGGGTAGCGGTAGTGTTGTTTGTTGCCAAGTGGCTTCAGTCTCAAGAGGGGAGGTGAATTGAGATTTAAAAACTTTTGAAAACTTTTTCCCCTTTTCAATGGCTTAGATTAATTTTCGCGCAGGTTAAGTGGAAGCGAAGGAATTAGAAAATAAAGCAATAAAGCACACAGAGATTTATACTGGTTCGGTCACCTCCTAGTGACCTACGTCCAGTCCTCACACCCTTGTGAGATTTTCCACTATCACAAAACAAGGCTTACGGGTGCCTTGGAAACCTTTACAGACCCAGGCACTCTTCACCTAGGATCCCCCCACCTATTGAAGAGCCCTCAAATCTAACCACAATACAACAAGAGATACCCCACCCTTGTTACAGCAAGTTGCCCCAGAAATATACCTCACTTCCTAGTCCAAACAGCTACCCTAAAGCGATACCCCACTCCCTAGTACAAATCACAACAAGTAAACAATTACAAAAGTAAAGACCAAAATACCTCTAATGTAGGCAGATATTACAACTTGAAGATTCCAACCCCGACTAACCCTTGTGAGAGATCAGCTCTGACGGACCAACAGTGCGTGAAGAGCAAAAATGAAAATGTAAAGGGTTTTTCAAAATGATGCAATTGATCGTGAAATGGGTTGTTAGAAATGTGAAGTATGAAGCCTCTATTTATAGGCTATTACTTCTTGAGACAATCCCAAACCCTAAGGACTAGCCTTACTTCTTGAGACATGATTCTTTAGTCTTGATTGTCTTGGATTGTGACTTTTATATTTTGTCACTTTCATCAACTTTGGCCATCAACTTTGGCCATCAACTTTGGCTTTGTCTTTTTCATCATCAGAATCTGACCTGCAACATAAGTTACCCGCAGTACAAGATATCCACATTCTCCCCCTTTTTGATGATGACAAAACTTTACTCATCTTAAGGTGGGAAGTTAGTTCAAGCAAATAATGCATATATATGATACTCCCCCTATCATGATGCTCCCCCTGTTTTATTGACTCGATGCAAAGTATGCACGGTGACAATGCTATGACAATGTTATGCTTATTCTATATGCTTAATGCAACACTATATTTCTCCCCCTTTTTGTCATGATCAAAAGGGTCGACATATGATAAAGTTTGCGAGTCGAAACAACATTTGTTTCATTCAAATAGAAGAGGAATGAAAAAGAAGCTTTCTTTTTGTAAAGGTTTCGTGAAAATATCAGCTAGCTGTTTTGACGATTCAACAAATTCAATCACACAATCGCCTTTTTGGACATGAACTCTAAGAAAATGATGTCTAATTTCTATATGTTTGGTCCTAGAGTGCTGAACGGGGTTCTTTGTAAGATTGATAGCGCTAGTGTTGTCGCATTTTATTGGGATATGATCTAATTCTACACGATAGTCAAGAAGTTGTTGCTTCATCCAGGGGATTTGTGCGCAGCAACTTCCTGCTGCAACATATTCTGCTTCAGCAGTTGACAGTGCGACACTGACTTGTTTCTTACTGTGCCAAGAGACTAATGCACTGCCTCGTATTTGACATGTTCCACTAGTGCTTTTTTCTATCCAACTTACAACCTGCAAAATCAGAGTCTGAATATTCTATAAGGCTGCATGTGGCGCCTTTGGGGTACCACAGACCAACATTTTGAGTGCCTACAAGATATCTCATTATTCTTTTGACAGCTACTAAATGCGACTCTTTTGGATTTGCTTGATATCTAGCACACATGCAAACACTAAACATGATATCCGGTCTACTAGCAGTTAAATAGAGAAGAGAGCCAATCATACTTCGATATTTGCTTAGTTCTACCGATTTACCTTCTTCATCTTTGTCTAAGTAGCATGAAGTGCTCATTGGAGTGGACATTTCTTTTGCTTTGTCCATTTCGAATCTCTTAAGTAGTTCTTTGCAATATTTTGATTGAGAGATGAAGATGCCATTGATGGTTTGTTTTATTTGAAGCCCAAGGAAGAAGTTGAGTTCTCCCATCATTGACATTTCAAACTCACTCTGCATACTACTAGAAAATTCTTTGCAAAGGAATTCATTAGTAGCACCAAAAATAGTGTCATCCACATAAATTTGCACACGCAAGATGTCATCTTTTGTCCTTTTTATGAAAAGTGTAGTGTCAACTTTCCCTCTTTGAAAATCATGATTGAGTAAAAACTTGCTCAATCTTTCGTACCAAGCTCTAGGAGCTTGTTTCAGACCATATAGAGCCTTTTTGAGTTTAAAAACGTGATCTGGTTTTTTATAATTTTCAAAGGCAGGTGGTTGTTCAACGTACACTTCCTCTTGAATAAAACCATTTAAAAAAGCACTTTTCACATCCATTTGATACAATTTAAAATCCATAACTGATGCAAAAGCAAGTAGCATGCGAATAGCTTCTAATCTAGCTATGGGGGCATATGTTTCATCATAGTCTATTCCTTCTTCTTGATTGTAACCTTAAGCAACTAGTCTAGCTTTGTTTCTAACAATTATGCCTGATTCATCTAGTTTGTTTCTAAGCACCCATTTTGTACCTATTATTTGATTTGTTTTCAGGCCTGGGGACAAGATCCCATACTTTGTTTCTTTCAAATTGATTTAACTCTTCTTGCATAGCAATAGTTCAGTGTTCATCTTCTATAGCTTCATCTAGATTTTTAGGTTCAATTTGAGATACAAAAGCTATATGATTACATGCGTTTCTAAGAGAGTTTCGAGTAGTTACCCCTTTTGATACATCACCTAAAATGTTTTCAAGCGAGTGGTCCCTGGGAATTCTCCATTCCTTTGGTAGCTCACTGCTTGATTCTTCTTCAGTTCTTTCTTGAGGAGCGAACTTAGTCCCTTCCTCTTTATCTTTCTCCTTTTCATCTAACCTTGATTATTCCCGTTCATCTGGAACATTATCAATAACCTTTCCCAGCCTTTTGGGGTTAGTCTCATCAAATGTAACATGCACAGATTCCTCAATTACTTTATTTCTTTTATTGAAAATTCTAAAGTCCTTGCTAGATAAAGAGTAACCAAGAAAAATTCCTTCATCAGCCTTAGCATCGAATTTTCCTAAGTTATCCTTTCCATTATTTAATACAAAGCATTTGCAACCAAAAGCGTGTAAGTGTGCAATATTTGGTTTTCTCCCCTTGTAAAGTTCATATGGGGTTTTCTTTAAAATAGGCCTAATCAAAACTCTATTCATAACATAACAAGCAGTACTTACAGCATCCGCCCAAAAGTATTTTGGAATGTCGAGATCATTTAGCATTGTTCTGGCAAGGTCTTCCAATGATCTATTCTTCCTTTCAACGACTCCATTTTGTTGAGGAGTTCTAGGTGCTGAGAAATTGTGATTTATACCAAGTTCTTCACATAAGCTTTCAAACCTTTCATTTTCAAACTCTCCACCGTGATCGGATCGAATGGAGATGATTTTCAATTCTTTCTCATTTTGAATGCTACGAGCAAGCTTCTTGAAAGCTCCAAATGCATCACTCTTATTTGCGAGAAAGAGTGTCCAAGTGAACCTTGAATAATCATCTACTATAACGAGAGCATAGTAGTTTCCACCATAACTTTTTGTCCTTGAGGGACCGAATAAATCCATGTGTAACAGCTGCAGTGGTTTGTTAGTAGACACAATATTCTTTGATTTGAAAGACACTTTAACCTGTTTACCTTTTTGGCATGCATCACACAGTTTATTCTTTTCAAACTTGATATTTGGAAGACCACTAACTAGATCCTTAGACACTAACTTGTTTAGATGATCCATATGAATGTGAGCTGCTCTACGATGCCATAACCAAGAATTTTCTTCCTTACTAATGAGACAGCATGCATTATGAGATGAAACACTATCAAGACTCATCATGTATATGTTTTCTACTCTGTTTCCTATCATTCTAACTTGTTTACTTATTTTATCCTCAATGATGCATGAACCTGAATCAAATATTACTCTATTTCCTTTATCACATAGTTGGCTAATACTTAGTAAGCTATGTTTAAGACCTTCAACATAAAGCACATTATCAATAGCAGTAGATAGATCCTTACCAACTTTACCTTCACCGAGGATTCTTCCTCTGTTGTTGTCACCATAAGTCACATGACCGCTTGACCTGGGGGTAAGAGTTAAGAACTTTGTAATATCTCCAGTCATGTGCTTTGAGCATCCGCTGTCAAGGTACCAATCTGACCCCCGTACCTTGAAGCATACCTCATTTTCGTTGTCGGTGTCATGATCAGCCATTAGTGCAACTTGAGCTTCTTCGTTCTCTGATTCATCTGATGAATCCATGCAGTTGTCTTCCCATGCGATGTAGGCTTTTCTTCCTTTGTTTTCTTTGGATGCCCTCTTTTCGAACTTTGATTCCTTTCTTTGTAGATTAGGACATTCCATCTTCATATGCCTGGGTTTCCCACATTCATTGCAAGTAAGAGGACCGGATGAGCTTTCTTTCCTTTTAGGGTTGAAGTTTCTTTTAGAATAATTTTTCCGTTTCATAAACCGTTTGAACCCTCGAACCATAAGAGCCATGCTTTCCTCATTTTCATCATCCTCATTGTCTGAATCTTCGCTCTCACAAAGTTGACTTGAACTAGATGCTTTCAGTGCCAAGCTTTTCTTTTTCTTGTCATTATTTTCGTGCTCAGCCAGCCGGGTGAGCTCTATTTCATGCTCTTGAAGTTTTCCAAATAGAGTGGCAAGTGACATGGTAGCTAAATTTCTCGATTCAGCTATAGCAGTTACCTTGGGTTGCCATTCTCGATTCAAACATCTCAGAACTTTATTGATTAGATCATCAGCAGGGAATGACTTTCCTAACAAGCTTAGTTGATTCACTATGTGAGTGAACCTCTTTTGCATTTCCGGTATTGTTTCACCTGTATTCATTCTGAACAGCTCGTACTCTCTGATAAGGTGTTAGTTCTTGCTCTTTTAACCTCACTAGTACCCTCATGAGCTACTTGAAGATTATCCCACATTTCTTAAGCAGATTTACAGTTGGAAACTCTAAAAAATTCATCAGGACTCAAAGCAGAAGTAATTATGTTTTTAGCCCGCAGATTATGTTGAACTTTTCTCTTTTCCTCATCAGACCATTCATTTCTCCCTTTAATTGTAAGAATACCATTTACCATATGCGTGGGGGCATACAGTCCTTTTTCCATAGCATCCCAAACATCTAAGTCTACCCCTTTCAATAAATATTCTCATTCTTTCTTTCCAGTGTGCGTAATCTTTCCCGTTGAATTCCGGAGGACGGGTAAGAGAAGCACCCTCTTGCGTAGACCAACCTGAAGCAATTTCTCTTGAAGCTGCTAGGCCCTTTATACAAGAGTCTAGCTCTAATACCACTTGTTGCCAAGTGGCTTCAGTCTCAAGAGGGGGGGTGAATTGAGATTTAAAAACTTTTGAAAACTTTTTCCCCTTTTCAATGACTTAGATTAATTTTCGCGCAGGTTAAGTGGAAACGAAGGAATTAGAAAATAAAGCAATAAAGCACACAGAGATTTATACTTGTTCGGTCACCTCCTAGTGACATACGTCCAGTCCTCACACCCTTGTGAGATTTTCCACTATCACAAAACAAGGCTTACGGGTGCCTTGGAAACCTTTACAGACTCAGGCACTCTTCACCTAGGATCACCCACCTATTGAAGAGCCCTCAAATCTAACCACAATACAACAAGAGATACCCCACCCTTGTTACAACAAGCTGCCCCAGAAAGATACGCCACTTCCTAGTCCAAACAGCTACCCTAGAGAGATACCCCACTCCCTAGTACAAATCACAACAAGTAAACAATTACAAAAGTAAAGACCGAAATACCTCTAATGTAGGCAGATATTACAACTTGAAGATTCCAACCTCGACTAACCCTTGCGAGCGATCAGCTCTGACGGACCAACAGTACGTGAAGAGCAGAAATGAAAATGTAAAGGGTTTTTCAAAATGATGCAATTGATCGTGAAATGGGTTGTGAGAAATGTGAAGTATGAAGCCTCTATTTATAGGCTATGAGAAAAATATTAACGTTGAAAGCACTTCCCAGCAGTGGAGGCTTTGATAATTGAAGTAAAATGGGTTTTAAGTGAGTAATTATCATGCGGGAAAAATAGTGAGTCATAAGGGCAAAATAGTTGTTTCTATGGTTTTAATAGACCATCAGCTGAGAGCAATTAAGTTACTCCTCACTCACACAAAAACACCACACCTCGCTTCATTTCAGAAAAAAAACAGAAACGTAGAAGTGAGAGAGAGGGAGGAACTCGAGAGAGTGAGAGGAGGAACAAGGAAGAAGAACTCCCAAATCCTTCAATGCATGTGTGAGTTGTTTTGCCCATTCTCTCCCATTTTTAATCCTCTACTCATAGATACTAAAATCACAAGCTGATTCCCTCTCCATTTCCATCTACCAGTTTTGAATCCTAGAGCTCAAATTAGCTAAAAATGGAGTTTGAAGCATTTGGGTTCTTGTAGAGGGTCCAAGGAGGTGCTATATTTAGTTAGAAAGCTTAGGAGCCAGCAATATTGTGAATAAAAGCTTAAAGGAGGGGTTTTTGGTTACTGGAATTCGAGTTGGTTCGTTTGGGTCAGCTTTGGGGCGATTTGAATAGCGTGGAAATCGATACGGGGACCGTTCGTGAGGTTACGTGGTTGTTGCATTCCGTGGATTCGCTGTTTTTGGTGTTTTTCATCACTTCGGGGGAGTTCTATACTCGCTTAGGGATGTTTTTTTATACTGAGTGTGCATGTTTCTGAATCAAGGTGCTTCGCGTTTTGTTTCAAAAAGAATCGAGTCAAAAACCGTATTTACGAACATATGCATTTTGAAGTGTTTGAATGATTGATTATTTGATGATATTATGATTGTGTGGAACTGGTTATGTTGCTGTTCTGGACTGAATTAGTGTATGATGAGATTCGGGAATTGATCGGAACGGGTATTGGAACGATCAAAACGGCCAAGTTTTCATGAAAAATCACAGTTCTGGGCTAATGATGAACACGCACGGATCGTGCGCCCCAGTGGCACGGACCGTGCGTCCTGTTCGCAGGTTGCCTCACTTTGCTTTTCAATCATTACCTTGAAGTTTTTGAATACTCCCAATACTTCACTCTTCCTTTTGATCAAGTACACCCATGTCATTCTAGTGTACTCGTCAATGAAGGTGACAAAGTACTTGTTCCCTCCTAATGAACTGGCCTTAAAGGGACCACAAACATCAGAAAATATCACCTCTAACTTCTTGTCTGCTCTGCCTGACACCTCTGATTTGAAGGAGTTTCTTGGTTGCTTCGACTTGCAGCAACTATCACATACTTCGACAGGTACCTTTACTGCTGGCAACCCATGAACCATCTTCTTCTCATGTAGTTGACTCAAGCTTTTGAAGTTTAGGTGGCCAAATCTTCTGTGCCACTTCCAGTGCTCCTCTTCGACAGTGGTTTTGAGGCATTGCTCTTCGACTACTTGCAATTTGATCTTGAAGGTTCTGTTACTCTACATCGACACCTTCAGGATCATTTTCTTGTTTGAATCAAACAAGCTGAAACTGTTATCATCCATCTCGACAAAGAATTTCTTCTCAATCATCTTCCCAATATTTAGCAGATTGCTCCTCATCTTTGGTACATAGAACACTTCCTGAATATAGCACCACTTTCCATCTTTCGACAGGAACTTTATGGTACCAATTCCTTCTGCAGTGACTCTGCTGTTGTCTGCAAATCTTATTCTTTTGCTTATCTGCTTCAATTCGACAAACCATTCCTTTTGGCAGCACATGTGGTTTGAGCATCCTGTGTCGAGATACCATTCGACAGATTTCTCTTCAGTCGAATTTGTATCTGCCTTCAGCAACAGCAATTCTGTGTCAGTAGCTGTCATGAAGGATAGTTCTTCATCATCGTTGCTGGCTATGTTGGAGGCATCACCAGTGTCACCACTGCCCTGCCACACACACATTGCACAAGTATCTTGAGCATCACAAGTGTTTCCACTTTCACTAGTGTTCCCACTGTTTTGCTCGCTACTTTCAGCAACTTTTACATTGAGATGAGTGTCTTCTTCAATCTCATCATCTATGACTGCCATTAGCATTAACCCTTCTGAGTCAGAGTCAGAATCTATGCCTCCATCACTTGAAAATTTGGCTTCAGCATCTTTATCCCTAGGAACCTTCTTGTTCTTGCATCTGTTCCTATAATGCCCAAATTGCTGACAGTTATAACACTGCACCTTCGACAGATCTTGCTTCTTCTTGTTGAAACTTCCTTGTTCTTCTTTCTTGCTGCTTGATCCTTTTTCTTTACCCTTCCATTTTCCCGTTTCTTTCTTGTTGCCTGCCTTCCAATTTTTCTTAGAGGAGTATGATAGCAAGGCTTGTTCAGTTTCTTTCTCTGAACTTCTCTGCCTATTTCTCAATTCATGAGCCTCTAAGGAACCTTGAAGTTCATCTAACTTCAATTCATCTATGTTCTTGAATTCTTCAATAGCAGTTACGACATAGTCGAATTCTTGAGTTAAGGATCTAAGCACTTTTTCTACTTTACTTGTTTCAGATACAGTTTTACCATTGCCTTCCATTTGATTAGTTAGAGCTACTAACCTCGTAATGAATTCTCCAATTGATTCTCCATCTTTCATCTTCAAAGCCTTGTATTGTTTTCTGAGAGACTACAGGGGTATCTTCTTCAGTCTATCTGCTCCTCCATATGAATTCTTGAGGATATCCCACGCTGCTTTTGCTGAATCACAGTCAATGATCAGGTTCAGAATATTTGAATCAACACTTTGGTGAATCAAGAACAGCCCTTTTCCATCTTTCTTTCTCAGTAAATGGTGGTTGTTCCTCACCGCTTCAGTGGCGTTTGCTGCCAATGGTGGAACACCATCATTCACGACATCAAGTACATCTTGATAACGAAACAGGACCTTCATCTGCGCACACCACAGTTCGTAATCCTTTCCATCAAAGATAGGGAGGTTCCCCGGAATTCCTCCACCAGCGTTATCTCGCATTGCCATGAATCTTGAAGGATCTTTATAGCTCTTGATACCAGTTTGTTGGGGAATACTGCGGAAAAGGAGAAGGAAAGGAACCGAAAACGCAGAAAAAGAGGGAAAGACTGGGCAAGACAATTAAACAGTAAAACTGAAATTTCATTTTCCTACTGGTGTTGAAACCAGTGGTGTCGAAAACTACACAAGTAAAAGTATAATATGTAAACTGTATTGTGAACATCTTTAACTACAAGGGGATAGCAAAGTATATATACAAGATGTACTGCCCATATTGGGCCCATGATTCGACTGGGCCACTAAATGGCCCATTAGATGATTTACTAATTACACCTAACAATATTAAGAGCAATTGAATTACAACATATTCAATATGGACAAGAATAACGCAGTTATTGATTGTCTTCTTAACTATACCAGATATAATTCTCAAATGGTATATTGGCATATTTAATACCATGATCTGATGATATATAATATAATATTTATATATATAAAAATAATAACACACATATCTTATGTGTATTTATATTATATGGCCCAATAATATTGATATTCCTTCTGGTGCCAAAATGTTAATTAGATATGGGTTTACGTACTCTTTTAGTATCTTTGTAATTCTCATATCAATAAAGATTTGCTCATCCTTTAGTTACGTGCTATTTATTTTCCTTCCTTTTTTTTAAGATAAAAGAAAGAGGCCATTGGTAACGTTATTTTTGTACAATTAATTAATCAACACAAATTGGACATAAGTGGATAGGAACTAATTACATTTTTTTTGGTGTACGGAAACTAATTAATCATGTATGGAACTGAAATCAATTTGTATTAGATATTTTCTCTTGTTTAATTTAATAAAAAAAATTAACTTGAAAAACAGAAAATTGCAATGAAAATGCGGCAAGAGAATAATCCTTGATTGATCTCAATTTTCTATGTCAATTATGTTATTCATTTCTGTCTCAAAGAGATTGAGCGAGAGAATGCAAACCAATCCCTATGTGAATATTGATTGAGGTCTGAACCGTCACAGATAGTTAACTCACTGTCTAGCCGCGGCGGTTCACAATAATCACCGTAGCTCTAGCGCCGCGAATTGCTATTTTTGAATTAGTGTTATAAAGCTATAAATTCGAAGACTTGAATAAAAACGTTAAAAGGAAAATTGCAAGCTAACTTTTAGCTAAGAAGTGTTCATGACAAGAAAAAGTTATACTCAAAATTTAGTATATAAATGTAAAGCACTAATTTTATAATTTAGTAATGTTTGAAAAATGAACCTAAGAAATGCATAAAGTTTTATCACTATACCTAAAAGTAATGTGTTATTACCTATACGTAACTCTAAATTATATTTTTTTTAGTATACATTAGTGCAAAAAATTATTATATATTAATACATCATTCTTTAATTAACTAATGTACCAATTTAATTTTATGCACCTTCTAAACCAACAAAAAATGACTGACCATTCTAAAAAAAACAAACTCATAATTTTTTTTTCATATTATAAGTCTAAGTTTTTCTAAAAATATATGTTTCATTTGATTTTAAAATATCTTTTGCATTGGTCTCTTTTAAAGGAAGTCATGATAAGGTGAACGTAGAAGAGAAGTAGAATCTAGGGTTGGTTCGAGTGGTAACTGGGCTCGGATCCCACCCCAGTCTTGGGTTCGAATTTTGGATGTGGCAAAAAAAATTCTGTTGGAAGAGGAGAAACACATGGACCGGCAAAGCCGGGTTTACACCAATATGCAAGTAATGCATCTACTATTCCAAGGAACACAAACATTGACCACCAACATTGACCACCACTAGCCATCGTTGACCAGCTGTTGACCAATCATTGATACTAGCGCATCAACCAAAGCACACAGAAGCAACTTGGAGGGAATGTCTTGCAATCCTCATGCTCCACTTGTCGATTGCGACCTGGGGGCTCCGGTGGCAGTGGAGTAGCTGCTACGACAGCATAAGGTAAATTCCGCAGTGGTGGAACAAATGTTGGCAACGGCTCCTCATTAATGACAATGGATGAATGCATCTCTTCGATGGAAGGAAACAAATACTTCGATTCTTGAAGGACAACCATCGGCGATTCAGCCGGCAGAGAAGCTGAAAGAGGGTCGGTAGTTACTGATGCAGTGTCCGCTAAGTCTGATTCGGCGATATCTGATTCGGCGATCATTTCCGTAGTCGATTCAGAATGCGAAGCAAATTCCAAATATGAAGCGAATTCTGAACTGGAATCCAAAGGTTGAGAGGATGAACCACGATCCTCGGATACAAAGTCGTCAGTATCGGAATCGGCGGCAGTTGGGGAAACCCAAGCAGTCAATGACAAAGTTTGAAGCGAATTCTGTAGCTGAATCCAAGGGCAGTGCCGAAGGAAGCGGATGAACTTCCCCATAGACAGAGGAAAAACGAATCTCTAATTTACGGAGGAATTGTGCCCAAGAAGTGATCTGGTGATTCCTATGCATTCATTGATACCATGTGAGTGTTGCGCCATCGAGGTAGGACGAGGCAATGGCGAGGCACTGTTCTTCAGGTGTATGTTGGTGAATGAAAAAGTGAGAGATCATGAAGATCCAATCATGGACATTTGTACCATCGAACTGGGAAACAGGGGGGAATGAAGAACTCATGGTAGGGAGGGGTTCAACACAATGAAAGCACAATTGTTATGTTCTCAGAATTCGAGGACTGAGATACCTCCTAAAGAAGGGTTAAAGAGAGGAAATAGACTTTGAATGATTTCATTTGATACCAATTATGAGGTCAATACAATGCTTATATAAGCTTGTGGATACACACCATAAAGGAGGATACATCACCCACACAATAACATTGCTACCTTACAAACTAATAAGATAATATCTCTAAAAATCCCCTTCTAGAATATACTAAAGGATTAGGGTTTTTAGTTGTGAACAAAGGATTAGTTGTCTAAGGAATTAGAGATTAATTAATGTTGTGGGTTTGATAACAAAATGAAAGAGGAGGTTATTTTCTCTATTAAATCAGTTTACAATAATGTGTAACCAATGGAAGTTCATTCCTAACTTCTTCTATCATCTCGTAAACTTCGTGTTCTTCGTTCTTTATTAAAAATACAAAAACATGTTATTGTCTTTACTATAAAAGTTCTCGTTACTTTACAATATCACTCAAACTTCGGTTCATTTGTATTCGTTTATTGGTATTTGCATTCGATCCTTGAGTTCGACACTCGGTCTTACCGTTTTATTATTACTTGCATTGATTTGATACACTTTCCAATTTCGCCGTAGATTGAAATTACATTTACCAGTAAATTCAAAGGGAATCGCTAATTCGAACCCGTATGTATTTTAGTTTTTTGTTAGTTTTTTTCTATTACTTTATACCTTATTTTACACATTTTGCTTTGACGGTTGTTTGAGTTTTCTATTTTTCACAGTGTATGTGTGGAACAGTAGACCCTAAAGATTTACTCTTCAACCTTGAGATTAAAAAGACTGCTAAAGCAAATCGAAAGGCTGCAAAAGAGAGAAGACTCAAAGAAAGAGAGGCAGTAAGAGAAGAAGAGAATGTGTGTGAGGTTCTTGTGATTGAAGAGATGGAGGACCCTCCAGTTAGACGCACTCTTTGTGATTATGGATATCGTGACAAAAACCGGCAAATATTACTGATTGCGTATCAACCAGTGACTGCTAATAGGTTTGAGATCAATCTTGGACTGTTCCGTGAATTGAGGGAGATGCAATTTGGTGGAAGACCATGTGAAGATGCAAACAAGCATCTAACCAATTTTGCACAACTATGTGAAACAGTGAAAGTGGATGGTAGTACTTATGAAGCTAAGAAACTGAGGCTTTTTCCATTCTCTCTAAAGGATGAAGCCAAAGAGTGGTTTGATTCACAACCTGAAGGTAGCATCACCACTTGGAATGATCTTGAAGACAATTTCCTTGAACAATTTTCCCCCCATTCCTTGTTCATTAAGAAGAGGGGAGAAATCAACAGTTTTGAGCAAAAAGAGGGTGAGTCACTCTATGAGACTTACAAAATATTCAAGATCACATTGAAGGCTTGGCCAAATCATGGTTTTGATGATCATCAAGAAGCTAGCTCTAGAAATCAAGAGGCATCCATCAGAAATCTTGAGACTCAAGTGGGCCAATTGGTCAAGCAAATTGCTCAAAGACCTCCGGGAACTCTCCCTAGTGACACTGTCCCTAATCCAAGGGGCAAGAAATAGTGAATGTCGTGACCACAAGGAGTGGAAAGACGGATGAAGCTGTGACAAAAAAGAGCCCAAAAAATTTTAGAGTCCAATGACAATGCTTCAGCAGGTGTTGTTGAACCTTCTAAGGTGCAAGAGGATCCTACTGTGCAAGAGGAGTCTAAGCTTCCAAAGCCAATCATCAAGCTACCTTTCCTTCAAAGATTGAAGAAGGAGCAAGATGAAAAGTAATTTGGTAAGTTTGTAGATGTTTTCAAAAAGTTACAAATTAACTTTCCTTTTGCAAAAGCTCGTGAAGAAATGCCCGCATATGCTAAGTTCATGAAAGATATCCTTTCAAAGAAGAGGAGGATCGTGGATGAGGAGATGGTCACGCTCACCGAGGAGTGTAGTGCAATCTTACAAAGAAAGCTTCCACAAAAACTCAAAGATCCCGGAAGTTTCTCTATTCCCTGCACTATTGGGGATAGAAATTTTGGGAAAGCTCTAAGTGATCTTGGGGCAAGTATCAGTTTAACCACTATCCAATTTTAAAAAGCTGGGGATTAGTCAGATAAAGAACACCATGATGACTTTTCATCTAGCCGATCGTTCAATGAAGCATCCATATGGTGTTGTTGGGGATGTTCTTGTGAAAATTGACAAATTTATCTTTCCGGTGGATTTTGTGGTTCTCGACATGGAAGAAGACAATGACATCTCATTGATCTTGGGCAGACCTTTCCTAGCGACTATTAGAGCTATAATTATGTGGCGGATGGAACCTTAACATTGAAAGTCCAAGATGAAGCTGTGACCTTTAAAGTGCTCAAGGCTATGGAGCATCTAAAGGGAAAGGAAGGGTGCTACCGAATTGAGGTTCTTGATTCCATCATTGTTAAGGAATTTCAAGACCAAATTCCTTACTTACCTCTTGAGAAAGCTCCTGTGTCATCAAATGAGGAGGTTGAAGAAAGGTGCGATTCCGAGGTAAAAGAAGCCATTGCTATGTTATACTATCTTTGTGGCATCGATTGTACAAGTTTCTGTTCCCAGATCAAGAACATTCCTTGGCTGCGAGTTAAACGATCGCTGCAGCTCGTAAAGGGCTAGATCCATAACACTCAGACCTGGCTTACTCTCTCCATGCACCTCCTAAGTGGGAAGAGTTGACAATTCAAGAAAAATGCATCCAAGAAGAAGTGAAGAAAACACTTGTGGTTGAACTCAAGCAATTACCGTCCCATTTGAAATATGTGTTCCATGGTGAGGGGAATGTGTATCCTTCTATCATTAACTCCAACTTGAGCCAACTGCAGGAGGAGAAGCTACTTAGAATCTTGATAGAGCACAAGAGTGCTATTGGTTGGTCCATTGAGGATTTGAAGGGAATTAGTCCTTCATTTTGCATGCATAAGATCCTGGTGGAGGATGATCATAAGTCGGTGGTGCAACCATAAAGAAGATTAAATCCAGCTATGAAAGAATTGATAAGAAAAGAAGTTGTGAAGCTCCTTGAAGCCGGCGTTATTTATCCCATCTCAGACAGTTCTTGGGTGAGTCTCGTCCAAGTTGTTCCTAAAAAGGGCGGGACCACTGTCGTCATGAATGAAAAAAATGAATTGATCCCTGCAAGAACTGTCACGGGATGGCGAGTTTGTATTGATTACAGAAGGATGAATAATGCAACAAGGGGATTTGTTTTGGGACACCGCATCTCCCACAAGGGGATTGACGTTGGCTGTGCTAAAGTTGAAGTCATTCAAAAACTTCCCCCTCCTACCAATGAAAAAGGTATTAGAAGCTTCTTAGGTCATGTTGGGTTTTATAGGAGGTTCATAAAAGATTTTTCAAAGATTGCAAAACCTCTTACTAATTTGCTTGTGAAGGACATTCCCTTAGTGTTCAATGAGGAATGTCTAAATGCCTTTAACACTCCAAAAGATAAACTGGTAACTGCCCCTATTGTCACTACTCCTGATTGGAGCTTACCTTTTGATATTATGTGTGATGCAAGTGACATTGTTGTGGGGGTAGTCTTAGGCCAAAGAAAGGATAAATTGTTGCAAGTGATTTACTATGCTAGTCATGTCTTGAATCCTCCTCAACTAAATTATACTACCACTGAAAAAGAGCTTTTGGCTGTGGTTTATGCTTTTGATAAATTTCATTCCTATTTGTTGGGTTTGAAAGTTTTTGTTTACACTGACCATGTTGCACTAAGGTATTTGTTTGCTAAGCAGGAATCAAAGCCAAGGCTACTTAGATGGATCCTCTTTCTTCATGGCTACTTAGATGGTCTGCTGCGTAGGTGTATACCTGAAGAAGAGCAAGAAATATTTTTTTGGCATTGTCATGATTCGGATTATGGAGGACACTTTAGGGGAGACCGTACAGCTGCAAAAGTCCTTCAATCCGGGTTGTATTGGCCTTCAGTGTTTAAAGATGCATTTGCCTATGTGAAGAAATGTGATGTGTGCGGGATTGACTTTATGGGACCATTCCCATCCTCATTCTCTAAACTGTACATCTTGGTTGCGGTCGATTATGTGTCGAAGTGGGTGGAAGCAATAGCCACTCAAACAAATGATGCACAAGTTGTAATGGGTTTCTTGAAGAAAAATATCTTTTCACGCTTTGGAGTTCCTAGAGCTTTGATCAGTGATGAAGAGACTCATTTTTGCAACAAGAAGATGGAGGCCCTTTTGAAGAAATACAACGTGCATCACCGGATAGCTACAGTCTGCCACCCACAAACTAGTGGGCAAGTGGAAGTATCTAACCGACAAATAAAGAAAATCCTTGAGAAGACGGTGAATGTGTCAAGAAAAGATTGGTTAGTAAAGCTTGATGATGCACTATGAGGTTACCAGACCGCTTTCAAGACTCCAACTGGTATTTCCCCTTACCAAATTGTTTATGCCAAAGCTTGCCATTTACCACTTGAATTGGAGCACAAAGCACTATGGGCCACAAAGTACTTTAATTTTGATCTAGCCAAAGCGGGAGAGTCTAGAATTCATCAACTCCATGATCTAGAAGAACTTAGGACTTTTTTTGCCTATAAAAATGCCAAAATCTACAAAGAGAAAACGAAAAAATGGCATGATCATAAAATTCAAAAGAGAGAATTTCGGGAAGGACAACTCGCTCTTTTATTCAACTCAAGGTTGAAACTGTTTCCCGGAAAGTTGAAGTCTCGGTGGTCGGGTCCGTTTGAAATTAAAAAAGTCTTCCCCTATGGTGCAATTGAACTGAAGGACCCAGGTTCAGATAGGAGTTTCAAGGTGAATGGACAACGCCTCAAGCACTACTTTGGTGGTACGATTTAGCGGTCAAAAGAGTATGTTAATTTGATCACCATTTGAAGGACCAATCAACCGTCAAGCTAGTGACGTCAAAGAAGCGCTTCATGGGAGGCAACCCATGCGAGGGAGTTCTATCTCTTCTCTTTTCTTTCCCTGTTTTGTCTCTACCTTTGTCACTATTTTGTTGAACTGTATTTACCTGACACTTGTTCTGTTTCTGAAACAAACTTTGCTGATGGCATGTGATGTACAAGTTGCACTACTCCAAAGGTTTTTAGTTTCTTATTTGTGGTGAGTAGTGCACCTTTATGGATAATTTTTATTGGATTGTGTTTTCAATGACCCTATGTGCTATGCTCTTAAATTCTTATGAACCAATTTAAATGGGACTGATCATGCATCTCGTTGTTTTAAATCTCTTGGATGAAAACCCTCAGATGAATGTTTTGTGACATTTGATTACTTGATTCATTGTGCTTAATGTAATATCATAGTTAACTTGTGAGTTTTGAGCCAAACAGTTAATGTTATTCTTGTGTGCTTCCATTGCTTGTGACACTCTTCAAAACTTGACTTAGTTCTTGACTACTTTTGCATTGCTTATACTCACACACACATGATTGAGGACTTTCTGTTTTTTGGCAGCTAGAGCCTTAAAAAGCCTACCCTTTATTATTGACCATTGTATAGCCCATTTGAGCCTTCAACCTTTTTTTGGAGTATTATCCTCATTACAAGCGATTATCTGAAAAACCAAGTGTCCCGCTTGTTTGGAATTGAGGGGTCTATAGTCACTATTGAACTTGTAGCTCAAAATTAAGTTTGGGGTTGCTTGAGGACAAACAATTGTTTAACTTTGGGGTGGTATACCAAGAGTAGTATATGATGTACTTTCTTATATTATTGATATTATACTCTTTCAAAAGAAAAAAAAAAAGAGAAAAAGAAACAAAAGAGACAAAAGAAGAAGAAAAAAAGAAAAAAAAAAGAGAAAAAGAAATCAAAATCAAATCAAATTAAACCATATAGCAGAAATTACAAGCTCAATTTTGTTTTGTGGGGAATTCTTTGATGAAGTTGGTAAGTGTAGGAAATGTTCAAAAGTGAAAATGGCATTTCTCAATTCCATTCAAGAAAGCCTAGATTCCAAAATTTATCCCTCCTTACCCAAGCCCCATTACAACCTTTAATAAGTCCTCATGATGTGTGTGGTATTTTGTGTGATTGCTTGTCGTAGAATTATGTCAAGCCTATGGTAGTGTGTTGCTTGTGATGTGATTGAAAGTATTACCCTGCAAACACTTGTGGGAGAGAGAAACACTTATAGGTTAGGAACTTCAGTAAAATTATGCACAATTGATGATTGTATGATGTGTTGCTTGAGATTCTAATTTGGGGAGTTTGAATTGTTGATTTTAAGATACAAGAATGCATGCTAGGTCACTCACTGACAACTGTGAAAAGTTAATTGATTTTGAGCTAGTTATGATTGTGGACACTAGAGTCACATCTAGTAATCTTTTTCCAACCCTTGTTTTGCATTGAGTTTGCTTGAGGACAAGCAAATATTTAAGTTTGGGGTAATGATAAATCCATATCACATGCTTGTTTTGAAAGTTAAAAGTTGTGTCTTCCATGAAGATTTTAATGAAAATCACTAAAGTTTGAGCAGATTTTGGAGAATTTGTAAATCTAGTTTTTGTGCGGTGGTTTTGTTGGTTTTTCTTGTATTTTTGTGCACAGGAACTATGTAGGCTAGAGGGGAAGTTTGGAGTGATTTAAGGCAGACTGCATTGCAACAAAATTCTGGCAGCACCAGATGGTCTAATTTTGTACTAAACTTCCACTGGTAGAATTGCACTTAAAACAGTAGCAGTTACGTTTTGCACTGAACTTCCACCAGTGGAAGTTACCTTTTAAAACTGTCTATTTTCCTAGAAGCAGAGTTACGTTTTGCACTGGTAGAATTGCACTTAAAACAGCAGCAGTTAGGTTTTGCACTGAACTTCCACCATTGGAAGTTACCCTTTAAAACTGTCAGTTTTTCTATCAGCAAAGTTAATGACGGGACCCACAACAAAGCTCTTTATTCTGAAATGCGATTGTTTTTCCCCTGCCAAATACTCCATAAATTCATAAACCAAGAAAATCTTGTCTTGTTCATTAAGAGCAGCAAGAACTGAGAAAAAGATAGCACCAACAGTGGTATCATGCACAACAGCTTGGTCAACATCAACTGTGGTAAGACCCAAAATATACCAATAGACTGAAGCCTTAGTGCTAGAGAAAAATAAATGTGTTGACAACTCAGTGGACCCAGTACACCAAGGCAAAATATCATCAATAGCAACATGTCACTGAACAAAGTTTTTCACGAGTCGGTAAAACATCTTTGCACAGACGTCAAAGAAAATGCTTGACCTTAGGAGGAATCTTACACTTCCAAAGCACTCGCCAATCTCCAAAAGAATTCAAATGAGCAATGTCTAAGACTCTCTCCATAAGCAACCTGTAGGCACTACAGACACTATACATTCTGTACTTTTCAGGCCACAAAATACAACAGTCCATGATAACAGCATCAAAGAGAGGTGTGCTCAAATTAAATTGTACCTGCAATATTTGGAGCAAGTAAATGGTTAACAACATTAGCTCTCCATGCCTTGTTCTCATGTTCCAGGAAATCTGACACATAAGAGACCTGATTGGAGGTCCACTTCTCGCCAAAAACATGAATAAGAGACCCATCACCAATCATCCACTGACAACCTTCATGAAGCACCAAACAAGCCTCATGAATACTATGCCAAATGAAACTAGAATTATTACCTCTTTCAGCAGCATAAAATCACCCCTAAGATAATACTTAGCACTATACAACCTTGCCACTAAAGAATCAAGACAATTCCTAAGGAGCCAACCATGTTTCTGCAAAAGCCATATTAAAGACATAAAGATTAAGAAATCCCAAGCCCCCATGATCCTTATCAACATGATGCTTATCCCATGATAACCATCTATAATTTCTCTCCTACTGGTGCCACTACCACCCCACCAAAAACCACTAATAAGACTTTCTATCTCCTCCTCAAGGTATGAAGGAAGAAGAAAGAGGCTCATGAAATCTGTGGGAATAGATTGTAAATATGATTTAATCATAACTTCCTTACCCGCTTTTGAAAGTGAGCGGCCTCCCCAGGAATTCATCTTCTTCCAAATCCTATCCTCGATAATTTTAAACAAAGCCTCTCTATCAACTTGAGTAACATTCTTACAAAATATACCTCTCACTTTTGAAAGTTAATCCATCCAATCCAAGTGTTAGAAAAACACGACTTCTTAAGAAACAACAACAACAAATAAGTCCAGTCAACCCTATCATATGCTTTACTCCTATCAATATTAAGGGCAACCTCATCTTTCTTCCTCTTACACTTATTTTTCAAATAAGGAATAACTTCAAAAGCAATCATAGCATTATCTAAGACGGACCGATCAGGCACAAAAGCAGAGTGCTAATCAATAGAGATGGACTTATGTAAAATATTATTTAGACGGTTTGCATGTACCTTGGAGAGTATTTTGTAAAGGACGTTACACAAAGAAATAGGCCTCCAATCAACCACGTATATGTATTTTACTCAAGGTAATTAAAATCGGATCGAACATTGAACCGCTAGAGGCAATGACTCAAAGTTCTTGGAGTCGGAGCACTCTTTTTTTTTTTAAACAAAAAGGAAAGGAGCCTCGTTAAAACCTTCTGATGCAAAACCCTCCTTAGGGATAAAAACACCAAGAAGGAAAGAGTACTCCCCCTATTTCATTAAAGAATAAAAAGCAAAAATACAAAAAGCAAGGGGGTACATAAACCAAAACCCCTGCAAACAAAAATTACAAGAATTACTGTCTGAAACGAAAAGAAGGAAGTCCAACCCTATTACGGTTAAAATCATCCTGAATAAAAGTGAGAATAGAATTCCACCATTGGAAGCCAGACAGGGTAATTCCATGAGACGCAAGCTTATCAGCATAGTGATTTCCTTCCCGATAAATATGAGTGCAACTGAAAGTCATGGATTTTAGAAGACCCATGCAATTAAGTCAGCGGTTGCACTCGAATCAAGACTGAATCGAAATTAATTCAATAGATTATTTAATATTTTAATTACAATATATAAAGGATAAAAGACAAAAAAAACATTTGATTAGTAATTTCATACCAAAAAATTATATAGACTTAATTTAATTTCAACAACACAATAATGTAATCAAATAACACTTGAGGTGCTAGCTTAGTCGTGAGAGCTAAGTCTTTTAACTTCAAGGTCATGAGTTCAAATCCGCTCGGGGACAATTGTGTGCCATTTTAATCAATAAAGTCCCCCCTCAGGGACAATTGTGAATTAAATATTAAAAAAAAATATTTACATTGGTGAACTATCATTATGTGGATTGTTATTGAGAGCTTTATCAATAGCTCTTAGATAAGACTACATGTAAATGCCTGAAACTTTTTATAATTTGAGAGGGATGACCATCCTATTTCCTACCTAGCTAGTTCTATCTCTGGGTCCAACTCCTGGTAAACCAAAGGCAAGTTACACTTTGACATCATCTGATGCAAAGCTGGTTTGTAAATGGCTTAAGGAACTTAGAATGCTTGATGGCTATTCTTCAAACCTTGCTAGGTGTGCGGATGTCGAAAAGGGCACAATGCATGGGATGAAGAGCCACGACTGTCATGTCTTCATGGAGTGTTTACTCCCAATTGCATTTCGTTCCTTGCCAAAATTTGTTTGGAAACCATTAACTGAGCTAAGTCGATTCTTCAAGGATCTTTGTTCCAATACGTTGAGGATGGACGACTTAGTTAAGTTGGATGAAAACATTCCAATTATCATATGCAAGTTAGAAAGGATTTTCCCACCGGGCTTCTTTGACTCAATGGAGCATCTTCCAATCCATCTTGCCAATGAAGCAATGCTAGGTGGTCCCATACATTACCGTTGGATGTATCCATTTGAAATGTAATTGTTGTGGTTGTTTTTTTAACGGTTATATGTTTATTGTAACTTAATAGACATGGAATGATTGAATGTGCAGATGTATGGGAGTCTCAAAGCGAGCAGTGACAAATAAGGCTAGGGTTGAAGGTTCCGTATGTGCTGACTATATACAACGTGAGACAACTTATTTTTGTTCTCATTATTTCAACTCATTCGATGTGTTGGCAACCTCAAGTTTAAGCAACAATACTCGTTTGGAATGTGATGACATCCAACCTACACTGTCCATCCTACACAAAAGTGGTCGACCGAGTGGGAAGCCAAAAAAACAGTATCTATTAGATAAGGAGTGGCAATCTGCTCATGTGCATGTCTTGATTAACTGTGATGAGATCAAACCATATCTTGAGTAAGTATCCTTCATTACACATCAATCATGAGTTTGATACCCATCATAACCTATATTGACTTATGAATTATGTGATTGATGTCAGCACTTTCTTGGAGAACCACTCGATCAATGGAGAAGACGCATATGGACGTATATTTTCAGAGTTTCCCATATGGCTAAAGGCATATGTAGATGAGGAGGCGAATGGAGTGACCAATAAAGACATAAGGGCACTATCTCACGGTCCTTCATCAATGGCAATGTCATGGAACATGTACTTTGTCAATGGGTACAAGTTTCATACTAAGGCCTGGAGCATTGGTAAAAAAACTGTCAATTGTGGGGTTGTTGCACCCCGAAAAATCCCGGTTTGGGTTTCTCAATGTACAACGTGGAAAAATTTTGGAGCCGCCACCAATACTTTAATTTTAAGACCAAAACATTGAAAAAAAGGTCTTTTGAACAAGGCGGATGGCCTTTTGAAAACTAGAGATATAGGTTCGGGGGTCGATTACGTGCGAGGAAGGTGTTAGCACCGCGCACGTCCTTTCTACCGAAAGGGAACCTCTAATTAAATGTGTGGTTTTAACGTTTGATTTGAAAAATACCTAGATTTGCCTATTTATTTCTTGTTTGAAGATGAATGGGAAAACTTAATGAAAATTTTATTTTTGGCGAGAAAGGGGGAAAAAAAAGGTTTTTAGTAAAAGTGCTTGACGGGACATGGCCCGCTCCTACGTATCTCCCGATGCGATGGAGAATTCAAAGCTACGTAGTTCTTGGTTGTCTTTTTAAAAAGTTTTTGTTTTTTTATCTTTTTTGGTGAGTTTTTTGAAATAGGACGAGCATTAGTGAATGATTAAACTAGCAGAGGCTATGATGAATCACTACTAAATACTCAAAAAAAAAAGAGTTGTACCGCTAGCCAAACGAACAAAGGTTCTGATGGACTATTGATAACAACTCGTTTTTATTATCTTTTTTGAAAGCAATTTTCGAAAGAGATTGATTTGCACGATGATCAAACTAACAAAGGTTATGATGGATCATCGTTTATTATTCTTATGAGAAAAGGGCATTGCCCACTAATAGCTAAACGAACAAAGGCTCTGATGAGCTACTAGCAACAATGGGTTTGAAAATGAATGATTTGTTTATGGTTGCGAAAAGGATTTTTATTCGTTGCGCTTGACGAGAACGTGACTCGCTCCTACGTATCCCAAATGGGAATCAAAGCGACGTAGTTCTAATGAAAATGTTTTTGAAAGGGTTTGAAAGAGGAAGAGCTTTCATAACGATCAAGCAAGCAAAAGCTTTGAGTGATCATTACTAATAACCCTTGATGGCATTCATGACAATCAAACAAGCCAAGGCTTTTAGTGATAGTCACTAATAACTCGCATTAATTGGAAAAGAGTTTGAAAGATTTTTGGAAAAAAAAAGGGTGAAGGTATTATCAATGATTGGTTACAAAAGTTCAAGCACATTCAATAATCACGAAATCATGCATATGTTGAACATTTAATCAAGACTAAACATGCCAATATGATCAAAAGACCCACTTATCAGGGATGCAAGGTAAAGTTCTCAAAGCAAGTGTGTGTGTGTGTGTAGGAAGGAGTGTATTTACCCTAATGACTCTATGCTACAACATGCATGTAGAGTTACGTCTTCATTAGGAGGTCATACACATGGATGGAATGTCATATTGAATTGAGATATTTTAAAATGCATCAAAAACAAGCAAGCAATTGATCATAGGCATAGAATGATCTTAATTAAACTAAGGAACATATGGGCAACGATTTCTCAATAACATGAACAAAAGGGGAAATGGCATCAAGGCTAAGGTAAGCCTATCCTTTGCATTCATGAATAAGTGCCCAAAGGCTAGTAACACAATCAAAGAGGAGGGAGCATCAAGGTTTTGAGTAACCTATCCTTTGCAATACCCCATGGACCTTAAACCATAAACCTAACTATCTTTTATTCATTAAGAAGTTAAAAAAGGGGGAGGTTGAATCAGCTGAAACCATCTTCACCACTTAGAACATGATGCACTAGGCATAAGTGGGAATCATATGGTTCATCATCAACAATGGACAATAATATACAAGAACAAGTAGATAAACACTAAGGCTAAGTTGAATCACATAGGGCAGTTTTGGCACGGATCACAACAATTAAATGATAACAAATGTAAAGACAGAAATACCTCTAATGAAGGCATATATTACAGCTTGAAGAATGCAACCCCAACTAATTCTTGCAGAAGATCAGCTCAGACGGACCAACGGAACGAATAGAGCAAAAATAAAGTGTAGAAGAGTTTTTTCTAAAATGTGAGAGATTTCGAAAAATGGGTTCCTCTGGAAATGAGATTTGCGAAATTGTCCTCCTCTCAAATGAGATTTGGTGCGCCCTATTTATAGGAAAACCAAAGTGATTTATTTTAGGAAACTAGGTAATCGATTAGTTGCTTAAATCACTTGAGATGGATAATCGATTATTGGCTCAATTGTTTTCAGATAGATAATCGATTAGGAGCCTGAATTAATCGATTAGGTACTTTCCAAAAATGTTGATAATCGATTATGGTGTGTAGTTAAAAGGATGGATAATCGATTATGCCTCTGAACACTTTTCAGGAGGATAATCGATTATGGTCTTGGTTAAAAATATGGCATAATCGATTAGTTGCTTCCTTAGATCTTACTAATCGATTATGTGCTTCAATTACACAAGGAGGTAATCAATTATTGGCTTCACAAAATTCATGGATAATTTTCTTATTTAGATGAGTAATCGATTATGCTCCTGACTGAAAGGAGTGAATAATCGATTATCCTCCTGACTGAAAGGAGTGAATAATCGATTATGCTCCTGACTGAAAGGAGTGGAATAATCGATTACTTGCTTGAAGGAAGGATATGATGTAATCGATTGAGTGCCTTCCTAAAAACATGGACAACTTCCTTATTCATCAAGAATATATTATATGCATGATAAAAAAATATTTCATAACACATGTGCTTGTCCTATTTTATCTTGCATGCATGAGGTTTATTGAAAAATATTTTCATGAAAAAATTATTTTTATAAATCCTTTTGTGAAAAATGACCAAAATGCCCTTTTTGACCCTAAAACCCTAATTTCCCCAAAAAGTGCGTTCTGATCCTAAAAATGATTTCAAAAACTTTGGAGCGGTTTCTAGGACCCAAAAAGCAATGCATAATTTATTTTTGTGTGGAAAATTAGGGTTTTGACCTAAGCCGGACAAAATTGGGGTATGACAGGGGTGCACGTAAAGGGTCTTAATGAAGGAGGAGAAGATGATTATTATGGCACAATCAACCATATCTTTGAAGTAGATTACTTTGGTCTGAAGGACAAGATTGCACTATTTTATTGCGAATGGTTTGACCCAACAAAAAATAAGGGCACAAAGGTTCATCCACATTATAAAATTGTGGATATTAAAATGGATAAGCGTTATAGTCTTTACGATCCTTTTATCCTTGCGCAAAAAGCAAGACAAGTGTATTTCGCTCCCTATCCAGAAATGTGTAGAGATATGCGTGGATGGTGTGCGGCAATCACCACAAAACCAAGGGGTCATGTGGAGATTGACAACACGGAGGAGGAAATGGCTTATCGGTCTGATGGAATGTCACCTGTTCTCCCTATTGCAGAAATTGAATCAATATCTTGTTTACGTGACGACTCACAAGTAGATGTGTTCGAAGAGATTTTTGATCATTCGCCTCACAATGATTGAGGATGTATTTTATTATAGTACTTTGTATTGCACATTATTAGAGCTTATCATATGTATTTTGTATTGCACTATCTTGATTAAGACTACTTGGTGTACTTAAATTCAGAATTTTATTATATAAGTATTTTGTATTGCACAATGCTTTTGAGATAGACTAAGAAACTTGTGTCTCTTCATTATATAAGTATTTATTATTGCACTTGTTCTATCACTTGTGTGAAACATATATCTTATTTCTATTTTGTATTCTAATGCATTTTGTATTTTATGAGCACAGATGAATAACAGAGGTGGCAATGGCAAGCAAAAGGCCCGTCCTACTAGGGGCAAGCCAAGGATGATACAACCGGGAAAACGTGGGCAACAGAATGCCATCCGCCGAAACTTGTCTAACAC
The DNA here is from genome assembly GCA_039519185.1 of Astragalus membranaceus. Taxonomy (NCBI): domain Eukaryota; kingdom Viridiplantae; phylum Streptophyta; class Magnoliopsida; order Fabales; family Fabaceae; genus Astragalus; species Astragalus membranaceus. The sequence goes on along the minus strand of CM076848.1, from coordinate 174,004,021 downwards.
TAGGTCACTTGGCCGATCATCTCCACCCCCTAATGAACCTCCCGCACCGACCAACAACATTGTGGCACCTGCTGAGACTCCATCACCCATCTATGCCTCTACCCCCGAGGCATTCGTGTTTATGCGAAATCTAAGTATAAACCTTCAAACCATGGGTGCCTCTTCACAACATACCCCACATGAGGCTCCGGTAGCGGAGGATGTGCCTGATGAAAATGATGAAGATGAGGACCACGACGAAGAGGATGAAGATGAGGTGGGTGAAGGGCCAGTTCCTCCTCCCGTGCCAAGAAGAGATGGGAAGGTCATTGTACGACCTTTCGCTAAAGGGTAAGTTACAATGTATATTATTTTAGATTCTAGAGATCTTAGGAATTGAAAATTGAAATGAAGCTAAACTATAAAAATGCTTATAGTGTTAAGAGTATAGAAATTGTGATTTTTGACATTTTTGAATGCATGTGAATTGTTAATGAAAATTTTGCAGGCTCATTCCTAGCAAAGAAGTTGCAGATGCCATTAGATTTGCCGTACAAAGCTCCTTTGATGAGGCTATCTATGATTGGAGTGCAACAACCGAAGATATTCGAAAGGAATGGTTTAAGAAATTTGGGGTAAGTACATATTTGTTTTGTAAGAAGTATGTATTGCAATCATTGTGAAAGGAATAGTTTTTTTATGATTGTATTGTAATTTGCAGGAAAATGTGACATGGGATCCTTGTTATAATCATGTCATCCAACACTTGTTTGAACAAAAGGCCAAGAAAAGGCTCAATGATAGGCTCAATGATATGCTTGGGTCTTCAAGAATATTGGGGTGGACAAAAATTCAAGGACCTCTCCAATCAAAACAAGGTTAATAAAGCGTCAACAAGAGGTGGAGCGGTCCACACCTCAGGCCGCAAGGCTCACGTTGACTTGGCACTTGAGCTTGTAAGTATTAAACTGAGTAATAACTTTTTAATGACTGCTTTGTTTTGTACTTTATCATTAATTATTTCTTTGAGTTGATCAATTGCATCTTTATTTTATTTATAGTGGAATGAGTATAACAGAGATGTGCGGCCAGATGAATTATTTTTGATAACCCACAAGAAGAAATCCGGTGTTTGGGTTGATCATCGAGCGAAAACTACCTATGTAAGTTGTTGCCACTACTCTGAATTACATTTGTTGTTAATTAGATGAATTCTGTATTTTCTGGATTCTGTTGATGGTAATTAGGATTACTGAATTGAAATTATTATAGTGAATGGACCTGATGTGTATTTGCTAAATTGGTAATTAGGATTGGGTTGATGTGTTTCGGATGGTAATTGGGACTGCAAAATTCTGCTGAAGTTGTTTTGAAACAAGACAGTAGATTTTATGTGTTGATGTGTTTTGGTCTGTTTTCTTAACTGATGTGTTTCATCTTCTGCTGATGTGTTGATGTGTTTATTGCTGTACTCTGCTTTGCTTGTAAGTTATTTATTGTTGTACTCTGCTTTGCTTGTAAGTTATTTATTGCTGTACTCTGCTTTGCTTGTAAACAGAGGCAGAATAGAGCCAGGTTCGTGATAAAAACCGGTTTCACAGTTAATCAATAACACACAAAAACTGTTTAATTAATTACCAATCCACACAATATACACAAGCCACTGCAGTTTCAGTAACAGGCCTAGACTTGAAGGGATACATCAAGCCATTGCCTGGAATTTGTCCTGTGATAAGCTGCCTGGAATTTGTCCTGTTATTCTGTTTATGGATACATCAAGCCACTGCAGTTTCAGTAACAGGCCTAGACTTTAAGGGATATTTCTTGATATGTGATTTCTTGAAATGTCCAATCTCTCAAGTTCTATCAAATTTGAAATTGAAACTGGGATTGAACCGGAGATATTGTTGTTTCCCTAGTTTAGCACCCTCAAGCTTGACCCTTCTATAAATTCAGGAATGGGACCTGAGATGAGATTGTTTGATACATCAATGACTTCCAAAGAGCTGCTTGTCACATTATTTATGATTGATGACAGAAAACCCCCCAGTAGATTTGAATGCAAATCTATGGAAGTCAACTCAGATGGCAACTTTATTCTTGAAATGTCAAACCTCAACTGGTTGTTTGAGAGCTTGACATCTTGCAAACTGGACATATTAGTGAAGAAATTTGAAATACCATCAACTAGGAAATTATCTGATAGGTCTATGGATCTCAAAGAGTCTGGTTTGGTAAACTATGGAAGATCTCCCTTCAATTTACACCCAACTAGGTGGACATCTTTGAGTTGCTAGCTTCTAATCCAATCAGGAACACATCCTAGGCTGAAATTATTATAAGACAGGTCTATGGACAAAAGGGAAGGTATACCCTTGATAGGAATTGCTGGTAAGGGATCCGAGAGCGCATTTCTCGACACATTAAGGTACCAAAGTTTCTGTAATTTTGATATGGACAGTGGAACAAGCCCTATGAGCTGATTGCCACTAAGTTGAAGACTTGTAAGAGATTTCAAATTTCCTATCTGTTCAGGAATGTTTCCTGTGAGCCTGTTATAGCTCAATGACAAGTCTAAAAGGTTGACAAGGTTGAACAAGGAAATTGGAATTTTTCCTGTTAGTAGGTTATAAGACAGGTCTATATAAGTCAAATTTTTGGATTCTCCAACAAAATCCGGAATAGACCCTGATAATAAATTGTAACTGAGATCAAGGGATTGCAAATTTTGGAGCATATATAGATAATATGCCTTCAATATATGTGTTTGATGAATTTTGTATAATCTTACGATTATAGTTACGATTACACGATTTAAGTATAATCTCGATTTTGACTACCTTGGTAGCAAGTTACTTATTTGATTGAACTGGTGTATTGGTTTTATTGGTTTTACACTAGATTGAAATTGATAGTTGTTTAAAAATTGTAAAAATTTATGTAGAACTGGGATTTTTACTGATTTGGGATTTAGGATTTTCCAGATTCATAGGGGACTTGAAGTTTATTTATTGGCTTGAGCCATGAGCTGCTCTGTTTTAAGATTTGTTGCCAGGGTTGATTTGAAATCAAAATGAAGAATACTAACAAGTCCCCTATGCTCTGTTTTTTCCACATGTTGTTATGCCATGATGCTCCAGTTGCTGCCCTAAAAATTAATTGTTGTTGATGTTCTATTTGTTAAGGATACATACAAACAAAATGTGGTTGACTTGGTTGGAGATGATGTTCAAGAGGTAGATGGAGCGGTAGCAGTTGAGTGCTGGACGTTGGCTGCAGGGCCTCCCACCCGTGGTCGCCTCTATGGCACAGCAGGTTTATCTGTGAACGCTCGACCTGGGTCCAAATCGCTTATCCAAGAATCCCAGAATCCTTCTGGTTTCATGTTTGGGATATCTTTGGAAGCAGAGAGGGAAGCTAGACTTAGAGCTGAGAAGATAGCTCAAGATGCAGTAGCCCAGGCTCAAGAGGCGAATGAGCGTTCTCAGAAGTGCCAAAATGATTTAGATGAGATGAGAAAATTATTTTTGGATCGCCTGGATGCTTTGGAGCGTGGATCATGTGGTGCTAGCCATTCTCATTCTCATCCTCATTATGATGAAGATTTGGATGAAGACTCACTTGATGGCGAGACTTGATGTTGTTACGGTTACTTTTATGTATTTGTAGGATGACAAAACATTTGATATTTTGGAGCTTCAAGACTATGTTATATTTTGTTGTTTCAAGAATATGTTATATTTTGTTGTTTCAAGAATATTTTGTTTTATTGTATTAAGCTTTTTGATATGGTATGCTGGATGATTGTATTAAAAATGCTTTAGGAGTAGTGGTGGTAGTAAAGACACAGAGTACATGGTAAAAGCATTAGGACAATTATATTTAAAAAAAACAACCAAAGTTAGCGTCGGCCTTTCCGACGCTACCAAAGATGGATTTTAGTGTCGGCTTCGTGGCACAAATTAATTTGTTGACTATTTTGGTTGAGTAAATAGCGTCGGCCAGGCCGACGCAAATGCTTTTGTTGACTCTCTTTCGTTGACTAAATAGCTTCGGCCAGGCCGACGCTAATGATTTCGTTGGCTAAATTTAGTTGACTTTGTAGCGTCGGTCCAAATGTTAGCGTCGGTTCCCTGTTCAATCGCGAACCGTTTTGGTTCCATTTTGACAACCTTGATATTAAACAGTTATTAATAAAAATATATACTAGAAAAAAAGCAGTAGTTAAAATTTTGATTCAATGTATGCAAATGTGAATGCATTTTAAAATTATTTATATGTCAGCAATATATATTACAATTAACAAGTAACTCTCCATTTGCGAAAAACAGATTTTATTGTTCATTGTGTCCCTTAAAGGGACTGCTAGATTGTAAAGCAATCAAATAAAGTACAATATTGATAAATAGTTTAAATTATCTTTAACTTATTATAGTTTTATTATTGAAATCTAATAATGTCATTGAGAAATAAATTATCAAGTTATAAATTAAAAGACTTGAATAAAAACACTACAAAGAAAATTGCAAGCTGACTCTTTGCTAAGAAGTGTTTGAAGATAAGAAAAAGTTTCTTTTTGGCAAACATGATAAGAAATACTTGTACCCATAATTTAATAAATAAATGTAAAGCACTTATTTATAACTTAGTAATGTTTTTGTCAAGCACTCGTTTATAAATAAATGTAAAGCACTCATTTAAATAAATGGTGATACGGAATGACACGGGGGAGTTTTATCGAGGCAAGACTATGTAGTTCAACGGCATTCCAACTCCACAAGAAGCGGAGGCAATGGGACTTTCGCAAGCTCTTCTTTGGGTGCGGGACTTGGGACTACCATCAATCTCTATAGAATTGGATTGTTTACCAGTAGTTAATGGAGTGCAGGAGGACCCCCAACACCAACTCAGAATTTCGAACGCTAATTTCTTATTGTAAACGTTTGTTAAATTGTTTTACTAGCTTTAAGGTTAGTTATATTAGGAGGCAAGTCAATTGTGTCGCTCACACCCTTGCGAGGGCGTCACGGTTTTATGCTAGCTCCATGGTTCATGATTTGATTCCAACCATTATTGAGACTTTGCTTATTAATGAAATGATCTAAGTTTCTTCTCGTAAAAAAAAAACCTAGTAATGTTTGAAAACTGAACCAAAGATATGCATAAAGCTTTATCACTATAATAACAATAATGTATTATTAATTGCATGTAACGCTCTAAATTGTACTTTTTTTAGTATATACATCCGTGAATATAAGTTGAAATTACAAATTCATTATATTAATGTTTTTTTTTATTAATCTATCAATATTTAATTTCACTATTGTACCACTCAAATTTGATGCATTATCTAAACCAACAAAAAAATGACGGACCATTTTACAAAGAAAAAGTTTGAAATAATTTTTTTTCTTATTATAAGTCTAATTTATAAAAATATCAATTACATTTGATTTAAAAGTATATTTTGCATTGGTCCCGTTTAATCCTTTTGATCTATTTTGATCTTGTAAGCACGCATAAGTCTTACAACTCGCCCAGGATGGGGCGCCCACGTACGTGAGAAGCACACATCAGTCTTAGTAGGTTGCCTAGGATGGGGCGCCCACGTCCGTGAGAAGCATGCATCAGTCTTAGCAGGTCGCCCAGGATGGGGCGCCCACGTGCGTGAGAAGCACGCATAAGCGTTAGCAACTCGCCCACGAATCCTTGTCGCCCGTGTGTGCCTAGTAGGAGAGTGGCCGCCCAAATTTTTGACAGCCCGAGCGTCGAGGATCTCCAAGGAATTTTGAAAGAAAATAACTATTTGACAAGCAAACAGGGAAGACCTCTCCTATAGGCACACATACAATCCCGAAGTGTTAGAAATATTCAAAGCAGCAAGGTGGCCTGATGGAACCACTAAGCACACCCCCTACGTTGTTATCCCGAGCATCGAAAATTTACTAAGTGATAACTGGGGGGCACAGCTATGAAGACAGCGTATCACGCCTACGCCCGCTCGACGATCGACCTTGGCTTGGGGGGCAACTGTTCTGGGCCAGTTGTCAGGCCCAACCCATTAGCGGATCAGCCCAATAGACCTATGAGCCTCCAGAATCAACGATCTTGATCACCTCACTCGAATCCGACGGCTCTCAGGAACCTCTCAGTCACTATATATAGCACTAAGAACCAAGACTTCAGGTGCATAGTCTATTCTATTTCTCATTCGATATATACAGCTCGACCTAACTGACTTGAGCGTCAGAGTGTTCTCGCAGGTACACCCTTCGCGCGCCCAGGCAGGAGCTCAACAGCACTAGGCCGACGGCTTTTCTACAACATCAAAGGACCAGTTCCTTGACCAGCTCAACAGCCGACCTCAAGGTACTGATCAAAAACTTAGTAATGTTTGAAAACTGAACCAAAGATATGCATAAAGCTTTATCACTATAACAACAATAATGTATTATTACTTGCATGTAACGCTCTAAATTGTACTTTTTTTAGTATATACATCCGTGAATATAGAATTTGAAATTACAAATTCATTATATTAATGTTTTTTTGTTATTAATCTATCAATATTTAATTTAACTATTGTACCACTCTAACTTGATGCATTATCTAAACCAACAAAAAAATTACAGACCATTTTACAAAGAAAAATATTCAAATATTTTTTTTTTCTTATTATAAGTCTAATTTATAAAAATATCAATTACATTTGATTTAAAAGTATATTTTCCATTGGTTCCGTTTAATCCTTTTGATCTATTCTGATATTTTTTTTTTGACAAATGATCTATTCTGATCTTGTAAGCGTGTTAATATACTTTTTTGACAAAGTGTACGTGTGTAATTAATTATACATATATGAAACTTTACTAGAAATACTTCAATGAAAAACCTAGTTGCACTTCTTGTCATCAGAAAAAGAAAAACCTAGTGGCCCTCAAAAACTACAAATTAATTGAACCTATTATTTATAGGCTAGGATGGTTCACAATCAAAAACAAAAATGCAGGAGTGAGTTTGGACTTATTAATTATATTATAAGATGTTCCACAATTAAAAAGATTGTAAATGAATTTGTAGTTGAGAAGTTTTCATATATAGTAAGAAAAAGTGGTTGTAATTAATAAATGTCAAAGTAAAAGTATGTGATTAAAATTTTGATTCAATGTATGCAAATGTGAATACATTTTAAAAATATTTATATCTCAACAATATATATATTATAATTAACAAGTAACTCTCCATTTGCGGGAAAAAGATTTTATTGTTCATTGTTTCCCTTAAAGGGAGTGCTTGATTTTAAAGCAATCAAACAAAATACAATATTTATAAATAGATTAAATTATCTTTAACTTGTTATAAATTCTAATAATTAATGTCAACAGAGTGTAGGTGTGAACCAAGTGGGTGTGACACAAGTGGTAAGTTGCTTGGCCCCCTTAAGCATTTGGTCAGGGGTTCGATTCCTGGCCGGTGTGTATGGAGAGACATCGTTTGAGAGAGGTCAGCCCTTAAATGAACTCCAGTACCTCGAGTGATTAGTCTCCACAGTCGTCGTGGAGAATACCATGGTTTACCAAAAGAAAAACAGAGTGTACGTGTGTTATTAAGTATACATATATGAAACTTTACTAGAAATACTTAAATGAAAAACCTAGTTGCACTTTTTGTCAACAGAAAAAGAAAAACCTAGTGGCACTAAAAAGCTACAAATTAAAAAGAAAATTGTAAATGAATTTGTAGTTGAGAGGTTTTTCATATATAGTAAGAAAAAGTGGTTGTAATTATAGCTGTCAAAACGGGCTACACGGCCCGCATCGGGCCGGCCCGCACCGGGTTTTGGGCTTATAAGGACCGGGCTAATAAGCCCAGGTTGAAAATCAGGCTCATTCTATACGGCCCAAGCCCGGCCCTATGCGGGCCACGGGCTTTTCGGGCTAGCCCGCATCACGCGCGATTTTTTAGAGTAAACATTATTTTAGTTTTCTACATTCTGAAAATTAAGCTAAAAAAATAACAAATTAAATGCGGCCCATGCTTCATTGTGCTGCACATGCACCCTATTTGTTTACCAAAAAAAAAAAACATGCACCCTATTTTTTTGGCTGGGCAGTAATATGCATTTTTTTTAGATCTCTATATAAACTCTTCCGGTATTTAAATGAAGTCACAAATTAAATATCTATCTACCAAAGTTCTCCTCATCTTCTTTTGCTTATTTCTTGTAATCCAAAACACTATCACAATGTCATCACTCATTTTCATCTCACTATTATCTATATTAATATTGTTCCTACCATGCTCACTTGGTTCTTTTGATTACTACATGCTTTCACAGAATTTAAGCTTCATGGTCTGTGGCCCCAGAATAAATCGAATCCTCAACCAGAATTTTGCATTAAGAATCGTCAGGGTAGAACTTTGGATACTAATAAGGTGAGACTATTATCTTTTATATTACTAATAATACTTGCTATTTAATTATTTATCATGGTGCATGAAAATTAACTCTTTTTTTTTATTTTTTTATTTTTTCAGAGCTCAAATCTATTAGGTCTAAACTTGATAAGGAGTGGCCCAATTTAAACGGAAATGATGAGGATTTCTGGCGTCGCGAGTGGGCCAAGCATGGTACATGTTTCGACATTCTCCACACAGCAGGACAAATATTTCGATCTTGCACTGACTATTAAAGGATTGATTGGTAACTTGACTGCCATCCTTGAACAAGCCAATATTGTGCCAATTGAAAACCATGGTTATGACAAAGAAAAGATTGTCCTGGCTATACACTCAAGAACTCACGCATGGCCTCATCTAAATTTTGTGGCGAATCCAGCAAAACTACGAGGAGCAAACTTGCTGGAGATAAGAGTTTGCTTGGACAAGAATAACGCATTCTCAAATGGTATACTGGCCTATTTAATGTTGGATTGTTGGTAATCCACAACTTAGATCAACTTTAAATTATAGCCCACTAGTGGAAAATTGACTTTAAAAAGCATCATTTAGCATCGGTTGTTTAAACACCCGATGCTAAATGTAGATGCGGTGGCAATTTTGCAATTAAATGGAAGATTTCAATTTTCGCGCCTACTTTTAGCATCGGTTGTTTAAACAACCGATGCTAAATGTGTGTGCGTTGGACATTTAGCATCGGGTGTTTTAACAACCGATGCTACAAGTGTTTGTCTGAGACTTTTAGCATCGGGTGTTTAAACAGCCGATGCTAAAGGTTCACAATTAGCATCGGTTGTTTAAACACCCGATGCTAAAAGTCTCAGACAAACACTTGTAGCATCGGTTGTTAAAACACCCGATGCTACAAAGGCGACTTTTATTATTTCGTTTCTACATCTCTCGCGTCTCTGAACTCTAAATCGCATAACTCTCATTCTCAATCTCTCGCGTCTCACCCTCTAAATCTTCTTCCTCGCCAACCCTCTCATCTGAATCTTCTTCCTATTGTTGCGTTCTTCCTCGCCAACCCTCTCACCCTCTGAATCTTCTTCGTATTTTGCTCGCTCGCCGTCACCGTCACCGACGAAGAACGCTGATTTTTCTACACAGTCGCCGTCACCGTCACCGTCGTTGCTCGCTCGTCGTCGCCGTTCGTTGCTCGTCGTCGCCGTCGTTGCTCGTAGCGCTCTTCGTCGCCATTGTCTTGCTCGTCGTCGCCATCTCCTTGCTCGCCGTCGCCTTGCTCACTCGAAATCCTAAGTTTCCATCTTCGAAACCCAAAGAGATCTTAGGTAAGCATCTCTGAAAATCAGTGTTTTGTTTTCGTTTTTCTTGTTTAATAGCAAAAATCACATCATGATTCGTTTTTGTTTTCTCTCGAAACCCTATGTTTTCATGATTCTGATTTTTACTAGTTTCTTTTCGTGATTCGTTTTTCTAGGTTTTATTGTGTTTGATTCTGTATAAATACATAGTATTGTTCACACTTTTCCAGTGTGTATATTTCTTGATTTGTTTTGGAGTGACTTGGATTCCCATTGCTGGAATGTTGTTCCCCTTGCCCTTCTGTGGTAATAGTACTGACTTGTGTTTCTTTTAGCCACATTAGCACCCAAATATGTTGTGAGAATGAATATTCTGATGTGCCTCTTATACAGAATTACAACAGTCAAAAGGAAACTTGAAGTTGGATAATTGTCTAAACAATATATAAGATAAAGTAATGGAAAATGAAACTAACTATCTAACATTCCCTCCCTTAAACTAAAGTTGTCTAAGGAAAACTAGTTTACATCTGAAATGCAACACATTCCCGGTAATTTCCTAAACTTGACAAATGATTCTAGCTTTAGAAGCTTGGTCATCATATCTGCAATAGATCAATTCAAATTCTCCCTTAGTGTAGTTCCATAGAAAGTGAATGATCTGCTGTCTATGTGTTTGCTCCTTCCATTCAAAATGGGATTCTTGGACAACTTGATTGTAGAACTGTAATCATAGAATACAACCAAACCATTTATTCTTCTTCATGCCGAAACTTTCTAGAATTCTCCTCAACCAAATGCCTTGACACACACAATGAGTTGCAGCTAGCAATGAATTCTTCTTTTATTGTTGACAGTGTCACAACAAATTTCTTTTTGGAGGACCACGAAACTACTCCACCAACAAGCTAACATAAACACATAGCCTGAGTACTTTTCCTGTCATCTACATCACCTCCATAATCACGATTCGAATAGGCCACCAGTTTTGAATCATTTCCTCTTTTGTACAAGATGCCAAACCCCAAAGCCCCTTTGATGTATTTCAAAATTCGTTTTGCTGCTATCAAATGAGCTTCCACTGGTCTTTTCATAAGTCTACGCAATAGACTAACAACAAACATTAGATTTGTCCTAGTTGTAGTCAAATACATCAAAGGCATTCATCATGGATTCCTTTTCAAAATTCGTTTTGCTGCTATCAAATGAGCTTCCAAGGAAGTTCCACATTCTCCCAAGATTAGTCATTTCAAAGGCATTCATCATGGATTCCTTGAATACTTTGAACATGCCACTATCATTTCCTGTGAAAATAAAACCATCCACATATAGACTTACAATCAAAAAGTTTCCCTCCTTATCCATCTTTACAAATAGGGTGTGTGCAAAAGGACATTTACAGAATCCATCCTTGATGAAATATTGTTCTATTTTACTATACCAAGCCCGTGGGGCTTGTTTTAAACCATAGAGGACTTTATGCAGCTTATTGTTTGCAATATAAATGAAGGGATTTTATATGAATGAGTTTAGATTTGTTCTTTTTTTTGGAATCTATGAAATTGTATTGTTGAATACATTGGAAGTGCCTACTTTATATGATGTTACTGTTGGAATTATCAATCTGAATACATTGGAACTTTTGCTCAATATCATTTTTGTATTTCTGCAACTTTTGCTCTAAGTCAGATTTTTTGAATTTCTGCATCTTTTTTTCAAAGTCAGATTATTCATTATTTGTTCTAGTGTGTAGGATTAGCACTAGTTGGTGTAGCTTAAGAGATAGTATAAATACATTTAATGTAACTGTAATACTCAGATTTCAGATTATCAATAAAAATGAAATTCTCTTTACTTCTCTTTTCTTCTAGAATTAACAGGGATTTTAGAGTTTTTCTAATTACAACTTTTTTTTTGGAAATTTTAGGATTCTGGTTTTGTTTGTTTTTTAAGGATTTTAGGTTTTCTTGCATTTGTTTCCATTTAACTTCTATTTCGATTTAAAATTCGGATTTTAGGGTTTATCATTTTTGACATGTAATTATTTGGCGCATATTTAGTTCATATTTGTGAAGTTGTATATGATTTAGCTATGTATGTCCATGCTATAAGTTGAAGCCTAAATTTTAGTTCAATTTTAATTCATACTATATGACTATATGATTTACCAATATGAACTAAAATTGTATGGTTTACCCTTTGAAATAAAACCATAAAGTGGGCTGCTAATGAGCATTAGCTCAATGACATCATTGTATATATGTTGAATGCATTAGCTCAATGCATACTTTTACAGCTTATAATTCATCCATCATTTACAACCACTACATTACTCTGTAGATTAGTCTTAGGAATTGCTACAAAAAATCATTTACAGTTTTATTGTGTTCTCATTTCCAGTTTCAATCTTTCAGTGTTAATCTTTATTAATTCTATTTTCTATGATGGCTAACATGCTTTTTTCCCTTAATTCTATGATGGCTAACAGTTTTATTGTGTTCTCATTTCCAGTTTTAATTCATACTATACTTTGTATTTTGTTATTATATGATGGCTAACATTCTATTTTCTATGATGGCTAACATGCTTTTTTCCCTTAATTCTATGATGGCTAACAGTTTTATTGTGTTCTCATTTCCAGTTTTAATTCATACTATACTTTGTATTTCCAGTTCTATGATGGCTAACTGATATATTTTGTTTCCTTTGTTCAAACAGATATCATGGATGATTCCATTGCCGACTCTCCAAAAAAGAAAACTAGACGTCCGACATCATTAAGTAAGTTCACTAATAGGCTCCCAACAGGTCAAAAATATAGTGTGGCTGTTGATAGTAAAGGCGACCTTATTGGTCCGTATGCTAGCCAATTCAAGATCTATTTAGGGGTGGTTGCACGAACAAAAGTAAGCATATTGCACATGTCTTGGGATGAAGTTGATGCCGAGACAAAAAAGATTGCTTGGGATGATGTTAAGCAAACATTTGATGTTCCCGACAATGAGGAATTCAAGAAGACTTGGATGTCTCATATGAATCTTTGCTGGAGACAGTTCAAGACAAAACTCACCAGAAAATATGTCTTTGGCAATGGGGATAAGAACGGTGAAACAACTCCATGTCACAAGTATAGCGCCATATCTAACGAGACATGGGCCGCATTTGTAAAAAGCCGCACTACTCCGGAGTTTGTGGTATTGTTTTAAGTTTTAACCAAAAATATTTTAGTTTCTTAAACAATATTATGGATTTGTTATATATGTGGTGGTGTTTGTTCTTTGTAACAGGCTAAGAGAGAATCTGCCAAGAATATTCAAAAAAATAATCAATACAAACACACAATGGGGCCAGGCGGTTATAAAAAGTTGAAGAAGAATTTGAAGGAAGAACAAATAAAAAAAGTCAAGGAGGAGTCTGGTGATCCTGATTTGGAGGTGGAGCCTACATCTCCAGAGCGACATGAGCTGTGGAAGGCTGGCCGCAAAAACAAGTCTGGATCTTATATATCTGAGGAGTCAGCATCAGTTGGATCTAAGATTGTAAGTAAAATATTGTGAGGTTAACATGTCTGGATCTTGGTTTAATTAATTCAATTCTAACACGTGAAAGTTTTTGTTGTAGGACGAACTTTCGGTTATGAGCAGCCAAGGATCTTTCGTTCCGCAAGGAAAGAATGATATTTTGACTGCTGCCATTGGAACACCTGAGCATCCCGGTCGTTGTCGGGGAGTTGGAAAAGGTGTCGGGCTAAAGAAATACTTTGGAGGTGTGCAACGTTTTTCTTCGAGCAACTCAGAACTCAACAAAGAGGCATTCATGAAACAAGTCATGGAGGGCGTGGAAGTGCTGGTGCAAGACCGAGTTAACAAGTTGTTGGCAGAGGTATATGTTTATGAAATAATAGTATATTTTTCACTATAAACAGATTGATTGAGATATGTATTTTTTAATTATTCAGCACCCTCAATCATGTGGAGGATGTCAAAATACGGCTGTTCAGGTTCCCACTCCCATGACCACTGTTGGATCTAAGGGGAGCTGCGCACCATCTAATGGGGAGGAGGAGGAGGAGGAGGAGGAGAAGGAGAAGGAGGAGGAGGAGGAGGGGAAAATTGATTGGCTGAGAAAGATACATATAATTGCGTATGATGATAAGAGACATGCCAAGATAATGTTGGAGCATCAAAAACATGCGTGCTTTGTCTCCTTTAAAGAGATCACCGACATGGTTTCTGGTGAAGAGTGGCTTGAGATGTGCCACTTGAGCATATGGTGCACGTAAGTAGTAAGATTTATTTGATTATGTAAATTTCTCGCGTTTCTACATATATTAGTCAATTTGATAGTTTTTCTTACGTGCCAATAGATATCTGTATCGTCAATGTGTTGAAAGGGGTACCGATGACTTGTATGGATTTGTGTGTCCACATAAGATGAACTTGAAAGGTATGACCAAACAGGAGGTTTCTGAAAATATTCAACAGATATTGACTACTACTAATAAGGAAGTATATGTGGCTCCATTTTGCAATAGGTACGTGATTACATATTTGAATGAATTGGTAATACATTTTCCTTGGTTTGTTTCTTAATTTTATGTTTATCAATGTTGTAGCAACCATTGGCAATTAGTTGTCCTACTCCCGAAGCAAAATACCGTTGTATGGATGTGTTCCTTATGTCGCCAACCAAGTAAAGCAATCAAAGAAATATTTAGCAAGTAAGTTTTTAATTGTTTATCATGGTTAGATTGTAATATTTGAACTTCGGTTTGAAATTTTATATCTAATTTATATTATGTTGTTATTAGAGCTGTGAAAGAGGATTCTACATCGGTCACCAAGTGGTTGTACCCTATAGTAAGTAGTTTAAAATATTGGGTTGATTTAATTTTGAGTGAATTCATATATGATATTTATTATATTCTTTTTTGGGTAACTTTGTTAATTCATTTGTATAGATGCCAATACAACCTAATGGTTTTCATTGTGGCTATTATGTGATGAGGTTTATGTTGACTATTGTGAGTGCCGGTATTGTTGATAATTGGGAGAAGGTATTAAATTTTGTTAAAGCAAATAGTTTTTCTTAATAGGTATTTGATAATTGGGAGAAGGTATAAAATTTTGAAATCTAATTTGTTTGAGTCACTTAAATTTGTAGGTATTTGATAACCCAAAGTCATACACCGATGCGGAACTTGAGGAGATTCGTCAGCTTTGGGCGAAATTCTTTTTGAAGATTCGTACTGAGCAAAAAGATACACTATTTCGTTAACTTGTGTTCTCTAAATGTATTATGTGTTGAATTTGAAGGATACACTTTTCACTTGTTTTCTAGGTAGTTATACTTGTGTTCTCTAAACTAGTAGATAACCTGGAGTGGGCAGAAAATGGAAATGGGTAAATTCTATATAGTTTTCTAAGTAGTTATACTTGTGTTCTCTGTATAAACTGATGACTCGAATTATCTCTGATGACTGGAATTATTAATTGATTGGATGACTGGAATTATCTCTGTATATAACAGGTATATTAGTTGACTGAATGAATTTAAATTGATTGGAATTGTCTCTGTATATATAACAGGTATATTAGTTGATTGGTATGGATAAAAAACAAAAAAAGACTTTAAAAATTAGACATTTAGCATCGGTTGTATAGTATAACCGATGCTAAATGTACTAACTAGTGACATTTAGCATCGGTTATACTATACAGCCGATGCTAAATGTCACTTACTAGTACATTTAGCATCGGTTGTATAGTATAACCGATGCTAAATGTCACTAACTAGTACCTTTAGCATCGGTTATACTATATAGCCGATGCTAAATGTACTAGTAAGTGACATTTAGCATCGGTTGTATAGTATAAACGATGCTAATTAATGTCACTAACTAGTACATTTAGCATCGGTTGTATAGTATAACCGATGCTAAATGTTACTTACTAGTACATTTAGCATCGGTTATACTATATAGCCGATGCTAAATGTACTAGTAAGTAACATTTAGCATCGGTTGTATAGTATAACCGATGCTAAATGTACTAGTTAGTGACATTTAGCATCGGTTATACTATACAACCGATGCTAAATGTTACTTACTAGTACATTTAGCATCGGCTGTATAGTATAACCGATGCTAAATGTCACTAACTAGTACATTTAGCATCGGTTATACTATACAACCGATGCTAAATGTTACTTACTAGTACATTTAGCATCGGCTATATAGTATAACCGATGCTAAAGGTACTAGTTAGTGACATTTAGCATCGGTTATACTATACAACCGATGCTAAATGTACTAGTAAGTGACATTTAGCATCGGTTGTATAGTATAACCGATGCTAAATGTCACTAACTAGTACATTTAGCATCGGTTATAGTATACAACCGATGCTAAAAGTCACTACTAAGTGACATTTAGCATCGGTTGTATAGTATAACCGATGCTAAATGTCCTAGTAAGTGACATTTAGCATCGTGTAAATAACCGATGCTAAATGTACAACATTTAGCATCGGGGGATTTAGCATCGTCGGATAACCGATGCTAAATGTCCAAAACACCCGATGCTAAATGTCTTTTCTGCACTAGTGGCCTTAGATTAAGGTTAATCCAACAACCAGGAATTATTGGCTAAACAGTCCCTGTTTAGTTAATATTACAGCTGTATGTGAAACTGAATTAGTCTCTAACTAATTTGGTTAGTTTGTTAAACAATCCTAACAAACTAAAGTTGGTTACAACAACTAAAAACCTCCAGCTAACTGATCCCAGAGAATGCTATAAATTAGCCTATGTACATACAATAGAGATACACAGTGAATATACAACAGAAATAATACAAGTTTTACAATTACATTCGGTTCTCTTCTTCAGTGTGCTATTCTTCTCTCCCTTCTGTGTGTATTCCTCTAAGTCCTTTGTGTATCATTGGCCTTCAACAAGTGGTTGAAGACAAGACATCTCGCAAAGAAAGAAAGAAAGAAAGAAAGGAATACAAATCAGAAACAGTTTCAGTGACTGAAACTTAAAACAGAAGAGATAATAGAAAGAGAAGGTAAGAGATTTACCTTGTGGTCTTAAGGAAGATTCACAGGTTCATTGCTTCAAGTGTCCATCAAGAACGCACATTCAGAAGTCAGAAAAACAAGAAAACAGGGTTAGGGTTTGAACTGTTACGAAGAAAGAAATCACAGAGGGTTGTGATTTTATACCTTCGTAGAGACTTGTATCATTTTCATGTTAGATTCTATACCTGCAAACAGCAACCAAACTCAAACAGAAACAAGCAGATTCACAGATTAGGTTTTTAAAAGGGAAATCAACAACCAAAATAGCAATAGAGAATCTAACACCGTGGTTACCTTCGTGGTGTGGTCCGCAACAAAACCCAGTCATTAGAGTTGCTTAAAGAACGTCCTTCAGAAGCTAGGGTTTCTGAAATCAAGCTGAAGTCAAACTGGAAGAAGGGGCTTTTGTGTAGGATCGTTAGGCGAGGTATTTTGGTGAAAGAATATTGAAGCAAAACCTTGCTTCAATCTGCAAGAAGAAGATCTGGTTCAGTGAGAAGCTAGAGGTAGAAGACGAAGGGAACCAGAGAGAAAGAGGAAAGAAACGAGGCGTGGTTCTTGAAATTCTGGCAACAGTAGGTTAGGGTTTGGCATTTATAGTCCGGGTCGTGGAGCGGGTCAAGTGGGATCCGCGTGCAGACTTGAGGAAACAGGGTTCGGGTGCGCAGAGATCCACAAAAAATTTTGTTTGAAGCAGCTGAACAAGTGACTGTTTGGGCTGGACCAGTATTGGGTTTTTCAATACTTACACCCCATCTGTTTCTTCATACAGCCTGCAGAGCAAAAATCAATAAATGTGTTAAATTTCAACATTTAATACCATGATCTGATGATATTTAATATAATATATATATAAAAATAATAACACACATATCTTATGTGTATTTATATTATATGGCCCAATAATATTGATATTCCTTCTGGTGCCAAAATGTTAATTAGATATGGGTTTACGTACTCTTTTAGTATCTTTGTAATTCTCATATCAGTAAAGATTTGCTCATCCTTTAGTTACGTGCTATTTATTTTCCTTCCTTTTTTTTTAAGATAAAAGAAAGAGGCCGTTGGAAACGTTGTTTTTGTATAATTAATTAATCAACACCAATTGGACATAAGTGGATAGGAACTAATTACATTTTTTTGGTATACAGAAACTAATTAATCATGTATGGAACTGAAATCAATTTGTATTAGATATTTTCTCTTGTTTAATTTAATAAACAAAATTAACTTGAAAAACAGAAAATTGCAATGAAAATGCGGCGAGAGAATAATCCTTGATTGATTAATAGTCCTCCTCCTCAATTTTCTATGTCAGTTATGTTATTCATTTCTTTCTCAAAGAGATTGAGCGAGAGAATGCAAACCAGACCCTATGTGAATATTGATTGAGGTCTGAACCGTCACGAATAGTCAACTCACTGTCAAGCCGCGACGGTTCACAATAATCACCGTAGCTCTAGCACCGCGAATTGCTATTTTTGAATTAGTGTTATAAATTAAGTTATAAAGCTATAAATTCGAAGAGTTGAATAAAAACGTTAAAAGGAAAATTGCAAGCTAACTTTTAGCTAAGAAGTGTTCATGACAAGAAAAAGTTATACTCATAATTTAGTATATAAACGTAAAGCACTAATTTTATAATTTAGTAATGTTTGAAAAATGGACCTAAGAAATGCATAAAGCTTTATCACTATACCTAAAAGTAATGTGTTATTACCTGTACGTAACTCTAAATTATATTTTTTTAGCATACATTAGTGCAAAAAATTATTATATATTAATACATCATTTTTTATTTAACTAATGTACCAATTTAATTTTATGCACCTTCTAAACCAACAAAAAATGACGGACCATTAAAAAAAAAAACAAACTCATAAATTTTTTCATATTATAAGTCTAAGTTTTTTTAAAAATATCTGTTACATTTGATTTTAAAATATCTTTTGCATTGGTCTCTTTTAAAGGAAGTCATGCTAAGGTGAAAGTAGAAGAGAAGTAGAATCATGGGTTGGTTCGAGTGATAACTGGGCTCGGATCCCACCCCAAAGTCTTGGGTTCGAATTTTGGATGTGGCAAAAAAAAATTTGTTGAAAGAGGAGAAACACACGGACCGGCAAAGCCGGGTTTACACCAATGTGCAAGTAATGCGTCTACAATTCCAAGGAACACAAACGTATCCACCAAAAGAGTCACTACATTATCAATAACAACACCTACTAGCTGCCTCTTGATATCACCACAACTCAAAGGATCATCCCACGACCATCTTGATGCACATAATCCTAGCCATGACTTGATGTTGAGCCTCGCGGCTCCGTGACTTGCCTATCACACCTAGAGCCCCCAAGAACACCATTAAGCAAACTTTATGAAGAAGCCTCCTTCTAAAAGCTATACGTAGTAACAGACCTGCAAGGGACAAGCAAAAGCACCAAACAAGACAACAAAACAGAAAAGCAAGGGCATAAGAGGTAAGAGGTAGTGGAACATAATGTCAAGGGTCAAGCCGTTGCCTTCAAGGTGGCACACATCACTCATGTCACTAAGGGTTGTTGCCAAGGAGACCAAGAGATTTTGTAGGCCACTCGAGAGAGTGGGAACACCCGACAAAGTAGAAAAGGACACAGTGATGTTCATAAGAGGGCCCCTTAACATGCCAAAACAGGACAATTCACAGAAGGTCGAGGAGGCATACACCCAAAAACCAATCACCACTCAACACTAGGCTACATCACCCTCTCGGATATACCACTTCACCCAATGGCCTTCCAGAGAAGTACCTTTCTTAGCAAGGTTATCAGCAATATAGTTTGATTCGCTAGTCTTGTGAATAAAATAGACGTTTTTAAGAATACCAAGGAGGTTTAACAGTTTATTGCTAGAGAATCGCATTTTCCATGGGCATAAGGTCTTTACCCAGGAAAGCACCACTTTGGAGTCTGACTCAATGATTAAGCTTCCTTCCTTCATCCATTCCTTTTCTAAGAAGATTTCAAGAGCATAGACGATTGCTAAAAAATTTGCTTCATTTGAGTCCCTAGTCCCAACAGAGGCTGCAAAATTTGCTAGGATGCATCTCTTTTCATCGCGCAAGACACCTCTGATGCCTGCCAGGCCAGGTTTGCCTCTAGCCGATCCATCAACATTCCATTTCCATGTTTTGGGGGGAGGAGGATGCCAACGGGTGACTACACGTGATATGGGGGTCGACGCCATGAAGCGACCCCCTCCAAATTTGAGACAAATTCACTCGGATTATACAAGCATGCAGGCTCCCAACCCTTCATCCAATAACCCAATCGTAATTTTATATGGAAGAGCTCTTGGTTCCAATCAATTTTTTTTATCAAACACCACTATGTTCCTAATTTGCCAGATGGACTACATATAGTAAACTGATCCACAACTTCTTACGGAAAGATCCTTCAACTGTCCCACACCAAACTTCAAACCATTGTTCGCAGTTGGTAGTGATAGGTATCATAGTATTCCACCAATGTTGGATCTCCACCCATACACGCCAAGAGAACATGCATTGTAAGAATAAATGTTGGATAGTTTCCTCCCCGGCGGCGCAGCAAAACCGACATGAATCTTCAATTGTACTCAACAAGTCTAGTCTCCTTAACCTATTTCTAGTGTTGAGCTTTCCAAGGAGAATGAACTTTAAGAATCCCACTTTTCTCCTTTAAGACTAAGAACAATCAGCTAGTTACTCCAACCAAACAAAGTTAGTTCATTGTCCCTTTTTTCTGAAGAATAAATTGCCACTATTTTAGGCTCCGATAAGATCCTCAATGCAAGGTAATCGCTAAGGTCACCTCTAGGCTAGGGGTTGTCAAATGGATGGATTTGATTGAATTAATCTTGATCCTAATGGATTCGATAAAAATTATCGAATAATGCATTTACAATGGATGGATATTCAATCCATCCATTGTAAATCAATTTAACTCATCCATTTATAATTTTTAATGGATGGATATTCAATCCATTAATTAAGTTATTTTAAAAAATTTAGAACTAAAAATCAAATAAATAATAACATTATTTTTAAATTAATAATTTCTGATTTTCTGAAAATTACTATTAATAAGAAAGTCAAAATTTAGTTAATTATAATCATTTGAAAAAGAAAAGTTGAACCACTAGTGTGCTCCACCTTTGACCACCAGCATTGACCACCATTAGCCATCGTTGAACAGCTGTTGACCAATCATTGAAACTAGCGCATCAACCAAAGCACACAGAAGCAAATTGGAGGGAATGTCTTGAAATCCTCATGCTACACTTGTCGATTGCGACCTGGTGGCTCCGGTGGCAGTGGAGCAGCTGCTACGATACCATAAGGTAAATTCCGCAGTGGTGGAACAAATGTTGGCAACGGCTTCTCATTAATGATGTCGTGACCGGGATCCCGACGTAGACGGCCCAAAAATGATTTTTTTTAGGAGTCGCCACCCAATTTATTTAATAGGAAAAATTGAGAAAAACCTAACTAGAAGTTATTGGTCTGCGTATACCAGATTGAGTTCGGGAGTCGATTATGCATAGGGAAGGGAGGAAACTTAATCCCACTGCACCCCTAGTACATCTGTCCTAAGACAATTACCCTAAATCCGATTGTGCAGGTAATAATAAATTACGAGTTATTTGTTTACCCCAAGATTAAGTAAAAAAGGAATTATTTAGAAATAAATAAAATAGGGACCGATTTAAGAAAATTTAATTTTGACTTGACGGTGAATCCCGCTCCTACGTATCCTCAGGTGCAATGAAGAACTCAATAGTCACGTAGTTCTTCCTGAAAAAGTTTGCTGGTTGGTTGATTTTATTTTGAAGGGGTTTAAGATCAAAGCCGTACAGCTAAAGTCTCTTAAACCGGGATTGACAAGATGTCACATCTCAGCCCAATCCCTTTTTTTGTATTTTTTTAGAAAATAGGTGTTAAAGAAAAAAAATTAATTATTTATTGGAAAAAATTAATTTAGCTTGACGGGGAAGCCCCGCCTCTACGTATCTCCGAAGCGGAGAATCAAAGGCGACGTAGTTCTTCCAGAAAATGTTTGTTTGTTTTGTTGATTTTAATTTTTGAAAGGGGTTTAAGATTAAAGCCGTACAGCTAAAGTCTCTTAACCCGGGATTGACGAGATGTACATCTCAGCCAAACCCATTTTTATTAAATTTTTTTTTGAAAAAAAAAAGCGAAAGAGAAAAAAAGTACTTTGAAGATAACTAGCACTTATTTTTTCATAATAATAATATTAATAATAATAAAATAATAATAATAATAATAATAATAATAATAATAATAATAATAATAATAATGATAATAAGTAATAACAACAATAATAGGAAATAAATAAATCACAAAAACAAGGAACGGGGGGGGGGGGGGTGCAAAACCGAAATGAAGGGGTGTAAATAATAGTTGTATTTAGGAAAATATGGGGGGTTGTAACAGTAAAATAGAGGGGGTGCAAAAAGCAGAAACCAAGCTCAAGAGGGCTGCGTAAATGTTGGGCTAACCCAAGGGGCTGAGTTGTCAAAATGGGGGGTGTAAGTAATAATCCTGTTTTATCTTAACGAAATAAAAAAAAGGAACAATACCCAAGCCCACTATACATGCTAACAGACACAGAACTCTAATTACTTTTTACTCACCTCTCACGCATAGCTTCTGGAAACAAAAATGGAAAGAGAGAGAGAATGGCGAAATCTGGCGAGAGAGAGATTTTCGGCGAGAGAGAAAGGGAAAGAACAAAAGGGAAGGAGAGAAGAAGGAGAGAAGGACGCAAAGGAGGGAGGGACGGTGTGGTGGTGACTGTGGAGGGAGTGGGGGCGGCGCTTTGCGACGGTGAGGAGGAAAAGAGGCGGGGGAGTGCGACGGTGGGGTTGGCTTGACGGTGGAGAGGGGGGCTGGTCGTCTTCTCGCGGCGGTAGCAGATGTGGCGGTGAGGAGAGAGAGTGACATCGGTGATGAGAAAAATTAAGAGAGGGTTTGTCCGTGACGAAAATGCAGAAGCGAATGCATGAAATGCGTGTATGAATGATCACTTGGAAAGGTCAGGTATTCTAAATAATTTTTGGAGGCAGTGCAGCACGTGACCGATGCAGAGCCTCTTTCATGTATCAGAATGAAATGCTAAATACGTATCTTTGAATGATGCGAAAATGATGACATAATTTTTGAAATGATGCATGTTGAAACGGTGTATAAATAATGTGTGGATGTAATGGCGTATGGATGATTTAATGAAACAGCAGTTTTTTTTAGGATGAGTGAAAAGGTGTGTGAATGCTATGTTTTTTACATGCATTTCATGATGTTGCAATTGATGAAATGCCTATATTATTTGATGATGATTTTTGTGAATGATTATGAATGAATGGAAATGCATGTTGAGATGCTCATGTTATATGACTAAAAATTACTCTTTTTTGTGAGAGGAAATAAAATGCATGACACTCGTAGTGATTTTTTTTGCATGGAAAGAAAGAATACATGATGCTTGACATGATTTTGACTATTTTTGTTCGTTGTTTTTTTGGAAAAGGGAAAACAGACGCATGAGTGTTGACGAACAAACTTGCCTTTTGCTCTGATTTTTTTCAAAATATGAATGAATGAATGAATGAATGAATGAATGAATATGCGAATGTATGGTTTTATTCACCGTGTCGGGGAATTGTAGGCTTTCTATTTGAAGAGAAAAGTATGATTCGGGTTGTCTGACTTGCATGTTTTTCACTTTCATCCACTTCTTTTGTATAGAAAAAAGGTTTTATAATTTCCCGACAGTCCTTGAAATGAATGCAACATGAGTTTGTCTATATATATATTTTATGACATGCAAAGAATTTTTGGGTTTTTTTCAAAAATGGGAAGGAAATTGTATTAGTGTTTTCTTGAATGAAAAAGTATTAAGCTCCTTTGTGTCCTAGAGGGGTCCCTTTGGGAATAGATCTAAGGCTTTTTCTATCAAGTGAACCTCTCAAAGGTAGATCTATAGAGTCCTAAATAAGGTTCCTAGAGCCAACGACCCCAATCAAGAACGCTAATTGCGACAATAGGCAAGCTATTAGAAGTGATAGCATCCCCAAAAAAGGGACCAAACTCTAGGTGAGGCTTTCGTGACCACCCAACAGGATGTACATCCAGTAGGCCATCACTACGCGGTCTCGTTCTAATTTAAGGTATGCTCTAGTCCGGGTGTAGGACTATTCTCACATGTGTGCAGAAGTGTGATAGTGGAGTGTGTGTAGGAGTAAAATGTTAAATATACCCCCTAGCTGCAAAACAAACAAACACATATACAGAAAATAATAGTCTTCTACCCTAGGGTTTATATCAAGCATAAAATAAAGATATACGAAAAGAAACTAAAGAAATAAATAAAAGTAAAGAGGGGTAAACAAATACACGTACCTTATAATCATTGCACAACCAAACATACTAGGCTTGACTCTCACTATCCCCAGTGGAGTCGCCATCTGTCGTGACCGGGTAGTCAGGAGTTATTGAGAAAAATTGAGTTCGGGAGTCGATTATGCATAGGAAAGGGCGGAAACTTAATCCCACTGCACCCCTAGTACATCTGTCCTAAGACACTTACCCTAAATCCGATTGTGCAAGTAATAATAAATTACGAGTTATTTGTTTACCCCAAGATTAAGTAAAAAGGGAGTTATTTAGAAATAAATAAAATAGGGACCGATTTAAGAAAATTTAATTTTGACTTGACGGGGAAGCCCGCTCCTACGTATCCTCGGGTGCAATGAGGAACTCAAGAGTCACGTAGTTCTTCCGGAAAAAGTTTGTTGGTTGGTTGATTTTATTTTGAAGGGGTTTAAGATCAAAGTCGTACAGCTAAAGTCTTTTAAACCGGGATTGACAAGATGTCACATCTCAGCCAATCCCGTTTTTTGTATTTTTTTTCGAAAATAGGTGTTAAAGAAAAAAATTGATTATTTATTGGAAAAAATTAATATAGCTTGACGGGGAAGCCCCACCCCTACGTATCTCCGAAGCGGAGAATCAAATGCCGCGTAGTTCTTCGAGAAAATGTTTGTTTGTTTTGTTGATTTTAATTTTTGAAAGGGGTTTAAGATTAAAGTCGTACAGCTAAAGTCTCTTAAACCGGGATTGACGAGATGTACATCTCAGCCAAACCCATTTTTATTATATTTTTTTTTGAAAAAAAAATCGAAAGAGAAAAAAAGTACTTTGAAGAGAACTGGCACTTATTTTTTCATAATAATAAAACAATAATAATAATAAAAATAATAATGAGTAATAACAACAATAATAGGAAATAAATAAATCACAAAAACAAGGAACGGGGGGGGTGCAAAACCGAAATGAAGGGGTGTAAACAATAGTTGTATTTAGGAAAATGTGGGGGGTTGTAACAGTAAAATAGAGGGGGGTGCAAAAAGCAGAAACCAAGCTCAAGAGGGCTACGTAAATGCTGGGCTAACCCAAGGGGCTGAGTTGTCAAAATGGGGGGTGTAAGTAATAAGCCTGTTTTGGCTTGACGGTGGAGAGGGGGGCTGGTCGTCTTCTCGCGGCGGTAGCAGATGTGTGCGGTGAGGAGAGAGAGTGACATCAGTGATGAGAAAGATTAAGAGAGGGTTTGTCCGTGGCGAGCGGTGTGGTGGTCGTCGAAGCTGGTGGCGGCAGCTCACAGTGGTTCGCTGGAGGTAATTATTTCCTCTCTCTCTCATTCTTCTTTTGTTTCTGCTACCTTTGGTTTAAAGTGTGTATATTGTTGTTGTAACACCCCATTTCTACCCGGTAAAATAATGCAAAATCAGAGTTCATAAAAATCTTTTTCAGCAAACAATGGAGTGCCACATTTGCTTCGTGAAAACAATAGACGGGTTAATTCGCTTTTCGAAAACAGATACATAGCGCTTTCGGATGAACCGATAAAACGACATCTCAAAACAAGTCAAACTTCTTTTTAACTACACAGCGGAAATTCAAACGGTTCAACTACACAGTCGTGGCAACTATGCGAAATTCATAACTCAAATCCAACAGTAAACAACTTAAATAACATAAATAAACGTTCACCCCCCCGAGTGCTACGTATCAGAGCGACGACACCGACTCGATCAAATGAAGGTACAACGGCATTCATTCGAGGTTACCTGCACGTTACCAACATAGGGGTAACATTCAAACAGAAGGGGTGAGATATTGAACCATATAATGAATCATATGAAAGACAATATATATCAGGTCAGGACATCAGATCATCCTTTCACAACAGTCAATATCATCATATCACAACGGTCAATATCATCATATCACAACAGTCAATATCATCATATCACAACAGTCAAGTCATTACGTCACGACAGTCAAATCATTCCGATCGCATAAATATGCAACATGAATGCATAAAGTGACTCGACTCAGGGCCACCGCCCTATAATGCATGTGGTACCATAAATCAAACCCGTAAATAGGGGCATCAACATCGCAACATCGTCGTCGTGGTTTGAGCATAGCTCCATCGTAAAAATATGCTATGCATGCGACGCTATGTAAATGCACAAACAAATAACAACAGTTACATAGCAACGCAACAATATCGGAAAGCAACATTGGCCGTAGGCCTACATCACATCACCTGCCAATGAATAGAGGCAATTCGTCTTCGCACAACCTTCGTCGTCAACAATTTACAACTTAGCAATTTTCAACATTTTGGCAACATCGCAATATTTTAGCAACTTTCAACATTTTGGAAACTTTGGGCCTAATCACATATTCAACATCATTTTAAATAACAATCGTGAGATTCACATTTGGGCAGTCACAGCAACAATAGCAACAACGACACAGCAACAATAGCAACTACGGCGACAGCGACAGCAACACTGCAACAGCAGCAACAATAGCAACAGCGGCAGCAGCAACGATAGCAACAACGACAACAGCAACCGTAACACTGCAACAACGGCAACAATCAACACCAACAGCAACACAGCAGCAGCAGCAGCAGCACAGCAACAACATCACAGCAGCAGCAGCACAGCACAGAAGCAACAACACAGCAACAGCAGCAGCAACACAGCACACAGCACAGCAACAGCAGCAGCAACACAGCACAGCAACAACAGCAGCAACACAGCACAGCAACAGCAGCAGCAACACAGCACAGCAACACCGCACAGCAACACTAGGGTGTGGCGCCTAGGGACAGGGCGCCAACACCAGCAATGCAGAAATAGAGTGTGGCGCCTAGGGGCAGGGCACCAACACCAGCAACAATAATATAGAGCATGGCGCCTAGGGATAGGGCGCCATCATCATCATCGGTTCGGTTCGGTCCAGTTCTCCCCTGAACTGAACCATGAACAACCCTACATGTATTGGATTGAAAGCCAAAGGTGATTGATTACTAACTAAGCCTAACCATATATCAATCAAGAAAAATAGCATAAATCCTGAACATCAAAAACCATAATTTTCAAATATGGTGCATACCTAGAATTCTCATCGGAAGAGCAATAAAATTCTTTAAACACATGTGTTGGAGATAGATTGTATTTGTTTATTTATTGTGTGTTTGGTTTAGGAGAGAAATAGGGAAGAGAGAATGAGGGAAGAGAGAGTGAAGGAAGAGAGAGAGGTGAGAAATAGAGTAGATTAGGAGGGTTGTTTGGTTTAAGGGAAAGACAAGAGAAATAGGGAAGAGAGACTTGTGTCTCTTGGTTTGGTTGGAGCAAAAGAGAGAAGAGAGAAAGAATACTAGTTTTAAAATGGCAAAAACACCCCTATGTATTTTATTTAATTTTTAATTTAACTAACTTAGTAGTATTTATTTTAAATTTTTTTTACAAGTAGTATTTATTTTAATTATTTTAATAAATTAGCTAAATATTTAATTTAATCATTTACCTTAATTAGTTACATATTTAGCCAAGGACAAAATAGTAAAAGTAAAATTTAAGAGTCCTATCTCTCCATTTTCTCTCCACTTGTGGAGATATTACAAAAACCACTAAATTAATCATCCCTCACTCTCTCTTCCTTCTTTCACCTCAAACAAACACGCCATTAGTATCAAAATCAATCCTACTGACCAATGTAGAGAAATACAATCGATAGCGGTGGAATCAAGGCACACCAAGTGCTGCTGCGAAGAAGATGGATGGGAAGAATAAGAAGAGTTAACAGAATAGTCTTTTTATGTGTTAGTCATGCAAATAGTGTCTCTTAGTATTTCCCATGCAAATATTGCTTTCTTCTATGTTGTTAGTCATGTATACCTTCTCTAGAACATACAAGTATACAAAAATTTTCCTTACTTGTACGAATACGGATCCCAAAACCCTCTTTCTTACTAAATGATCATGTGTAGAAAATTATAACATTATCAAGCGAATTGAATTCTGTAATATCCCCTATTTTTCGTGATTTTTATTTTATTGCTTGAAATTATATTTAGTGAATTATTGTCATGATTGAAGATAGAATAAATTTAAAATGACTTACTTGATTAAATAATTGTGGAAATTGTGTGCTTACTTGGATTAATTGCTTCACATTTGGGTTAATTAGAGCTGAGGGAGTCATTGGGAATGAATTGTTTAAGTGAGGGGTATAGTGGTCTTTTACTTAGCCTATATAAGTATTCCCTTCCAGCTGAAACAAAAGAGAAAACACTTCTCCTTTCATTTTCAAAACCAGAGAAAGAGAGAGTTGGAGAGAAAAGAGAGGGGGAGCTCGTGAGAGGGAAAGAAGAGAAGGGAGAAGGAGAAATTCTGAGTGCATGTTCTTGATCTTTGGTGCAATAGAATCAGAGTGCTCTCCTCTTCCCATCCATACCGATATCAGCCCCAACCCTTTCCTCTTCATCAAACCACCATTGAAGGCAACCAAGCTCACTTTAACCAAAACAGAAAATCTGAACCCTTGCATGTTTTATTAGAAAGCTCTAGAGCCAAGTTCAGCACCTATATTAAGGATTGAAGCAACTTAAAAATCATCACAGTGGCTGGATTCGAAATACAAGCCATTGGAAGGCTCGGTTTTCAGTTTTGGGCTGTCTAGGAGCGGTTTAGTGAACAAAGTCGTGATCCTCCGTTCATTCGTTTCGGGAAGTCTCGGCGTTGTGTGGTTGTCGTCACGAAAAGGTGAGTTCTATACTCACTAGGGAAATTTTCATGTGTTTTGGTTGAGTCTCGCGTTTTGAACAAAAATTGGCGACAAGCCGCTTTGCGAAAACCCGTTTTAAGCACCGAGTTATGTTGTTGTTTGATTGAGATTGTGTTTGATATTTATGGTTGTTATGATGAGTGATATATGGAGTGTTTGACTGGATGATATTTTGTTATTAAAGGTTGATAAGTTAGGCATCGATCGGGAAAAGATTTGGACACGAAACAGAGCCAAAAACAGCACGAAATGGCCATTTTACAGGACTGTGCATCAGGCACGGATCGTGTGCCCTGGCACACGGATCGTGCGGATCCTTCTGATGTTTCTGTAAAATTTCCATTTCGCGCACGGATCGTGCGCCATTAAGCACGTGTCGTGCGTATCTGTCTGACCCAGATTTTAAAAGGTGTCCAAACGCTTCCTAAATGATTCCAAACCTATCCTAATCCCTTCCCAATGTTATGAAATGATAAAATAACCGTAATTCGTTGGAATTGCTTAAGTTTAATGATAACAACCTCATGTCATGATTGAATGATTGTTGATGGCCCAATGCGGGTACACGGAATGTGTTATGGGTTTGATTGTCATGTTATGATTGTGATTGAGATAAGCTTATGCCATGGATATTGCTGAATGTGATTGATATATTGTGTTGGACTGATTGGATTAGCATCATGATAAGTTAGGTTAGTAAGCCTAAGTAAGCCATGTGAGATCACTTAATTATAAGATTAAGTTAGTAATTAGATCACCTAATGCTAATGGTAAGAACAAGTCATGATCACGTTATGCCATGTTATGTTATGAAAATTCATGTTCACGTCAATGTATTTATATTATATACCATGTTAGGGTGACGACCCTAGTTTTCACGATTAGTGTACTAAGGGCGAGGAAGTCATGATTCCTTTAGGCCCCGTCATTGTTTGTCCCTTGGTAGTAGAAATGGCCGGGGATCGGGTTTGCCGGCGCTTTCAAATAAAGTCACTGGTGATATGCTAAGAATCATTGTCATTGTGTGTGCCTTGTATGTCGCTTAGAAGGGCCACGAGTACACGTTGTATGTTCCACGTAGTCGAATTAAAGACTATGAACTCATGAAATCAAGAATAACGAATCAAGCATAACTGAACCGCGAGAGTTAGTAAGAGGTCGCGATAGAACTCACTGAGACAAGTTGTCTCACCCAATCCATGTTGTTTTTCAGTGATACAGGGTAGAAGTTGGATGTGCAGAAGCAATGGTCGTGGAACCGCTTCGTGGAGACGCTGTCATCTATTTTGTTATGTCTATGTGTTTTGGTTCCTCTCATTGTCATAGATATTCGATTGTACGACTTGTACTTGTATTAAGTTGAAAATCGCTTCCGCAGACTTTCTGATTTTGTATTGAACACTAGTTCGAGTTATGTGAGGACCGACTTCATGTATTTCATGTTCTGTTATGCTTACACGTTTGATGATTTTCATCAATTATAGAATGTGTTCAATATTTTAAAAAGGAAAGTCACTCTGATGTATGCCAGTAGTGCATTTCGGTAGTTTCTACAAGTTAGAAAATATCGGGGTGTTACAAATTCCATTCCAACACACGGATGAATATTATGGTTCTCATCAACACTAGTCTTATGAGATGAATCGCTTTCTAAATTAGTCTCTAAATCATCTGATTCATGTTCAACCCTCTCTTGATCTTCTATGCCAGCAGAACTAGCAAATGAAAGCATAAACTAGACTTGTGCAAAAAGAAAGAAAGAAGAAAAACAGGATATCATACACCTTATTCTATTAAAACATCACACTAATGAAAAGGCAGTTACATACCTCACTCCAATGAAAACTATTACTCAATTCTTTTTGGCGGTGGAAGAATGGAGAAGGAAGCTATACGTTTTAATCAGTTAAATCTTTTTTATATTTGAACTGTATCTTTTCTTTCTTTGAATTAAATGTTAACAATCTCTCCTCCACTAAAAGTGAAAGTCGTATCTGTCAAATTAATTGGATTTTCATTTAAGCTTTTAATTTTTTTTTGAGTTAATTAGCAACCATTAGATCTATTGATTTTAGTGGTTCAGATTTGGAATAACTCAAATGACTTACACCTGTTGTCAATATATCTCATTATATATATATATATATATATATATATATATATATATATATATATATATATATATATATATATATATATATATATATATATATACGAAGTATATTAAGTGAGAACTAGTTCTCACTGTGAAAAATGAAACTTTTAATTATAACTCTCGGATGGAAATTAATGGATCAGATTACGTCATTAAATACAAGATCTTGTGTGACTGTTTCCTTATTAGTTAATGAGTTAATCTCATCCTTTCTTAAATGTTCTCATTTTTAATAATCACTTTATTGTGAAAACATGAATACATTGAATGATAGCCGGTCAAGTTAAAATTAACTGTTCAGATTACACAATTAATTATAAGATCTAGTACGATTGTTTCCTTTTTAATTCAAGATCATGGGAAATCTTGTAATTCATGACATGATCTAAGCCGTTAATTTTAATCTGACCGTTATTATTTAATGTTTTCATATTCTCACAATAACGTTATCACCCGAGTCGCCCCCAAATATATATAGTTAAAATTAGGGCTTAAAGGTGCATTTATTCCCTGCAAATATTCAAAAAAATCCAGTTTCGTCCATACAATTTCAAAAAACCCGTGCAAATACCAAACGCCGTTAACTTTCCATCCAAAAAAGCTGACATGGCCAACATAGATGATGTCAGCAATGATGTCACTGCCACAAGTCATCATTTAGTTGGCCCTTAGTGCCATGGGGCAATGGAACGTCATGTTATTCCCCAGGTCAACACTGCAACGTCAGCACTAACATGTACCACGTCAGCAACCAATGGCTTCTGCCACGTGGCGCCGGCTTGGCAATGTGGAGCATAGTGTGTTATTTAAAAAATAATAATTTTGGCCAACATGGGGTTTGAAGACATGGGGGATGACGTGGCGTTCCAGTGCCACGTGGCAGTGAGGGCCAACTAAATGATGACACGTGGCAGTGACATCACTACTGACATCATCTCCGTTAGCCACGTCATCTTTTTTGGATGGAAAGTTAGTTGTAGAGACCAAACTAGAAGCGTTTGGTATTTGCAAGGTTTTTAAAAAAAAAAAATTAAATTGCAGGGACGAAACTGGATTTTTTGAATGTTTGCAGGGAACAAGTGTACCTTTAAGCCTAAAATTAACCACTCAAATTACGTTTTTTTTGACGTGTCTCAAATTGCATAATTAATTACAACATCTCATGAAATTGTTTTCTTTTTAATTAAACATTTCTTTTAATTAATAGTGCAATTTGTTATCAAAAATATTAATTTTAACCTTTCATTTTAATCTAATAGTTACAATTAAAAGTTCTTATTTCTCATTACACACACACACACACACACACACACACACACACACACACACACACACACACATTTATATTTTTATATATCTTGTTTACGTGGCTCCCATTAGTCGAAGTCACAACACTCATGGCAGACAAGTGGAATACTCTTTCATCATATCATGCCATAGTGACCCTGCTTTTGTCCCCCCACTAAGCAGAAGGCAGCAAGCAAGGAATCTGCTTTTCCTTCAATCACGCCACTAATCAAGTCTCCCCTCAATCTTGTTGTATCAGAGCCAGATGGTGGAAGTAGGAATGTAGATATTAACTTTGAACTGTTGGTTACTTATCTGAGTTATGCTTTGCAATTAATTATAATTTGTTCATAATCATATAAGAGCCGGTTATGGATATTAATTCTAAAATTAATTAATTCTAAGTGTTATACTATTAGTGTACTCTTTGACTATAGCTAAACATCCAAATGCGTACGTCAATACAGGCGTCAGGCAATGGCAGTTTATCTGCTGTATTTACTCAGTTACACCACTGGGGGGCCCACTAACGTGGGTATGACCATGGTTCTGAGCAATCCTATAGTCAATTAGTCTACTATTTTATAACTAATAAACATAATGGTAATTGCATGAGAAAATTATTCATCTACGTTTATACCTTGCAGAATTTACTTTTATTCTAAATTCAATTTGACAGAGTATTCGGCTATATATTTACTTTGAAATATTATTTATATATATATGTTATATTTTGTAAATTTATTTATTAATGTTTATAATCAAAAATGGTTAAAGCTCTTTCTCAAATTATTTCATTATCACTTTAACCTTAAAAGGATCTTGTAAGAATATCCGGAAATCTCGTTAATGCCGAATGGTATGTAAGTGCGTAAGGCCCAGTTGTGGATGGGCAGTAGAAATACCACCCAGTGAGATAAATATTCTTAATTATCCTTGGTTTGAAAGAAGATATCTTGCGAAAAATACTTTATTATTGATCATATAACAGACATATTTAAATACAAGATATAAGTTAGAATATAATTGATAGTTCAAATTTGATATATATCTGTATTTACTCTAGATATTGCTTTCTGAATAGAGGTATCCCACTCTGAAGTATAAATTAGAAAATAATTCTTTTATCCAAGTTTTAATATCCAGTAAGATGGCCTTATACTGATCATTGAACAAGACATGGTTAACTCCACAACATGCTCCAGAAGGTAATTACTAGTTCATATTTAATACTTATATTTCTAATTAAGCCAAGTGAAGGCGTTGATACTTATGGGTGAGGAAAACAAAGCACTATCTTATTTACCATGTTCAAAGCCATTTCCTCACGTTTCTCCTGTAACTCTAACAGACCTTCATCTTCATCATCTTCTCTAATTGAGAATCAATCAAACCAATCTTTATCAAACAAAATTTTCAAAGAAGAAATCCGTTTTGAAAATATTAATCAAGATTTGGATAATTTGGATATTCCAAAAATATCTCATAAGGATCTTTACCAAAAACAAGGATCCTTCTTTTCCAAAACTGATTATATTGTCAGAACTGTCGAACAAAAAATCATACTTCGAAAAGATGATGAAGAATTTCATCTTCTTTCTGAGAAAAGTATGAGAGATCACAAAATTAAGAACTTCAACTACCTACACATAGGAAGTGTCCAGGTAGGCATGAAGCCTCTTACCAGAGAATCTCTTAACGTAACAGTTCTACTCTGCTTAAGAGATGCTCGTCACAATCAATTTCATGATTCCTTATTAGGAACAGTTGAAACTAGCCTTATTCATGGGCCAATCTTTTTTAATTGTTGTCCAGATTTAACTGTAAGTTTGGATGACAAGAACATCCTTGATGTTCTTTTCCTCAATGTTAAATGTCATGGTTATGACATGAAGGATGGATCTGTTCCCATTACGTTAATATATAGGGTTCAGTATAGAGTCATGAACTCTATCAGATCCAACTTCCTCAAAACCAAGTGTCACAAATCAGGAGAAACCACGTTGTTTCTTACTGATAATAGTAAAGCTAATATTATGGTGCCTAAAACCATACAATGGAGTGATATAACGCTTCCTGAGACTTGGACCCTAGATAAAGCTGCCCCTACAGCACCTAGGTTAACACCAGCATTCCAGGATGTTATCCAATATCAATCAGGGAGGGTTGATCTTGTCTTCAATAGAAGTAACTCCTCCACCATCCCCAGATCCCTCAAATCTGAAGAGGACTTCAGAACTGCTATGACCAGAGGAACCTTCTCCAGAAGATCCTTCTCTGTAGCCAGAGAACCCTCCAAACTTGAGGCTGGAACCTCCCATGATGGGTCCACAATCCATTTACAGGGTTTTGAAACCACTACTCCTGTAAAGACTTCTTATCATCAAAAGGATGAGGAAGAACACAAATCTATCCAATCACCCACATATTCCTCCCTTAATGAACCCTATGATGTTATCTAAGTTCATTATTGATAAGGAATCTCTTAAGAAAGAATTCTGTTCTGAGGAATGGTCTCCTCACAGAGAATGGTTCTTTCTGCATTTCCAGGGGCACAAACGTAAGAAAATCCAGGAGAAATTCTATAAATTTCTCAACCATACCAAACGCAATTTCCCTTTCTTTAACTGGTTTCATGGGTATGCCATCAAGAAAGGTATTGCCTATCCTTTCCAATCAAATTTAAGTGGTAAGAAACAGGATATTCCCTGTTATTCCTGCTAAAGACCCCAGAAATATCTTAGAACAATCTAGGTATCTTCATGCTTTAGGTATTCCCACCCAGGTAGGAAGTCCCATTACCAATCCTGTTCTTCAACAAACCAATCATAACGAAGAACTTTTAGCCAAAATCAATGAGCAACTTGGCCTACTTAAGGCAATAGCTCTTGACAATCCTTTACCTAAGGGCAATAGCTCTATAAACATGTTAAATGAGACATCCTCCGACGGAGATAGCCTGATTAGCTTTGATGCTAAGGTTATTTGCTCCAAGTGTGGCATTCTTGGCCATATCAGCAGGAATTGCCTTAACCAACCCAAACCTGGTTACAAACCAAAGATTTATAGAAGGAAGCAAGCAAAAAAACCTGAAACCAAGAATAAGCCACAAACCACTCCAAACATTTACTGCACTTGTAGTAAGAAAAAACCCAAACCCAGACCTCAGCATAGTAGAAAACCTATACTCTGCCTTGTCTGTACCAAAACCAACCACAATTGGAGAATCTGTAGGATCATTAGCAAGCTTAAAGCTTTTAAGATCGATCCTAATGTCAAAAACAATATTATCACCTACTGCAAGGATAACAAACCCAGTAGATACAATAGGATCTTAGGGGAACTTAGAACCCTTAATCCCAGAATCAATAATAAAATTTACAGATGGTTAAACCAATCTTTTAAAAATTCTAGTTCTGATTCTTACTTTAGTATTTTATCCTTTGCCATTAGCAAAGTCAATATTAATATTTTATCTCTTATTAAGAATTTTGAAAATAGAATTATTTGGGAATCCCCATCTCTACTCTTCTCTTTTCACATATCAATAAATAGCATAGATACTTATTATCTGGGGCAACCCACTATGTTTAAATCTCTAAGTAGATCCTTTGATCTAAACCACGATATCCTCTCTGTTCTTGATATTAATTCTGGACTAAAACAGAACCATATCAGGACTAGGACCAATAATGGTACCAAAAAATTTACTAGTGAACTGGTAACTCATACTAATTCACAAGCAATTCTTAGTCCCTATAATCTTGTTAAAACCTTTCTTAACGAAAGAAAAGTCTTAACTACCAATTTGTTCACTTCAAAAAAGTAATTTAATTTATCTTTAGAAGAGTCTTTTGTTTGTAATGTTTTTTATGACATCACATCTTATTATAATATGCTTGTCATTATAGATAGGTTTTATTACAACGCCATCGAAGGAAAAGATAAGCTAACAAGCTCTCTTGTGATTATCTTCAGGGCCACAATCAAGATGACTTCCAGGGCTTCCTCCTCACGAGGGAGAGGAAGAGGTAGAGGTAAGGGTAAACCTGACCTAAACATTCTACCTACTGCTATAGGATCTGTTTTACCCATCGCAACAAGGGACTTCCACCCTAAATCAATCAGGGCCTTCTTCCCAGAATACCCTTACCAAATCCATCCAAACAAACCAAATCGGACTATGCTTTCCCAGTCCAAACCCTCATTGCCTTCCAAGAACAAGGATTAATCAATCTTCCAACTAGAACATGGGCCAGTATAGCTGAAGACAGTGACCAGGACATCCCAGCCTTGGACCTAGCTATACAGATCCAGAAAACCCAATTAACCCAAGCTAACCCCAAGCAATCCCAGATTGTCCCTACTCAAAAACAATCCCAAATCACCCCAGCTCAAACCCAATATATACCAAAAGAAAACTTCTTCTTTTTGGCCCATCTGGAACCAGAATTCTGGGATAAAGATCCTAACAGAATTCCTTCCAAAATATTTCCACCACAATTTCACTTCTTACCTTTTACCCCAAACAAAACCCAGAAGTTTTATGAGTTCATCCTCATAGACACTGAATCTGTCTCTATCAAACACTACAAAGAACCCAGAGACGATTCTTTCATTACCCACTCTACTCTCCAAATCCTGAATATCCTGACACCTTCAGCCATTGGACAAAACCCAAATATTACAAAGAAATTTTCCCAGCTTTTTGACCCTATAGGTTATAATTACTGGGATTATATCAAAGCCTGGGATTATCTTATCATTGGCTTACAAAACAAATCCTTCAAACACTCTTGGTTGATCTATTTTAAAAAGGAAACCAAGTATTCCTTCCCAAATTGGTTTCTTCAATGGTGGGACTTCTTCGGGCCTGTCCCAGAAATCTTACCTATTGAAAGCCAGGGAGGATTTCAAATCTTTTCAAAGAGATTCAACAAAGGCCTCAACAATTATCCAGTTTTATTAAATTTCTTTACCACTTTTTCACTCTCATGGATTTTCTCTTGGCAGTATAAAACTGGTAATTTTCATCTCCCAAAATCTTTATTATCCTTTTACAAACAGGCCTTTGTAAAATGGTGGCCTCGCTTTGATGCTTCTATGGCATCTCCAGAAAGTGTGACCACCTGGTTTAAAAACAATCCTAGGGCCCTGCAAGTGGCTGATCCAGACACCTGCAGATTCCTTAATCAGAAGGCTAGAATTTCTGCAGCCCTTGCAGCTTCTACCTCTGAAGAAGATGTTCTGGAAAAACTCCAGAATATTAAGAAACTGCTTCAGGATCAAACAGGGGACAAAGATGTCCCTTCATCTTCAAAAAAAGGACGGTAAGAAGAAGCAGGTTCAGACCTTGTCTTCTTCATCCTCTTCAATAGATTCGTTCTACCAAAATGAAGAGGGCTGCTCTGACAATTATTCTCCTGATGATCTTCATTAATTAAGGTCTTCAAGGATTTTCTTTATTTTTCAATCATTTTCAAAAATGTCCTTAAGCAAGACAATTGTACCATCTTTGATGGGAAAAACTGCTCTAACACCCTGAATCATGGTGATGGTAGTACCAGCAATGGTATGAAAAACTGTTCATCCACCTTCGAACATGGTGATAGTAGTACCAGCAATGGTATGAAAAACTGTTCATCCACCCTTGAACATGGTGATCGTAGTGTCAGTATTGACATGAAAAACTGTTCAATTATTGTTTCTTGTTTACGTGGCTCCCCTTAGTCGAAGTCACAACACTCATGGCAGACAAGTGGAATACTCTTTCATCATATCATGCCATAATGACCCTGCTTTTGTCCCCCACTAAGCAGAAGGCAGCAATCAAGGAGTCTGCTTTTCCTTCAATCACGCCACTAATCAAGGCTCCCCTCAATCTTGTTGTACAGTCCAAGTCGGAAGACATTGGATGCCAAACAGTACAGGTCAGCAGTGCACAGTGCAAGTCACTTAAGTGCACAGTCCAAGTCATCAATCTTAGGATTCCAAATAGTAGTCATTTACTATTCTTTCCGGTTAGTAACCGGTTACTATTGAATCTTTCAATTATATAAGCGTGCTTAGGCTATTGTTAGAAACACGGTTCAATTCAGACTTCACTCTACTTCTCTCTCTAGTTCTAGTGAGAAGCCAGAGCTTGTAAGCTTGAATCTTCTTCTTCTTCTCTTCTCTGATCTTCAAACTTCAATCTTCAATCTGTAACTCATAGACAGTTCACAGTCTCTTATGGAAGGCTTTGCCTCCTAAATCTATGTTATTTATGCTTTAGTTTTCTGCACTCTTTAATTATTTATTGTTGCATCCCGTATGCTACCTTCTTCCCCTCTGTCTCTTTAATTTATTTTATCTTCTGATTCCGATCCCCTCTTGGTATATATATATATATAGGGGTAACTCATGTGAAAACAATTGGTTATCGTAAGAACATGAGAATGTTAAGTTTGATTAAAATTAACAGTTCAGATTCTGTCAATAATTATAAGATCTTATACGATTGTCTCCTTTCTAAACAGTTAATTTTAATTTGATGGTATCATTTAATTTTTTTATGTTCTCATAATAACCAAGTGTTCTCACCCGAGTCCCCTATTATACATATATGGAATGACTTGGGTAAGAATACTTGGTAATTATGAGAAATGAGAACATTTAATAACGGATCAAACTAACTCATTAATTTCAAGATTTCATATAATTGTTTTCTTTTAAATTAAAAATCACATAAGAATTTGTAATTAATAACATAATCTGACTGTGTTAATCTAATGAATATTATTAAATGTTCCCATTTCTCATAATAAGCAAGTGTTCTCACTTGAGTCGTCCATATATATAGTGTAATATGAGAGGGTGTAACCTCCCCAATTAGCTAATTGAATTTAATTAAATTAGCAAGAAGTCATAATTGGTTATTTAGCATTATTAATTATGAAATGTTTTGAAGTAAATGATTTTATTGTTTGTGCATAATTGGTACATTATGCTAAGTATAGGAGTTATGGTGTAATTGTTGAGTTAGAAGTAATTTAAGTGAGTATTAGTAAGGGAGGGTAGTTTGGTCTTTTCACCCATTAATTGTGCCTTCAGCTGAACCAAGGCCTCGCTTCCATTGAGACAACACAGCTACACACTGTCAGAATTTCTGGTTGCTGAAAAACATAAGTAGAGAGGGGAGAAAGAAAGTAGGAAACTGTGAGTAGAGAGAGAGAGAGAGAGAGAGAGAGAGAGAGAGAGAGAGAGAGAGAGAGAGCTTCCCTTATTTTAGCCATACCTCTCTCAATACTGGTCCTATCTGTTTGAAACCTTAACCTTCAGAAACTAGACAAAATCCCCTACACGTTAGGCACTGGTTTGGATAGTTTTGGTAAATAAGTGAAGGAGTTATGTCTATTGCAAAACAGCGTCCTGATGCTGTCAAACCGAATTAGAAGTTGTTGCCGCATTCTAGAAGGTGGAGTTTGATCGGAGTAAAAATGGGTTTCACTACTGACTTGAGATGCATTTAGGGAAGCTTCTGTAGCTGGTCATGTTTGAGGATCCATTCGAGATCGATTTGATGTTCGTGGAAGCGAGAAATTCGTGAAGGTGAAAAGTTCGAGTACGGGGACCATTCGTGGAGTTACTTGGTCGTTTCAACCGTGGAATTCGTTGTTGTGCGATTTTCAATGCAATCGGTGAGTTCTATACTCGCTTAGGGATGTTTGTCGTTACTGAGTTTTCATGTTTCGGAAGTCATGTGTTTCATGTTTTCGCTTTAAAAAGTATCAAGTCCAAAACAGCGTTTTCAAATCTTTGTGTCTTACGTGATTGAGTTGTTTGATATATGGATGTTGTTTGGACTGAAATTGATGTTTGTTCTGGACTGAATATGATTGTTGTTGTGTGCGTATAAATTGGATATCGATCGGAAGGGTATTCGGGAACGGATGGAATGGACAAAACATAAGAAAACAACAAAGTCCTAACTACTGATGAACACGCACGGATCGTGCCCCCAAGGGCACTGATAGTGCCCCCCAGGGGCACTGATCGTGCGTGATGTTCGCAGGAAGTCTGAGAAAATTTTTAGACAAGGCCCGGACCGTGCGCTCTAGGGCATGAACCGTGCGTAATCTATGCAAATGTGTTTTTAAAAATTAAGAACACGCACGGGTCGTGCGCCCCTGGAGCACGGACCGTGCGTGAGCTTCTGTTACCCCTTTTTTTTTTTTTTTTTTTTTAAAAATTGGGGAAGGGGGAAATTTTTATTAATCAAAGTGGCACTAATGGCCATTTTACAACTGTCCCCGAGGGGATTTGAACTCAGCACCTTGAGGATATAAGGCTAGCTCTTACCACTGAACTAGCACCTCAAGTGTTACCCCTTTTTAAAATACACCTTAGTCCATTCCAAATGATCCCAATTTCCTTCTAATCACTTCCCAAGGTTGCCTAATGGTTTTGATGCATTAATATCATGAAATTGAGTGTGTTTGAAATAAAATGCACGAGTTATCAAATTGAGGAAAAACCTTACATTAGTAAACGCAAGTGTACACAAGTCAAGAAAAGATACAGGACTGTGAGTCCCAATATGTCATGTTAAGATAAATGATTGTAAGTCTATATAAGTTATATAAACTCTCAATCCATGTAAAAACAAATCAAGTTACTTTCCCTCGAGGAAAGGTAGATGGTATACTTATAATAATATGAGTATATCGAGGGTGACGACCCTCAAAGATTAGCATACTAGGGGAGGGGAAGTTATGAGCCCCAAGACCTAGGCCCCATGAGGTTTTTCCACTAGTGATTAGTGGATTGGGTTCACCAAAAGTCGAAGAAATAACCATACTAAGGTAGGCTCGAGGTGTTGTGCTAAGTTAAAGAAAAGTTAAGACATGATATGTAGTCGCTTATTAGGGCTACATCAAGAAAGTAAGAAATATAACGAGTAGTCGCTTATTAGGGCTACACGTTACAAGAAATAAAACATCTGTCCACATGGTCGCTTGTTAGGGCCATGAGTTCAAAGTTAAAGCATAATAAACCGCTAGAGTTAGTAAGGGGTCTCGATAGGACTCACTGAGATAATGTTTATCTCACCCTTTATATATTGTGGTTTTTACAGAGAAGCAGGGGAAAGCTAAGGCGAAGATGCACGGTTAGTCGGTGCGACTCTTGAAGTCGTTGAAGATTGAGTTCAGGTTTAGGCCTTTGCCCCTTTTGTTGCTTTTAGGTTATCGATTGTATAACTATCACTGTTTCAGTTGTAAATCGTTTCCGCTATTCATGTTTTCAGTATTGAACACCAGGGTTGTATAAGTTTTAAGTC
Source organism: Astragalus membranaceus (assembly GCA_039519185.1). Lineage (NCBI taxonomy): Eukaryota > Viridiplantae > Streptophyta > Magnoliopsida > Fabales > Fabaceae > Astragalus > Astragalus membranaceus. The sequence goes on along the minus strand of CM076848.1, from coordinate 173,962,293 downwards.
ATGAGACTTAAGTACTTTTAGTAAGTTAATGAGGTTCATTGAACCATTTGATAATTATTATCGAAAGTTTTTAGTTGTGTATAATATTTCAATAACAGGAAGTTACTCTCATGTATGCCAAGTGGTGCATTTCGGTAATTCTACAAGTTAAAAATATCGGGGTATTACAGAGGGTGAGAAGAGTAAATCTGAAATGTATAATAATACAACGGTTATTGTGATTAAAAGGTGATTACATTGACTTTTGGTTTTAATTTCAACCACTAACCATGGTATCCTCAACTGCAAAATCATTAGCAACTATGCCTTCAGCTAAACACCCCCATTAGAGTTACTCCTCGGCTGTCAGCAAATATAGTCATCCTCTTAGCAGTTTTAGCATAAGTATTGAATCTGAACATAACACTCTGGCTCTTCCAAAGATTGTTGGAACCTTGGTGTGTTGTGAATTAAAAAAGTTCCACACTTGGTAAGAATAAGCACTTTAAGAGTGCTTATAAGCGTGGACTTCACACCTTGGGTTGGACCCTAAGGCGTTCCCAATTTTGTGAAAGGGAGAGAAAGCACATAAATCTGGAACGTATAATAATACAGCGGTTATTGTGTGGTGTGATTTAGTTCTTCGAAAATAATTATTTTAAATTTTGTTTGCGTTGTCTGCTCCCCAAGTTTCCAACGTTTAGTTCCTTAATTATCTTGCAAGTTTTGAACAATCAAACTGTTGTTACCCTAAATGTGACCAAATACATTGAACAACGACCAGATACGTTAAATAGTCAAAATTGACTAAATCAACTAGTTGTTGTCGTTTTTATGGTTGTTGCGAAATTCTCTCCAACAACCTTACTTACTCACTAAGTTGCTAAAATCCTCTATAAATAGAGCACTCTCCTCAATTTGCTAAACTGCTTAACTTTTAGCTAGGGAATAATCTTTGAGTTGTTGTATCTTGCAAACTCTTGATTCTAATGCTTGTTGTCATCTATAATCACCTATGGAATTAGGGTTTTTAGTTGTGAACAAAGGATTAGTTGTCTAAGGAATTAGAGATTAATTAATGTTGTGGGTTTGATAACAAAGTGAAAGAGGGGGTTATTTTCTCTATTAAATTAGTTTACAATAATGTGAAACCAATGGAAGTTCATTCCTAACTTCTTCTATCTTCTCGCAAACTTCGTGTTCTTCGTTCTTTATTAAAAATACAAAAACATGTTATTGTCTTTACTATAAAAGTTCTCGTTACTTTACAATATCACCCAAACTTCGGTTCATTTGTATTCGTTTAGTTGTTGTTAACGTTTATTGGTATTTGCATTCGATCCTTGAGTTCGACACTCGGTCTTACCGTTTTATTATTACTTGCGGCGATTTGATACACTTTCCAATTTCGCCTTCGAGTTTTTGGCGCCGTTGCCGGGGATTGAAATTACATTTACCAGTAAACTCAAAGGGAATTGCTAATTCGAACCCGTATATATTTTAGTTTTTTGTTAGTTTTTTTCTATTACTTTATACCTTATTTTACACATTTTGCTTTGACGGTTGTTTGAGTTTTCTGTTTTTCAAGGTATGCGTCGAACAGTAGACCCTAAAGATTTACTCTTCAACCGTGAGATTGAAAAGACTGCTAAAGCAAATCGAAAGGCTGCAAAAGACAGAAGACTCGAAGAAAGAGAATCAGTAAGAAAGGAAGAGACTGTGTGTGAGGTACCTGTCATTGAAGAGATGGCCGACCCCCCAGTTAGACGCACTCTTGGTGATTATGGAAATCGTGACAGAAACCAGCAAAGATTACTGATTGCTCATCAACCGATGACTGCTAATAGGTTGGAGATCAATCTTGGATTGTTCCGTGAATTGAGGGAGATGCAATTTGGTGGAAGACCATGTGAAGATGCAAACAAGCATCTAACCAATTTTGCACAACTATGTGAAACAGTGAAAGTGGATGGTAATACTGATGAAGCTAATAAACTGAAGCTTTTTCCATTCTCTCTAAAGGATGAAGCCAAAGAGTGGTTTGATTCACAACCTGAAGGTAGCATCACCACTTGGAATGATCTTGGAGACAAGTTCCTTGAACAATTTTTCCCCCATTCCTTTTTCATTAAGAAGAGGGGAGAAATCAATAGTTTTGAGCAAAAAGAGGGTGAGTCACTCTATGAGACTTACAAAAGATTCAAGATCACATTGAAGGCTTGCCCGAACCATGGTGTTGATGATCATCAACAGATGCAAATCTTTTGTACTAGGTTGAGACCAAATGCCAGGATGATGCTTGATGCCTCAGCAGGTGGTTCTTTGAATTTCAAGATCGCAGTAGAAGCAAGACAAATAATTGAAGCTATTGTTTCAAATGATTACTTGGCGGCTCATGATAAAGGAGGTACATCTAGAATAGGTTTTCTTGACTTAGATTCCATGACTGCCGGGTTGGCTCAACAAACGATAATCACTCAACAATTGGAGGATAAGAAAACGGGAATGGAAGCTCTAAAGTTGAACTCTGCGCAGCACTAGGTAAATGATGTGACAAGTTTGAAGTGTGACTACTGTGAAGGTCCACATTCTAATCACGACTGTGAACTCCCCTGACAGCCCAAGAGAAACTATGTTTTGTCAAAATAATCCATTTTCCAACACCTACAATCCGGGGTCGAGGAAACATTCAAATTTCTCTTGGAAGGATCAAGGGATAAGCCAAAATGCTCCTCAGGAGAAAGCATATTGGGAGATAGCCATTGAGAAACTAGCTACACAAACGTCTTCATTCATGGAGGAGACAAGGACTGGTTTTAAAAATCAAGAAGCTAGCTCTAGAAATCAAGAGGCATCCATCAGAAATCTTGAGACTCAAGTGGGCCAATTGGTCAAGCAAATTGCTCAAAGACCTCCGGGAACTCTCCCTAGTGACACTTTCCCTAATCCAAGGGGAAATGAAATAGTGAATTCCGTGATCACAAGGAGTGGAAAGACGGTTGAAGCTGTGACAAATAAGAGCCAAGAAGATTTCACTGAGTCCAATGACAAAGCTTCAGCGGGTGTTGTTGACCCTTCTAAGGTGCAAGAGGATCTATTGTGCAAGAGGAGTCTAAGATTCCAAAGCCAATCATCAAGCTACCTTTACCTCAAAGATTGAAGAAGGAGCAAGATGAAAAGCAATTTGGTAAGTTTCTAGATGTTTTCAAAAAGTTACAAATTAACATTTCTTTTGCAGAAGCTCTTGAACAAATTCCCAAATATGCTAAGTTCATGAGAGATATCCTTTCAAAGAAGAGGAGGATCATAGATGAGGAGACCGTCACGCTCACCGAGGATTACAGTGTAATCTTACAAAGAAATCTTCCACAAAAACTCAAAGATCCCGAAAGTTTCTTTCCCTGCACTATTGGGGATAGAACTTTTGGGAAAGCTCTAAGTGATCTTGGGGCGAGTATCAGTTTAATGCCACTATACATTTTAAAAAAGCTGGGGATTAGTCAGATAAAGAACACCATGATGACTTTGAATCTAGCCGATCATTCAATGAAGCATCCATATGGTGTAGTTGAAGATATTCTTGTCTAAATTGACAAATTTATCTTTCCGGTGGATTTTGTGGTTCTCGACATGGAAGAAGACAATGACATCTCATTAATTTGCTGGTAGAGCTATAATTATGTGGCAGATGGAACTTTAACATTGGAAGTCCAAGATGAAGCTGTGACCTTTAATGTACTCAAGGCTATGGAGAATCTAAAGGGAAAGGAAGGGTGCTACCGAATTGAGGTTCTTGATTCCATCATTGATAAGGAATTTCAAGACCAAATTCCTTATTTACCTCTTGAGAAATCTCTTGTGTCATCAAATGAGGGGGTTGAAGAAAGGTGTGATTCCGAGGTAAAAGAAGCCATTGCTATGTTAGATGCCTCCCCATCTTACTCTCTCCATGCACCTCCTAAGTGGGAAGAGTTGAAAATTCATGAAAAATGTATCCAAAGAAGATGTGAAGAAAACACTTGTGGTTGAGCTCAAGCAATTACCGTCCCATTTGAAATATGTGTTCCTTGGTGAGGGGAATGTGTATCCTGTTATCATTAACTCCAACTTGAGCCAACTGCAGTAGAAGAAGCTACTTAGAATCTTGATAGAGCACAAGAGTGCTATTGGTTGGTCCATTGAAGATTTGAAGGGAATTAGTCCTTCATTTTTCATGCATAAGATCCTCATGGAGGTAGATCATAAGCCGGTGGTGCAACCACAAAGAAGATTAAATTCAGCTATGCAAGAAGTGATAAGAAAAGAAGTTGTGAAGCTCCTTGAAGCCGGTGTTATTTATCCCATCTCAGACAGTTCTTGGGTGAGTCTCGTCCAAGTTGTTCCTAAAAAGGGCGGGACCACTGTCGTCATGAATGAAAAAAATGAATTGATCCCTACAAAAACTGTCACGAAATGGTGATTTTGTATTGATTACAGAAGGATGAATAATGCTACAAGGAAGGACCATTTCCCTTTGCCTTTTATTGATCAGATGTTGGAGAGGTTGGTGGGTCATGATTTTTACAACCAGATTACGGTGGCTCCAGAAGATCAAGAGAAGACCGCTTTTACATGCCCATATGGTATATTTGCTTACAGGAGGATGCCCTTCGGGCTATGTAATGCTCCAGCGACTTTTCAAAGGTGCATAATGTCCATATTCTCCAATATGATTGTAATACTTATTGAGGTGTTTATGGATGATTTCTCTGTCTTTGGTAACTCTTTTGATGATTGCTTGCATAAGTTGTCTCTTGTGTTAGAAAGGTGTAAAAAATCTAAGTTGGTCCTAAATTGGGAAAAATGCCATTTTATGGTAAGAGAGGGAGTTGTTTTGGGACACCGCATCTCCCACAAGGGGATTGAGGTTGACTGTGCTAAAGTTGAAGTCATTCAAAAACTTCCCCCTCCTACCAATGAGAAAGGTATTAGAAGCTTCTTAGGTCATGTTGGGTTTTATAGGAGGTTCATAAAAGATTTTTCAAAGATTGTTAAACCTCTTACTAATTTTCTTGTGAAGGACATTCCCTTTGCCTTTAACACTCCAAAAGATAAACTGCCCCTGTTGTCACTGCTCCTGATTGGACCTTACCTTTTGAAATTATGTGTGATGCAAGTGACATTCTTGTGAGGCCAAAGAAAGGATAAATTGTTGCAAGTGATTTACTATGATAGTCATGTCTTGAATCCTCCTCAACTTAATTATACTACCACTGAAAAAGAGCTTTTGGCTGTGGTTTATGCTTTTGATAAATTTCGTTTCTATTTGTTGGATTCGAAAGTTATTGTTTACACTGACCATGTTGCACTAAGGTATTTGTTTGCTAAGCAGGAATCAAAGCCAAGGCTACTTAGATGGATCCTCTTGCTTCAAGAATTTGATCTCGAGATTCAAGATAAGAAGGGTTCAGAGAATTCAGTGGCGAACCATCTCTCTCGCTTGGAGAAGGTGGAGGAGAATGATGAGTTAAGGCCTATTCAGGACACTTTTGTTGATGAACACATCTTATCTATTATCACCATACATTGGTTTGCGGATTTGCAAATTACAAGGTGGGAAACGCAATTCCAGCTGATTTGAACTCCCAGCAAAGAAAGTGGTTTCTTCATGAAGCTAAATTCTATGTTTGGGACGAGCCATACTTGTACAAAAGAGGAGTTGATGGTCTGTTGCGTAGGTGTGTACCTGAAGAAGAGCAAGAAAAAATTCCTTGGCATTGTCATGATTCAGACTATGGAGGACACTTTAGGGGAGACCGTACAGCTGCAAAAGTCCTTCAATCCAGGTTGTATTGGCCTTCATTGTTCAAAGATGTATTTGCCTATGTGAAGAAATGTGACGTGTGGGGGATTGACTTTATGGGACCATTCCCATCCTCATTCTCTAAATTGTACATCTTGGTTGCGGTCGATTATGTGTCGAAGTGGGTGGAAGCAATAGCCACTCAAACAAATGATGCACAAGTTGTAATGGGTTTCTTGAAGAAAAATATATTTTTACGCTTTGGAGTGCTTAGAGCTTTGATCAGTGATGAAGAGACTCATTTTTGCAACAAGAAGATGGAGGCCCTTTTGAAGAAATATAATGTGCATCACCAGATAGCTACAGCCTACCACCCACAAACTAGTGGGCAAGTGGAAGTATCTAACCGACAAATCAAGCAAATCCTTGAGAAGAAGGTGAATGTGTCAAGAAAAGTTTGGTTAATAAAGCTTGATGATGCACTATGGGGTTACCAGACCGCTTTCAAGACTCCAATTGGTATGTCCCCTTACCAAATTGTTTATGCCAAAGCTTGCCATTTACCACTTGAATTGGAGCACTAGGCACTATGGGCCACAAAGTACTTTAATTTTGATCTAGCCAAAGCGGGAGAGTCTAGAATTCTTCAACTCCATGAGCTAGTAGAACGTAGGACTTTTGCCTATGAAAATGCCAAAATCTATAAAGAGAAAACGAAAAAATGGCATGTTCATAAAATTCAAAAGAGAGAATTTCGGGAAGGACAACTCGCTCTTTTATTCAACTCAAAGTTGAAACTGTTTCCTGGAAAGTTGAAGTCTCGGTGGTCGGGTCCGTTTGAAATTAAAAAAGTCTTCCCCTATGGTGAAATTGAACTGAAGGACCCAGGTTCAGATAGGAGTTTCAAGGTGAATGGACAACGCCTCAAGCACTACTTTGGTGGTACGATTGAGCGGTCAAAAGAGTCCGTTAATTTGATCACCATTTGAAGGACCAATCAACCGTCAAGCTAGTGACGTTAAAGAAGCGCTTCATGCGAGGCAACCCATGCGAGGGAGTTCTATCTCTTCTCTTTTCTTTCCCTGTTTTGTCTTTACATTTGTCACTATTTTGCTGAACTGTATTTACCTGGCACTTGTTCTGTTTCTGAAACAAACTTTGCTCATGGCATGTGATGTAAAAGTTGCACTACTCCGAAGGTTTTTAATCTTGTTTCTTATTTGTGGTGAGTAGTGCACCTTTATGGATAATTTTTATTGGATTGTGTTTTCAATGACCCTATAATGCTATGCTCTTAAATTTTTATGAACCAGTTTAAATGGGACTGATCATGCATCTTGTTGTTCTAAATCTCTTGGATGAAAACCCTTAGATGAATGTTTTGTGACATTTGATTACTTGATTCATTGTGCTTAATGTCATATCATAGTTAACTTGTGAGTTTTGAGCCAAATAGTTAATGTTATTCTTGTGTGCTTCCATTGCTTGTGACACTCTTCAGAACTTAACTTAGTTCTTGACTACTTTTGCATTGCTTATACTCACACACACATGATTGAGGACTTTCTGTCTTTTGGCAGCTAGAGCCTTAAAAAGCCTACCCTTTATTATTGACCTTTGCATAGCCCATTTGAGCCTTCGACCTTTTTTTGGAGTATTACCCTCATTACAAGCCATTATTTGAAAAACCAAGTGTCCCGCTTGTTTGGAATTGGGGGGTCTATAGTCACTCTTGAACTTGTAGCTCAAAATTAAGTTTGGGGTTGCTTGAGGACAAACAACTGTTTAAGTTTGGGGTGGTATACCAAAAGTAGTATATGATGTACTTTCTTATATTCTTGATATTATACTCTTTCAAAAGAAAAAAAAAAAGAGAAAAATAAAACAAAAGAGACAAAAGAAGAAAAAGAAAAGAAAAAAAGGAGTAAAAGAAATCAAAATCAAATCAAATTAAACCATATAGCAGAAATTACAAGCTCAATTTTGTTTTGTGGGGAATTCTTTGATGAAGTTGGTAAGTGTAGGAAATGTTCAAAAGTGAAAATGGCATTTCTCAATTCCATTCAAGAAAGCCTAGATTCCAAAATTTATTCCTCCTTACCCATGCCCCATTACAACCTTTAATAAGTCCTCATGATGTGTGTGGTATTTTGTGTGATTGCTTGTCGTAGAGTTATGTCAAGCCTATGGTAGTGTGTTGCTTGTGATGTGATTAAAAGTATTACCCTGCAAACACTTGTGGGAGAGAGAAACACTTATAGGTGAGGAACTTCAGTAAAATTGAGCACAATTGATGATTGTATGATGTGTTGCTTGAGATTCTAATTTGGGAAGTTTGAATTGTTGATTTTAAGATACAAGAATGTATGCAAGGTCACTCAGTGACAACTGTGAAAACTTAATTAATTTTGAGCTAGTTATGATTGTGGACACGGGAGTCACATCTAGTAATCTTTTTCCAACCCTTGTTTTGCATTGAGTTTGCTTGAGGACAAGAAAATATTTAAGTTTTGGATAGTGATAAATCCATATCACATGCTTCTTTTGAATGTTAAAAACTGTGTTTTCCATGAAGATTTTAATGAAAATCAGTAAAGTTTGAGCAAATTTTGAGAATTTGTAAATCTAGTTTTCGTGCGGTGGTTATGCCGGTTTTTCTTGTATTTTTGTGCACGGGAACTAGATCAAGTGGAAGAACAAGTTGTGTAGGCTAGAGGTGAAGTTTGGAGTGATTTAAGGCAAACTGCATTGCAACAAAATTCTGGCAGCACCAGATGGTCTAATTTTGTACTAAACTTCCACTGGTAGAATTGCACTTAAAATAGTAGCAGTTACGTTTTGCACTGAACTTCCACCAGTGGAAGTTACCTTTTTTAAAACTGTCTGTTTTCGTATCAGCAGAGTTACGTTTTGCACTGGTAGAATTGCACTTAAAACAACAGCAGTTACGTTTTGCACTGAACTTCCACCAATGAAAGTTACCCTTTAAAACTGTCAGTTTTTCTATCAACAGAGTTAATGACGGGACCCACAGCAAAGCTCTTTATTCTGAAATGCAATTATTTTTGCCCTGCCAAATACTCCATAAAGTCATAAACCAAGAAAATCTTGTCTTGTTCATTAAGAGCAGCAAGAATTGATTAAAAGATAGCACCAACAGTGGTATCATGCACAGCAGCTTGCTCAACAACAATTGTGGTAAGACCCAAAATATACCAATAGACTAAAGCCTTAGTGCAAGAGAAAAATAAATGTGTTGACAACGCAGTGGACCCAGTACACCAAGGCAAAACATCATCAATAGCAACATGTCACTGAACAAAGTTTTTCACGAGTCGATAAAACATCTTTACACAGACGTCAGAGAAAATGCTTGACCTTAGGAAGAATCTTCAGCTTCCAAAGCACTCGCCAATCTCCAAAAGAATTCAAATGAGCAGTGTCTAAGACTCTCTCCATAAGCAACCTGTAGGCACTACAGAGACTCTACATTCTGGACTTTTCAGGCCACTAAATACAACAGTTCGTGATAACAGCATCAAAGAGAGGTGTGCTCAAAATTGTACCGGCAATATTTGGAACAAGTAAATGGTTAACAACATTAGCTCTCCATGCCTTGTTCTCAGGTTCCAGGAAATCCGACACATAAGAGACCTGATCGGAGGTTCACTTCTCGCCAAAAACACGAATAAGAGACCCATTACCAATCATCCACTGGCAACCTTCACGAAGCACCAAACAAGCCTCATGAATACTATGCCAAATGAAACTAGAATTATTCCCTCTTCCAGCAGCATAAAATCACCCCTAAGATAATACTTAGCACTATACAACCTTGCCACTAAAGAATCAAGACAATTCTAAAGGAGCCAACCTTGTTTCCGCAAAAGCCATATTAAAGACATAAAGATTAAGAAATCCCAAGCCCCCATGATCCTTGTCAACATGATGCTTATCCCATGATAACCATCTATAATTTCTCTCCTACTGGTGCCACTACCACCCCACCAAAAACCATTAATAAGACTTTCTATCTCCTCCTCAAGGGATGAAGGAAGAAGAAAGAGGCTCATGAAATCTGTGGGAATAGATTGTAAATATGATTTAATCATAACTTCCTTAACCGCTTTTGAAAATGATCAGCGGCCTCCACAGGAATTCATTTTCTTCCAAATCCTATCCTCGATAAATTTAAACAAAGCCTTCTTGCTCCTCCATATGATGGAGGGAAGACCCAATTAAAAACTTGTTCCCAAAACGTCATGGAAACCTAGCAAATTAGCTATATGGTCTCTATCAACCTGAGTAACATTCTTACAAAAGAGACCTCTCACTTTTGAAAGTTAATCCATCCAATCCAAGTGTTAGAAAAACACGACTTCTTAAGAAACAACAACAACAACAAATAAGTCCAGTCAACCCTCTCATATGCTTTACTCCTATTAATCTTAAGGGCAACCTCATCTTTCTTCCTCTTACGCTTATTTTTCAAATAAGGAATAACTTCAAAAGCAATCAGAGCATTATCTAAGATGGACCGATCAGGCACAAAAGCAGAGTGCTCAATAGAGATGCACTTATGTGAAATATTATTTAGACGGTTTGCATGTACCTTGGAGAGTATTTTGTAAAGGACATTACACAAGGAAATAGGCCTTGATTTTACAAATAAATTATGATATTTTTAATTAGATAATGAGTAGAAATTAAAATCTTTATTTGAATAAATTTTAGTTTGTCCTCATTTAAAGTGAGGGGACTACTCTTGATATAAATCAATTATTATTAAAAATATCTACCATACATATTAGGTAGAAAAAAATCAGTAGTTAAAATTTGGATTCAATGTATGCAAATGTGAATACATTTTAAAATTATTTATATGTCAGGAATATATATTACAATTAACAAGTAACTCTCCATTTGCGAAAAAATAATTTTATTGTTCATTGTGTCCCTTAAAAGACTTGAATAAAAACACTACAAAGAAACTTGCAAGCCGACTCTTAGCTAAGAAGTGTTTCAAAATAAGAAAAAGTTTCTTTTTGGCAAACATGATAAGAAAACCTTGTACCCATAATTTAATAAATAAATGTAAAACACTCATTTATAACTTAGTAATGTTTTTGTCAAGCACTCATTTGTAAATAAATGTAAAGCATTCATTTAAATAAATCACTAGTGCAAAAATAGAAAAAGTATTAGACATTTAAAGTCAGGCTCTCAGACGCGTAACTACATAAGTAGACACGGTGGCAAACTTGTAATTAAGAGGCAAAACTTTATCTGGCGTGCGAGTTTTAAAGTCAAACAAATACACGTCTGACTTCTAAAGTGAAAAAATAGGAAAAAAATTAGACTTTTAAAGTAATCCTCTCAGACGCGTGACTACATAAGTAGACACGGTGGCAAACTTGTAATTAAGAGGGAAAGTTTTAAAGTCAAGCGAACACACGCTTGACTTCTAAAGTACTAAAATATCTTAATTCTTCTCTTCTATTCACGTTTCCTTTCCTCACGCTCGCCCTTTCCTCTCCCTCACGCTCGCTCCCTCACCGTCACCTTCCACACGCTCACTCCCTCACCCCCTCACCGTCACCTTCCTCACGCTCACTCCCTCACTCCCTCACCGTCACCTTCCTCACGCTCACTCCCTCACCATCACCCTTTCCTCTCCCTCACCGTCGCGTTTCTCCTCCGTTTCCTCTCCCTCACCGTCGCGTTTCTCCTCCGTTTCCTCTCCCTCACCATCACCCTTTTCTCTCCCTCACGAAAAAGGACCTTCAGAGGCTCCACGCCAAACAAACCCTAAACCCAGATTTCAGATCCGTCGTCACCGTCGTCTATACTTCGTAAGAAGGTGGGGGGTTTTGGATGTAAGCGTGTCTACGCCGGAGGAGTTGAAGTCAGAGGAAAAGATGGAAATATTGGAAGAGAGTTCTCGTGCTTATTGGACAACTTTGGCACCTAACATAGAGGATTATAATGGGAGATTTGCTAGGTGGATAGCTACAGGGTTGGGCCATATGATTAGGGGATTTTTATGGTGTGGTGATGTTACTGTGGATAGATTGAAATGGGGAAATGATTTCTTGAAAAAGAGGTTGCAAACTGGTTCTCAATCACAAGCTAGTCCACAAGCTATGGAGAGAATTCAAAGGTTCGGATTTGAAAACTTTATATAGACTTTACTCTGAATTAATTATCTGTTTCGTTTTAAAATATTTATGATATGTTTAAACTTTGGAGTTTGGCAGGGTTAAGAAGTTGACTAAGATGTCGGAGAATGTGGCCTTAGGTGTTCTTTCTGGGGTTGTTAAGGTGTCTGGATTCTTTACTAGTTCTGTGGTGAACTCTAAAGCGGGCAAGAAATTCTTTAGTCTTTTTCTAGGAGAAATTGTACTTGCTACTATGGATGGATTCAGTAAGTTCAACATATCTTTGAATTTATGTAACTTGATATATTTTTGTTCTTATTATTTGGCTATTTGTATATGATGTGTTCTTATTATTTGGGTATTTGCAATTGATGTGCAGATAAGGTGTGTGTGATGCTGCAGAAATGGCTGGAAGGAATGTCATGTCAACTTCATCAGTTGTGACCACTGGACTAGTTTCACATAAGTAAGTTCATTCTTATAGTCTACATCTAATTGATTAATGCAAGAAGCATTCTTAGTGTTCATGATGCACTAGTGCAAAAAAGGGATTTAAAGTCAGGCGAAAAGGGGATTTAAAGTCAGGCGCCAGCTTGACTTTTATTAAGTCGACTTTGTATGTCAGGAGTTTTAAAGTCAAGCGATAGCCTGACTTCGTAAGTCTAATTTAAAGTCAAGCATTTATTTCGCCTGACTTCGTAAGTCAGTTTTAAAGTCAAGCATTTATTTCGCCTGACTTCGTAAGTATGTTTTAAAGTCAAGCATTTATGGCCTGACTTCGTAAGTCAGTTTTAAAGTCAAGCATTTATTTCGCCTGACTTCGTAAGTATGTTTTAAAGTCAAGCATTTATTATTGCCTGACTTCGTAAGTGTGATTTAAAGTCAAACATTTATTCTTGCCTGACTTCGTAACTATGATTTAAAGTCAAGCATTTATTCTTGCCTGACTTCGTAAGTATGATTTAAAGTCAAGCATTATTGCGCCTGACTTTAAAAGTTTTTTTTTTCAAATTTTGGTTTAATCTCCTACATACACCCTGGTTATACGATTTTGATCATTCTCCCAACAAAACCAGCAAATAAAATTCTACACTTAAATAGAATTCTACACTTAAATTCATCATATACAACAAACAAAAGGCACTTAAATTCATCACATTGTACTTACATTCTACATCATAAACATCACTTAAGTTGTTTCGGTAGGGAGAGAATGTAATTTACTTCTTGTACAAGTTATAACTTATAAACTGCTATAAAAGGCATTAGAACACTTCCCATCCAAAGTTGACCATCTTTCTCTTCCACTTCACTCACTGCTCTAACAACTTTTCCCTCACTGTCCTCCAGTATCTGTAGCAGTTTACCTTCAGGGCTATACTTAAGAATCACTCCATGTTGTCTGCCTCCAATTTGAAGCAGGTACCAGCTGCATGAAATTCCTGTACACAAATTTTATCAGAATCAATAAACAAGACTCATGAAACAATATAATATCAGAAGCTACATATAGGAGTCAATACTCAATACAGATCCCAGCTGAACTATTGTTGTTCTCAATAACACATCTTTCATATCAAAAGCACTTATTATGAACCTTCACAAGCAGATTAGAAGCCATGCCATAACATTAAACATCAATTACTAAAGTCAACCGAATATATCTCCAAGCTGCCCTTTAACTTCTAAGATACACTTTCTATCACCTTGAGCAAATAATTTCATATTTTTCTCAACAACAAAGCAGGAAATAAAAAACACTTCCTCACTAATACTATAGTGAAGCAATTTGCCAATATTAACTACTCATCCATGCTTCACAGTTGTACAAAATCAATTTCACCAAATGACTGCTGTTCTGTAGCTGAGCTCTATTTCACAGTACTGTTAAAGACTTAAAGCATAATATGTCCACACATTGAAATGATAAGAAAGTGTACATCTATGAATATAAGAATTTTTAGAAAACTTGGCTCCTAACGCCCTAAATGAATATATAAAATACTCACTTTAATCTTTCCATCTTGTGACCCAGATGCAAGTGTTGCACCCCGAAAAATCCCGGCTTGGGTTTCTCAATGTACAACGTGGAAAATTTTTGGAGCCGCCACCAATATTTTAATTTTAAGACCAAAACATTGAAAAAAGGTCTTTTGGATAAGGCGGATGGTCTTTGGAAACTAGAGATATAGGTTCGGGGGTCGATTACGTGCGAGGAAGGTGTTAGCACCGCGCACGTCCTTTCTACCGAAAGGGAACCTCTAATTAAATGTGTGGTTTTAACGTTTGATTTGAAAAATACCTAGATTTGCCTATTTATTTCTTGTTTGAAGATGAATGGGAAAACTTACTGGAAATTTTATTTTTGGTGAGAGAGGGGGAAAAAAAGGTTTTTAGAAAAAAGTGCTTGACGGGACATGGCCCGCTCCTACGTATCTCCCGGTGCGATGGAGAATTCAAAGCTACGTAGTTCTAGGTTTCTTTTGAAAAGTTTTTTTGTTTTTTTATCTTTTTTAGTGAGTTTTTGAAATAGGACGAGCATTAGCAAATGATTAAACTAGCAGAGGCTATGATTAATCACTACTAAATACTCAAAAAGAGAGTTGCACCGTTAGTCAAACGAACAAAGGTTCTGATGGACTATTGATAACAACTCGTTTTTTATTATCCTTTTGGAAAGTGATTTTCGAAAGATATTGATTTGTACGATGATCAAACTAACAAAGGTTATGATGGATCATCGTTTATTATTTTTAGGAGAAAAGGACATTGTCACTAATAGCTAAACGAACAGAGGCTCTGATGAGCTACTAGCAACAATGGGTTTGAAAATGATTTTTGTTTGTTTTATGAAAATGATTGGTTTAGGGGGATGAAAAGAATTTTTATTTGTTGCGCTTGACGAGAACGTGGCTCGCTCCTACGTATCCCAAACGGGAATAAAAGCGACGTAGTTCTAAAAAATGTTTTTGAAAGGGTTTGAAAGGGGCAAGCTGAATCACCCGAGACCATCTTCACCACTTAAAAATAATGCACTAGGCATAAGTGGGAATCATGTGGTTCATCATCAACAAGGACACTACAGCTAAATTAAATCACATAGGGCAATTTTGGCATGGATCACAATGATTAAATTTTAGCAAATGTAAAGACTGAAATACCTCTGATGAAGACAGATATTAGAACTATGAAGAATGCAAACCCCGACTACCTCTTGCAGGAGATCAGCTCAGACGGACCAACGGCGCGAATAGAGCAAAAATGAAGGGGTGAAGAGCGACAGAATTGCCCCACTTGGCATATTGTAAACAAATGAATTTACTTGTCCTTGAGCTAAAACCTTGAGAAAACAACAGCAATCAATCATTGATCGGGATGGACCTTTCGGGATTGTGGTGTTTTGTGGAGGAGAGATGAGTAAGCTTAATGAAGTATTTGGGGCTAATGGCAGGATGGTTTTTATTCGGTGTTGGCTGTTGATCGATGATTTATGATGGTTAACTGGCTTGATGAGGTATTAGGAGGTTTTATTCCTGGCTAAGGGTCTGGGGAGGGCAGGCTGTCGAGGTCAAAGGAGAATGTTGGTGGTTTATGAGAGGAGAGGTGCATGGAAATGAGAAAGTGTTTGAAGGTTTATTGAGACAAGGATCTCTTGGGTTTTGTGGTAACATGTACCAACTCACCACTTACATTTCTTTTGTATTTTTCTTTTGGTTTTGGAATTTTCCTTTTTGAATGATTTTCCTTCTTTGACTTTTTCTTTCTTTTTTTTTTTTTGAGCTTGGGTGAACTGATAAAGAACGATGCACTGTTTTTTTTCGAGGTAATCCTTGTCTAAGGTGACTTTTGGATTTTTGGCTTTTTCTTGGCTTAAGATGGGTCGGAAAGGATTTTGTTTTTCTCTTTGGGATTTTCTTGGCTTACGGTGGGTAGGAGAGGATTTTGTTCTTGGATATGGAATGGTGGTCCAACTTCATTTCAAATCATGATTGCTTATTTCCTCAAAAATTAACTCTGGGACAATAATTCACTTATTTTCATGCACTTGCCCTTCTTCTTTATTTCCCTTTTGAGCTCTAATTTTCCTTTATTGGAGCACCCATCTTGACCTCTTTCTTGTTCTCAGCGGTCCCCAAGTTGATCACTTCAGCGGATTCCCCGTGACGCTGAATAACCCTTTTTCCCTGCTTCATTAACTTTCTGGAGGATTTTCCCGGTCTTTCTCAACGCCCCCCTCTGCCTGATTAATAAGGTGATCAAAGTCAAAACATGGACCGTTGGCACTGTTATTTTGAGAGACAATTACTGTGGATTTGCTTTTTGCCGAGGCGAAAAAGCAGAATGGACGGTGAGACAAGCAAGCAAAAATAATAAAGAAAAGACACATGAAATGAAAAGGAATCGATTTTTTATTGATTGGAATTCAAAAACAACATTTTTATTGATGATGATGATTTAGAAAATAAAAACATGTGCGCCCCTAACAACTGGTCCTGTGGCCTTGGGCAGAGCCACAGGGTTTCATTACAAATGACTACTTTAAATCAAAGGTCCCAGGAGGATCAACAGTCTTTCAATTCTTTAATTCTTTCACCAGCACTGCAGCGACAAACCAGGTTTGCACCACCCTCTTCTGACTTATGACCGTTATTGATGACAACAATTTGGTCGTATTGTTCCTCTCCCTCATCCCATCCTGTGGGCTGGATGTCTTCCATTCGGATTTGAGCACTCTCGGGAACGTCATACCTGACCAAGTAATCAAACTTTCCACTGGCCTCCCCTAGGGTATCCCAACATCCCTCTTCTGACTTAGGACCATTATTGATGACAGCAATTTGGTCGTATTGTTCCTCTTCCTCATCCCATCCTGTGGGCTGGATGTCTTCCATTCGGATTTGAGCACTCTTGGGAACGTCATACCTGACCAAGTAGTCAAACTTTCCACTGGACTCCCCTAGGGTATCCCAACATCTCTCTTTCATAGGCACCGCTATTACTTCCTCATTGATTTCTTTTTCATCTTCAATATCATGGGTCCCTATCTGAACCACGCACCGATCTATCAGGTCTTGCAGGACTGACTTGAAAACTTCACAGGCACCCACACATAAAGGATCGGCGCATACACAGCCCTTCTTGATAACACCACGACGACACAACTCAGCATGTATATTTTCCAGAGGAGTCTGGATACACTTAACATCTTTTATCATTGTCTCCCCCACAGAATCCTCTACTGCATTAGCGGATGGTGTCCCATGTCCCGGTAGGGGGTTTGTAGTTGTACTGGGACTGTTCGGCTTGAAAGAGATCCAGTTGGCGTCAATCAAATCCTGGACTACATATTTGAAAGCCTTGCAGTCCTCCAGCGTGTGGCCGACTCCTCCACTATGAAAGCCACAAGTAGCATCAGCATTGTACCCCCTAGGAAAGGGAGGTTGTATAGGCTTCATGGGGCGAGTATTGACCAAATTCTTTGAGACAAGATGATTGAACAATTCAGTATAGGTCATCGGGATCGGATCAAAATTAGCACGCCTCTTCTCTTGATAGTTCTGGGCTCTGTAGCCTGAATTAGTTTGCCGCGGAGAGTTGAAAGATAATGGCACCGCTTGCTGTGGAGAGCTGAAAGATGGGCCTCCCCTTCTGAAATAACATTGGTTTCCCCTTCTTTCTTCTTGGGGAAGTTGGGAAAGGGTTTCTTTTGTCCACTAGAATTGTCAAAACCTCCAGCAATCTTTCCGCTACGCAATCCGTGCTCTAATCGTTCCCCAATGACTACCATATCTGAGAAATTGGACGAAACGCTCCCCACCAACCTATCATAATACAGCCCTGGAAGGGTCTCCATAAACATGTACACCATCTCTTTTTCAGTCAATGGCGGCTTCACCTGAGCAGCTATGCTCCTCCACTTTTGAGCGTATTCTTTGAATGATTCTCTATCTCCTTTGCTCATGTGCTGCAATTGAGACCGGTCTGGAGCAAGGTCCATGTTATACTGGTATTGTTTTAGAAAGGCTTCAGAGAGATCCTTCCAACTGTGAACTTCGGAGGATTGCAGCTGCATGTACCAATCTAGTGATGCCCCAGTCAGACTGTCCTGGAAATAATGAATGAGCACCTTGTCATCATGAGCATAAGCGGCCATTTTTCTAACATACATCGTCAAATGGCTAGATGGACACCCGGTGCCGCGATATTTATCAAAGTCAGGTGCTTTGAATTTAGGGGGTATAACAACATCTGGGACAAGGCACAAATCTCGGGCATCCCTGGCTCTAGTTCCTGATCCTTCCACAGCTCTTAAGCGTTCTTCAAGCGAGTGATACCGATCCCCATGCTGAGTGTTCCCAAACAAATGGCCTTGTGGATAGTTCCCCGGACCGTGATAATAACCCCCATACTGAGCAGGGTTTCCCATATGATGGACAGCGTTCTGAGGGTTCACAGTAACTCCCAGAGTAGGACTAGGTGAACCTCTTGGCAGCACAGTATCAGGACTAGGAGTATGAATTTGTGGTCCCATAGCAGCTCCACCAGGCATTGTCGTGACAGGTTGACTCGACCCCACAGGAATAGCTTCAGCAGCAGGCGGCATATAACCCATTGGCATCCCCCAAGGATATATCGGTGCATTCAGATGACTCTGTCCGCTCGCCCCTGGAGGATGGGCAAAGTGACTGACCCCCTGTCCATAAGAAGTGTGAGTAGTTGTAACTTCAGCGAACACCGGAGGAGAAACGAAGGTAACAACCCCTTCGGGATTTACAACAGCAGCGGCCCCAGCAGTGGCCCCACCCCTCAAATTCTGTAGCATACTCATTACTTCGACCATCTGTGCTTCCATAGCCTCCACTTTAGTCTTCAAAGCTTGATTCTCTTGAGCCAGCTGCTCGGGGTTAAGAATTTCCACAACCGACTCATCTTGACCCAGGGGGTCCTCATTCTCGAGATGTTGATTGCTAGCCATTAGTCTTGCCTGTAGACGGGTAGAATACCGGTGTTGGCGAACCAGCTTGCCTTTTGTTTTTCTTTCTGATGATAGAACATTTTTTATGAGTACAAGTATGAATGCGTAAATGAATGCAATGCATATGGTTTTATGTTATTTTTGTATTTAGATGCATGAGGAATGCTGTATGAATTTTTCAGAATTTTGCTTATGTAATGCATGCTGTTATGATGTAAAATGCGGGTGATGAGGATGCTTGTTATAAAGACAGATATTTACAGGTGGGGGTTTTGAAAATTTAGGGCAGTATACCCTATTACGCCACCCCATTTGTGAAAGAGAAGGAAAAACATATTCTTTTTAATTTCGTTGTTTTTTTCAAAAACGTTGGCGGAAATGAACTAAACTAGATGTAACAATGCAACACACAATTTTGGAAAAGCCCTTGTGACCTAAAAAGAGGTGAGACCTATGATCTAGGGCAATTTAAAGGGTAATCCTTCCATGTAGCTCTATTCACTCCCTCACAAGGCCACCAGAGCTACAGTCTCTTTCACAAAATTCCCCACAAATGCAGCAAACCGCTAGGTGTGAGGCATCATGAAAGAGCACAACTCTGGTTGAAACTTTCGCAAGTAGCCAAACGGACAAAGGTCCTGATGGGCTCTCACTACTCGAATCCACTCTCTTAAGTTTTTGCAGACCTGGGTTATGGTCCCACTCAAAGTACATAGTCACAGGGTATAAGTGTAGTGTGTGTCAAGGGCATTTTCCCTAGTACTACCCCCACCTGAAATGAAAACCAGAACAGTCCAGACAAAAGCAAGCCATAACAAGTTATCTACCCTAGGGTTCCATACCTAGAATATCTATAAACAAGGATATTGCTCACCTTAGGAGAAGGAGCCAAGAAGAGGGGATCATGGGGATTGAAAAAATGCAAGGGCATAAGCGATAAAAGAAAGGGAATAAAAGATAAGAAAGAAAGGCAAACAGGATTTTAATCAAATCAACAATACATTAAACCACGCATTTAAATTAGTTAGGCTTGACCCTCGTCTTAAAAAAAAGTATCCCCAGCGGAGTCGCCAGCTGTTGCACCCCGAAAAATCCCGGCTTGGGTTTCTCAATGTACAACGTGGAAAATTTTTGGAGCCGCCACCAATATTTTAATTTTAAGACCAAAACATTGAAAAAAGGTCTTTTGGATAAGGCGGATGGTCTTTGGAAACTAGAGATATAGGTTCGGGGGTCGATTACGTGCGAGGAAGGTGTTAGCACCGCGCACGTCCTTTCTACCGAAAGGGAACCTCTAATTAAATGTGTGGTTTTAACGTTTGATTTGAAAAATACCTAGATTTGCCTATTTATTTCTTGTTTGAAGATGAATGGGAAAACTTACTGGAAATTTTATTTTTGGTGAGAGAGGGGGAAAAAAAGGTTTTTAGAAAAAAGTGCTTGACGGGACATGGCCCGCTCCTACGTATCTCCCGGTGCGATGGAGAATTCAAAGCTACGTAGTTCTAGGTTTCTTTTGAAAAGTTTTTTTGTTTTTTATCTTTTTTAGTGAGTTTTTGAAATAGGACGAGCATTAGCAAATGATTAAACTAGCAGAGGCTATGATTAATCACTACTAAATACTCAAAAAGAGAGTTGCACCGTTAGTCAAACGAACAAAGGTTCTGATGGACTATTGATAACAACTCGTTTTTTATTATCCTTTTGGAAAGTGATTTTCGAAAGATATTGATTTGTACGATGATCAAACTAACAAAGGTTATGATGGATCATCGTTTATTATTTTTAGGAGAAAAGGACATTGTCACTAATAGCTAAACGAACAGAGGCTCTGATGAGCTACTAGCAACAATGGGTTTGCAAGCATATAACAACCCTGTTGAAATCTTAGTGCATAAATATGTAACCCCAAATTACCCTCTACCTAATTCTTTCCCAAGTGTGAACAATTGCTTCACATCTTCAAATTGCTTCAAATTGTTTACCATTGTGTTCTGCTTCTGAATCTTTACTTTTACTTATACAACCTCCCATCTTTCCAGCTTCTCAAATCAAAGGTGGGATTTTTATGTTGCCAACACACCACTGTTTGAGCCTGATTCACTTAAAACATAAGCTTTTGATCAGAAACATATAAGTCAATCATTCTCAAAATGAAAAATCAAAACAAAAGAAAATCAGCTAGATCATGATGAGGGCTTTTGTTTAGAAACATATAAGTCAATCATCAGATTAATACTTCAATAATACAAAACCAAAATATATCAATTTAGTACTTCAATCATAGAAAGTTCACATCAATTTAGCCTCTTAATCTCATGGTTCTTCCATAAAAGGATGATTTTTTGATATTAATTGAGGGACTGAATTGATGCCAACCTAACTTTCCATGTTTACTCTATTGAATTTTAGTAGTACAGTTGAATAGACTTAGCATTGAGTTAGGCATTGATTTAAGACTTAACATAAAATTGAAAATAATCATAAGGCAGCTGTGAACCACCAATATAATAGAAGATCATGTTGGTCTCTAGCATTAAGCCAGATAATTACCAAGTTGAAGATCATATTGGTCTCTAGCATCAAGCCTAGTAGGAGTTCCACAAGGTGAATAATCTCCTCTATCCATTTGCTGCTGCTTCCTGCAAATCACAAGAATCATGAGCATGTTTGAGAGTTGACTACAACAAAGAAAAAGTCAACAAAAAAGACTAGAGAACCCAAAACCTGTTAAGAGGTTTCCAGGTGCATTATTTCAATGTTTTCCTATGTAAAATCATACATTGTGATCAAGTACATCACTTGAATAAACAATGGTTCTAGTTAATTAATATATTTAATACAATCTGTTAAACGCTTAAGAGAACTCAACTTGAAGCTTCTCAAACAGCTTTCTACACTACAGGCAGCGAGAAAAAAGAATTTAATATGATTTTTCTATTCACCTTTTAAAAACAAAGTTGATAAGCTTTACAAAGTCTTTTGAAAATAGAAGGTTTTATATCGTAGATGTTGATTTTCTTAAAAAAGAAAATTATGTTAAGACTTAAGAGTGTCTGAGAGCTGTCGAAACGGAGTCTAGGAAGTGTTCAAGTCAAAAAAGATATATTTTTAAGGGCGACACGGTAAAGAGGTGTTCGACACGTATCGTGTCGATGTCCAACGAGTGTAACACATGACACCGCATTCAGAAGAGGTGCCCGAGGTACAGAGCTCATAAGTGAACAAGACAATGTAACTATGTGAGGTTAATTGATCAGATACTACAAATAGCCTTCCCTAATAGCACGTAGATACATTAAAATTATGCAGAATTCAGATATGTTAGTGTAACATATTATTTCCTTAGTTCTATGGAATATGGACATACCTGTGTACATATGAAGGTAAGTTATTGCATGAGCTACATCAGTTGCTATGTCTAAACGCTCACCATTTTCTAGTCCTTCTCCCCGAATACCTGCATTATTAAAACCAGATTATGACCATACATTTTATTAGCTGCAGTACTAATAGTATATGAAATCTAAATAATTTCCCATTTGATAGATATGAGCACCTACCATCTAAATGTTCTCTAAGTGATCCATTGCCAACATATTCAATAACAATAATCTTCTCATCTCGCTGCTCCACATATCCATATAACCTCACAAGATTCAGATGCTCAATTTTTGATAATGTGTATATTTCATTCTTGAACTCATATAGATGACTGTGTAATACCTCTTGTGAATACATATTTTCATCATCTATAATCACAATTGAACTAGCTTTATAGACTAGATATATTGAAAAGATGAACATTATGCTATACCTTATTGGCGCGCTTCACGGCGAGCTATATTGGAATTACTCTTTTTTTTTACCAAAGTAGTAGCTCTTATCAACTACAAGTATATAATTATAGCAGGTTCTAGGTACACCTTTTTTTTTCAATTTGATCCTTAACTCCAAATTTTCCCGGGTCACGTTTCCATATAACAATAATACAGGTATTACACAGGTATTACGTTTTGCTCCAAGTCCTTTCTTCAGTTTCTGAGTTGTGTGCAGCTTCAATATGGTGATTTGAATACCTCACAAAAGAGAAAGTGAAGTCTTAGGTTAGTTTCAGTGACTGAAAGTTGATATAGTCTCTAGTGACTGATTTGAATACGTCACAAAATGAAAGTTGATAACTTATCAGGGGTCTAGTGTTTGAGGCTATAGTCTCTTTGGATCTTCTTGCTAATTTTGATAAAAAAAAAGCATTGCAATAATTCATGAAATAAGCATTTGTAAATCCTATATAGTATATAGCATTCAAATATATAAAATGTAAGCTTTAAACTTACGATTCAACCGAGCTAAAACCTCCCTTCGTCTTCCCTCTAATTTATCCTTTGTGTCAGATAAGCTCTCAAAATGAGGAGCATATGATACTTGTAGTTGGTTCCCAAGGAAAACAAAATCATCCAATTTTCTTTTTGCAAACCTGAAAAATCATAAAATGGAAGGTACTCCCTTAACCTCACCATTTTCAAACACTAGAACTCATAATGGAACTACTACATATATAGCAAGGAAGGAAATACTACTTGGCATTGCTGAAAAGACGGAATTTGATCCAATAGACATCAGTGAATTGCTCAGATTCCTCATCATCCATTGGCTTACACCTGAAAAGAAAGATTCATTCAGATATAAAACCAACAAAAACAAGAAGCATTTAACCCAAACATGATTAAGGAATTACTCTTCCACTTCTCCATACGATGAAAATAGTTTCTGCAAGTCATCTCCACAACCTAATGCTGGAACATTCCTTACAATCAAATATCTGCTTACTCCAAAATACACAATTCAATTGAGAAATTAATAGAGATTAATTTGAATGTAACGAACAAATATCAGGAATCGCGTTAGATTTAATTGAAGGGGCTAATTTCAGTCATTAAATTTAATCTAAAGGTGAAAAACGAAAAGAGCTTAATAGAGAGCGTAAGTCAAGAAGGGTAATTTAAGAGGAACGTGCCTAGATTCATCAGTCTGAAACTTAAGAGAAGAGAAAAACAAAAAATAAGAGAGTGAGTTTTACCTTGTGTGATCTTGAGAAAAGATTCACAGAGTGTTTGTTGTGTGTGTTCATCAAGAACACAAACATTACATACAGTCAAGAAAAACAACGATTAGTGTTTGAAAGAGAAACGAAAATCCTAATAAAATCACTAAGAGAGTGATTGTTACCTTTCGTTGTTGTTTGTTGCAACATTCGTTCATTAATCAGCAGTATCTCGCACATGCAAGAACAGAAACCCAGCAACAAGCAAGTTCAGAACTTAGGGTTTTGGAAATAACGAAATTAGTCACAAAATCAAATGGATTTTGTGTAATACCTGTTCGTGGTGACGTTTGAAGCTCCAATGTTGCTTTATCAAGCTCCAATCTCTGCAAAATCAAGCAAGAATTAGAACCCTGTCTCCTGGGACAATCGTCGTTTGCCGACAATCGTCGCGACAATCCTGTCTCTTGGGATTGTGTTTTCGTTGAGAGGAGAGAACGATTGTGTTTTCGTTGAGAGGAGAGAATAATGTCTGAGAGGGAGAGAGTGAGGGGATTCGCGTGAGAGAGTGCGAATGGAGAGGGGAGAGATTCGACGAGGGTAGAGGAAAGGTATTAGGGTTCGCGTGAGAGAGTGAGAATCGAGAGGAGAGTCTTCTGATAAGTGAAATTATTTTTTTCTAGTTTGGTGCTTTAGAAGTCAAGCGGATACACGCCTGACTTCTAAAGTATTAAACTAGAAAAAATAATTTCACCCTTAATTACAAGTTTGCCACCGCGTCACTTATGTAGTCAGGCGAATACATGCCTCACTTCTAAAGTCTTATTTTCCCCCTATTTGTTAACTTTAGAAGTCAGGCGTGTATCCGGTTGACTTTAAAACTCGCGAGTTTTGCCTTTTAATTACAAGTTTTCCCCCGCGTCACTTATGTAGTCAGGCATTTGAGCGCCTGACTTTAAATGTCTAATTCTAATCCCATTTTTGCACTAGTGATGTGATATATATGATTGACTTATCTTTTGTTTTGGTGATAATAGTTATGGAGAGAAAGCAGCAAAGGTTACAAATGAAGGTCTTGGCGCTGCTGGGCATGCAATTGGGACAGCTTGGGCAGTCTTCAAACTTAAAAAAGAACTTAACCCCAAGAGCGTCATCAAACCAACAACAATTGCTAAAGCTGCTGCCCAAGCAAGTTCATCTAAGAAGTAAGTAGTGGCTGTAACACCCGTTTCTACCCCTTTCATTTATAACAATTATCAGAGTGCACAAATTATTTTTCTTGAAACGGAATGCTACAATTACTTCAAAAACACGTCATTTGTTTAACTTAAATTAAAAACATTACGTGGCATCATGGGCGGCCATTACTCAAAAATACAGTTACAACGTTAAAACAAAATCCAACAAGTCGTACAAGACAAAATCACTATCTAATAAGACGCCCCCCAGGTGCTACGTATCAGAGCGACTCGAACTCAAGGGAATGAAGGTCAAAGCCTTCAAGTACGGTTACCTGTAAGGTAAAAATCAACAAAAGGGGTGAGTCTCAAACCCTATAATAAAGTACATAAGGAGTAGTATATACAGATACAGGACTACATCAATCACAGCAATATTCACTTTAATCACCAGTTCAGTCAATCGAAATTAATCACCAAATAAATAATCACCAAGTAATCACCAAATAAATAATCACCAATTAATCACCAAATAATTAATCACCAAAACATTCACCAACTGTATGTTTAATGTATGAGATGCAACCCAAAACTCCACTGGGCATATGCATGTGGATCCATTCACCAAAACTGAGCCTTGAGGGCATTCACCAAAAATTTGTAATAAGGCCGAAGCCCGAGGCCGAAGCCTATTCACCAAAGATAATGCATATGATTATGCGACACCATGACAATGCAGCACACACCAGAATCACCAAATAAAAGTATGCCACAGCATATTCACCAACAGTTGTTTATTCACCAACACCCAAAAGAGAACCACATACTCCATTCACCAATAATAATATACACCATATATATATATATATATTTATTTGCATACCACACTGTTACACAGAACACTACTTTCACCGTGACCACACCATCTCAAAATACAAGGATCAGTACCTTAGTCTCATGAAGAACACCAACATTTTATTTAAAAAGGAACAGTAGCAATTTCCAAACCATACAACAACTAGTACACAGTCACTTGGGACTTTCAGAAAACGACCGGGGAAAAATATTAAGTTTTGGTTTTGGCCTGGACAAACAGATAGAAAATTAAATAAGCGTCGTAACGCACTTTGAAACACCTAAAACGGACACCCGAGTCAAAAGTTACGTTAAAAACAAATTTGGAAGAAATTAAGCAACACTGCTGGGAACTGGCGCCTTAGGCGCCCAGCGCCCAGGCAACGCGCACAACAGCGCCCAGCGCGCAACACAGCGCATCCGCGCGCACAACAGGCACCCAGCGCCCAGGCGCGCGCCACACACACACACGCACGCAAGCAGGCGCCCAGCGCCCAGCGCGCAACACAGCGCACGCACAACAGGCGCCCAGCGCCCAGGCGCGCGCCACACTTGCCCAGCACACACACACAGCGCCCTTGGCGCCCAGCACAGGGCACCTGGCGCCCAGCACACTGCCAAAACCAGATTTTTATATAAATTCAGCCCAAACATCATTTCTTCTCAATTTTAAAACATCAAAATTATATTTCTTTTCCACCATCTAAAATCCTCACTCACCCAAAAGTCAATTTTATTCGAAATCACCAAAACCATATGGGCAACTATCAAAGCACACAACACAACATAAAATGCACTTAGCACATGGCACACCAACACAACACAACATACACTTAGCCAAAACACAATAATTTGGCACGGGGCGCCTAGCACAAGGACGCCTACTTCCATGACCAAAATTCCGACAACGTCAATACTTGGCGCGGGGCACCCCACTTAAGAGCGCCTAATTCCGCACCTAGACAACAATTTCCAGCAACACTAAAAATACCACAATGGCGCCTTATGCGCCTATAACACCCAAAACATCAAATTCACCAACAAGAACACATGAGTACCAAATGCTCAATCATCACCAACTATTTCAAACACCACAAAATTACTCCAAACTCAATTAATTAAGCCCAACATTATCATTTATACATTTATTCGAGCACTTAGTACGCAATTCGAAATTCATCTTACCGAGCAACAATTCGCATATCATCACAATGAGCAACAACAATAACAACAACATATTCATATATCATAAACAACATAAAAATCAATCTAAACAGGACATAGGACCTAACCCCTACATACATCCCATTATGTTCCCTATTATAAGGCAAGACCCACCCTTACCTTAGTTTCACCGAAGACGGAGACCCCTCCACGTGCACACCGAGTAACCACAGCAACTGAGCTCCTCTCCTCTCCTATGGAAGTCGCGCCCCTCTCTTCTTCTTTCTTCTCCCTTAGTGCCGTTCTTCTCTTTTCTTTTTCTCTTCTCACGCTCTCTCCTTTCTCTTCTCTCAACTCACGCTTTCTTTTCTTTTTTCACAAATGAGGCGCCACTTCACTAACCTAGCGCCTAGCAGCTCAAGTCTACGGGCTTGGGCTTGGCGCACTGGGCCAATCATAACACCTCCGAAGTACCAACACCACCCCCTTCAGATAAATAAAATAATATATTAATAACTAAAACCACCCAATATTATTATTATTATTATTATTATTATTATTATTTTTATCACCAACTCCTATTTAATTTAATTAACTAAATACTAAATAACTATTTAATTAATTTCGGGGTGTTACAGTGGCAGCAACATATAGTCTCACACATAAGTTGTATTGGTTTTGTCAGTTTATTTAGTTTTGCGAAAAACAGGATTCTAATCACCACTCCAAATAAAATCATGTTGCCTACTTAACCTTTTTCTGCCCCAGCATGTTGCCTCTCAACTGTTATGTTGATTACATTTTATCAAATAATTGTGTACATAGTTTAGTTATGTGAAACTGAAATAACATGAATATACCTACATTGCACCATACATTTTGATGATTTGGGTCTTGGTTTACAAATTTGACAAAGTTATACTTTTTTTAAAATATTTTCTACTACTACAGTTAAGTTTTTTGAATAGTTTTTACATTAACTGTAAGTAATATAGGGGGTGTGTCCAATATATGGGCTTCTACTAGTCACTGGGCTTTGTAATATGATTGATTGTATCTGGCCCAACATTCATCTGATTCATTTTAAATACTCTGATATTGAATGAAACGAAAATCACTTCTTCTTTCATTACTTTCTGTTTGCCACTTGTCTGTTGTCCAAATGGATAATTTCTTCCATTATTATTTAAATGCAGGTACACATGAGTGTTCCTAATGTTGCACACTTTATTGATTTGCTGATCTCAATTCCTGCTGAGGGACTGATAGGCCGCAAGTGCACGGTCTTGTCGCGTAATAAAAGAGTTATCGATCCACAGGGAGAGCCTAGGTGATTACCAATTTAATTTTCCAAAGTTGATTAACTGAAAAGAAAGTCTTTTTAGAAAGAAGGAATGTTTTTGTTGATGTTTTAAAGATAAAAAGAGACTTGGGGTATTAGTTTCATCGAAATGATAAGGTTTCCGTTATTAATCCTTTCGACTATTATCCAGTTTAAAGAACGATATATTTCTTAAGACAATGCGATGGTTGTAGCAAGAGTTTCCTTTCGGAATACAAACGCGTGTTCTAAACTAATTATCAAGCCTATTTTCATGGTTGATTATTATTAGAACCCATTAAGCAAAGACCTTTTCGTGTCTCAATAAAACCAAAACTATTTTCATGTGTTGATTTTATTGTCTAATTTCATAGATCCAACAACCACACTTCCCCTTTCGGTATATCGTGTGGTGTTTTGAAATAATAATGAAAAGTGATGAAATTAGATTTAAAAATACAAAGCGATTAAGGTGGAGAATAGTCTCGGGAATTAATTAGTAGGAAGCCATCATTTGATTGTTGCCAAAACCCCAAGGCTAAGAAAGTCTACTCACTCATGATCATTGTAGACAAAAGAGGAGAAGAGGAAGATTGCATATTTGTAAATTGCAAGAATTTGTAAAGAAAGCGATAAGTTGCGGAATGCGTAAATTGCAAGAATTGTAAAGAAAGCGATAAGTTGCGGAATGTGTAAATGAGTTAGGAATTAGATGTTAGAATGGCAAGAAAATAAATGTTAGGAATTGAGAAAATTGCAAAATTATAAATAGCGGAATTGTAAATGACAAGAAAGTAAATTGCTTAAAAAGTAAATTGCAAGGAATTTAAATGACTTGGAAAATAAAAGAGCAAGAAAGTAAAAGGGCAAGAAAGTAAAAGAGCAAGAATTAAAAGAGCAAGAAAGTAAAAGGGCAAGAAAGTAAAAGAGCAAGAAAGTAAAAGGGCAAGAAAGTAAAAGAGCAAAAAATAAAAGAGCAAGAAAGTAAAATGGCAAGAAAGTAAAAGAGCAAGAATCATAAAGAACATGAAGAGTAAATTGAAGTCATGAATCTTAGAGAGTTTTTTAGAGTGATTTTCTAACAAAATTCAAGCCTTCTTACAAGTGAGGATCAAGGTCCTATTTATAGGAAAATATGAGGGAAAAAGCACTAGAGTGGAGGGGCAAAATGGTCAAAAAGAAGTGAAAAATCAAGCTGGCAAAGATAGCCATCAGCAAGTGGGCGCAGCCCCTAAATTTTGCACTGGCGCGCGAGTCGTGCGCCTATGGGCTAGGGTTGTGCGCCCTGTTCAGTCAATTTTGGCTGCTCTGCGCCTGACACACACCCGGGTCATGCGCCTATGGAGCCTGGGTCGTGCGCCCTGCTTGGCGCCTTGTCCTGCGCTAGTGCTGCTCCTTGGCGCCCTGTGGAGTGCCTAGAGCTGTCTTAACTCCAGAGGGCACACCACCAGCAGTCACTATCAGCATTGGTGTTTAAGACAGCTCCTCTGGAGTCTATTCTCTCAAGTCTAATCTCCACAGGGCGCCCCGTTGGTCGTCGGATTGGTGGAGTCGATCTTGACCGTCCAAGCAGGTTGGACTCGCATGAGGTGGATATGGGCTGGATTGATTGGGCTGATCCAATCCAATTGCTGAACGCACCTCCTGGTTTTGCTGATGGGACCCCTCGGTCCACTCCAGAACAATTGCCCCCCAAGCCGAGATTATTCAAGTAAATGGTCTTGGCTTGACGGAATTTTGTCTGCTTGTCGGATTTGTGAAGTGGCGAGGGACGCGGCCTCAGTGATGAGTGCATTTCGAGGTCCCCTTCTTCATGGACTTGACTTAATAAATAGGTGTGTAAAAATTTTGCTGCGTGGTGAAGAAAAAATCTCTTTGGGGCGCCAGCTTGAAGAGGAGAATCTATTCCTCGAGGCATTGGTTTGGAGAGAAGGAAGACGATCGGATCCTCTCGCTCAGACTTTGAATCTCCTTGGTAAGTTTTTGCTTCATTTTCGTTGGTGGTTCCCTCTGTGGGCGCCTTGGGCGCCGTTTTGGTGAGAAGGGGGGAGGCGCCCCCTTGGGCGCTTTGTGCCTTGTAACGGGCGATTTGTAACCATGGGGTGGCGCCCCCATGGGCTCCTTGCGCCAGACCTATGGGTGAGGAGGAGTGGCGCCTTCATGGGCCCCTTACACTTGGTGGTCCGCGAGATGGATTGGCCCCCTCATGGGCGTCTCGTACTTAGCAGTTTGCAAACATGGGAATGGCGCCTTCATGGGTGCCTTGTTGTTTGGCAATGCCCAAGGATTGGGGAGTGGCGCCGTCGTGGGCGCCTCGTGCTCGATCATTTGCATGGGTGATGTTGGCACCCTCATGGGTGCCTTGCACTTGGTGATTCGCCCAAGTAAGAGAGTGGCGCCCTAGTGGGCGCCTTGTGCTCGATCTATTTCCCCTGTGAGGTTGTCGCCCTCATAGAAGCTTTGTGGTTGGTAATTCGCTCAAGTAAGGGAGTGGCGCCCTCGTGGGCGCCTTGTGCTCGATGTATTGTACTAGTGAGGTTGTCGCCCTCATAGGTGCTTTGCGCTTGGTAATTCGCCCAAGTAAGAGAGTGGCGCCCTCGTGGGCGTCTTATGCTCGATGTATTGCACTAGTGAGGTTGTCGCCCTCATAGGTGCCTTGCACTTGGTAATTCACCCAAGTAAGAGAGTGGCGCCCTCGTGGGTGTCTTATGCTCGATGTATTGCACTAGTGAGGTTGTCGCCCTCATAGGTGCCTTGCACTTGGTAATTCACCCAAGTAAGGGAGTGGCGCCCTTGTGCTCGACATTTTGTCAACAAGGGAGTGGCGCCCTCATGGGCGCATTGTGCATGATGATTGGCGAGGATGTGCGCCAAAAGAAGTGTGGGTGCGCTATTCTACCCTAATTTGATTCGACTACTCTGTGAAGCCGAGGATGTGCCCAGGTTTGACAAAGAAGAGGAACACTTTCCCCTGGACCCTGAGGTGGTGCTGTCATGTGATGAGGATAGTAAGGAAGATGAAAGAAAGAAGGAGGAAGAGAAGAAGGAGGCAACGTTTCAGGAAAGTCAGAAAGATCCTGCTGAGGAAACCCATGCTGGGTTATCTGAAGTGGTGCTGCTGCTACAGCAGCACATCCTCAAGCAGGAGGCGGTGTGGATGTTCCTAAAAGCAGCCCATGATTAGTCCACAAAGGAGCAGGGCAAGACTGATATGCCAGCCCCTGTGTTCCCTGTTTGGGTACTTCCTGAGGCTGGCCCTAGTGGTCATTGTCATACCCCAATTTTGTCCGGCTTAGGTCCAAACCCTAATTTTCCACACAAAAATAAATTATGCATTGCATTTTGGGTCCTAGAAACTGCTCCAAAGTTTTTGAAATCATTTTTAGGGTTAGAATGCACTTTTTGGGGAAATTGGGGTTTTTAGGGTCAAAAAGGGCATTTTGGTCATTTCTCACAAAAGGGTTTATAAAAATAATTTTTGCATGAAAATATTTTTATATATTTCTAAAAATGTTTTCATGCATGAGGCTTATTGAAAAATGTTTCCTATATTTCTAAAAAATATACTTTCATGCATGAGGCTTATTGAAAATAGTTGAGAGATGATTGTAAGGTCCTATCACTTAAGATCTATGACAGTTTAAATAGCTGAGAGAGGATTTTTTTGGAAACTCGCATCATGCATCAAAATTAGGGTTTTGAAAATATGTTATGCATGCATGGCAAGCCTTGGAAAATATTTTATGCATGCATGGCAAAAACCTAAAAATAATTTTGTGGAAAGCAAGAAATCGATTTTCAAGCAATCCTAAAGGCCATGAAATCGATTTTCAAGCAATCCTAAAGGCCAAGAATCGATTTCTCAATCATATGTTTAAAGCTTGAAATCGATTTCTACATATACTCAAGGCAAAGCTAAAATCGATTTCCTTCTTTTTACATAGGCCTTGAAATCGATTGTCAAGCCATCCCATAGGCCATGAATCGATTCCTAATTGTTTTAACTAAGTGAAGAATCGATTTTCACCTATGATAGATGTCCTGAAAATCGATTCCTACTTGTTTTCAAAGAGCAAAGAATCGATTCCCATGTTTTCCAAAGAGTAAAGAATCGATTCCTCACTATTTCAACTATCCAAAGAATCGACTCTTGAGGCTTCTAAAATGATAAGAATCGATTCATCTATATTTTAACTACAATCAACAATCGATTCTTTCATTTTATTAAAATGTTTTTTCAGATCTACGCTTTCCTAAAGCCTATAAATAGGCAGCCTCAAGTCACATTTTCACAGACACGGATTTCACAAGATCACAGACGAACACACACATTCTTCACGAGATCAGAGAAAAAACCCATTTTTCGAAATCTCTCACATTTTAGAAAAAACTCTTCTATATTTTATTTGTGCTCTCTTCGTTCCGTTGGTCTGTCAGAGCTGATCTTTTGCTAAGATTTAGTTGGGGTTGCATTCTTCAAGTTGTAAGATCCGCCTTCATTAGAGGTATTTCTGTCTTTACATTTGTCATTATTTAATTATTGTGATCCGTGCCAAAACTGCTCTATATGATTCAACCCTTTTAGTTTATATGTTGTTTAAGTTGATGATTGGCAATGTGATTCACACTTGTGCACTTGTGCACTTAATCTTAAGTGTGAGGATTGACCAAAGTGATTCAACATTCTTTGATACTTTGGTCGCTAAATAATTTGCTTGCTTATGCTGGCCAATGATCATGATTGAGGCAACTCTTTTGCTTGAACTTACAGTGTCATCGTCTACTCTCATATAGAATATCATCAATACTTAGATAGGTCCATTCCTTACATTGCATCTTCCACTAGATTCCCTTGCGTTTTGTAGAAATATTTGAGTATGGTTCTCGCCTAGCATCTTCCACTAGATGTGCATTTAGGTTCAATCTCGCCTACTCTTGTATTTTGCTTAATGCCCAATTCAAGTTCCTTCCTTGCCTATCTATGTGTTGTGATCTAATATGTGTAGTTTAGGCTTGATTCTTGTTTGCGAATTCAAATATTGTTGCTTAATGATTTGATTCCATTGATTGTGTTATGCTTGAATCTACCAATTCTTTCTTGCATTCATTGTTTTCATTTCTAAACGACCTGGCACAAAAACGGTTACTAGTGGCAATCCATCACAACCTTTGTTGGTTTGATTGTCATGAAAGCCTCAATTTCAAAAGAATTTTCGTAAGCATAAAGCAAGCTACTAGTGATAATCCATCACAACCTTTGTTGGTTTGATTATCATGAACGCGTCCAATTTCAAAAAGCATTTTTCTAAATATCAAAGAATCAAAAACAAGTTATTAGTGGTGGTCCATCATAACCTTTGTTAGTTCGATCATCATGAAAGATTTTCATTTTTAAGGCTCGTTAGAACTACGTCGCTTTGATTCCCATTTGGGATACGTAGGAGCGAGTCACATTCTCGTCAAGCGCGATCATAAAAAGTTTAGCATTTGCATAACAAAAAGAAAAGAGTTATTTTCTTAACAAAAAGAATCACTTTCGCAAACCTTTTCCTTTCTAAAATCATTTTCAACCCATGGTCGCTAGTGGTTAATCAGAACCTTTGTTCGTCCAGCCATTGGTGGCGATGTCTTTTTCCCCAAAAGAACAACAAGCGATGATCACTCATAACCTTTGTTAGTTTGATCATTCGTGCCAATCAATCTCTTTCGAAAACCCCTTTCAAAAGAACAAATAAAAACGAGTCGCTACTAATAGTCAATCGGAACCTTTGTTCGTCTGACTGGCGGTAGTTACTCTCATTTTCAAGAGTACTTAGCGGTGATTACCCATGACCTTGGTTAGTTTAATCGTTCACTAAATACTCGTCCTATTTCGAAAACTCACTAAAAAGATAAAAGACAAAAACCTTTTTCAGGACAAAGAAGAACTACGTAGCTTTGAGTTCTCCATCGCACCGGGAGATACGTAGGAGCGGGCCTTGTCCCGTCAAGCGTTTTTCTTAAAAACCCTTTTTCCCCCCCTTTTTTGATAATAAATAAAGATTTTCATTAAGAATTTCTCAATAAGAAGTAGAGAGGCAAAATTAAGTATTTTCAAGTCAACATACTAAAACCACACATTTAATTAAAGGTTCCCTCTCAGTAGAGAGGACGTGTGGGGTGCTAACACCTTCCCCGCACGTAACCGACCCCCGAACCCTATTCTCTAGTTTCGCAAGACCAATCGCTTTCCAAAAAGGTTTTCCTAATATTTTCCTTAATAAATATTGGTGGCGGCTTCATTTTCTTAGGAAAAGTTGTGAATGAGGAAGGTTCTCCCTCGGGGACTTTTTCGGGCGCAACAGCTGGCGACTCCGCTGGGGACCCTAAAAAAAAACATTTTTTTAAAAGTGGGTCAAGCCTAATTAATTAAGTGTGTGGTTTATATGATTGATTCGAATATCTTGCTTTGCCTCTTCTTCCTCCTTTTTCATAGGCATATTACATCCATGTGCATTCTTCTTCTATGTTTGCTTTTGTTTAAAGCAATAGATAGTTACTTTTTTGCTTAGTTCCCTCATGCATTTCTTCCCCTCTCTTATCATGTCCCCCTCTTCTTTGCTCCCTTTCTTGAGGTAAGTAGTGCATTGTTATTGGCACCCTAGATTAGTTTATATTGGATCGATATTGAACCCTAGGATAAACAACATGCTATTTGTCTGGACTGCTCTGGATTTTCATTTGCAGGTGGGGAAGGGTAGTTATTCCTAGGTGTTGTGCCCTCGACACACACTTCACATCCTATACTTGTGAGCATTGTGTGGGGCCTAAAACCCAAGGTCCGAACAAAAACCTAGGAGAGTGGGAACGATTAGTGACTGCCATTCGTAGACCTTTGTCTGTATGGCTCTCATGAAAGTTCCGCCCAAGAGGGCGCTTTGTCATGATGCCTCACACTCGGTAGCTTTCTACGATTGTGGGTGCCATCATGAGAGAAACTTTAGCTCTTGGTTGCCATTGTAAGGAAGTGATTAGAACCTACATGGGAGGATTACCCCTTTCGTCGACTTTAGACCCTAGGATTCCCACCCTTTGTAGGACACGGGGGCACGCCTTTGTTTGTTGCATTCCTTTTTCTTAGACTCTATTTCAAAAAATCGTAGAAAATAATATCCTTATTTTCTTACCCTCTTTTTATGTAAATGACACATCATTTCGCATCCACATCATTTCGCATCCACATCATTTCGCATTCACATCGTTTCGCACCATTGCATTTGCATCTAACAAAAGTTTGAAAAAAAAAAAAAGAAAAAAAAACCATTCATCTTGCATTCCCTTTCATTACATAAAGATAAGACAAAAAAACAATTATCATCTGCATAGCATAAGCATTTCATTTATAATCATGCAAAAAAAAAAAAAATCCTCGTCAAGTTCATCCAAGATGAGACATTCATGCATAAGCATTATTTCAAAAAAAGACACAGTAGAACTACGTAAGCTTTGATTCCTCATTACAATGGGGATACGTACGAGCGGGTCATACCCTGTCAAGCACATTTTTCTAAAACCTTTTTTCCAATAAATCATTTGCATCTCCAAATAATTTTCAAAATCATGTTCCAAAACTAAAAAAACAAAAAAGGAAAATCATTGTGAGTATCATGCATTTCATTGCACAAAAAAAAATGAAAACAAGAAAGCATCTCATTCATAATCATGAATAATCATCATCATTTAGAGAAAAGCATCATTCCTACATCTTTCATCATTCAAAAGAAAAAAGGGGCATTGGTATCTCATACTTTGCCTTACCTCTAAAAAAAATCATCATTTAGAAAAGAAGCATCATTCCTGCATCTTTCATCATTCAAAAGAAAAATGGGGCATTGGTATTTCGTACCTTGTCTCGCCTCTAAAAAATAAAAAAATCAAAATAAAAATCATTTTGAAAAAAAAAGGGGCATCATTCTTGCATCATTCGCATTGGCATTCCATATTTTGTCTTGCATTAAAAATAACAAAATTATTTAGAATAAGCCACACTCTTCGAGTGGTCATTCTCCACGCATTTGCATCATACTTGCATATCATAATTTGTTCATTCATTCATTGCATAAAATAAGAGTTGTGATGAGAAGCGAGACGTTCTTGCATGCGAAACAATCATCCTTTTTGAAAAAGTTTATCCTTACTTGGTTGCAAACTCAAGGTGTTCCAAGGCACTCAGTTTTTCAAATCAATAGCTCATTTGCATTTCTTTCAGAAGCACTGCATCCCATCCATTCTATGACAAAAGACTGAAATAGTGTATCAAAGAAAAAACAAATTTTTAACTGATGTTAACTCTCTGTGAAGCATTCTTCTAATGAGCGTGCATGCTATGAGTACATTCTCTTGTTTGAGTCCGTTGGTTTTCCTCCCTTACCACAGTTTCCCGTCCAAGTCTAGTCCCGCCCCATCCACCCATAAAGTGCATATTCTCCCCATCAGTGCGTATTTGACTTTTGGTTCAAGTCCTCCATGCTGGGGCAAGTCTGTGATCATTAATTCCCCTTGATTAATATCATATTCCTTCAGTGCAAGTCTCTCAAAATAATAATAATAATAATAATAATATAAACAAGAAAACAAGCTCGCTAGGTTGAAAACCCGCAAAGGGCGGCCTAGGCAAAAAGGAGCGCCCGGTGGACTGAAAACTCGCAAAGAGCGGTCCAGGCAAAAATTAGGGCACAAAAAAGGAAAAAAGAGCAAACACATGAAGATAGATAAATTATTGTTCTAAAGTTAAGTCTTATAGAAATAAGCAATCGGGATTTGAAATGAAGTTTGGCCATCTCCTCAAAAACCCCAAAATCCCAGAAAGTCCCTTTTCCTACCCACCTTGAGCCAAGAAAAACCAAAATCCAAAAATCACCCTAGACAAGGATCACCCCAAATAAAAAAAACAGTGCATCACTTTTTATCAGCTCACCCGAGTCGAAGAAGGAAAAGAATCATAAAAAATAAAAAAAAAATAAAAAAGGAAAAAGAGAAAATAAAAAAAAAGGGGGATTCAAAATGAAAATCCCAAAACAAAAGAAAATACAAAAGAAATGTAAGTGGTGAGCTGGTACATGTTACCACAAAACACAAAAGATCCTTGTCTAAATAAACCTTCAAACACTTCATCATTCCAACACCTGATTCCATAAACCTTCAAACACTTCCTTTGGCCACAACATCAAACCCCTTAGTCATTCTACCATGAGACACGGATTTGCTTTAACAGAGCCCAGACAAGCCCAATAACCATCTTCCTCATAGACCATTAACCGTCAATCAACGCCAAATGTAACACCTCGGTATTTTTATCGAGTAAAAATACCCAAGTGTACCATCATAAAATAATCAGAGATATTTTTCCTGTTTTAGATATTGAACATAAATAAAAACAGCTCATAACCTAGAGTCCAATATCCAAATACCAAGAAATAGCGGAAACGATTTTACAACTTTTACTGATACAAGTCATACAATCGGAAATACAAAAATCTCGAGGGAAAGACAATAACAATGAAAACTAAGTCTTCACCGTCTTCATAAGCACACCACCTAGCTGTGCTTCTTCACCTTTTCTTCTTCCCCTGCTTCTCTGTAAAAACCACAAAATATAAACAGTGAGATACAATCTCAGTGAGTTCTACCGAGACCCCTACTAACACTCGCGGTCCAGTTTTAAAACGTTTTTAAGGTTTGACACAACACCGACCGCAATCCACTTGCTAATCCCGGTGAATCATACAATAAGGCTTCGATCTAATAGGACACCGACCGCAATCCACTTGCTAATCCCGATGAACTAATATCCTAGGCCTTTCTACGTACCATCGACCGCAATCCACTTGCTAATCCCGATGAACGTAGCACAAACTTTTGACACAACACCGACCGCAATCCACTTGCTAATCCCGGCGAACCCCATAACCAATAGTGTTTCCTAATGGCCCAGAGCCTAGGGTAAGGGTTCATGACTTCCCCGCCTAGTATGTCAACATGGGTCGTCACCCAAACTCGATATAATATATATATCTACAGCACTATGAGCCCACGGTCCATCAAATCAGACAA
This sequence comes from Astragalus membranaceus, assembly GCA_039519185.1. NCBI lineage: Eukaryota > Viridiplantae > Streptophyta > Magnoliopsida > Fabales > Fabaceae > Astragalus > Astragalus membranaceus. Next base: position 173,923,744 of record CM076848.1, on the reverse strand, counting down.
TCAATGAAACACTTTAATTCCAAGTTTTATAAAATCCAAGTTCACACTCGCACTCTATTTGACCACTTTTCGACACAATTTTCAGTATCAAAAACAGTTCATTTTGCCTTAAAAATAGAATATTCAGTTAGGCCTCTGAATAAGCTTTAAAACGCATCTTAGAACACCTCAATCGGGTTCCCGGATCAAAAGTTATCGCGAAACGAAAAACAGTGTTTGGTTGCTGAAATTCTGCCAATTGACGCTGGCGTCGCGCCTGGAGCGCAAGTGGCGCGCGAACAGGCAGAAGGTTCTGCCAAATTGCGCTGGAGTCGCGCCTGGAGCGCAAGTGGCGCGCGAACAGGCAGAAGGGGAGTCTGTCAAGGGCAGATTTTGGCGGTTTCGCGCGAAAACCGCGATTCCGCTCAATTTCGATTCTCGTTCCGATTAAAAACAGATTTGACAACCATAAAAACAGTTCCAATCAAAGTCACACAATCATTCAAGTCAATCAAAAACTCATTCAAAACGGATTTTATCAAAACGCGACATATTTCCCAATTAACGGCTTTTAAGTCAAAATCTTTCGAAATCAAATCACCGAAAATTCCATTTCAACGCGACGCAACTCGAGACTCGCTCCGATCGATTCCTAATCCGAAACAGACAATATCCAGAAATATTCCAGTCCAGCGAAAGCGATAAAACAGTTTATCAATTAATTCGAAAGAGAAAAATCCTAAACGTGAGTAGAACTCACCCTTGAAGCGTGAACCACGAGCGGCCGAATCCACCGAGTAACCACACGAACATTCCCCGCTCCGGCGACACCCAATCCGCTTCCAAAGCTTCCCACTCGATCTCGAAACCGCTTTTTGACCGAAATACCGATTTCCCGAAAATCTTCATGAACACTATTCATCATCTTCTTCAACCTCAAGTCACTATTCACAAAACCCCAATTTGCTCCCTAACCCCTTGATTCTTCACAAACTCCAAATCGGACTTCAATATTTGCGCTATCCACCTTGAGCTCGCTCCCAAACACCATCCAAAGCTCTCCTTTGAGCTTGAACAACAAAACCTCCACTTTTCTCCAAATTTCGAAAATGGTGGATTTGAGGAGAGTGAGTTGATGATGAAGATTTTGGTACCAAAACGAAGAGGAAGTAACGCTGAGCATTTTTCGTGTTGGAAGGAAGTCGTTTCGGTGAATTCTCCTTCCTCCCTCTTCTCTTCTCCCTCACGCCATCTCTCTCTTTTCTTCTCCTTTCCATTCTTCTTTCCCTCCGTCTCTCCTTTCTTTCTTTTATTCTTTCTAATTCTTTCTCACCCACACACACGTATACACATATATATTTATTTAATATATAAGCTGTAACGCGGTAAAATTACCATATTGATCGAAATCACCTATTTCGATTCCGAAACTTCCTTGACCCGTATTATCCGGTTAACGATCCGATGACAATCAATAAATAATTTTAGCACTCAGTAAATTTACCAGTCAAGTACTAAATTAATTTAATTGGGTTAACACCCAAATAATTCTATTAATTATTTTGCGGATGTTACACCAAACAAAACTCCTCCTCCCATTAGCCTCAAACACTCATTAAGCCTAACCCTCCTTCCTCCACAAAACACCACAATCTCGAAAAGTCCATTCCGATCAAAGACCGGTTGCTTTTGTTCACTCAAATTCTAATCTTAGGACGAACAAGCTTATCTATGTACAATGTGTTTGCTCAAAAGAAAAACAAACGATCAGAAAAAAGAAAGCTGATCAAGAAAGAATAAACCCTCAGAAAAAAAAAGAGAACTGAGGAAACAAAAACGAACAGTCAGAAAAAAAGAAAGCTGACAAAATAAAAAAAGAGGGACTTGCACTCCAAAGCACATTCAAGATGCATTAAAACAAGGTTTAGTGGTCACCAAGTAAGGATTCTTTCGCACCAAAAAGTCAAGACATCAGTAGAGAACCAAAGCTTTGCACTGAGAATACCACTCAGACCCAAAAGTTGGGGCATTCTCTTCACCACCCACACACCCTAGTCTTGGGAAAGTCTGTTCAATGCCCATCCCATGTCACTCCAGTTGTCAATGTCATTCCAAAGTGGGGCAAGTGCATTCCCATTCCTTCACCTCATTCATTCCCATAAAAACCTCACCGGGACAATCTCTCAACTCACTATCCTAAACAAGGCCTTGTCATTTTAATTGGGGCAGCTTTGTCCTTGTTATGACTGAGGCAACATCAAACTCTATGGGTTGAGACAAAATCTCTTTTGCTCCACCTTTCATTTCAAAAGCCGAAGCATTCCCAATTCATCATCTTCTACACCCCTAGTTGTTGTCACCACTAGACAGGGGCAAGCTATTCGCTCATCAAAGACCTGAATTGGGGCAATCTTGTATCTCTTGATCCCTCATTAGCTTCGGCAATAGCCATGTCTGTCATTCCTTCACTTGCCATAAATGTCCATGCCCTAAACCAATTTCAAGTTAACTAACTCATTCATTCACATTCGCACTCCTATACATGCTTACTAGACAATGCTTCAAAAAGAGAGAACACAAGTTGTTTACGTGATATCTAAAGTTCAGTCATCATGGAAAGAAAGAGAAAACATGTGAGGTTGTTTGTAAATAAAAACCTTGAGAACACCGGGGTTTGAATTAAATTCAATTCTTCAACAGAATGGTCAATAATCATCTCAATTCCTTGCATTCAAAGTCTCGCATCTCATCATCACAAAAATGTTTACCTCATGCATCTAGGCATTTCAATCTATTCATTATAGCATATGCATCAAAGCATTACATTTGCATCTTCACATTTTGTGCATTCATCACATAAGCAAAAAGAAAAACTGTTCCACGTCAGTTGCACCATATTAATACTTGCATTTCATAGAGGAAAATAGTAAAGAAGAAAAGGCAGAAATCTTTTCATTGCATTTCATAAAAAAGGAAAAGAACAAAATCATTGCATGTCATTCATCATTTCATGTTATTCATCAGCAATATTCACACTTCATAGAAAAAAGGCAAAGAAGGAAAAGTTTTTCATTGCATGTCATCTGCCATTTCATTACATATCATCAAACACCGAAATTTTGCATTCGCAAGACAAAAAAAAAGAAATTCAGACGTTTGCAAAAGAAAACAGCAATCATGACATTTGCATTGCATGCATTTGTTCACTTTCAGCTGCAGGTACAAAGAGAGGATGAGCGCTTCGGTGTTAGCCCTCGCACCCATATTTCAGAAAATGCTCCCCCAAGTTGGGAGAGTTCAAAAAAAAAAAAGAAACAGAAAAGAAAAGAGAAAAGAAAAGAAAAGAAAGAAAAAGAAAGAAGAGAAGCTAGAGAAAGAGAAAAAAGACATATAAGAACGGGAGAAAATCATGCATTCATCAGACATAAGCAAAAGGAAAATAAAATCATGCATTGCGTACAGACAAGAGAAGAAAAGGAAAATCATTGCATTCATCAAGCATATAAGAACAGTAGAAAATCATGCATTCATAAGCAAAAGAAAAAGAAAATCATGCATTGCGTACAGACAAGAGAAGAAAAGGAAAATCATTGCATTCATCAAGCATATAGGAACAGTAGAAGATCATGCATTCATCCGACTTAGACAAAGGAAATAAGAAACTCATCATTCATCATAAGAAAAAAGAAAACAGCAATCATGGCATTTGCATTGCATGCATTTGTTCATTTTCAGCTACAGGTACAAAGAGAGGATGAGCACTTCGGTGTTAGCCCTCGCCCCCAGATTCCAGGAAATGTTCCCCCAAGTTGGGAGTTCAGAAAAAAAAAAATAAAAGAGAGAGAAATAGAAAAGAAGGAGAGAAAAGAGAGCGCTCAAGCGCGCATTGCGGATTGGAGCACAGAGATCATCGCTCCCTTCTGCCCAGGTCTCACATCGTGTACGAGCAACGCGATGGACCGCAGCCCCATGCGAGGCGCAACGGAATAGTTGTATCAAGCCTAAGATACAGTGGACGCCGTGCATTGATCTGTATATCAGTTCCGGAGCTGATAACGATCCCCCCGGTCGCTCGAAAGACCAACAGGAAGAGCGTGCTCCTCAAAGCCACGTGCAAACTCGGATTCGTCAAGAGTTCGTTTAAGGATTACAGGTTTCAGGCAGCCTGGGCAATTTAACACTTTCTGCACGCAAGTGCCCATTTTACTTTTCTGTCTGCACGCCAAGTGCCCATTTTACCTTTCTGTCTGCACGCCAAGTGCCCATTTTACTTTTCTGTCTGCACGCCAAGTGCCCATTTTACTTTTCTGTTTGCACGCCAAGTGCCAATTTTACCTTTCTGTCTGCACGCCAAGTGCCCATTTTACTTTTCTGTCTGCACGCCAAGTGCCCATTTTACCTTTCTGTCTGCACGCCAAGTGCCCATTTTACCTTTCTGTCTGCATGCCAAGTGCCCATTTTACTTTTCTGTCTGCACGCCAAGTGCCCATTTTACTTTTCTGTGTGCACGCCAAGTGCCCATTTTACTTTTCTGTCTGCACGCCAAGTGCCCATTTTACTTTTCTGTCCACACGCAAGTGCCCATTTTACCGTTTCTGTTTGCACGCCAAGTGCCCATTTTACCTTTCAGTCTGCACGTCAGTGTTCATTTACTGTTATCGCATCAACACGAAAGTGTCTATCTTTCCAAAAAAAAAAGAAGAAAGAAAATTCGGATTTCTCCAAATGGACAAAATTGGTATAATTTCTGAATTCTTTATTTCTATTTTACCTTCGAAATATGTCTCGCGCAATTCATATTTCTTGGTAAGATCCAAATAAAGAGGGGCAGCTGTCATACCCCAATTTTGTCCGGCTTAGGTCCAAACCCTAATTTTCCACACAAAAATAAATTATGCATTGCATTTTGGGTCCTAGAAACTGCTCCAAAGTTTTTGAAATCATTTTTAGGGTTAGAATGCACTTTTTGGGGAAATTAGGGTTTTTAGGGTCAAAAAGGGCATTTTGGTCATTTCTCACAAAAGGGTTTATAAAAATAATTTTTGCATGAAAATATTTTTATATATTTCTAAAAATGTTTTCATGCATGAGGCTTATTGAAAAATGTTTCCTATATTTCTAAAAAATATACTTTCATGCATGAGGCTTATTGAAAATAGTTGAGAGATGATTGTAAGGTCCTATCACTTAAGATCTATGACAGTTTAAATAGCTGAGAGAGGATTTTTTTGGAAACTCGCATCATGCATCAAAATTAGGGTTTTGAAAATATGTTATGCATGCATGGCAAGCCTTGGAAAATATTTTATGCATGCATGGCAAAAACCTAAAAATAATTTTGTGGAAAGCAAGAAATCGATTTTCAAGCAATCCTAAAGGCCATGAAATCGATTTTCAAGCAATCCTAAAGGCCAAGAATCGATTTCTCAATCATATGTTTAAAGCTTGAAATCGATTTCTACATATACTCAACGCAAAGCTAAAATCGATTTCCTTCTTTTTACATAAGCCTTGAAATCGATTGTCAAGCCATCCCATAGGCCATGAATCGATTCCTAATTGTTTTAACTAAGTGAAGAATCGATTTTCACCTATGATAGATGTCCTGAAAATCGATTCCTACTTGTTTTTAAAGAGCAAAGAATCGATTCCCATGTTTTCCAAAGAGTAAAGAATCGATTCCTCACTATTTCAACTATCCAAAGAATCGACTCTTGAGGCTTCTAAAATGATAAGAATCGATTCATCTATATTTTAACTACAATCAACAATCGATTCTTTCATTTTATTAAAATGTTTTTTCAGATCTACGCTTTCCTAAAGCCTATAAATAGGCAGCCTCAAGTCACATTTTCACAGACACGGATTTCACAAGATCACAGACGAACACACACATTCTTCACGAGATCAGAGAAAAAACCCATTTTTCGAAATCTCTCACATTTTAGAAAAAACTCTTCTATATTTTATTTGTGCTCTCTTCGTTCCGTTGGTCTGTCAGAGCTGATCTTTCGCTAAGAGTTAGTTGGGGTTGCATTCTTCAAGTTGTAAGATCCGCCTTCATTAGAGGTATTTCTGTCTTTACATTTGTCATTATTTAATTATTGTGATCCGTGCCAAAACTGCTCTATATGATTCAACCCTTTTAGTTTATATGTTGTTTAAGTTGATGATTGGCAATGTGATTCACACTTGTGCACTTGTGCACTTAATCTTAAGTGTGAGGATTGACCAAAGTGATTCAACATTCTTTGATACTTTGGTCGCTAAATAATTTGCTTGCTTATGCTGGTCAATGATCATGATTGAGGCAACTCTTTTGCTTGAACTTACAGTGTCATCGTCTACTCTCATATAGAATATCATCAATACTTAGATAGGTCCATTCCTTACATTGCATCTTCCACTAGATCCCCTTGCGTTTTGTAGAAATATTTGAGTATGGTTCTCGCCTAGCATCTTCCACTAGATGTGCATTTAGGTTCAATCTCGCCTACTCTTGTATTTTGCTTAATGCCCAATTCAAGTTCCTTCCTTGCCTATCTATGTGTTGTGATCTAATATGTGTAGTTTAGGCTTGATTCTTGTTTGCGAATTCAAATATTGTTGCTTAATGATTTGATTCCATTGATTGTGTTATGCTTGAATCCACCAATTCTTTCTTGCATTCATTGTTTTCATTTCTAAACGACCTGGCACAAAAACGGTTACTAGTGGCAATCCATCACAACCTTTGTTGGTTTGATTGTCATGAAAGCCTCAATTTCAAAAGAATTTTCGTAAGCATAAAGCAAGCTACTAGTGATAATCCATCACAACCTTTGTTGGTTTGATTATCATGAACGCGTCCAATTTCAAAAAGCATTTTTCTAAATATCAAAGAATCAAAAACAAGTTATTAGTGGTGGTCCATCATAACCTTTGTTAGTTCGATCATCATGAAAGATTTTCATTTTTAAGGCTCGTTAGAACTACGTCGCTTTGATTCCCATTTGGGATACGTAGGAGCGAGTCACATTCTCGTCAAGCGCGATCATAAAAAGTTTAGCATTTGCATAACAAAAAGAAAAGAGTTATTTTCCTAACAAAAAGAATCACTTTCGCAAACCTTTTCCTTTCTAAAATCATTTTCAACCCATCGTCGCTAGTGGTTAATCAGAACCTTTGTTCGTCCAGCCATTGGTGGCGATGTGTTTTTCCCCAAAAGAACAACAAGCGATGATCACTCATAACCTTTGTTAGTTTGATCATTCGTGCCAATCAATCTCTTTCGAAAACCCCTTTCAAAAGAACAAATAAAAACGAGTCGCTACTAATAGTCAATCGGAACCTTTGTTCGTCTGACTGGCGGTAGTGACTCTCATTTTCAAGAGTACTTAGCGGTGATTACCCATGACCTTGGTTAGTTTAATCGTTCACTAAATACTCGTCCTATTTCGAAAACTCACTAAAAAGATAAAAGACAAAAACCTTTTTCAGGACAAAGAAGAACTACGTAGCTTTGAGTTCTCCATCGCACCGGGAGATACGTAGGAGCGGGCCTTATCCCGTCAAGCGTTTTTCTTAAAAACCCTTTTTCCCCCCTTTTTTCATAATAAATAAAGATTTTCATTAAGAATTTCTCAATAAGAAGTAGAGAGGCAAAATTAAGTATTTTCAAGTCAACATACTAAAACCACACATTTAATTAAAGGTTCCCTCTCAGTAGAGAGGACGTGTGGGGTGCTAACACCTTCCCCGCACGTAACCGACCCCCGAACCCTATTCTCTAGTTTCGCAAGACCAATCGCTTTCCAAAAAGGTTTTCCTAATATTTTCCTTAATAAATATTGGTGGCGGCTTCATTGTCTTAGGAAAAGTTGTGAACGAGGAAGGTTCTCCCTCGGGGACTTTTTTCGGGCGCAACAGTCATGCTCACACAAAACCTACTGCAAACACAACACCCACCATGCCCAACCAAGAAAACAACCCTGCTGCTGCCATGGCTATGGTAGCACCCCCAAAAGAGACTGTGGTGATTGAGTCTGAGGAAGATGAGGAAGCCAGCATAATAGGGAGCACCAGTAGCTCATCCCCAGTCAGTTCAGTGGGAGGAGTGAACCCAGAAGGAAAAGAGGAAGGCAGTGATGTTGCGGAAAGAGAGAGGTAATCCAAGAATGACCAAGACAAGAGAAAACCCCCTGCAAAACCCGCAAGTGCTGCGAAGAGTGCGGCCGCAGCATCCTCCCCCTGCAAGAAAAGGAAGAGTCCTATTGCAGCAAGTGCTGCTGAGGTGCCATTTCAACTGCCTCAAAAGTCCACATGGACTAGGAGGAAAATGTGTGCAACCCGACCACCCCGCCGGAAAAGAATGTTGCTGGAAGAGAATGCGGAAGAGGACGAGCAGGAGAATAAGGAAGAAGACGACAAGAAGAAACAGAAGAAATGATCCCACCCTGTGAACCAGTATTTTCTATTTTCTCTTCTTATGTTTCTTTTTGTTGCCAAAATGCCCATCCTCCGCCCAATATCCCAAACATTAATCAAAAAATAATAATTTCTGTGTTTTGCTGCTATGTATTGTTTCTGCTAGCATATGATATAAGTTGCTTAATATTAGAACCAAAACTACAGGGATTTGATTGTAAATGCTGTTGATTGTCGGGGAATTTGCTTAGTTTAGATCAATGTATTAGGATTCATTTTGTAAGCTAATTCTCTCACTCCTGGTGCTAATTGCAATGGAAGACCTTCAAGTTGTCATAGCATCAACTAGCGAACCAGACATTTGCCTAGTGGTGCAATAGGAAGCTGAAGGGGAACTTTTTGTCAGATTTCGCGTCGTGACCAGGAGGTGTCGCGTCGCGACGCAGCAGAAGTATTTCACAGGATTTGGTTCTGGAAGATTTCGCGTCGCGACGAGTGCGGGTCGCGTCGCGATGGTGTGTAAAAATTAGGGATTTTAAGGATTTTTCAGCGAAATTTCAAAAGGGTTGGTCATTGGAGCGTAGCTAGGGTTTGGAACAGCCCGGAGGTGCGATTTTGGAGTCTTCCAATCACTTGGGAACAGGGATTGAAGGTTTCTATGGCTTCCTCTATTTGCTTTTTCTCCTTTATTTTATGTTGTACTCTTTTCACCATGTGTAACTAATTTCTTTTGATTAGGGAGAGATGATTCTCCCCAAACCTATCTTATGGATTCTTTGTTATGGTTAATACAATTAGCTGTTTGATTTATCATAAGTCTATACCTCTTTGTTTAATGCTTTATAGTTACATATGATAATTATAATGATTTAGGCAAACTGTTTGACAAAATGCTTCAATGAAAAAAAAGTGTGTAGGCCAAGTGTTTGTTAAAATGTCTCAATGAATTTCTGCTATGCCAACCAATTGTTTGTGAAAATAACTGAATGAAGATTTTGGTTGCTAGTTTATGCTTAAATTGTGCAATGATCATGGAACCTTAGGGTAGATGACTTGGTACCCAGAAACTATGGGTTGGTTGTTTTGTTGCTTTCTCTGTTGGAGTGAGGCCCACACCAAGGACCCACCGAGAACTAACAATTTGAGCTAGATTCTGGTTTTTATTTCATTGCAGGACATTTACAGGTAAACAAAAATGGTAAAGCCAAACATGACAGGAACCACCAAGAGAAGGCGGGGGGAAGCTTCTTTTGATTCTGACAGGTTTTGCTCCCCTAAGCATGAGGAGCTGGTACCAACTGATTGTCAAAGGCAAAAAGATTAATCCTGAGAGAGCCTTTGACCTCAGCTCCGGTGAATTCCCAATCATTAGCTCCACACTGCGGGAATTGAGGTTGGCCACTCTCAATGCCATAATTAAGCAAGCAAATCAGAGCCTGGTCAGGGAGTTCTACTCCAATGCGTTCTGAGAGGAGGAGCAGAACAAGCCCACTACAGTTTATGTCAGAGGGAAGAGTGTGTCCTACTCCCCAGAGAGCATCAACCTTCTGCTAGGCCTACCTGAGTCCCCACCTTGTGAGATGAGATATGCATTGGCCAGCGCCCATGAAATTGACTATGAGGGGTTAGTTGTGCCGCCAGGGTGCCCAGTGGGACAAATATGCACCAGGATTGCAAAGCTTTCCCAAGCGCTTCAACAACATGGCACTCAAGCCTATTCCCAAGGCTTGGAACTCCTTTTTCAATCAATCTATAGTGTCATGTTCCAATTCTTCTGACGTCAAGGTTAAAGCAGCTGTTGGGATTCGGACTATCATGAGAGTGCAGCAGGTGGATGTAGGGAGACTCATCTCCATGAGTATTGCTGATATTGTTAAGTGCCCTAGGGCGAGGTTGGGGCACGCCTCATTGATCCATGCTCTCTACAAGCAGTAGGGCTGCCCCGAGTATCCTGATGATTTGCTGATTGACCCCAGGGAGCCCATCACAGCAGCCTGGATCATGAAGCAACCTGAGGGGCCGATGGAGGGAGCAGTTCCACCTCAGCCATCATCTCCAGCATCACAGCAGCCAGCAGGCCCATCATACTGTCAGCTGTATGGCAGCGACCCTTCCTTCCAGCATGACCTCCATATGGCCAACTGGTGCGGGACGTCGGCACTACTACAGCAGCAGGGCGTGGATACTTTCCACATGGCATCAGCTCGAGTCCACCCGGGCCGCCGAGGAGTAAATGGCAGAGAACAGAGCAGCTGGTCCTTCATCATCATCCGTCCCAGCTGAGGCGCAGCCAGATTCGCAGGAGACTCACCTTTTCACTTTCGGCTATTTCAGACACTATTACTTGTTTTGAGTTTTTTATCTTTCTTTCCTTTTGACTTTATTTTGAATTTTGGTCTGTACTATATTTGACAACTTATTCTGTGATATTGAGGCACCACTTCCCTGAACTTTTTTGGAAGCAGCTTCAATTATGATGATTTGTGGTGTTTAGCTTAAACATGTTTTACATTTTACCTTGTGATTACTAGTGTGTCAAATTTTATCATCAGGTATTGCCAGTGGTCAAGACAAAATTTGAGGAAAATCGAAATCATTTGTGGGCAAGTCCTCTCGAGTTCCATCTCTTAAAATCCCAACTGTGAGGTGAGCCCAAACACTTATATCATGCTTGTGTGTATTCCTTGCTTGCATTAGTCTGCAGAACTTGAACTTGTACTTAGCAATCTTGCATGGGATTTACATACACACAGAGGCAAATTTTTTGGAACCCCTGAGCCTTTCAAGCCACCAAATGATTGTTTATCCTTTGTTAGGCCCTCTGAGCCTAATTGTTGTTTTTTTTTATTTTTCCTGCAAATCATATGCCTAGTTGTTTCTTAACTTGGAGTTAGGTACACAAATGTATGTGAGTGGGAAAAATTCTAAGTTTGGGGTTGCTCATGGAATAGCAACATTCTAAGTTTGGGGTGGTATATAAAAGAAAGGAACATACAAAGAAAAGAAAGAAAAAGAAAATATATATATATATATATATATATATATATATATATTTCAAAAAAAAAAGAAAAAAAGAAAAAAAGGTTATATATAAATAAATAAGTAAATAATTCCTTCTCTTGTGGAATGCTTTGGGGGAAATGGGTAAGTGAGTGAGATTGTTGAAATTGACAAAGAGAGAAGTAGGCCTAACTCCAAGTTGTAACCTACTTATCCAAATGTTATCCACCCTTACCTAAGCCCCGTTACAACCTTGAAGGTCCTCAAATAGTGTGTATGTGTATCATGTGTATAGATGTGTATAGAACTTGTTCAAGCCTATGAAACGATGATGCAGGCATTGTGAATTGAGTGACCACCTTAGACACTTCAAAGAGAGATTGGTGAGATGCGTGTAAAAGAGAGAACTTGAGAACGCTTGCCTGCTTATGATCTTGTATTTTCCAATTCGGTTGTCTTGCCACTGTATTAGGTTGATGATGATTTTTGATAGGCTGTATGGTTAACTGGTTTGTGTGGAATGTGTGACAGCTAAATTAAAAAGTAGCCAGAGGACAAGCAAAAGTTTAAGTTTGGGGTTGTGTTGACTCTCTGTCATATGATATAAAATGCTTAATTTTAGAACCAAAACTACAGGGATTTGATTGTAAATGTTGTTGATTACCAGGGAATTAGCTTAGTTTACATCAATGTATTAGGATTCATTTTGTAAGCTAATTCTCTCACTCCTGGTGCTAATTGCAATGGAAGACCTTCAAGTTGTCATAGCATCAACTAGCGAACCAGACATTTGCCTAGTGGTGCAATAGGAAGCTGAAGGGGAACTTTCGGTCAGATTTCGCGTCGCGACCAGGGGGCGTCGCGTCGCGATGCAGCAAAAGTATTTCGCAGAATTTGGTTCTGGAAGATTTCGCGTCGCGACGGGTGCGGGTCGCGTCGCGATGGTGCGTAAAAATTAGGGTTTTTAAGGATTTTTCATCGAACTTTCAAAAGGGTTGGTCATTGGAGCGTAGCTAGGGTTTGGAACAGCTTGGAGGTGCGATTTTGGAGTCTTCCAATCCCTTGGGAACAAGGATTGAAGGTTTCTATGGCTTCCTCTATTTGCTTTTTCTCCTTTATCTTATGTTGTACTCTTTTCACCATGTGTAACTAATTTCTTTTGATTAGGGAGCGATGATTCTCCCCAAACCTATCTTATGGATTCTTTGTCATGGTTAATACAATTAGCTGTTTGATTTATCATAAGTCTATACCTCTTTGTTTAATACTTTATAGTTACATATGATAATTATAATGATTTAGGGTATGTGATCACATAGGGATATGGGTTGCATGCTTGATATGGGGTTTTAGATCATAAACTTGTGATCACCATAGGAATGTGGGATTGGATTTATGAATTCTTTATTTCTAGGGTTCTAGGCTTTACCAATTGCCATGATTCACCTAAGGAATTAGGGTAACTCGATTAGGTAAAAGGGGTTTTGAGGCAATGAATTGTCCTTAACCTAATTTAGTGAATTGAATCTGGTATTTCAAACAATTAATTTGTGATTAGCTGAAGGTCCATAAGATAGGTGAGGGGAGAGGATTCGACCCCTAATCGCTTTCCTTATTATTTCAACAACCGTCGTATTTTCGCGTTACTAAGTTCTCAAATCAAATCAATTTTCACAATCTAAGAATCGATAATTTTGCCATTGTTAAACAACACGCAATCCCTGTGGAGACGACCGGTCTTACCGTTCTTTTATTACTTGCGACATTTGGTACACTTGCCAAAAGTCTAACAGGTAGCATCTTTGATAGATAGTGCTAGGATAGCACCTGTGATAGCATATATAATAAAAGAAAAAAAACTTTCTCAAGACAGAACCCAGTGAGGATAACCAGAAGTGGTGTGGACTTAGAGTTGTGAAGGAAATAGCCTAGCCCCTCCAGTAGACACTTAACTCTTTTATTTTGGAACTAGGTGAAAGGCTTTACTTAGGTGGAAGTTAGGTGAAAACTTAGCAAGGACCGAAACTGCCTGGAATTTGACAGAAACTGCATGTAGGGTAAAAGTCAAGTTTGGGGGTAGCACGCTAGTAGCAAGGCCAAGTGCTGTCACAATCAAGCAACATAAAAGAGGGTGCACATGCGCAAAAGAAGGTTGTTTGGCCACTGTGTAGGGAGGCTGTTTTGTGGAGACACCATTACAGTTTCAGTTGAAGCAGGGTCAAGTCAACAAAAAAAAAATATGTGCACCACTCCAATTGGCCTAAGTGTTATCAATGCCTAAAATAAAAAGGCAATCCCTGTATATCATCATAGCCTTGCTTGCAGCAATTGAGAAGGAAAGGCACTATAGGAAATTCTAAGTAGGAACCAAAGCCAAACCTAGTAAACTGTTGGAGCCTATGGAAGAAGTGCGGGAGAGCACACACACCTTTAAGCTAGGGGCGAAGGCTATGAGTTCACATGTTGCTAAGGGATCTAAAAGTGTTAAGTCTGAGGGAAAAGTTTTGAGGAAAGTTTTTGCTGAACTATAAACACGTTTTAAGTATGCTGTCGCTAGGTGCTAGTTGGATGCTGCCCAGAATGTATGCTGCCACTTGTGTTATCAGCACTGTACGAGATGCTGTCATTACTTGAGGACAAGCAATGGTTCAAGTTTGGGGGTGTGATAACTCACAGAAATGTGAGTTATTTACATTCATCCAAATGGGAATTATCTTGATCCATAAGTAAGTTATGCTTTAAATTGTAGCAGATATCTTCATAATAGACACTAATGAACTCAGGGATGATAATGATAATTTGGGCACGCGAGTGCCAATTTTGTGGAATTTAATATGTGTGCTCAGTGTGCAGGATATTCTTAAGTATTCAGTGCTAAGGCAGGTGCTATGACAGGTGTCGCGGCAGCATCGCTGCGATTAAGTGAATAGAAGCATGACAAGGCGAAGCGCATTTAAAGCGCAACAGAAAAGGAAACTTTATCTTCTGGCAAGCAAGGCGCCACCATAAGAGGCAAGCTGGCGTGAATTCTAGGGTTTTGCTACATCAAATTTGGTGCAAAGGCCCAAGAGGAGGGGCGTCGTGCTACCAAGGCCCAATATATAGGAAGAAACCCTAGACCAACAGGAGAGACATGATCGCTGTGAGAGAACAAGAACGAGTCCAGAGACGACGAGATACCTTCTTCATCACCCAAAACACCATACGCTCCATTCCGTTCCATACTCCAATACAAGATCACTGTTAGCCAGTGCTACCAGTATTGCGAGAGCACTACTGATTCGTAAATGTGAAACGCTTGCACACTCGTTGGTGTAATTCAGTCTCTACGTGCTTTTACTATGTTGATGGATCTGTTTACGATAACATTGTATTGTTTTATCATGTCTAAGCTCATCATGAGCTAAATCCTTTGATAGTCGTGACAATGGTGATATAAACATATTCTTTTAGATTGCTTTAATGTGATTGGGTTGTGTTGCCTCATTAGCTTGTGCATTTTCATTGTTATAAACTCTTTTCGAACTTGATCACTTTGAATAGGGTAGCGTGTTTTAATCTCTGGAAGGAATTAAACCACCGATTTCACAAGCTAATATAGTTTGAAGGATAATAGGAATATTATTCTTTCCTAACGAAGGATAGGAATATGAAGTTAGGGCTATAGTGTGAACTGAAACAAGCTTTTCAACATACGTAATGAACCTCAATGGGTGCTTAGGAATAAGGAAACCTTGACGACATTGCGTTTCATAGCGATAGGAATATCCACTTTCATTCTGCACACTGAGTGCTACCACAGCATCGGTCAAAGCACTGCATCTATAAGTTGTGTTTATTGATCCTAGTCTTGACTATTATCATCTCTCGTATCTCTACTCGTTCATATCTTGTTACTCCTACTTTTATTACGTTACTTATTGCACAACAACTCCACTTATTCATTTGGTTACTTTTACTCATTGAATCAAACGCTATTCCATAGACTTAGCAATTGAACCTTAAATCCTCGTGGGAACGATCTTACTTACTACTTTATTACTTGTTTGACTGTGTATACTTGCACACGTTTTTGCACAACAGATGTCGGTCTTGAATTTAGACTCTGCTAATGTTTCGTTGTTTGTTGTTCGTCTTGTTTGCTTATTCTGATTTGCTTTTTGATTTAATATTTTCAGGATCAGTTCGTCATCAAGAGGACTTGTCTCTTTGCTGATTGCTCGCTTGATCTTACTTTGGTAATTGTGCCTAACACTTAGTTTCTTTTTCTAGCCTCTTAGCTTTTTAAAATCGTCTGGTTTCTTTGAGCCCCCCACCTCGGGATAGGGGGTTGTTTGCCTGGTACTTAGCTGTTTGTTCTGCCCCCTGTCCTGTAGGTTCAATGATGGCGCAGACGAAAAAGACCGCCCGGACATACGGGGCGTATTCTGGTCTGATCCCAGCTTTGAGGCAAGCTGGTTATTCCGTAGGAGGAGGGCCGTGTACGGAAGGTGCTGATGTAGTACCTTTGGAGGAAACGGGCGTGCTCGGCCGCCTTCAGGTAGCCCCTTCGCAGCTCCACCCAAACTCATGGTGTTTTGTGAGATGCTTTGAGGTTGTGATGAAGGCGTTGCAAAGGAAGTGCAATCTAAAGGTCTTCTTAATTATCTTCGAGGTGCAACGTCGACGAGAGTCTTCGGGTGGCACCGTTCGTTATGACTTTGTCTCTTTGAAATGTCGGCCAGGCTACTCTTTCTTTCAGTTGCATTCGGACAATCAGCATGATTGGAGGCATAAAGCTGTGGATAGCATGGGTCTCTTCGATGAGCAAGGGTATCCGATTAAGAGCAAGTTCCACCTCGGGTGGTGTAATGTTGATGCTGGCCATACCTCCCGGTCTTATCCTGTCCTTTCGGATGAGCTATCGGTGCCTGAGCGGAAGACCCTCAACATGCTTAAGCGTGCGGTCGGTCGCTTGTCCAATGCGCCTCGGAAAATCTTGTGTAGCGGGCTCTCAAAGGCTTCAAGTGTCAATGAGGCTATTGAGCTCTTAGGTTGCTTATTTGGCTTGGCGTGCATTTATTTTTTTTCATTACTTTATTATTTGGCTTCGGGCTGGGAAGGGTTCTGCTAAGGCCCAGATGGTTCCAGCTGATTCTACCCCCTCAGGGGTTCCTAGTAATTCCAAGCATCAACCAGGTTGTTCCCGGTGTCCTCCTCCTACTGATTCCCATTCTCCTGATGGGCGTCCTCCTCCCGTTTCAAGCTTCGAAGCTGAGATTTGTTTTTCTGGTGCTGAGTGTGCTCTCTTTCGGGAGAACCCTTTCGAACTGGCCACTCGTATGGTCAAGATTGGGTCGAGTCTGTATGCGGAGTGGGAAGCGGAGAAAAGGCGCAACTCATATCCAGGTAATCCTTCGGAGTTATTTCTTTGAACTCTTATATTATCTTGTTGGTGTGGTTTTTAATCCTGTTGTGTTGTGTAGGGGTGAGTGAAGATCAGGCTCAACTTGTCTTGGAAAGGAATCGGTTTCAGACGGAACTGCATGGGGCTTTGGAGTCTGCTCGCCGTTATCGGAAGGAGCGAGAGGAGGCCTATGCTGAGAGGGATGCATGCAAGAAGAGGATGGAAGAGCTCCAATTTGAGTTGGACGCTGTCAGGAAGTTGAGAGATGAAGCCGACGAGAGAGTTCGGGTGGTGGTCGGCCAAGTCGTGGATTTTTCTCATGCTGCCTACGATAAGGCAATAGGACATGTTCAGTGTGTGTATCCGGATGCTGTTCTAGAGTCAAGCGTCTTTCAGCTTGATCATGAGGTTGTTGATGGGAAGGTCGTCAAGTATCATCCCAACGGTGCTGACTTTGATGTCCTTGCCCCCTAACCATTTCTATCTGGTTTACTTGTTTTCATTTATACTTTTAGTTTGCCAGATGGCTAGATCTGTTTTAGTGATGACTTCTATGCCACACTTTTATTTGCCGGGTGGCAGGACTTGTTGGTGATGACTTTCTCTGCCACACTTTTATTTTATTGTACTCGCCATTTGTTTGGTTCGCTGACTTGTGTAATACCTCTTTGTCGCCATCGTGATCCATATCATGGTGTTGGCGCCTCCCTGGGCGCTTTGCTGGGAGCTTAACTTGGCTCCCCTGCCTGGTGCCCTCATGCTTAGACGCCTCCCATGGCAAGCACTTTTTTCCAGGCGCCCTTTTGTCAGGCGCGGTTCTTATCAGGCGCCCCTCCTAGGCGCTAGCACGTATAGGCGTGTGCTTGACACTTAGCTCTTGTTTTTGCGTAAAGATTTTATTGTCTCGTGGTTGAGTTAACTCTGGGAAGTTTATCAGAACACGTTTTGAACCTAACTCCCCCTGTCAAAGGTTGCGATACGCTAAAAATCGCTTCGGGCCTCGTGGCTAAGTTTCCTTTGGGGGCAGTTTATCAGAACCCGGTCTGAACCTAACTCGCCCGTCAAAGGTTGCGACACGTTAAAAATCGCTTCGGGCCTCGTGGCTATGTTTCCTCTGGAGGCAGTTTATCAGAACCCGGTCTGAACCTAACTCGCCCGTCAAAAGTTGCGATACGTTAAAAATTGCTTCGGGCCTCGTGACTATGTTTCCTCTGGGGGCAGTTTATCAGAACCCGGTCTGAACCTGTTGCGTTAAAAACACACTTAGAGCAAGTGTACTCTTTCGCAGAAGTAGTATAAAAGATCATCGTCTCCGCAGGGATTAATTAACAAGTACCAAACTAGTCGAGATTATTTAATGTTTAGACGAACCAATAGTTTGATGATTATAGAAACCAAATAAAAATAACTAAATAACTAGAATTAAGATACTAGATTTAGTAAATGGAGAGAGGTCTAGGGTCACAGTTTCACTTGCAAGCTTCGATTCCCCTATGTCTAATTCCTACTTGAATTCCTTTGTTTTATTTAATTACCAATCCCATTACTAAAGCTATTAATCTGTTTGGTCATTCGCGATTAATATTCTTTTTCCTAAACTAACCCTTGTTTGGTCATGCAAGAATTTAAATTTAAGAAAAGCATAAAGAGCAAAAAGGTTGAGTGATTGGAAGACTAAATTAAAGTTTGGTCATGCATTAATTATAGCCCCAATTATCCTATAGGTCCACTAACTAATTGCAGTACGGTCGCTGATCAACTAATTGATTATGAACATGCATAGGGTAGCTATTCCTAATTATGTGATAAAAACAATAGGACAATATCAATTGAAATAAAAACCGGAATTCAGATGTGAAATTAGAACATAAAAAGGTCTCTAAACATGCAAGATCCACCTAAGACCCTAGAAGAGGATTTAGCTATCCAAAGTCATAAAGAACAAAAAAATAGAAATTAGAGTCGTGAATTACAGAGATAAAAATAACCCGGAAATTAGAGAAATTATTATTCTGAGTCTCCAGTCTCCTTTTTCTGCTCCAAAGCTCTCTCACGGTGTCAAAAACGGGTACCCAAAACCCCCTCCTCTCCTTGCCGGCGCTACTGTTGGTGTGTGCGGCTGCTTCTTCTTTCTCTGATTCCCATCTGCGGCTGTCTCCCCTTAATAATAGAATTCCAAAACTATTGATGCTTGCTCACCAAGTCAATATTCACGGCATTCTTCTATGGCCAAAAGTTGGGCTTCTTAGTTGGATTGGTTGTAACACCCCGGTATTTCTTTAACAAAGAAATACCTAAATATACAATTTGGTACGAATCAGAGTACTAAAAATCCTGTTCAGATATACATCTTTACAAGAAACAGCGGAAACTATAAAAATAATATTTTACAACTTCGGGTCATAAGACCGAACACAGACTACATCAGAAGAATCCAAATCATAGATGGAAGATTACATCTCCAACTTCTCCTCGAGCCCGACGACTAACTGTGCCGCCTGCCATCCTTATAACCAGTTCTCTGTAAAAACAACAAATATGGATTGGGTGAGACAACTTGTCTCAGTGAGTCCTACCGTGACCCCTCACTAACACTCGGTTCAATTTATTAAACTGTTATCAAAAGCTGACATAACAATGTCTTATTTATTAATCGAATTGCGGACCGTGCAACGACCACTAATCCCGACAATTCGTGTTCTTAATTTATTAATCGAAACGCCGACCGTGCAACGACCATTAATCCCGGCGAATCGTGTACTTACTTAGCATAAACCGGCCGTGCAACGACAACTAATCCCGGTTTAGAACATTAATTAGGAAGAAATGTCCAGTTATAAATCGAAACGCCGACCGTGCAACGACCACTAATCCCGGCGAATCGTGTGTTTAACTTAGCATAAACCGGCCGTGCAACGACCACTAATCCCGGTAACCCGTGAGTTGACCACGCCAAAACACATTCAGGGCCTAGGGTGAGGGCTCATGACTTCCCTTCCTAGTATGCTACTTGTCGGGTCGTCACCCAACGCGATACATATGACAATACATATCAAATTCTCGAGAGTTTGATAATTTATATCTTTTCGATCACCAAAGGATCTATCACATAATAATCGGATAAACAATATCCATATCGATCTATAATCCGTTTTGAGGAATTCATAAATTAGACCTCCGGCATTATACTCATATTCAATTGACATATATATATAAACATATATATATTCAGTCAGTCCATCAGTCGGTGTACCCACACGTATACTAGGGTTTCGGTTTTTCAATCAAATATGCTTTTGAAACTCCTTTTCAAAATATGAGTTGAACAAGTTCAAAATACGGTTTTCAATAAGGCAATTTCTTTTTAAATGATTGAGAAAGAGATTAGAAAAGGTTCGGGATCAAACGGAGCTCCGGAACGAGAAATCGGGAATCGGTGACAGAAGCTCACGCACGGTCCGTGCCCAGGGGCGCACGACCCGTGCGTGATTTACCAGAATCACACAACCAACCCGAAGAGGGCGCACGGTCCGTGCCCAGGGGCGCACAATCCGTGCGTCCGGGTTTTGTTTCTCTAATTCTCCTATTTCTCAATTCCGCTTTCCGTTTTCGCCCAATTCGATTTCTAATATCAATCACTCTTGAAACTCAAAATCTCAAATATTCCAGATAGTACACAAATCATTTTATTTCAACAATTTAATCACACTTTCGTAAATTGTTCAATAATTCCACAAAAACCGTAAAAACGTAACATTTCTCAAAAACGGTTTTCGGTTCCAAAATCTTTCGAAAACGGATAATGCCTTATGACTCAAAACCGATATATTTTCAAGACATGTAAAAATATCCCTATCCGTGAGTAGAACTCACCCGGTTGACGATCTCGCGAGAAATCACGCCGGAGCACGGGCGACCGGACCGTAACCACTCGAACAATCCTCGTAGTCACGTACTCGCTCCGAATGCCTCCGCGACTGAATTCAGCAACCAACACCCCTTTTGATACTGACTTCCTTCCCGGTGCATAGAATTTGTGTTTCTCGACACTTTGACGACTCGACCCCGAATCCGACGAATCAATATTCCCAGCTTTATTTCTGTTTTTCCAGCATCAGGATTCAGTTTTGCAACAGGCATAACTTGGTTAATCCGTGACCAAAACTATCCAAACCGGTGCTCATTATGAAGCTAATTTCGTCTACTTTCAGATGGTCAAGGATTCACACGCATGCATCCAGTGGTTTGGGAGATATCACCAAAACAAGGTGACTGGTCCAGGATAGTGCTTGATTTTGAATCCGAAACTTGTGAACAGGATATCTCTCTCATTTCTCCATGAAATCATACGATTCTTGTGCCCAAAATTACGAGATTTGTGTCTAGTGTCCAGAGGGACAAGAATCACGATCATCGGAGTTGTGTGCAGAGAGATACGATGAAAACAATGAAGGTGGGTAAAACGGTTTTTACCCAGAATTTCTGTTGAACTTAACACATCCATTTCAATCCTTTGCAAATCACGAATTTGAGTTCCAACTCGACCCCAACAACTCATACTTCGAAGCCAGCAACCAATTCACTATCCATGGAGCTCCAATTCGCAATGTGGCTTGCTCATGGGTCCTAGGGCTGAACCTTGTCTTCACACTTCACCCCCAAGCTTCAAAAGACACATGCAATGAAATCTTTTTGACCTTGGCCATGGCTGAGCTTGGAACCAGAAAATGGTGGAAGAGAAAGGATGGGGAATGAGTCTATGAAATTGGTACCGTTGTGAAGGGAATGAAAAATGAGAGAGAATGGTATGAAGAAGGCTTACATGCAATGGGGTTTTGGTGAATTTCCTTCACTCCCTCTTCCTCTTCTCTTCGCCCACTCTCTCTTTCTCTCCTCTATTTCTAATTCTGTTTCAGCAAGATGGATAAGTGTGAGGGTGTGAGGATGAGGGTTCAGGATATAAGGGGGCTGAAGTAAAAAGAAATGAGGCAAAAAGACCATACTATTCCTTGCTCACTAATTCTCACTCTAACTTAAATTTCAATCAATAATGAACATTCTCCCAACATTAGCCATTTGATTAGTTAAAACACTTGGGTTGACTAACAAATATAGCCAGGACCTCTTACTAGATTGATCCAACGATATATGGTGAAATGACTATTTTACCCTTCAACTTAAACTCTTCATTAATTCATGGCTAAGCCATAATTAATTATAGAATGTGATTTATTTGACAATTTCCTCGACTATTCTGTGCCGAGGAACGACCAATTATTCCCACAATTAATTAAATAGGTCTTAGGCTTCATAGTACGAGTCTTTAAAAATTAGGGATGTTACATTGGTCTTCTTTCTCCATGTTACATGCGCTGATCCTTCACTTAATTGTTGGGCCTTGAGTGCTTATTTTCTTTTTCAAGCCCATATAACCTACAAATATATATATATATATATATATATATATATATATATTTATAATAGGCTTTTTAGTAGCTCAAAATTGGATTTTTATCACTTTTAATATTTTATTCTTTTCTGCAAAATAAGAACAAAGTAAGTCATTATATATTTAATTGGTAATATTTGCTCTAAAAATGATCCAAAAATATCTCTAAAAATGCACTAAATTGGAGTTTATCAACTCCCCCACACTTAACTTTTGCTTGTCCTCAAGCAAATTTTCTGGCTAAATAAGTTTTTCAGATAAGTAAAAGAGACAGTCAAATAAGGGACCCAAAATTAGAAGAACATTGACAGACAATAGACAATATAACACATGAGGTGTCAAAAGGTTGCCCAATTAGAGGCTCATATCCCTGAAGAATACATTTCTGTGAACAAAGACACTCGCTCACAATCTCTCTAAGTGTTTAGGGACTAGGGAAATATACACTCAAGTTTCCACAAAATGCACATTACCATATGTTTGTAATTTGATCAAATCTCCCCTAAATAGTTCACATGCATGCAAAAGATTGGGTGTTATGGGTTGTAATGGGGCTAGGGTGAATTCATGCAGGGTAGGATATAAGAAGAAAGGGATAATCAAAGGGCTAAAAAAAACAAATAGTAACCTTTGAAACCAGATATGGAGCTCCTATCTATTTTACAAATTTTGTCCAAACTCCAAATTAATTTCACTTCCTTCTTCACTCTTCTTTTTCTATTGAGTCGACTCTTTTTGATTTGCCTTTTCTCTTGAGTAGGCTCTTTCATTTTTTTTATTTTTTTTATTTTTGGATTTTCCCTTTGGCTCTTTCATTCTTTTGATGTGCCTTTTCCTCCTTCTTGCTTTCTTTCTTCTTCTTTTTTTTTTCAACTTTTCATTTTTCTATATTTTTCTTAGGAGGTACTTGTAACCACATTAGCCACTCCTATTGTGTTTTTATGTCCTGATGAGATAGACAATTAAAATACAGGACAAAATTGTAACTTTCAATAGTTGCTCCAAATTTAATTTCAAATGGTTACCACAAAAAAAAAAGAAAATATTATATCTGGGTACTAAAGAAAAAATATAACAAATAGGCTCAAAGAGGGCAACTAATGGATAAATTCACAAACAATTCTGAGGCCAGAAAATACCAAAATTCCCCAAATCTTTTTACATGATGCAAATAAATTTCACCTTGAAATGGTCAAAAGACAAAGTCTAGAATGTAGCAAATTGGGAAACACACTCATAGAAAGAAAAGGGGTAAAAATTTGTGATTTAGTATCAATCCCCTTATGAAGGCTCAGATCTCACATTTAGAAGCTAGTTCACAAAAAGTACTCAACAGAGAAAAATGCTAATTATCAGCTTCCTAAGGACATCCTCACAGTTACAACTAAGCACAAGTCTGTCAAGTAAATTGATTATGGGATCACCTAAAGGCAAAATCTCTATTTTTTTTTTTCAACTTGAAGCATAAGTCGCTAAAATAAGCCAGAAAAAAATGCTATCAACATATACGGTGGGTATGTGCATTAATAAAGATCAAGTGAGAAAATAACTCTCCTCCCCCACACTAGCATGAAGCATGGTCCTCAATGGAAATTGATCAAATAGAAACCAAAAGAAATAAATGAGAGAGAGAGTAAGAGTGACTTCCCTGACAGAGCTTGTAGTTGGAGCTTATTCCTAAAAACAAAATGAAACAAATTAAAAGTAAAAATAACTGAAAATAAAACACAGGTTGCCTCCTGCGAAGCGCTTGTTTAACGCTGTGAGCCTGACTATAGTTGGTGCTTAATCAAGGGGCTCTCCAAGAGCAAATTTAACATCTAACGCAGTACACCTTCTTAACTTTCTAACCATGTGGTTCACATTGTTCTTTCTTCTTCCATGTGGTGGATGAACTTCGAAGGATGGTGAAATTTTTATTTTATCTCCATCCCCCACTATGCTAGGATCCTGCAAAATAAGACTTTTTTCCAAAAGGTCCTGCATCTTTAATTCACTAAAAATGTTAGTTTCAACCACATCATACAAATAAGGAGAAGTTAAAGAAGAGCAAATTTCATTGGAATTTAAAGCTTTAATAACATCATATTCTTTACCACTCCTTAATGTTACCTTTCCTCGGTGAACCTCAATCACATCATCACCAATGGTTAAAACAATTTGCCCAAAAATGGGCGCTTTCTCCTCTTTCTCCAAATCCAAAACCATCGGATCTTTCTCACTTTCCTCACAAATGCTCCCTTTAGTAGGATCTTTTGTTTCAATATGACACCCTTCAGTAGGAGCTACTATTTTGATTTGACTCCCTTCAGTTGGAGTCTCCTCATCTTTCTTGAGAGCTTCTTCCTCCAGATTATATTCCATGGAGACACCTTCATCTCTCGTAGGAATACTGTCTTTGTATTGCTCACCTTCTTCATTTTGGGTAGACTTATTTTGTGAAGGAGTTTCTTGGGCCTCTTGAGATAATAAAGCAATGATACTTGATAGTTGATCACTCACGGCTCCAATTTGACCCTCCAATATTTCAAACTTTTCATTTGTCTGCTGCATAAACTTTGCCAATACATCATTGGTATCTTGTATCTCCTCCTCTTGCCTATGAAGATGTAGTGGCTCATAATTATCCCAGTTGGAGGAATAAGGGGGTGGCTCATAGTCATCCCAATAGTTTGAATAAGGCTCATAAGGAGGAGGAGGAGGAAATAAGATCTGACATTGAGACATATACCAAGAGGACTTCTCCAAATTCCTTTGTGCCTCTGCCTCTCTAATATAATCTCCAATTGTCTTACCCATGATTTAAACTTTTATCTGCAAAAAAGGTGAACTGCAGCGGTCTCTTGGGAAAGTATTAGCAGCCTTTTTTTGTATTTTTTTTCAATAAGATAAATAAAAAAAATAAAACTAGTGTATAAAAAAAATGTCTAAAGCAATAAAATTCTTTTTCGTTTAATATTGCTAAATTAATCCCCAGCAACGGCGCCAAAAACTTGTTGCGTTAAAAACACACTTAGAGCAAGTGTACTCTTTCGCAGAAGTAGTATAAAAGATTATCGTCTCCGCAGGGATTAATTAACAAGTACCAAACTAGTCGAGATTATTTAATGTTTAGACGAACCAATAGTTTGATGATTATAGAAACAAAATAAAAATAACTAAATAACTAGAAATAAGATACTAGATTTAATAAATGGAGAGAGGTCTAGGGTCAAGGTTTCACTTGCAAGCTTCGATTCCCCTATGTCTAATTCCTACTAGAATTCCTTTATTTTATTTAATTACCAATCCCTTTACTAAAGCTATTAATCCGTTTGGTCATTCGCGATTAATATTCTTTTTCCTAAACTAACCCTTGTTTGGTCATGCAAGAATTTAAATTTAAGAAAAGCATAAAGAGCAAAAAGGTTGAATGATTGGAAGACTAAATTAAAGTTTGGTCATGCATTAATTATAGCCCCAATTATCCTATAGGTCCACCAACTAATTGCAGTACGGTCACTGATCAACTAATTGATTATGAACATGCATAGGGTAGCTAATCCTAATTATGTTATAAAAGCAATAGAACAATATTAATTGAAATAAAAACCGGAATTCAGATATGAAATTAGAACATAAAAAGGTCTCTAAACATGCAAGATCCACCTAAGACCCTAGAAGAGGATTTAACTATCCAAAGTCATAAAGAACAACAAAATAGAAATTAGAGTCGTGAAATACAGAGATAAAAATAACCCGGAAATTAGAGAAATTATTATTGAGTCTCCAGTCTCCTTTTTCTGCTCCAAAGCTCTCTCACGGTGTCAAAAACCGGTACCCAAAACCCCTCCTCTCCTTGCTGGCACTACTGTTGGTGTGTGCGGCTGCTTCTTCTTTCTCTGAATCCCGTCTGCGGCTCTCTCCCCTTAATAATAGAATTCCAAAACTATTGATGCTTGCTCACCAAGTCAATATTCACGGCATTCTTCTATGGCCAAATGTTGGGCTTCTTAATTGGATTGGTCTTCTTTCTCTGTGTTACATGCGCTGATCCTTCACTTAATTGTTGGGCCTTGAGTGCTTCTTTTCTTTTTCAAGCCCATATAACCTACAAATATATATATATATATATATATATATATATATAATATAGGTGTTTTAGTAGCTCAAAATTGGATTTTTATCACTTTTAATATTTTATTCTTTTCTGCAAAATAAGAACAAAGTAAGTCATTATATATTTAATTGGTAATATTTGCTCTAAAAATGATCCAAAAATATCTCTAAAAAAGCACTAAATTGGAGTTTATCAGAACCTAACTCGCCCGTCAAAGGTTGCGATACGTTAAAATCGCTTCGGGCCTCGTGGCTATGTTTCCTCAGGGGGGAGTTTATCAAAACCCGGCCTGAACCTAACTCGCCCACCAAAGGTTGTGACACGTTTGAAGTCACTGTGTGAATTGGGTTTGATCAACTCGTACCCCAGTTAGTAGCATCGGCTCATGTCGCTCTTCTCTACCGTCAGGTTTTTACATTGTTGCCTAGTCTCCTACTATAAGTGTTTAGGGCCTAGCTCTATTTTGCAACTAATAACCAGTATTGCGAATGAGGGTGTTTCAAAACATAAAAGTGAAATTTATTCATCGTGTGCATCACGTTATTCATTCGTGTGCATCCACGTTATTACATTGATGTAAGGTACTTATACTTTGCTCCTAAGGCAAACTTCAGGTGGCGACCGGGTACCTCGGGCGGTACCCCTCAGCTTATTGATGCCTCAAGTTCTTCCTTGAGTGGGCATTCTCTCGCTGCCCGAGTCATACTTAGTCTCTGGATCTGCCAGATTGACTTCTGCTTCCCTTCCGGATTCTCTTTCGTTCTTGATGCTCTTATAGTAGCACCTACGTGCCGCGCCTAGGTCTGCCTGGAGGGTTACAATCTTGTTTTCCAGGCTGTAAAATTTCATTTTCAGGTGGACGGTGGAGGTCACTGCCTCCAACTTACCCAGGGTGGGCCTCCCGATGATGCATTGGTAAACAGATTCGCATGGGAGGACCAAGAACGCGGTCTTGACCGTTCTGAACAATGGTGGTTCACTGTCGGGGTCTCCATATGTGACCATCAGCTCCAAGTGGCCGAGTGGTTTAGTTTTTGACCCATTCAACCCAGTTAGGTCCCCCCTTGGTATGGAGTCGGGTCAGTGGGGGAGATGTTCAACACCCGCAGCAAGTCTTTGAAAATGATATCTACGGAACTTCCCTGATCGACCAGGATTCTTCTCACCTCCATATTGGCCATGATAGCCATAATGAGTAGCGGGACGTGCTTGTTTGGTTTTCCGTCAAGTAGGTCCTTATCATCGAAAGATAAGGGTGGTCTGGTTATTCCCCTCCTAGGGGTTGAGGTTGATGCCACGCTTAGGATCTCTTTCCATTTCCTTTTCATGGTCATGTTCGACCCCCAATCGTTAAGGGGGTTACTTCCATGAATTACCATGGCCACTGGCCTTCCTTTAGATTTTCTGGTGTCTTCCCTCTTGGAAGACTCACTGTCATCATCTTGCTTTGCTTCGGCCCTTTCACCAACTGGGGCCTTGCCCTTCCTAGGGGATCTAGATATTTTTGCGGGGGACCGGGGTCTTTTATGCGAGCTGTCTGGCTCTCCTTCCTTCTTTACATATCGCGAAAGCTTTCCTTTCTGAATAAACTCCTCAATGTCATCTTTCAAGGCTTGGCAACCATTGGTATCATGGCCTCTGCTTTGATGATAGCGGCACCATTTCTTCGACGGGTATTGGCCGTCTCTTAGCCCCAATGGTTCTGGTCTTTTGATGTTCTTGAGTTCAGTGTTGGCGCACTCAGTGAACCGGCGGGGGCGCGTCTCAACTCTTGAAACCACTCTAATGCGGCATTTTCGAGAGTAAGGGGGAAGATTTTGCAGTGGACCGGTTCCCTGGCGCCTCTATAGCGCATCATCAGGGAGAAGTGAGCCAGATGACGGTCTGGGTCCCCGGTTCCATCATATGTCTTCAGGGCTGGTAGCTTCTCCAATGTCCTTGGGATCTGACACTCATCCACTCTTCCGGTGAATGGTCCTTCATCTGCGATCCTCCTCGAGTTGCAGGGGGATGTGTTTTCGTAGTCCAGATTTCGATATCTGCGCCGGTCGACGGATCTTCTAGATGGAGATCCTGGTGGTATCTCCGGCGGTGGTTTTCCTGGTTCCTCGACCTCCCTCGAGAATCAGGGGATGCGCGTGAAGAGGTCCTGGAATGGGAGTCGGGAGGATGGTAAGTATTGTCTGGTGGGGATGGAGGGGTCCTCGGAGGTAAGCCTGACCCTCCATACCTGTGCTACCGAGGGGGAGAGCGATGCACAAGTCTCCGCCTCGGGGGGGGGGGGGAGCGGTGGACTAGATGCCTTCGAGGAGGAGAACAATGGCGCCTCGTGGTCACCGTCTTCTGAGTAGGGGTCCCCCGGCTGGGCTGAGTCTGCCCATGCCAGGAAGCCACCCTCCTTTCTATCTGTCTCAGGCGGGTTTCTTGCAGCAGCATCGCCTGGGTGCAATTGCACAGGAGGTCCAAAAGTTGGTTAACATTCGGTGTTTGAGTAGGCTGACTGGTACCCTCGTCAGACAGGGTGACAGCATCGCCTTCAGGAGTACCCTCTGGTTGGGGCTGTGGATACCTTGTATTGCAGGTAAACTAATATTACAGGATATGTGTTTTGATGATGAAAAAGACAAAGGTAAAGTTGACAGTCAAAGTCGATAAAAGTGACTAAACGCCAAAGTCAATCCAAGACAAACAAAGCCCAAGAATTGAAGATTCAAGTTTAAGGGTAGTCCTTAAATATAAGGGTAGTCCTTAGGGTTTGGGTGTGTCTTAGGAAAAAGTGTAAGCTCTTTCAAAGGTCAGCCCGTACATCAAAGTCTCACACACTCACAAAGTTTTTTAAAGATGCATGCATACTTACGTAAACATTCTTATCACCTTTAAAATCATAAAATCGATTTCCTCATGCATAAACAAATATCAAAATCGATTTTCAGGTAAAACAGAAAAGGAAGAATCGATTGTCAGGTCATGTATTTTCAGTACATAAATCGATTTCTGAGCCAAACATTTTTAAAGGGAAGAATCGATTCCCACTCTTTTGCACTTAACTGAGAATCGATTCCCAAATGTCTCAGGCAAGCTGAAAATCGATTCATACATATTTTCACTAAGTATAGAATCGATTCCTAGCTTTCCATGGTACTCAAGAATCGATTTTCCATATTTTTCAAACAAAGATAAATCGATTCCTCACCTAAAATAAATCGATTCCTAGATCAAATGCATTCAACAAAGAATCGGTTCCTACACTATTTTTAACGTAAACTTAATTTCCTCATAGCCTATAAATAGGCAGTGCTTCACGTTCACTTTCACAGAACAACCCATTTGCACGAATCAGAAAACTTTTGAGAAAACTCTTCACGCTTTTACTTTTGCTCGTCACGCACCGTTGGTCTGTCTGAGCTGATCTGTTGCTAAGAGTTAGTTGGGGTTGCATTCTTCAAGTTGTAATATCTGCCTTCATTAGAGGTATTTCTGTCTTTACAATTGTTTATTATTTAATTGTTGTGATTTGTTCTAGGGAGTGGGGTATCTCTCTAGGGTAGCTGTTTGTACTAGGAAGTGGGGTATCTTTCTGGGGCAGCTGATTGTAACAGGGGTGGGGTATCTCTTGTTATTGTTATATTAGATTTGAGGGCTCTCTATAGGTGGGGTATCCTAGGAGGAGAGCGCCTGAGTCTGTAAAGGTTTTCCAAGGCACCTGTAAGCCTTGTTGTTTTGGTTAGTGGAAAATCTCACAAGGGTGTGAGGACTGGACGTAGGTCACTAGGAGATGACCGAACCAGGATAAATCTCTGCGTGCTTTACTGCTTTCCTGCTTTACTGTTATACTGCTTTACTGCTTTATATTCTAATTCCTTCGCTTCCACTTAACCTGCGCGAAAATTGATCTAAGTCATTGAAAAGGGGAAAAACGTTTTCGAAAGATCAGAAAAGGTTTTTAAATCTCAATTCACCCCCCCTCTTGAGACTGAAGCCACTTGGTAACAAGTGGTATCAGAGCTAGACTCTTGTATAAAGGGCCTAGCAGCTTCAAGAGAAATGGCTTCAGGTTGGTCTACGCAAGAGGGTGCTTCTCTTACCCGTCCTCCGGGATTCAACGGGAAAGATTATGCATATTGGAAAGAAAGAATGAGAATCTTTATTGAAGGGGTAGACTTAGATGTTTGGGATGATGTGGAAAAAGGACCATATGTCCCCACACACTTACTAGATGGTATTCTTACAATTAAAAGTAGAAATGAATGGTCTGATGATGAGAAAAGAAAAGTGCAACACAATTTACGTGCCAAAAATATTATTACTTCTGCTTTAAGTCCTGATGAATTTTTTTGAGTTTCAAACTGTAAATCTGCCCAAGAAATGTGGGATAATCTCCAAGTTACTCATGAGGGTACAAATGAAGTGAAAAGGGCAAGAACAAATACTCTTATCAGAGAGTACGAACTATTTAGAATGAATACAGGTGAAACAATACCAGAAGTGCAGAAAAGGTTCACTCACATAGTGAATCAGTTAAGCTTGTTGGGTAAGTCATTTCCTGCAGAGGATCTAATCAACAAAGTTCTGAGATGTCTGAATAGAGAATGGCAACCCAAGGTTACTGCTATAGCTGAATCAAGAAATTTAGCTACTATGACTCTAGCTACTCTGTTCGGTAAACTTCAAGAGCATGAACTAGAACTCACCCGTCTAGCTGAGTACGAAAATACAGATAAGGAAAAGAAAAGCTTGGCTCTAAAAGCATCTTGTTCTAGTCGGTTTGATGATAGTGACAACTCAGATGATGAAATTGATGAAAGTGAAGAGAATATGACTCTTATGGTTCGGAAGTTCAAAAGGTTCATGAAAGGCAACAACTATCCAAGGAAGAACTTCAAATCAAAAAGGTTCTCCAGCAAAGAAAGTACATCCGGTCCTCCTACTTGTTATGAATGCGGGAAACCCGGGCACATGAAAATGGAATGTCCTAATCTACAGAAAAAGGACTCCAAATCTGAAAAGAAGGCATTCAGGGATAACAAAGGAAGAAAAGCCTACATCGCATGGGAACACAACTGCATGGATTCATCAGATGAATCAGAGGACGAAGAAGCTCAAGTTGCATTAATGGCTGATCATGAAAGCGAGAATGAAAACGAGGTAATTTCTAACCCTGACTCTTTACAAAATGAATATGATGATTTATATGAAGCTTTCACTGAATTACATGATGATTCTATGAAATTAGCTAAGGCATTAAGTAAATCAAAGAAAACCATTGCTAATCTTCAAGATGAAGTTAATGTTTTAACTAAAGAAATATTAGAACTTAGGAAAGAAAATGATAAACTTGTCTATTTCAAAGAAAATTATGCATGTGATAAATGTATAGAACATGAAAAGAAAATCAATGAGCTTGAATGTACAATAGACAAAATACAACATGTGCATCCTAGGATTCAGAGAAATAATTTTGTGAAAAACAATATGCATCATAGACCTAAGTTTTCCACTAAACCTTATATTAGATGTTACTATTGTGATAAACCTGGACATACAGCTTCTGTTTGCAGGGCAAGAGGTAAACAAATTATGAAAAAGGTATGGGTTCCCAAAAGGACCATACCAAACACTAACCCACAAGGACCCAAAGAGATTTGGGTACCTAAAACCTTGTTCTGAATCAATGCAGGTATGCTTCAAGGTACGGGGGTCAGATTGGTACCTTGACAGCGGATGCTCAAAGCACATGACTGGAGATATCTCAAAGTTCCTAACTCTTACCCCCAGATCAAGCGGTCATGTGACTTATGGTGACAATAACCGAGGAAGAAT
This sequence comes from Astragalus membranaceus, assembly GCA_039519185.1. Lineage (NCBI taxonomy): Eukaryota > Viridiplantae > Streptophyta > Magnoliopsida > Fabales > Fabaceae > Astragalus > Astragalus membranaceus. Next base: position 173,891,605 of record CM076848.1, on the reverse strand, counting down.
CCTTGGTGAAGGTAAAGTTGGTAAAGATTTATCTACTGCTATTGATAATGTGCTCTATGTTGAAGGTCTTAAACATAATTTACTAAGCATTAACTGATAGCCCCGCAAGTGCACGGGTCCTATCGCGTAATAAAAGAGTATCGGTCCACAGGGAGAGCCTAAGTGAATACCAATTTAATTTTTCAAAGTTTGATTAACTGAAAGGAAAGTGTTTTTGGAAAGAAGGAATATTTTAGTAAAGTCTACTCACTCATGATCATTGTAGACAAAAGAGGAGAAAAGAAAATAAAAGAAGAAGACATAAAGTTAAATAGCGAGAAATAAAAGAATGCGGTAAAAAATCATAAATAGCGGAATTGTAAATGACAAGAAAGTAAATTGCTTGAAAAGTAAATTGCCAGTAATTTACTTGACTTGCCAGTAATTTACTTGACTTGCCAGTAGTTTACTTGACTTGGAAATTTAAAGGGCAAAAAAGTAAATAACAAGGAAAATAAAGGTGCAAGAAATTAAATAGCAAGAAAAGTAAATGACTTGGAAAATAAAGGTGCAAGAATTTAAAGGAGCAAGAAAGTAAATGACTTGGAAAGTAAAAGGGCAAGAAAATAAATAGCAAGAATTTAAAGGGCAAGAAAGTAAATGACTTGGAAAATAAAGGTGCAAGAATTTAAAGGAGCAAGAAAGTAAATAAACAAGAATCATAAAAAGCATGAAGAGTAAATTGAAGTCATGAATCATTAGAGAGCCTTTGTCATTGATTTTCTAACAAAATTCAAGCTTAGTTACAAGTGAGGATCAAGCCTCTATTTATAGGAAAATATGAGGGGCAAAATGGTCCAAAAGAGGAAAAAGTGGCAAATCAAGTTGGCCAAGGTAGTCATCAAAAAGCCATCCTCAAGTGGGCAAAAATATCCAATTTTGACTGCACAGTCGAAATCTGGATAGCAGATGCAGTCGAAGTCGAAATCTGGAAGACAGATGCAGTCGAAGTCGAAATCTGGAAGACAGATGCAGTCGAAGTCGAAATCTGGAAGACAGATGCAGTCGAAGTCGAAATCTGGAAGACAGATGCAGTCGAAGTCGAAATCTGGAAGACAGATGCAGTCGAAGTCGAAATCTGGAAGACAGATGCATTCGAAGTCGAAATCTGGAAGACAGATGTAGTCGAAGTCGAAATCTTGAAGACAGATGCAGTCGAAGTCGAAATCTGGAAGACAGATGCAGTCGAAGTCGAAATCTGGAAGACAGATGCAGTCGAAGTCGAAATCTGGAAGATGCAGTCGAATTCTGGGAGATCCAGTCGAATTCTGGGAGATCCAGTCGAATTCTGACCTGCTGAGACATAAGCAGTCGAAATTGCTTCAAAATAAAACCTGAAGGTAAAAAGTAAACATTTGTAGTAAAATAGATCAAAAATATAATTAAAATACTAAAAAGACTTAATAAAATAACTAGTAAAAAGACTCTAAAAATAGACTTATCAAACTCCCCTATGCTTGAACCTTTGCTTGTCCTCAAGCAAAAACAGTGTAAATCTTTAGGCCAATTCTGAAGGAAAATTATTTTCATATCGAAACCTTTTGTGAAGTGTGGGGTAATTCTAACACTTTGGTTTGAGAGCTACTATTTTGGGCTTTTTGTGGAATTGAGAGACAACTTTAAAGTATCAGTACTCTAGAGAGGGTATCAATGTCATCATAGAACCGGTTCCCCAACATTCTTAAGCTTGGGTCCTCCATTTACTAAGACCGGGTCTCAAAGGAGGGTCTTTATACGTTGGGTATTCAAGCATTTTTCTTTTCTTTTTGATTTTATATGCTAACCATTTATTTTGACATTTAAAATGCACTAACTTCTGCATTTTTGAATTGGTTTTGCATATATACATATATAAATTTTTTTTTTATATTGGTTTTGTACTAACCATTTTTTTTTGAATACCCCAACTCAGACGTTTTTCTCCAGTAACCGCGCATCTAGTAAATGTCACCAAGAGAACCAGGTTACTAGTTTCTTTTCAGTCCCTCTATTTGTATTAATAACTGAAAATAGTCTCAATAGTGTGTGTGTGAAAAAGCCCTAGAAGTAGAAATCGAACCGTGATACAATTTTGTTGTTCCCAACCAGTCCACCTAGATGATTGCTAATGAAAAATTGAAAAATTATTTTTGTCCAGAAAAGGCTTATCTAAAACATGCTTAGGGTTCACAAAGTTTTGTGATGGAGGGAGCAGATATAACTCAAAGTAAAAAGATAAAAACTCGGCAAAGCAATAAAGAAATCCCTAATAAAAGTAATAAAATACCCCCCCATGCTTGGACTAGGCATTGTCCTCAATGATTTTTCAAATAAAACAAAAGGGGTTAGGAGAGCTCACCTGGCTGTCTGGTTCAGGATACTCGGCCCTGGGGTATTTTATTTTTCAACAAATCGAAAAATACATTAAGCCGTGGGTTGCCTCCCACGCAGCGCTCGTTTATGGTCATTAGCTTGACCTTTTCCCTTTATAAAGTTATTCCCGGGTCCCATTGCTTGAAGCATAGAGACCAAGTGAAATATGAAGAATGAAAGCATATTCCTAGATCCCATGGCTTGTAAAATGGAAGTTGTGTAAGCAATAAGATCTTTTTTACAATTCCCCCCAGATCAAATGTTATTTTTTTCACAAAGGAAGGTGAAAAGTAAGATAAAGGAGATGGTTTGTATGGTGGTGGGGGGATGTATGGTTCTTCTCTTTCCTTTTCTGGTTCCTTCTCTTTTTCTTTCTCTTCTTGCTCACATGGTAAATTATGTTTTTCACTCACAATTTTTTCTTGGTTTGCTTTTGGTTCCTCTAATTGTTTTTCGCTTCTAAGGGTGACAGCATATATTTGGCCATTTAGATTTTGTTCAGGCTGTTCAGGAAATACCCCCGAAGATTTAGAGGATGAAGCCACCTGTGTTGCCATTTGAGTTATTTGATTTTCAAGCATCTTACTGTGAGTGGCAATAGAGTCGATTTTTGATTCTAATTTGATAAGTGTGTCATTCAAATAACCAGTTTGATTTTTGAATTCTTCATTTTGTTTTGTTTGAGATGACACAAATTTTTCCATTAAAAATTCCAAGTTCGACTTTTGCGGGTTGTTTTGTGGGTTGTTAAAAACGCTTTGATTTTGAAAGACAGGAGGTGGTCTAGGTGCTGGATTGGGTGGAGGATTTTTATAAGAAAAATTTGGATGATTTCTCCACCCAGAATTATAAGTATTTGAAAACAGATCTTCTTTTTGAGCATAGTTTACACGCTCATTTCCAGTACTAGATGCCTCAAGCTGGCATTTAGCTCTAATATGGCCAACAACCCCACATAATTCACATGGTGGAGTAGTAGGAGAAAAAGTTTGTGAAACGGCACTTACATTTAATTTTTCAAATTTTTGAAAAAGTGCGTCCACTTTTGAGGCAAGATGATCAACAGCGGATATTTCATACTTACCTGGCTCTTTTGATGATGCTGGTTTATCTGCTATGGCTCGCTTACTTGCCCATTGACAATGGTTTTGAGCCATATCTTCAATGAGTGCATAAGCTTCAGTAAAATTTTTGTTCATCAAAGCTCCACCTGCAGCTGCATCAACAGTCATTCTAGTTGCATATTGTAATCCATTATAAAATGTATGAACAACGAGCCATTTCTCTAGTCCATGATGGGGGCATAGCCTTAACATTTCTTTGAAACGTTCCCAAGCATCATAAAGAGATTCCCCGTCGTTTTGAGAAAATCGAGTAATTTGACTTCTCATTTGAGCTGTTTTACTTGGGGGAAAGAACCTAGTAAGAAAGACTTGTTTTAATTGGCCCCAGCTGGTAATGGATTCCGAAGGCAAAGAATGTAGCCATGCTCTTGCTCTATCCCTTAATGAAAAAGGGAAGAGCTTTAGTCTTATGGCATCTTGAGGTACCCTGTTTAATTTGAGAGTTCCACAGTATTCCAAAAAAATTGAAATATGAAGATTTGGGTCCTCCGTGGGAGAACCAGAAAATTGGTTTTGTTGAACCATTGAAAGCAGAGATGATTTGAGTTCAAAATTATTTGCTTCCACATTTGGATGTACAATGGCAGCCGATGGCTCTGCTGAAGGTGTTGCGTACTCTTTGAGAGCACGATTTTCATTAGCCGCCATTTGGTTATCAGGAATTTCTCTCCTCCTTCTATGTAAGAACCTTTCGATTTCGGGAATTTGTTGAACAGTTTCACCGAAACTTCTGGTTCTTCGCATTCGAGGGACAAGAGAAGAAAAAGTAAAAATAAAGAAAATAAAATTTCAGTCTAACCGGTTTCGAAAAATATAATTTAATATCACTGCCTCCCCGGCAACGGCGCCAAAAACTTGATAGCCCCGCAAGTGCACGGGTCGTATCGCGTAATAAAAGAGTATCGGTCCACAGGGAGAGCCTAAGTGAATACCAATTTAATTTTTCAAAGTTTGATTAACTGAAAGGAAAGTGTTTTTGGAAAGAAGGAATATTTTAGTAAAGTCTACTCACTCATGATCATTGTAGACAAAAGAGGAGAAAAGAAAATAAAAGAAGAAGACATAAAGTTAAATAGCGAGAAATAAAAGAAAGCGGTAAAAAATCATAAATAGCGGAATTGTAAATGACAAGAAAGTAAATTGCTTGAAAAGTAAATTTCCAGTAATTTACTTGACTTGCCAGTAATTTACTTGACTTGCCAGTAGTTTACTTGACTTGGAAATTTAAAGGGCAAAAAAGTAAATAACAAGGAAAATAAAGGTGCAAGAAATTAAATAGCAAGAAAAGTAAATGACTTGGAAAATAAAGGTGCAAGAATTTAAAGGAGCAAGAAAGTAAATGACTTGGAAAGTAAAAGGGCAAGAAAATAAATAGCAAGAATTTAAAGGGCAAGAAAGTAAATGACTTGGAAAATAAAGGTGCAAGAATTTAAAGGAGCAAGAAAGTAAATAAACAAGAATCATAAAAAGCATGAAGAGTAAATTGAAGTCATGAATCATTAGAGAGCCTTTGTCATTGATTTTCTAACAAAATTCAAGCTTAGTTACAAGTGAGGATCAAGCCTCTATTTATAGGAAAATATGAGGGGCAAAATGGTCCAAAAGAGGAAAAAGTGGCAAATCAAGTTGGCCAAGGTAGTCATCAAAAAGCCATCCTCAAGTGGGCAAAAATATCCAATTTTGACTGCACAGTCGAAATCTGGATAGCAGATCCAGTCGAAGTCGAAATCTGGAAGACAGATGCAGTCGAAGTCGAAATCTGGAAGACAGATGCATTCGAAGTCGAAATCTGGAAGACAGATGCAGTCGAAGTCGAAATCTGGAAGACAGATGCAGTCGAAGTCGAAATCTGGAAGACAGATGCAGTCGAAGTCGAAATCTGGAAGACAGATGCAGTCGAAGTCGAAATCTGGAAGACAGATGCATTCGAAGTCGAAATATGGAAGACAGATGCAGTCGAAGTCGAAATCTGGAAGACAGATGCAGTCGAAGTCGAAATCTGGAAGACAGATGCAGTCGAAGTCGAAATCTGGAAGACAGATGCAGTCGAAGTCGAAATCTGGAAGACAGATGCAGTCGAAGTCGAAATCTGGAAGACAGATGCAGTCGAAGTCGAAATCTGGAAGACAGATGCAGTCGAAGTCGAAATCTGGAAGATGCAGTCGAGTTCTGGGAGATCCAGTCGAATTCTGGGAGATCCAGTCGAATTCTGACCTGCTGAGACATAAGCAGTCGAAATTGCTTCAAAATAAAACCTGAAGGTAAAAAGTAAACATTTGTAGTAAAATAGATCAAAAATATAATTAAAATACTAAAAAGACTTAATAAAATAACTATTAAAAAGACTCTAAAAATAGACTTATCATTAACCAACTTTGTGATAAAGGAAATAGGGTGATATTTGACTCAGGTTCATGCATCATTGAGGATAAACAAAGTAAACAAGTTAGAATGATAGGAAATAGAGTAGAAAACATATACATGATGAGTTTAGATAGTGTTTCATCTCATAATGCATGTTGTCTCATTAGTAAGGAAGAAAATTCTTGGTTATGGCATCGTAGGACAGCTCATATTCATATGGATCATCTTAACAAGTTAGTATCTAAAGATCTAGTTAATGGTCTGCCTAATTTCAAGTTTGAAAAGGATAAACTGTGTGATGCATGCCAAAAGGGTAAACAAGTAAAAGTGTCCTTTAAATCAAAGAATATTGTGTCTACTAACAAACCTTTGCAGCTGTTACACATGGATCTATTTGGTCCCTCAAGAACAAAAAGTTATGGTGGAAATTACTATGCTCTAGTTATAGTAGATGATTATTCAAGATATACCTGGACCCTCTTTCTGGCAAATAAGAGCGAAGCTTTTGGAGCATTTAAAAAGCTTGCTCGCAGCGTTCAAAATGAGAAAGAATTGAAGATCATCTCAATTCGATCTGATCACGGTGGAGAATTTGAAAATGAAAAATTTGATATTCTATGTGAAGAACTTGGTATAAATCACAACTTCTCAGCACCTAGAACTCCTCAACAAAATGGACTTGTTGAAAGGAAAAATCGATCATTGGAGGAACTTGCCAGAACAATGCTAAATGATCACGACATCCCAAAATACTTTTGGGCGGATGCTGTAAGTACTGCTTGTTATGTTATGAATAGAGTTTTGATTAGGCCTATTCTAAAGAAAACCCCCTATGAACTTTACAAGGGGAGAAAACCAAATATTTCACACCTTCATACTTTTGGTTGCAAATGTTTTGTATTGAATAATGGAAAGGATAACCTAGGTAAATTCGATGCTAAAGCTGATGAAGGAATTTTTCTTGGTTACTCTTTATCTAGCAAGGCCTTTAGAATTTTCAATAAAAGAAATAAGGTAATTGAGGAATCTGTACATGTTACATTTGATGAAACTAACCCCAAAAGGCTGGGAAAGGTTATTGATGATATTGCAGATGAACCTGAAGAGCTACAAATAGGTGAGAAGAAGAAAGATAAAGAAGAAGAAACAAAAACCACCTCTCAAGAGAAATCAGAAGAAGGATCAAGCAGTGAACTTCCCAAGGAATGGAGAATCCCAAGGGATCACTCGCTTGAAAATGTCATAGGTGATGTAACTAAAGGGGTAACTACTCGTAACTTTCTTCGAAATGCATGTAATCACATGGCTTTCGTATCTCAAATTGAACCTAGAAATATAGATGAAGCCGTAGTTGATGAACATTGGACTATTGCTATGCAAGAAGAGTTAAATCAGTTTGAAAGAAACGAAGTGTGGGATCTAGTTCCTAGACCTGATAAACATCAGATAATAGGCACAAAATGGGTGTTTAAAAACAAGCTAGACGAATCAGGTATAATAATTAGGAACAAAGCTAGACTAGTTGCTAAAGGTTATAATCAAGAAGAAGGAATAGACTATGATGAAACGTATGCTCATGTAGCTAGATTAGAAACGATTCGCATGCTACTTGCTTTTGCATCAATCATGGACTTTAAACTGTATCAAATGGATGTTAAGAGCGCGTTCTTAAATGGTTTTATCCAAGAAGAAGTATATGTTTAACAACCACCTGGTTTTGAAAATTTTGAAAAACCAGACCATGTTTTTAAACTCAAAAAGGCTCTATATGGTCTGAAGCAAGCTCCCAGAGCTTGGTACGAAAGATTGAGTAAATTCCTACTCAATCATGATTTTCAAAGAGGAAAAGTTGACACTACACTTTTTATAAAAAGGTCAAAAGATGACATCTTACTCGTGCAAATTTATGTGGATGATATTATTTTCGGTGCTACTAATGAATTGCTTTGCAAAGAGTTTTCAAGTATTATGCAGAACGAGTTTGAAATGTCAATGATGGGAGAACTCAACTTCTTCCTTGGGCTTCAAATAAAACAAACAAACAACGGCATCTTCATATCTCAATCAAAGTACTGCAAAGAACTACTCAAAAGATTCGAAATGGACAAAGCAAAAGAAATGTCCACACCAATGAGCACCTCATGCTACTTAGACAAAGATGAAGAAGGTAAACCGGTAGAACTAAGCAAATATCGAGGTATGATTGGCTCTCTTCTCTACTTAACTGCTAGTAGACCGGACATCATGTTTAGTGTTTGCATGTGTGCTAGGTATCAAGCAAATCCAAAAGAGTCACATTTAGTAGCTGTCAAAAGAATAATGAGATATCTGGTAGGCACTCAAAATGTTGGTCTATGGTACCCAAAAGGCGCCACATGTAGCCTTATTGGATATTCAGATTCTGACTTTGCAGGATGTAAGTTGGATAGAAAAAGCACTAGTGGAACATGTCACATACTAGGTAGTGCATTAGTCTCATGGCACAGTAAGAAACAAGTCAGTGTCGCACTGTCAACTGCTGAAGCAGAATATGTTGCAGCAGGGAGTTGTTGTGCACAAATCCTCTGGATGAAGCAACAACTTCTTGACTATGGTATAGATCTAGATCATATCCCTATAAAATGCGACAATACCAGCGCTATCAATCTTACAAAGAACCCCGTCCAACACTCTAGGACCAAGCATATAGAGATAAGACACCATTTTCTTAGAGATCATGTCCAAAAAGGGGATTGTGTAATCGAATTTGTGGAATCGGCAAAACAGCTGGCTGATATTTTTACAAAACCTTTACAAAAAGAAAACTTCTTCTTCATTCGAAGAGAACTTGGAATCATTGATTCCTCTTCATGCTGTTAGATTCGCATCTTTATTACATGTTGCCCTATTTGATCATGACAAAAAGGGGGAGAAGAATAGAGTTTTAATATTTAGAATAAAGTTTTAATATTCAGCATGCATTTGCATTCACTTGCATACAGTCAATAAAACAAGGGGAGCATCATGATAGGGGGAGTATCATACACATTATCTGTTTTAACTAACCTCCCACCTTGAGATGAGTTAATGTCTTGTCATCATCAAAAAGGGGGAGAATGTGGATACCTTGTATTGCAGGTAAACTAATATTACAGGATATGTGTTTTGATGATGAAAAAGACAAAGGTAAAGTTGACAGTCAAAGTCGATAAAAGTGACTAAACGCCAAAGTCAATCCAAGACAAACAAAGCCCAAGAATTGAAGATTCAAGTTTAAGGGTAGTCCTTAAATATAAGGGTAGTCCTTAGGGTTTGGGTGTGTCTTAGGAAAAAGTGTAAGCTCTTTCAAAGGTCAGCTCGTACATCAAAGTCTCACACACTCACAAAGTTTTTTAAAGATGCATGCATACTTACGTAAACTTTCTTATCACCTTTAAAATCATAAAATCGATTTCCTCATGCATAAACAAATATCAAAATCGATTTTCAGGTAAAACAGAAAAGGAAGAATCGATTGTCAGGTCATGTATTTTCAGTACATAAATCGATTTCTGAGCCAAACATTTTTAAAGGGAAGAATCGATTCCCACTCTTTTGCACTTAACTGAGAATCGATTCCCACATGTCTCAGGCAAGCTAAAAATCGATTCATACATATTTTCACTAAGTATAGAATCGATTCCTGTAACACCCTAAAATTATTTAATTAATTTATTTAATTAAGTAATTGGGGATTTAAATTAAATTAATTGATGTAATTTAATTAATCAGAATTTATACTAATATGTGTAGGAAGTATTAGAAAGTGGAGGTGCCAAACCAAATGGACTTGGGCCTAAGTGAGAAGCCCAAGCCCATTATTCTTGTCATATGCGAAGTGGCTAGGCTAGTTGGAGGCTAGGGTTTTGTGTCCAATTCGCAAAATTGGAGAGCTTGAGAGTGAAGGAGAGAGAGCGCCGTAAGGAGAGGAGAAGAAGAGGAGAGAAGTCGCACCCAAGGAAGAGCAAGGAAAACGTGATTTTGTTGCTGTGGTCCTGTACGTGACTATCTCCGGAGCCTCCGTTCTTCAATTTCGAGGTTAGGGGAGCTCTATCATTCTATCTAATAATTCATATGATGGGTTCTAGATCTAGGGTTTGTATTAGAACCGTATGTTTCTTGATGTTCTTGATATTCTTGGTTGCCATGGTGATGATCTTTATATATATGTTTATGTGTTGCCATATGCGAATTGACTTGGTGATTGAACCGTGAGATAATGCGAATTACATATGTGTTTGGATGGTTTTGACATTTGTGTGTTCATGGACTTATGATTAGTATGTTGGAATGATTGTGATTTTTCGCATTTTGGATGAATGGGTGTATAGGCGCTTAGGTGCCAAAGTGATGGTGATGTTAGTGCTCCCAAAGAATTTTATCGATTGATTAAATTAAGCGTTATTTTGGGTGTTGAAAGTTATAAGGTTTTTATGAGTTAAATTGATAAAAATCAGTTTTTAGTGTTTTGAAAAATTGCTGGAAAAATGGTGAATTTCAGTTTTAGTGTTGAAGAAAATTGTTGGACAAATTCTGGGTGTGCTGCTGTTTTTCTGGGCGCTGAGCGCCTGTGCTGGGCGCTGGGCGCCTGATGTTGTGTTGTGCTGTGCGTGTGTGCGCGCCTGGGCGCTGGGCGCCTGTGGCGTGCGTGTTGCCTGCGTGTTGCGCGTTGTTGCGCCTGGGCGCTAGGCGCCCGTGTCCGTGTTGCGTTGCGCTGTGTGGTGCGCTGTTGCTCCTGGGCGCATGGCGCCCGTGTTGTGTTGCGTTGTTGTTGCCTGGGCGCTGGGCGCCTGTGCACTTGTTGCCTGGTTGCCTGGGCGCCTAAGGCGCCTGTTCCCAGGATGTTGCCTAATTTTTCCCAAAATTGTTTTTATCATAACTTTTGACTCAGACGTCCGTTTCGAACGATTCAAAAAGTGTAGTGAAGCTCTTTACGTTGTCCATCTATGGGTCTAATTTTTAAAATGAAAAATTGTTATTTTCTGATTGTTTGTGGGAGCCCAAGTGGCCGTCCCCGGTGATCGTCCCAGTGACATTGAAAAATGATATGAAGCTCTTTAAAAATCCTTTTTGGTGTATAAACAACAGTTTTAGCGAAGTAATGTCAAAAATGATGATTTTGACGATGATGCTCTCGGGGCTAGTTAAATGACTGTTTTGCCCTTAGTGGCTATTTATTATTAGTTGTGACGTGTAAAGACTGTTTTGCCCCTAGTGGCCAAAGTTGTAGATAATGATGTGTAAATGACGAGGATGCCCTTAGTGGTTAGTCAAATGACGTTTTTGCCCTCAGTGGTTATGGTTTGAGTTGATTGATGTTTATGTGTGAGTGTCAATGAAAAACCAGTGACGTTTGGGGCCCGAAGGGCTAAGTGATGTTAAGGTCTAAATGGCCAAGTGACGTTGTGTGATGATTATGAATTTGACAGGTGCTGTGCTCCGTGCGAGCAAACTGGTAAGTGACGGGTCGCATTGTTGACTATGATCTGAGTAATTGTGTGATTGTGTGTTATAAGTGGTGCATGTCGTAGTGTCTCATGCCCATATGCATAAAACCAGTGACGTTTTAAGGCCTGAGTGGCTAAGTGATGATGAGGCCTGAGTGGCTAAGCGACGTTTTTGTGAAAAGGTACCTCATGCATATGCCCGCGAGTGGGTTGCATTTTCATAAGTCTACATGACATGAGATGAGTGATTGTAAATGATGTGAATGATGACTGGGATATGGATCTTTAGTGTATTTGGATGCTGATTGTTCTAGTGCGTAGCCTATGATTAGTCCTTATCATATTTTCTATTATATAGACTGAAATGATGCTCACCCTTTCCTGTTTGAATGTTACCCCCGTGTTGGTAACGTGCAGGTGATTCCCAGTGAAGGTCTTAGCTTCACTTTTTGAGTCGAGTCGTCATGCTCTGATACGTAGCACTCAGGGGGAAAACGAACTCGGCATTTATTAATGATTTTTGGTTGTCATGTCCATGTGGACTATTGGGTTATGTTTTACTATTTTCCGCTGCGTAGTTGGTTTTGTTATGTTGAGTTTTATAAGCGACGTTAAATGAGGCTTGAGATTTTTATGTGGACGTGCTACGTGGATGAATGATTATTGAGTTAAACTGTTTTTGAAATTGATAAACGACGTTTTGTTTTGAAGTATGTGTAACATTCCTTATGAACGAAATTCTTAAACTCTGATTTTCATAAACGAAGTATCGGGTAGAAAGGGGTGTTACATTAGTGGTATCAGAGCATTTCGGTCTGTCCGGGCGGTAGTTGAGTCGTCGTGTTGAGTAACATTGAGTTTGTTACTCGTTTCTGAATTCTGTTTTCTGTTGCAGTGCTAGAATGGCCAGACGGGACGATGCTGCGCTTGCTGCTGCATTGCAAGCTATGGCTCAGGCGATGCAGGGTCAGCAGAATGCTGGAGATAATGCTGGTTTTAGGAGTCTGACTACCTTCCAGAGGGAGAATCCGCCCACCTTTAAGGGCAAATATGATCCAGATGGTGCTATGGCGTGGCTGAAGGAGATCGAGAGGATTTTCAGGGTGATGGACTGTACTGTGGAGCAGAAGGTCCGTTTTGGTACCCACATGTTAGCCGAGGAGGCCGACGACTGGTGGTTGGCTACTAGGCAGAGGTTAGAGGCTGTGCAGGAAGAGATTACTTGGGAGGTATTCAGCAGGGAATTTCTAAGAAAATATTTTCCTGAAGACGTCCGAGGGAAGAAAGAGATAGAGTTTTTAGAACTGAAGCAGGGTGGTATGTCTGTGACTGCCTATGCGGCAAAATTTGTGGAGCTAGCAAAATTTTATCCACACTGCAGTGAGGCTACAGCTGAATTTTCAAAATGCATCAAATTTGAGAATGGGTTAAGGCCTGATATTAAACAGGCCATTGGTTATCAGAAGATTCGTGTGTTCGCAGATCTGGTTGACAGTTGCAGGATCTTCGAGGAGGACAGTACTGCTCGCTACAAAGCTACTTCTGAGAAAAAGGGCAAGTTTCAGAGTCGAAGCAAGCCGTATGAGGTTCCTGCGGGTAAGGGTTATCAGAGGGCTGCTGGAGGTAAGGGTTCTGGTGGGGGAGATGCCCCTGCTAGCATTGTCTGTTATAAGTGTGGCAAACCTGGCCACAAGAGTACTACATGCAGGTCTGATGAAAGGAATTGCTACCGTTGCGGTAAAAAGGGTCATATGGCAGCTGAGTGTAAGGTCAAGGATGTGGTGTGTTTCAACTGTGGTGAGTCTGGGCATATCAGTACAAAGTGTACAAAGCCGAAAAAGGAAAGGTCTACTGGGAAGGTATTTGCATTGGCAGGAGAGGAGCCTGATGATGATGATGGTCTGATTAGAGGTACGTGTCTTATTAATGGTACTTCTCTGAAATCCCTTATTGATACTGGTGCTACCCATTGTTTTATATATGTTGATTGCTGTAAACGATTGGGTCTTGTTTTATCTGCTATGTGTGGGGATATGATTGTCGATACTCCTGCGAAGGGGTCGGTGATTACGTCCCAGGTGTGTTCTCAGTGTCCCGTGTCGATCTTCGGCAGGGACTTTATTGTGAATTTTGTTTGTTTGCCATTGAGAGGTCTGGATGTAATCTTAGGCATGGACTGGTTAGAGAATAATCACGTTCATATCAACTGTCGTAGCAAGTCGGTTAGTTTCGGTGAAGAAAGTTCGGTTTTGGTGTCTGCTGGTCAGTTGAAGAAATTGAAGAAAGAAGGAGTTCAATTATTTGCGTTGATGGCTTCGTTGTCTGCTGAGAGTCAGGTTGTTGTTGAAGAACTGAAGGTAGTACGCGAGTTTCCTGAAGTATTTCCTGATGAAATTCCGGGTGTGCCACCGGAAAGAGAAGTTGAGTTTTCGATTGATCTTGTACCTGGTACGAGGCCTGTGTCTATGGCTCCGTATAGAATGTCGGCGTCGGAACTGTCTGAGTTGAAGACGCAACTTGAAGAATTGCTTGAGAAAAAGTTTGTGAGACCGAGTGTATCACCGTGGGGAGCACCGGTATTGTTAGTGAAAAAGAAAGATGGGAGCATGAGGTTATGTGTGGACTATCGTCAGTTGAATAAGGTAACTATCAAGAATAAGTATCCGCTCCCGAGGATCGACGATCTGATGGATCAATTAGTGGGTGCCCGTGTTTTCAGCAAAATTGATTTGAGGTCCGGATATCATCAGATTAAAGTAAAGGACGAAGATGTTCAGAAGACAGCGTTCAGGACAAGGTATGGGCATTATGAATATTCAGTGATGCCGTTCGGTGTGACCAATGCTCCTGGTGTATTTATGGAATATATGAACCGTATTTTCCATAATTACCTAGATCGGTTTGTGGTGATATTCATAGATGATATTCTAGTTTATTCTAAGTCAGAGGAAGAGCATGCTGAACACCTGAAGTCAGTGTTGGAAGTTTTAAAAGAGAAAAAGTTGTACGCCAAGTTATCGAAGTGTGAATTCTGGCTGAAAGAGGTGAGTTTCCTTGGGCACGTGATTTCTGGTAATGGTATTGCGGTTGATCCGGCAAAAGTAGAAGCAGTGTTGGAGTGGGAGTCACCGAAGTCCGTAACAGAGATTAGGAGCTTTTTGGGTTTGGCTGGGTACTACAGGAGGTTCATCGAGGGTTTTTCCAAGTTGGCCCTTCCATTGACTCAGTTGACTTGCAAGGGTAAAGTTTTCGTTTGGGATGCTCGGTGTGAGGAAAGTTTTAGGGAACTGAAAAAGAGATTGACGACGTCGCCTGTTTTGACGTTGCCTAATCCAGAGGAACCGTTTGTTGTGTATTGTGACGCTTCGAAGATGGGTCTGGGTGGTGTGCTGATGCAAGATGGAAAGGTTGTTGCGTATGCGTCGAGGCAATTGCGGATTCATGAGAAAAATTACCCTACGCATGATTTGGAGTTGGCTGCTGTGGTATTTGTGCTTAAGATTTGGAGGCACTACCTTTATGGTTCGAGGTTTGAAGTGTTCAGTGATCATAAGAGCCTAAAGTATCTGTTCGATCAGAAAGAATTGAATATGAGACAGCGTCGGTGGTTGGAGCTCTTGAAGGATTATGACTTTGGTTTGAATTATCATCCCGGCAAAGCTAATGTCGTGGCTGATGCTTTAAGCAGAAAGTCATTGCATATGTCGGCAATGATGGTGAAAGAATTAGAGTTAATTGAAGAATTCAGGGATTTGAGTTTGGTTTGTAAAATGACACCTCGCAGTGTCAAGCTGGGAATGTTAAAGATCGATAATGATTTCCTAAGCAGCATCAGGGAGGCTCAGAAGTCAGATGTCAAGTTAGTGGATTTAATTAATGGGGTCGGTCAATCTGAAGGTGAAGATTTCAAAGTAGATTCCAGTGGTGTGTTGAGGTTCCGGGATAGGATCTGTGTTCCGGACGATGAAGAGATGAGAAAGGCAATTTTAGAAGAGGGTCACCGTAGCAAGTTGAGTATCCATCCTGGAGCGACGAAAATGTATCAAGACCTGAAAAAGATGTTTTGGTGGTATGGTATGAAGAGAGATGTGGCACAGTTTGTGTATGCCTGTTTGACCTGTCAGAAATCTAAGGTTGAGCATCAGAAGCCTGCAGGGCTAATGCAACCGTTGGAAGTTCCAGAGTGGAAATGGGATAGCATAGCGATGGATTTTGTGACGGGATTACCGAATACAGCTAAGGGTCATGATGCTATTTGGGTGATCGTTGATAGGTTAACGAAGTCTGCTCACTTTATTCCTATCAATATCACTTATCCGATGTCGAAGTTGGCAGAGGTATATGTGAAAGAAATTGTGAGCCTGCACGGTGTTCCGAAGAGTATTGTGTCAGATAGGGATCCGAGGTTCACTTCCGAGTTTTGGAAGAGTTTGCAGAAAGAATTGGGTTCTAAGTTAAAAATGAGTTCGGCGTATCATCCCCAGACAGACGGTCAGTCAGAGAGGACAATTCAGTCGTTAGAGGATTTGTTGAGGGCTTGTGTATTGGAACAGCGGGGTTCATGGGATTCCTACCTTGCATTGATTGAGTTTACTTATAACAACAGTCACCATTCCAGCATTGGGATGGCACCGTTTGAAGCATTGTATGGTCGAAAGTGTAGGACGCCGTTATGTTGGTATTGTAATACCCTAATTTTGTCCGATCATAATTGAGAGATTTTATTTATTAAAAATAATAATCTTTTTTATGTCATGTATTATTTTCTTGTATTTATTGCTATGAGTTTTAATCATCAAAAAATATTTTATTTAGAAGTAAAGAAACAAAAAATAAGCCAAGGAGGAAATAGGGGGGTTTGTTAAAAAAAGATTAGAGGTGCAATCGGGATTGGGCCATCTAAAACCCAATCCAATTCCAAAACCCTAGCCCAATTCTCATGACCCTAACACTCCTTCACCAAAACCCTAACCCATCCACCCAATCCATAACCCATGACCCAACTCACCAAACCCTAACTTTCCCTCTTCCTAACCCTAAATTCGGCCACCACCAAAAAAAAAAAAAAAAATTTAACCCCCCCCCTTTACCCTAAAAACCATCCACATTCAATCCCCCCCTTTCCCTAAAAAAATCATCCACATTCACTCACCTTTCCCCTCCTAAAAATTCGCCCCACTCCCCCTTTTTCCTCCTTGGAAATTGCATTCTTTTTCCTTTCCCACACTCCACCTTTCCTCTTTTCTCTCAACTCCCACTTCCCCACATTTCTCCTCCCTATACACGCCTTTCCCCTCTCTCTTCTCTTCCTACGGCTCACTCTCTCTTTCTCACACCCACTCACTTCACTTTCTCTTTCTTTCATCTCTCACATCACTTCCTCTTCCCTTCTACGACTCTCACTCTCCTTCTCTCACACTCAACCTTCATTTTCTCTTTCTTTCTCCATCACACACAACTCACACTCAACCTCTCATTCTCTCCCCATCCCTACGACCCATCTCTCTCACACTCTCCATCATTTTTTTTTCCTTCACATCTCTCTCTCACTCACGGATTCACTCTCATTTCTCACATAAAAAAAAACCATCTCCTCTACCATGCCCATACCCCTTCACCAACTACTCTCCACAAAACCCTAGGTCATCATATCCTTCTCAGTCATCACGAAATGTCAAGCCACAGTAACAAACTACTGTACAAAGTAGTCCAAAAAATGAAGGAGGGATTCGATCTTTTAGTATAAATAAGGGGCCAAGACCATGAAGCAAGGACGGATTTTTTTTTGGTTCTGGAGAAAAAGAGGGAAGAAGAAGAAATTTCTAAAAAATAGTTTTTTTTCAAAAAAAAACAATTGTCAAAAAGAGAGTTTAGGAAGAGTTTGAGAGTTGTTGTTCAATATTATCCTTCCCGTTCTTTTTTTTTCTTTTCACAAATATTTTTTAGTTTCAAATTCCACTGTCTTGAGGGAATCCGAAGGGGAAAACCTTTCTTCAACAATTTCTGGATTTTTCTTGTAAGGTACTATGATGTAATGTTATTCACATTGTAATAGTTTTTTTTTATTATTTGCTGTATTTGTTTTTATAATGTAATTTTCGGTTTCATATATTATTGTTGCTGTAACATTTTAAGGTTTCTTTGTAGTTGCTGTAATTCTTGTTTTATTGCTTTTTTTTTACATATTATTATTGCTGTTTTTTTTTAATTAAATTTGTTGTGGTAACATTTTAGATAATTTTATTTGTTGCTGTTTTTCTGTTTTGTTGTTTTAAATTTGTTGTTGTCATGTTCTTTTAGATATTATAATGTTGCTGTTTTTCTATTAAAATAGTTGCTGTTTTTTTATATATTTTATTGCTGTTTTTGATATTAATTGTTGCTGTTTTTTAATTAAAATAGTTGCTGTTTTTTTTTATTTATAAAAAATTGCTGTTTTTGTACATATTAAAAAATTGTTGTTTTTTTTATTTAAATATTGCTTATTTTCGGATTAAATAAAGCCCCTTTTTTTTAAAACACTAAAAAAAATGTTTTTTTTTTAAAATAAATACTAATACCACTACCCTTTTCAAAAAATAATAACAATAAAAATAACAATCATTTTCCAAAAAACAAAAGCACCCCTTTTTTTTTAAAAACATAACCATGACAATGTTTCAAAAAAAAAGAAAACATTTCCTTACAAATTTACAAATCTTTTCTCACCAAACGCTTTCTTCTAACGTAGGCGAGAATCAAGTCAATCAAAACCGTTTTTTTTCAAAAATAAACAAACCAATTAGTCAAAGAAAATCAAACAATCGTTTTGTGGCGTCAAAACGCTATTTGCACCCCCAGCACTCGTTTTGGCGTCAAAACGCTATTTGCACCCCCAGCACTCGTTCTAGCGTCAAAACGCTGTTTTCACCCCCACCTTTTAGTAATACAGCTCTCCCCGCTTTCAGCCCAATTTTCGCGCAAAGGCCCAAAAACCCAAACAATGTTATTGTGGGCTGATGTTAAGCACACCCCCATTTTTGGTACAACACTCCTCTATTATTTGCACCCCCTTTTATCACCTATTCCGCTTTTATTCACAACGTGATGCTTCCAAACCGTTTTTTTTTCTTTCTCTCGAATAATCGAATTCGCGTAAAAAATAGGTTGTTACTAGTGGTCACTCTGAGCCTTGCTTGTTTGACCGTTAGGACTAACCTTCCTTTTTTTCACAGTGGATTAGTAGCGGTGATCACTCTGAGGTTACTCGTTTGATCATCGCAAACATCCGCCTAAACTTCATTTTTTTTTAGTTAATAAAATACAAACATAATTCCGACTCCTTTTTTATCACGCTTCCCGGTAAGCACGTTTTCAAACGAACCAACGCTCAGTCACTAACCGGGTATTTACAACAGTCACTCTGGGCTCAGCTCGTTTGACGCTGTGAATACTTTCTTTTTCAAATGAAGCCGTTAGTGGTGACCACTCTGGATTTATCTGTTTGGTCACCGTGAACGGCCTCCCGTTTTCGCAAAGTTTTCAATAATTAAAAAAAACACCAACACACAAATATTTTTTACCCAAGAACTACGTAGCTTTGATTTCTCCATCGCACCCGGAGATACGTAGGAGCGGGGGCCCACTCCCGTCGAGCGCAAAAAACTAAAATTTTTATTAAGTCTTCCTTTCTTTTTTTTCTTCTTCGCAAACAATCAAAAATGGGTAAACAAAGTATTTTCTTTTAAAACTAACTTTTTCTACACATTAAATTAAAAGGTAACCTTTTTAGGATGTTGCGGGGTGCTAGTACCTTCCCCGCACTTAATCGACCCCCGAACCCAAAAACAAAGGTTTTTTCAATGTTTTCCTAAAAATAAATATTGATGGCGGCTCCATTGTTCAAAAGCAACGAAGAATCCCTCCTCCCGGATTTTTCGGTCGCTACAGCTGGCGACTCCACTGGGGACTATTTAAGAGGGTCAAGCCTAATTTAGTTAAATGTGTAGGTTATTGTTAGTTTAGTGCTTTGTTCACCTTTAGTCCTTCTATTAGCGTGTCTATTTCATTTATCTGTTTATTTGCTTTATTGAACCTTAGGATAGAAAACATTTGTACTATTATCAGTATTTCTTTGCAGCATGGGTAGTTTAGGTTGCTTACATCACACACATCACTTACACTTGTTTATTGCACACACTATTGAGCGGGGCCCTATACCCGGGTCTAAAAAAAACCTAGGACGAGTGGAGACGATTAGTGTCAGTCATTCTGGATTTTATCTGTCTGACTCGCATGAAAGTCTCAGCCAGAGTACGCTCTTTCGTGGTATCCCACACCAGGTAGCTCGCTATCGTTGTGGGTCATATCACGAAGGAGATATCAGCTCTGGAGACCTTTGTGAGGAAGTGATTAGAGCCACTTGAGAGATTGATCACACAAGTAGCCCTAGACCGTGACCTTTATGTAGGACCTAAACCTGTTTAGGACACAAGGGCAATTCACCTACCCGCTGCATCATCGTAGATATTTTTAAAAAAAAATCAAATCATCAAACCCATTTGTTTCCTTCTCCTTTTTTACATATAGTTATTGCTTTCTCAAAGTTGAATCACCCCAAAAAAAAAAAAAATCTTCTTTTATTTTTTAACACGTGTAACATCATTTTTCTTTCATCCATCATACAAAATCATTAGTTCAAAAAAAAGGGTCCTTACATGCATTCATTTGATTAAGCATAAAACCCATACTCATGCATGTTTCCATTCATTCACTTGTCCATGCATTACTCATTCATTCATATACTCATATCATGTATCCCGTCAACAGAGTAAGGGACAAACTGGTGCATCAACATCGTTACTGCACTCGTGCTCAAGCTAGAAATATGGAAGCAAATCAGGACAATCCGCCTCAAGATAACCCGGATCAAGGCAATCCACCTCAGAACCTAGGCAATCAAGAGCTTAGGGCAGAAATAGATGGGATGAAAGAACAGATAGCTGAAATCTTAAAGGTTCTACAAGCTTTGAGGGGCAAAGACACAAGTGAAGATGTCCCCGCTGGGAACACGGAAAATCAAACTACCGACCCTCCTCCCCCCAATGGACTCGGGATCCCGCATACGGTGCACCCCACTGGGACTGATGACCAATGTTACATATGGCCTCCTTACGGACTTCCACAAGGTTACACACCTCCGACAGTCAATGCTAATCCAGAAGACGGTCCCTCAGGAGTCGCGGGCCAACAACAGCCTACACCAACGGATCACGATTCGGGGGCACCACAAGTTCAAAACCCGAACCCCGTCGTCGTACCGCAAGGACTCCCACTTAGCTGCCCTCCACTGCTGGTAGATAACACTCAAGCTCAGAGTCCCACTCTCAGGAACCCCACTCATTCACATACCCTAAATGTGAACCCAGCCATGGTACCGATGATTCATCCTTACTATGGTATGAGTGGACGTCCTCACAATTACTCTATGGAGAACCCTCAAGCCAAAGACAAACTACAAATACTTGAGGAACGATTGAGAGCAGTTGAAGGATCCAATATTGGGGCAACCGACGCTTATGGCTCGTGTCTCGTCCCTAATGTGGTCATTCCCCCCAAATTCAGGGTGCCAGACTTTGATAAATACACGGGTGTAACCTGTCCTGCTAGCCATCTGACCATGTATTGTAGAAAAATGGCTGCCTTTGCACATGATGATAAACTGCTCATTCACTACTTCCAGGACAGTCTAGCTGGGGCAGTCTCAAGATGGTACATGCAGTTGGAACGCAACCACATTCGATGTTGGAAAGATCTGGCCGATGCTTTCCTCAAGCAATATAAATACAACATCGATATAGCTCCTGATAGATTACAGTTGCAGAATATGGTGAAAGGAAACCATGAATCATTCAGGGAGTACGCCCAACGTTGGAGAGGACTAGCAGCGCAGGTGGCACCACCTTTACTGGAAAAGGAGATGGTATCCATGTTCAGGGACACTTTGCAGTCACCCTTCTATGACAGGTTGATCGGGAGCGTTTCCTCTAACTTCTTAGACATGGTCACCATAGGGGAAAGGTTAGAAAGCGGAATGAGAAACGGGAAAATTACTCACGGTTCAACCGAAAACGATGAAGAAGAAACCAATTCCATAACAGGACCAGGGAAAGCCTCTTACGCTTCCAAAAACCGTCCCCAAGCCCTGCGCTTCTCTACCAATGGAATCCATGGGCAACCAAACTATCCAGAAAGGAAACATGTACCGTTTGATCCAATTCCTGTATCCTACTCAGACATGTTCAACCACCTCATCAGTCACAACTTAATCTCCCCCCGCCCGATGAGACCTATTGAACCTCCTTTCCCGAGGGGCTACGACCCAAATGCCACATGCGATTTTCACACAGGCGCAATTGGACATTCAGTGGAAAACTGCAAGGCGTTGAGACATGTGATTCAGGATCTGATCGAATCCAAATGGTTGAACTTCAATGAAGGCAATAACACCTTCTAGGGGCATGAAGAGTCATTTGTCAATGCTATTGAAGGCGTTCAAAATACTAGAGAGGACATCATCATCCTTGTGCGCCGTTATCCTGCATCTGAAGCACTTATGAATTGGGGGACCATCGAGTCTCTTGTGATTTTTAGTTCAAAGTAATTTTCTTGTAATGCAATCCTATGGCTCTGCCCAAGGCCTTAGGACATTTCAATAAGGGCACACATGTTTCTTTTCAATATCAATATTAATAAAATAGCATTTTGAATTTTGCCATAAACTTCTTCGCTCATTCGCTCGATTCGCTTCTTCCTCCATCCTCTTTCAATTTCTACTAATGCAGATCTAAATAATTTGTCCTTGAAAATAACAACATCGTTGACCCATATCATAACTCCGATCAGCCCAAACTAAGGAAGATGTAGAAGATAACTGGGAAAACTCCTCTAGAGGTAATGAGAATAATGAAGCAGGAAAATGAAGTGGTCCAGCTTCGCGTGGAATCAAGTGAGATGATTAACTTGGGAACGAGAGAAGGCAAAAAGGTGTTAGAATGAACATCACACCAAAAGGACAGCGAATCAAGAAAATTCGCTCGCATCACTTTGTCTAACACAAGATACCCACCGGTGTAAGAAAATCAGTGATTGTTAATGAATTTGGTCTGTCGTTACAACCTTCCAAGCAAGATCATCGAACAGTGAGGAAAAGTTTGTGTGGAGACCCCAAGTCGAACATCATAAACCATCCTCGTACCACCCAAAAATGAATGAGGCAGTTGCGGCGACAAACAAAGAATATCAGAGATGATGGTAACCTTCAAACGCTCCTTTTTACCTTACACGGAGATCAGAACTTGTTTCACACTTCAACAGGGGCAACCCCGTGCAATGAAAGTAGCACTTCCATTAAACCTTATCAAACAAAAGGATGGTTGTTATGCGTCATGTCAGAAAAGAGCAAAGAAAGATTAACAGAAAAGGGTTCATCCCTGACAATTTCAATGAGACTTGGTGCCCAAGAAAATCATACCCATCCAAAAGGATCCCCGTGGAAGATGGACCCTTGAACTATGAAGGACCTTATGCGGTAAAGAAATCATTCTCTGGAGGGGCCCTAACCCCCATGAAAGTAGAGGGCGAAGACGTCCCACTCCCGATGAATTCTAATGCGGTCAAATACTATGCCTAAAAATGCATATAAAGATAAGAAAAAAAATGAGCCAAGAAAAACAAGCTCGCTAGGCTGAAAACCCGAAGGGGCGGCCTAGGCAAAAATTAGAGCGACCCGGTGGATTGAAAACCCAAAGGGGCAATCCAGGCAAAAATTAGGGTCAGGAAGCTGGACTAAGTAAATGTTTAGGCAACCAACAAAAGCCAGATAGTGAATTGATCGAGGTCATGGGCGGCCAACGTTGTTACTTTAAGGACACTAACTACCCAAAGATCTGCTTAGTATTTTTGCCTTTTCGTTTATTTCAAAATTCTTAATATACTCTCAAGCCAGTGTCCCTTTCGCACACTCGGTTCCAGTCTTAATGTCAAACACTTTCCCTTCTTCTTTATTTTCCCTTGTTTTGAAATGACATTTTATGATAAGCGATATTGAATTGTGAAACATGTGCATGACTAAAAGCATTACAGTTTATTACGGAATTTCTAAAGGTCACATAAACGAGGCAATCTCTCATAAATAAAATTGCAAAAAAGATAAATACATGCAAGATCACTTCAAAAAGGCGAATGATAACAATAGGCCGCACTTCAATAGCACTACTTTGGGCAACTCCCGTATCTTACGTCGAAAGTCTTGCGAGTTGATCAACAAGAAGGGGCAAGAAAGAGCAAAAGAGCAAGAGCAAAAGAGCAAGAGCAAAAGAGCAAGAGCAAAAGAGCAAAAGAGCAAAGCGAAAGAGACAAGAAAGAGCAAAAGAGCAAGAGCAAAAGAGCAAAAATAGTCAAGAAACAAAAGCAAAAAAAAAGAAAAAAAAAAACAACAAAAGTCATCCATTACATTTCATTCATCATTCCACTCAAAACCAATCATCACACATGCATACATTACATGCATGTCATATGCATAGCATCTGCTGTTTTTCAACTTTAAGTGTCGGTCCTTCCAGTTTTTAACGAGCATCGATCCTACATCAAACCAAATCACAATGTTAGCACCAAGTCTAGCAGAGATCCCTCAGACCAACAGCGGTCCTTCAATCCAGATCGCATGTCGCGTTATCGAGCAACCGACCGATCAACCGACCCCAGGTCCTTCAGTTCAGTTTGAATCAACACGTCCAAGCAACGACTTCAAACTCTACCCTCAGATCACTACGTCGACACTGAGCACGACTGATCATCCGACCCCAGGTCCTTCAGGTCAATTCGAATTAACTCGTCCAAGCAACGACTTCGAACCATACCACCAGATCACTACGTCGACACTGAGCACGACGGATCATCCGACCCCTGGTCCTTCAGGTCAATTCGAATTAACACGTCCAAGCAACGACTTCGAACCATACCACCAGATCACTAAGTCGACACTGAGCGCGACGGATCGCCCGACCCCAGGTCCTTCAGACTAGCTGTGTCAGCCTAAGACTCGGTGTACGTCCTTCGTGGCCGCTCGAAAAAGGCCACCCCCAGACCGTATCTCTAGTACCATAGCTAGAAGCGCTCCTTCAGACCCATTGGTCCTTCAGGCTTAGGCATGCCCCTCAGACCCCGACGGTCCCTCAGTCGAACGCAAGTCGATGCGCCAAGCATTGATTCTGAACTAGACCTTCAGAGCCCCAGTGCTTCTTCAGAGCCCCAGTGCTCCTTCAGATCCCCAGCGATCCCTATTCACTTTCTGTCTAAATCAACCCTGTTTTCATAATTTTCAAAAAAAAAAAAAAAACCAAAAGTCTCAGTCTGGACAAAATTAGCGTCTTGTTATCTTTATTTCTATTTTCCTCGAGAAACTCGGAACCCCTCCGATTTCCTAGCAAAATATAAATAAAGAGGGGCAGCTGTAATACCCTAATTTTGTCCGATCATAATTGAGAGATTTTATTTATTAAAAATAATAATCTTTTTTATGTCATGTATTATTTTCTTGTATTTATTGCTATGAGTTTTAATCATCAAAAAATATTTTATTTAGAAGTAAAGAAACAAAAAATAAGCCAAGGAGGAAATAGGGGGGTTTGTTAAAAAAAGATTAGAGGTGCAATCGGGATTGGGCCATCTAAAACCCAATCCAATTCCAAAACCCTAGCCCAATTCTCATGACCCTAACACTCCTTCACCAAAACCCTAACCCATCCACCCAATCCATAACCCATGACCCAACTCACCAAACCCTAACTTTCCCTCTTCCTAACCCTAAATTCGGCCACCACCAAAAAAAAAAAAAAAAAATTTAACCCCCCCCCCCTTTACCCTAAAAACCATCCACATTCAATCCCCCCTTTCCCTAAAAAAATCATCCACATTCACTCACCTTTCCCCTCCTAAAAATTCGCCCCACTCCCCCTTTTTCCTCCTTGGAAATTGCATTCTTTTTCCTTTCCCACACTCCACCTTTCCTCTTTTCTCTCAACTCCCACTTCCCCACATTTCTCTTCCCTATACACGCCTTTCCCCTCTCTCTTCTCTTCCTACGGCTCACTCTCTCTTTCTCACACCCACTCACTTCACTTTCTCTTTCTTTCATCTCTCACATCACTTCCTCTTCCCTTCTACGACTCTCACTCTCCTTCTCTCACACTCAACCTTCATTTTCTCTTTCTTTCTCCATCACACACAACTCACACTCAACCTCTCATTCTCTCCCCATCCCTACGACCCATCTCTCTCACACTCTCCATCATTTTTTTTTCCTTCACATCTCTCTCTCACTCACGGATTCACTCTCATTTCTCACATAAAAAAAAACCATCTCCTCTACCATGCCCATACCCCTTCACCAACTACTCTCCACAAAACCCTAGGTCATCATATCCTTCTCAGTCATCACGAAATGTCAAGCCACAGTAACAAACTACTGTACAAAGTAGTCCAAAAAATGAAGGAGGGATTCAATCTTTTAGTATAAATAAGGGGCCAAGACCATGAAGCAAGGACGGATTTTTTTTTGGTTCTGGAGAAAAAGAGGGAAGAAGAAGAAATTTCTAAAAAATAGTTTTTTTTCAAAAAAAAACAATTGTCAAAAAGAGAGTTTAGGAAGAGTTTGAGAGTTGTTGTTCAATATTATCCTTCCCGTTCTTTTTTTTTTCTTTTCACAAATATTTTTTAGTTTCAAATTCCACTGTCTTGAGGGAATCCGAAGGGGAAAACCTTTCTTCAACAATTTCTGGATTTTTCTTGTAAGGTACTATGATGTAATGTTATTCACATTGTAATAGTTTTTTTTTATTATTTGCTGTATTTGTTTTTATAATGTAATTTTCGGTTTCATATATTATTGTTGCTGTAACATTTTAAGGTTTCTTTGTAGTTGCTGTAATTCTTGTTTTATTGCTTTTTTTTTACATATTATTATTGCTGTTTTTTTTTAATTAAATTTGTTGTGGTAACATTTTAGATAATTTTATTTGTTGCTGTTTTTCTGTTTTGTTGTTTTAAATTTGTTGTTGTCATGTTCTTTTAGATATTATAATGTTGCTGTTTTTCTATTAAAATAGTTGCTGTTTTTTTATATATTTTATTGCTGTTTTTGATATTAATTGTTGCTGTTTTTTAATTAAAATAGTTGCTGTTTTTTTTTATTTATAAAAAATTGCTGTTTTTGTACATATTAAAAAATTGTTGTTTTTTTTATTTAAATATTGCTTATTTTCGGATTAAATAAAGCCCCTTTTTTTTAAAACACTAAAAAAAATGTTTTTTTTTAAAATAAATACTAATACCACTACCCTTTTCAAAAAATAATAACAATAAAAATAACAATCATTTTCCAAAAAACAAAAGCACCCCTTTTTTTTTTAAAAACATAACCATGACAATGTTTCAAAAAAAAAGAAAACATTTCCTTACAAATTTACAAATCTTTTCTCACCAAACGCTTTCTTCTAACGTAGGCGAGAATCAAGTCAATCAAAACCGTTTTTTTTCAAAAATAAACAAACCAATTAGTCAAAGAAAATCAAACAATCGTTTTGTGGCGTCAAAACGCTATTTGCACCCCCAGCACTCGTTTTGGCGTCAAAACGCTATTTGCACCCCCAGCACTCGTTCTAGCGTCAAAACGCTGTTTTCACCCCCACCTTTTAGTAATACAGCTCTCCCCGCTTTCAGCCCAATTTTCGCGCAAAGGCCCAAAAACCCAAACAATGTTATTGTGGGCTGATGTTAAGCACACCCCCATTTTTGGTACAACACTCCTCTATTATTTGCACCCCCTTTTATCACCTATTCCGCTTTTATTCACAACGTGATGCTTCCAAACCGTTTTTTTTTCTTTCTCTCGAATAATCGAATTCGCGTAAAAAATAGGTTGTTACTAGTGGTCACTCTGAGCCTTGCTTGTTTGACCGTTAGGACTAACCTTCCTTTTTTTCACAGTGGATTAGTAGCGGTGATCACTCTAAGG
The DNA here is from genome assembly GCA_039519185.1 of Astragalus membranaceus. Lineage (NCBI taxonomy): Eukaryota > Viridiplantae > Streptophyta > Magnoliopsida > Fabales > Fabaceae > Astragalus > Astragalus membranaceus. The sequence goes on along the minus strand of CM076848.1, from coordinate 173,864,207 downwards.
TTACTCGTTTGATCATCGCAAACATCCGCCTAAACTTCATTTTTTTTTTAGTTAATAAAATACAAACATAATTCCGACTCCTTTTTTATCACGCTTCCCGGTAAGCACGTTTTCAAACGAACCAACGCTCAATCACTAACCGGGTATTTACAACAGTCACTCTGGGCTCAGCTCGTTTGACGCTGTGAATACTTTCTTTTTCAAATGAAGCCGTTAGTGGTGACCACTCTGGATTTATCTGTTTGGTCACCGTGAACGGCCTCCCGTTTTCGCAAAGTTTTCAATAATTAAAAAAAACACCAACACACAAATATTTTTTACCCAAGAACTACGTAGCTTTGATTTCTCCATCGCACCCGGAGATACGTAGGAGCGGGGGCCCACTCCCGTCGAGCGCAAAAAACTAAAATTTTTATTAAGTCTTCCTTTCTTTTTTTTCTTCTTCGCAAACAATCAAAAATGGGTAAACAAAGTATTTTCTTTTAAAACTAACTTTTTCTACACATTAAATTAAAAGGTAACCTTTTTAGGATGTTGCGGGGTGCTAGTACCTTCCCCGCACTTAATCGACCCCCGAACCCAAAAACAAAGGTTTTTTCAATGTTTTCCTAAAAATAAATATTGATGGCGGCTCCATTGTTCAAAAGCAACGAAGAATCCCTCCTCCCGGATTTTTCGGTCGCTACAGGTATGAGTCGGGAGAAAGTGTAGTGTTGGGTCCGGAGATTGTCCGGGAGACTACAGAGAAGATCAAGATGATCCGTGAGAAGATGAAGGCTTCGCAGAGTCGTCAGAAGAGTTATCACGACAGGCGGAGGAAGGATTTAGAGTTTCAGGAGGGTGAGCATGTGTTCTTGAGGGTTTCTCCTATTACCGGTGTTGGTCGAGCGTTGAAATCGAAAAAGCTCACTCCTCGATTTGTTGGTCCTTATCAGATATCCGAGAGGATCGGAAATGTGGCTTATAGAGTGGCTTTACCGCCAAATCTTTCGAACTTGCACGACGTGTTTCATGTGTGGCAACTTCGGAAGTATGTTTCGGATCCATCTCATGTGATCCATATGGATGATGTGGAGGTGCGGGATAATCTCACTGTGGAGACGATGCCCGTACGGATTGAGGATCGTGAAGTGAAAGCACTTAGAGGCAAAGAGATTGCATTAGTGAAAGTGGTCTGGCTAGGAGCTACCGGCGAGAGTATGACGTGGGAGCTAGAGAGCAAGATGCGAGAATCCTACCCAGAGTTGTTTGATCAGGTAAATTTCGAGGACGAAATATTCTAAGTGGGGGAGAGTTGTAACACCCAAAAATTATTTAATTAATTTATTTAATTAAGTAATTGGGGATTTAAATTAAATTAATTGATGTAATTTAATTAATCAGAATTTATACTAATATGTGTAGGAAGTATTAGAAAGTGGAGGTGCCAAACCAAATGGACTTGGGCCTAAGTGAGAAGCCCAAGCCCATTATTCTTGTCATATGCGAAGTGGCTAGGCTAGTTGGAGGCTAGGGTTTTGTGTGCAATTCGCAAAATTGGAGAGCTTGAGAGTGAAGGAGAGAGAGCGCCGTAAGGAGAGGAGAAGAAGAGGAGAGAAGTCGCACCCAAGGAAGAGCAAGGAAAACGTGATTTTGTTGCTGTGGTCCTGTACGTGACTATCTCCGGAGCCTCCGTTCTTCAATTTCGAGGTTAGGGGAGCTCTATCATTCTATCTAATAATTCATATGATGGGTTCTAGATCTAGGGTTTGTATTAGAACCGTATGTTTCTTGATGTTCTTGATATTATTGGTTGCCATGGTGATGATCTTTATATATATGTTTATGTGTTGCCATATGCGAATTGACTTGGTGATTGAACCGTGAGATAATGCGAATTACATATGTGTTTGGATGGTTTTGACATTTGTGTGTTCATGGACTTATGATTAGTATGTTGGAATGATTGTGATTTTTCGCATTTTGGATGAATGGGTGTATAGGCGCTTAGGTGCCAAAGTGATGGTGATGTTAGTGCTCCCAAAGAATTTTATCGATTGATTAAATTAAGCGTTATTTTGGGTGTTGAAAGTTATAAGGTTTTTATGAGTTAAATTGATAAAAATCAGTTTTTAGTGTTTTGAAAAATTGCTGGAAAAATGGTGAATTTCAGTTTTAGTGTTGAAGAAAATTGTTGGACAAATTCTGGGTGTGCTGCTGTTTTTCTGGGCGCTGAGCGCCTGTGCTGGGCGCTGGGCGCCTGATGTTGTGTTGTGCTGTGCGTGTGTGCGCGCCTGGGCGCTGGGCGCCTGTGGCGTGCGTGTTGCTTGCGTGTTGCGCGTTGTTGCGCCTGGGCGCTAGGCGCCCGTGTCCGTGTTGCGTTGCGCTGTGTGGCGCGCTGTTGCTCCTGGGCGCATGGCGCCCGTGTTGTGTTGCGTTGTTGTTGCCTGGGCGCTGGGCGCCTGTGCACTTGTTGCCTGGTTGCCTGGGCGCCTAAGGCGCCTGTTCCCAGGATGTTGCCTAATTTTTCCCAAAATTGTTTTTATCATAACTTTTGACTCAGACGTCCGTTTCGAACGATTCAAAAAGTGTAGTGAAGCTCTTTACGTTGTCCATCTATGGGTCTAATTTTTAAAATGAAAAATTGTTATTTTCTGATTGTTTGTGGGAGCCCAAGTGGCCGTCCCCGGTGATCGTCCCAGTGACATTGAAAAATGATATGAAGCTCTTTAAAAATCCTTTTTGGTGTATAAACAACAGTTTTAGCGAAGTAATGTCAAAAATGATGATTTTGACGATGATGCACTCGGGGCTAGTTAAATGACTGTTTTGCCCTTAGTGGCTATTTATTATTAGTTGTGACGTGTAAAGACTGTTTTGCCCCTAGTGGCCAAAGTTGTAGATAATGATGTGTAAATGACGAGGATGCCCTTAGTGGTTAGTCAAATGACGTTTTTGCCCTCAGTGGTTATGGTTTGAGTTGATTGATGTTTATGTGTGAGTGTCGATGAAAAACCAGTGACGTTTGGGGCCCGAAGGGCTAAGTGATGTTAAGGTCTAAATGGCCAAGTGACGTTGTGTGATGATTATGAATTTGACAGGTGCTGTGCTCCGTGCGAGCAAACTGGTAAGTGACGGGTCACATTGTTGACTATGATCTGAGTAATTGTGTGATTGTGTGTTATAAGTGGTGCATGTCGTAGTGTCTCATGCCCATATGCATAAAACCAGTGACGTTTTAAGGCCTGAGTGGCTAAGTGATGATGAGGCCTGAGTGGCTAAGCGACGTTTTTGTGAAAAGGTACCTCATGCATATGCCCGCGAGTGGGTTGCATTTTCATAAGTCTACATGACATGAGATGAGTGATTGTAAATGATGTGAATGATGACTGGGATATGGATGTTTAGTGTATTTGGATGCTGATTGTTCTAGTGCGTAGCCTATGATTAGTCCTTATCATATTTTCTATTATATAGACTGAAATGATGCTCACCCTTTCCTGTTTGAATGTTACCCCCGTGTTGGTAACGTGCAGGTGATTCCCAGTGAAGGTCTTAGCTTCACTTTTTGAGTCGAGTCGTCATGCTCTGATACGTAGCACTCAGGGGGAAAACGAACTCGGCATTTATTAATGATTTTTGGTTGTCATGTCCATGTGGACTATTGGGTTATGTTTTACTATTTTCCGCTGCGTAGTTGGTTTTGTTATGTTGAGTTTTATAAGCGACGTTAAATGAGGCTTGAGATTTTTATGTGGACGTGCTACGTGGATGAATGATTATTGAGTTAAACTGTTTTTGAAATTGATAAACGACGTTTTGTTTTGAAGTATGTGTAACATTCCTTATGAACGAAATTCTTAAACTCTGATTTTCATAAACGAAGTATCGGGTAGAAAGGGGTGTTACAATTCCTAGCTTTCCATGGTACTCAAGAATCGATTTTCCATATTTTTCAAACAAAGATAAATCGATTCCTCACCTAAAATAAATCGATTCCTAGATCAAATGCATTCAACAAAGAATTGATTCCTACACTATTTTTAACGTAAACTTAATTTCCTCATAGCCTATAAATAGGCAGTGCTTCACGTTCACTTTCACAGAACAACCCATTTGCACGAATCAGAAAACTTTTGAGAAAACTCTTCACGCTTTTACTTTTGCTCGTCACGCACCGTTGGGCTGTCTGAGCTGATCTGTTGCTAAGAGTTAGTTGGGGTTGCATTCTTCAAGTTGTAATACCTGCCTTCATTAGAGGTATTTCTGTCTTTACAATTGTTTATTATTTAATTGTTGTGATTTGTTCTAGGGAGTGGGGTATCTCTCTAGGGTAGCTGTTTGTACTAGGAAGTGGGGTATCTTTCTGGGGCAGCTGATTGTAACAGGGGTGAGGTATCTCTTGTTATTGTTATATTAGATTTGAGGGCTCTCTATAGGTGGGGTATCCTAGGAGGAGAGTGCCTGAGTCTGTAAAGGTTTTCCAAGGCACCTGTAAGCCTTGTTGTTTTGGTTAGTGGAAAATCTCACAAGGGTGTGAGGACTGGACGTAGGTCACTAGGAGATGACCGAACCAGGATAAATCTCTGCGTGCTTTATTGCTTTCCTGCTTTACTGTTATACTGCTTTACTGCTTTATATTCTAATTCCTTCGCTTCCACTTAACCTGCGCGAAAATTGATCTAAGTCATTGAAAAGGGGAAAAACGTTTTCGAAAGATCAGAAAAGGTTTTTAAATCTCAATTCACCCCCCCCTCTTGAGACTGAAGCCACTTGATAACAGGGGCGTGGGTATGGCCACGCTTTGGACACGGGGTCTGAGCTTGGGAGCCATTGGGTAGCAAGAGAAAGGTTGAATGAGTAGTGATTTGAGAGATAAAAACCTCTCACTGTGGTCACCAATGTTCTGCACCGAAAAGTCTGATAGTGACTGCTGGTGGTGTGTCTCTTGCTACTGGCAGCAGGGGTATGAACGAGCCCCCGGGGGGTACTTGCAAGCCACTCCGACGCTCAAGTCAGTATAGAGAATATATGAGTGAAGGTACTAGGGATTAGAGATTCAACCTTTCTTAGGGCAAAGTTTGCCTGTATTTATAGGTATTCGTGCTCGTTCGTGGATCGTCGGATTGGTGGAGTCGATCTTGACCGTCCAAGCAAGTTGGGTTCATGAGGTGGATATGTGCTAGATTGATTGGGCTGATCCAATTCAATTGCTGAATGCACCTCCTGGTTTTGCTGATGGGACCCCTCGATCCACTCCAGAACAGTACTAATTACTACCCAATATCTTTTGTAATTTCCTACATTTACATATCAGAAACATAATCAGTATATGTATCTATATATATATATATATATATATATAGTGTGTGTGTGTGTGTGTGTGTGTGTGTGTGTGTGTGTGTGTGTGTGTGTGTGTGTGTGTGTGTGTGTTTGTGTGTGTGTGTGTGTATAGGTTTATCATTTGAATTAACAAATGATTTAACAATATCCATACAAAGAATCTTCTCATGAATAAAATGATGGTCAAATTTTGTGTTTAGCTTGCGCATCAAAGTCTGGATTGTATGCAATATGTAAACCTGCCAGATTATTAGAAATGAGGCTCATGGGCTCCATTTTGCAAAACTTTAACTCAGTTGTTTTGGTCAAGTAAGTTCACATGTAGTTTGAACCATAACTTGATACTCTGCCTATTCACTTGATCTGGCAACAACACTCCGATCAAAGTCTTTTTTCATTTCCCAAACTTCGTGTCCTAACAATGTTGCTGTAGTTATTCAATTGTATGATGTTCATTGAATGGGCAACTTAAGAAAGGTTCATCATTTTTCCTTTATTACTTTCTGCCACCTTTTGTGTTAGCCTTTCTCGTTATTTTTGCTGTGTTGTCTTCAAGATTTTTTTGAAACAAATACCTGTATAATATCTGATCAGATCTGCCATTGTCTTGTATGGTCATACAGAGAGCTTGTGTACAACTGACAGAGGCCATCTGATTAAGGTATTGGCGTGAATTTACACACACACACACACACACACACACACACACACACATATATATATATATATATATATTCATTTTTGTTTTGTTATAGAGTGCTTGTTGATTATGAACTTTTTTGTCTCGTGAAGTCTAGCATAGGAATAACCACAAGATCAAAAGCTAAATCTACTCCAGATCAGTGGGTGATGTTGCCACTTCCTACAAAGGTAATTCCTTTTTGTTATATATTCTATTCTTCTGCGGTGGTTAGTTGTTTGGACATGCAGTGTTGTTAAAAAAAGTGCCATATACATCCGCAAAATGGCATTTTTGTGACGGCCAATAATGGCAGGATATTTGCATTCTGCTATGGCCTGGAATCCTCTATCGACACATTATGGACATGTTATGTTTGATATAAGCTGGAAGTGTCCTTTCCCCTGTGGCATATGTTTGCATTTCTTCTTGAACTGTGTAATTTCGTAGCTCCATCTTGCTTGGTAAGGTCCTATTTGTATGCTAACACTAGGAACAAAATACTTTTTATATATTGGTATCTCTTATTAATGCTTTGAATTTGATATGTTAGGATGTTGTTTTCAATCCATATGCTTTGGGTTGTGGTCATATTTTCTGTAAGTCATGTGCTTGCTCTGCTGCATCTTCTAGTGTTTGTTATACCCCAATTTTGTCCGATTGCTTTTTTCGCAACCATTTTAATTTAGTCCGCGTGTCATAGACATTATTACGAGAAAAGTTTTTGGGCTCTCGTTTTAATTTGGGCCAACGCTTAGTAGTTTTTTCAATCGGGCCGAGAAGCCTTTTTGTCTAATCGGACCTATGCACGCGTAATTGGGCCTTTCTTAGCATTCAGACCTAATTTTAGTGTTTGTTGAGTATCGGGCCCGTTTAGCCCTTTTGGTCCTGCTTCACCCATTTTTGTCAAAAGCCACAAAAAATAAAACATAAAATCTGATTCACAAAAATGATATTACCACATCCAAAATATGATACAAAATATGGTAAAATCAGAATTAAATTAACATTACAATAATCCAAAAATCTAAAATAAATTCTAAAAAACACAAAATGGAAAAACGAAAATACAAAAAAAAAATATAGAAAAAAAAAATGAAAACACAAAATAGCAACAGCAGCAGATCCATGGGCTCATTCTTGTTGCCCAAGAGTCCAATACCTGAAATAAGAAAACAAATAAAATTAGAATCAGGAAATTAACTTCCTAAACCTAATTTTCACCTATAAAAAAGAGGACAAGTTTCACACAAAAAGGGGGGGGGGGGGGGGGCAGAAACAATCGAAAGGGTTAGTGGTTAAAATCAAAACCCTAAAAGAACTTTGGTTCAAAAATTCTGAAGCAAAAGCAGTTTAAGCAAATAAAAGGAGATTTTCAGAAGCTGGAGGGCCGGGTTAGTCTCCTCATTGTTTATTTTATTTTATCAGGTATTCACGTATTGTAGCAATGAGCTAATCTGTTAATTTCCGTTGATACACTTAGGCTTTAACCTGTACATAGTTCACCACCCTTTGTTCATGCTTTTTAGTGTAAACATCGAAATTGTACATATATAAAAAATAATAATTAGGTCCAGTTTATGTTCAAAATATTGATATCGTTAGAGCTGTAAACAGATTAGTTTCCTTAGATTAATACATGCAAAATTAGGATCCCAGAATTAGTTGTCTTTGAATAAAATTAGTAATAGTTATAACCTTGGAATAGATTCAGTTTTCAGAATTAATTTTTCTTAGAAAACGAAATTAGAGACTAGTTTGGAATAGGTTCAGTTATTTTTTTAGGGAACTTAGGGTTTTCGAAAATTAGCAAGACAACCAGTAGCAAAAATTAAAATTAGGATTAGAAGAAAAGTAGAGATGAGGAACAATAAAAACCTGAAACTCCGGCCAACGTTAGCGGCGGCTGCCACCGCAAGCTCCGCCAGCGTTCCCTTTCGTTCTCCACAAGCCCGTCGCTGTCAAAAGGCCATCGTTCTCCCGGTCACCGTTCCGGTCTCAACCTCAGACCGCCGCTGTGCTCCCCCTTTCCTCCGCGCGCATGCAGTCCCTTCGCGTCGTCGTTGTCATCGCGCAACACCGGAGCTCCGCCGCCGGTCGCCACGCATCGCCATCACCTCTGTCACCTCCGCCGGATCCTCCACCACTGTTGCTGTCACGCGGCCTTCCCCTCTCCCTCTCACCGCCATGCTTGTTTCTCTCTCCCGGTCTCGCAAAAGTCTCGCCGAAAACCCCTCTCTGCGCGTCAAGCTCCGTCGCCCCCTCCATATTTTTCTCTCTGCGCGTCAAGTTCCTATGAAAATAGATATTTTTTTAAAATCATAAATAGGGGATTAAGTCGACTGTACAGTCGGGTTAGTCTGTTTTTTAGGTTGCTAATGAACCGTAACGGATCATGACCTAAAATCCCTATTTAAAACAAATAATTTCTAAATAAACACAAACACATTTCTTTCCACAAATCAAATTTTCAAAATAGGGGATTAAGTTGACTGTACAGTCGGGTTAGTCAGCGTTCTAGGATAAATGAGCCGTACGGCCCAGGAATCCTAAAATCCCTATTCCAATAAAATCAAACCAACATACTTCAAATCATTTTCCAAACTCCAAAACCTCCATTTTCACAAAGTAGGGGACTAAGCCGACTGTACGGTCGGGTTAGTCATCATTTTAGGATAAATGAACTGATCACTCAGGAGTCCTAAGATCCCTATATTAAAAAATACCAACCAACAAACATTTTTCTACCAAGAACTACGTGTGATTTGATTCTCTACCAAGAGGTACGTAGGAGCAGATGGGGGCCCACATCTGTCAATTGCACTAATAAAAAAACCTTTTTTAGTCTTTTCCTAAATAGTCCCTTTCTTAAATTCGAATAAAATATCAATTTTCCTCTTTCTTTTTAGTTCACAATAAAAGGGTAAAATAAATGTTTTCAAAATTAACTTCCGCTTCTACAACTAATTAGCAGGTAACCTTCCTTAAGAAGGATGTCGTGGGGTGCTAATACCTTCCCCACGCATAACCGACTCCCGAACCCAAATCTGGTCTCAAGGACCCTTATCCAATCCAAAAGGGATTTTCCAATGTTTGCCCTTAAACTAAACTTTGGTGGCGGCTTCATTTTTGAACCTTCGAGGAATCCTCATCCGGATTTTTCGGTCGCTACAGCTGGCGACTTCACTGGGGACATTAGAGAGTCAAACCTAGTCTAATTAGTTGTAGGATTAGTTGTTAATTAAATGTTCTATTTTACCCTTCCCTTTCATCTTTTATTCTTGTTGCATGTTATGTATTTATGTGATATGTAAACCCTAGGATAGAAGACCACTTTTTGTATATGTGTTTGTTTGTTTTGCAGCTTGGGGGGTATTATTGATATTTTGCTCCTTCACACACTCCACTATCACGCTTTTGCACACACGTGAGAATAGTCCTGTACCCGGACTGGAGAATAACCTAAGTTAGAACGAGACTGCATAGTGATGGCCTACTGGATGTGCGTCCTGTTGGGTGGTCACGAAAGTCTCACCTAGAGTTTGGTCCCTTTTGAGAATGCTGGCACTCCTAATAGCTTGCCTATTGTTGTTGATCAGTGTTCTTAACTGGGGTCGTTGGCTCTAGGAACCTTATGTAGGACTCTTTAGAGCTACCCTTTGAAAGGTTCACTCAACAGACAAGCCCTAGACCTATTCTCTAAGGAACCCTCGTAGGACACAAAGGAGCCTCATACCCCTGCATTCAAACAAACACCGATACATTTTTCTGGTCTTCTTAGAAGAAAAAATTTCAAAAAAAATCATATGTTATTTTGACAAATTATTTTTAGCATACCTCATGCATTTTTACTTGTCCCTTTTGCATGGCATAAAAAAAAAATTAATTGCACATTAACATTTCATTCTTCATGCATTTCTATAACCGCCAGGGAATTGTAAGACTTTCTTTCTGACAAGATGGATCAAACATTTGCATTAATAAAATAAGTTTCTTTCAATTTTGCGTCAAACAGAAACTTGCAATTTCCCCTGCGCGACACGAAAGCATACATTTGCATTGCATGCACATTCATCAATTCATTCATGTACTTACGAAAAAAGAAAAATTGAAAAAAATTAACAGAGAGTAAAAGGGCAAGCTGGTTCATCAACATTGCTACCGGACTAGTTCTCAAACAAGAAAAATGGCCGAAGAGGATAATCAGACTCTGAAAGAAGACATTGCAAAGCTGAAGGCTCAAATGAGCGAGATGATGGTATTGAAAGATCAAATGACCGAGATGATGGCGCTGAAAGATCAAATGTATGAATTCGTGAAACTCCTCGAGAGAAAAAATGTAGATGAAGGTGTTTCGGCAGGGAATACTGAGAACAATGCTACAAGTCTCCCTCCTCCTCCCAGCTCCGAGACTCCATACACCGCCGGAGTGAACGGACGGAGCTACCAAGGGCTCCCTTACGGTCTCCCAGCTGGTTACGCTCCTCCTACCATAGAAGCCAATCCAGAGGAAGGACCTTCAGGAGTCGCTGGACCTTCAGCTCAAAATACAAATGCAGAAATACCGCGGGTTCACCTCTCAAGTCCTGCGACTGCACCACAGGTCATTCCACAGGGTTATACTCCGTCACCAGTAGTAATTCATCATGCTCCCACACCGAACTCCGCTGCAATGCCAATGGTTCCTCCCCACTACAACATGAGAGGACCCTCTCATAACTACTCAATGGAGGACTCTCAGCCCGAGGACAAATATCAGATACTAGAAGAGCGCCTGAGAGCAATTGAAGGATCCAATGTCAGCGCAAGGGATGCATATGATCTGTGTCTCGTCCCTAATGTGATTATCCCACCCAAGTTCAAAGTGCCTGACTTTGACAAATACAGAGGGGTAACTTGTCCCGCTAGCCATCTGACTATGTATTGTAGAAGAATGGCCGCATTTGCACACGACGACAAACTGCTCGTCCACTACTTTCAGGACAGCTTGACTGGGGATCACACTGGAGAATGTGGAAGGCCTCACACTGGAGAATGTCGCCAGGGATCAACGATGTGTTATTATTGCAAAGGCGAAGGGCATTATGCTAACGAATGCCCGTTGAAGAAGAAGAATCGAGAAGGGAATTCTAACTCTGCAAGCGGAAAGGTATATTGTGTGCTAATTGTTTTGATTGGTCCAATTTTGAGGACAAAATTTTTAAAAGTTGGGGTGATTGTAATACCCCCAATATTCGCTAATTAAATTATTTGGCGTGAAATTATATTGAGTGATTTATTTAGTTGGTTGAAAGCTAATTAAATTGAAATTGACTAGTTTAGATAATTAATTAATTCAATTGAGTGTCTAGTTGAGTTAAGCTCATCAAAATTTGGGTACTTAAAGCTGTTAGGAGTTATTAGGAATGAAATATGTAAGTGAAGGGCAATGTGGTCTTTTACATTATTTCTTTATAAACCCATCCAGCTGAAACAAAAACACAACAACACTTCATTCCTTGAAAATTCTGAAACAGCAAGATTGAGAGGGAGAGGAGAGGAGAGCGCGAGGGAGAAGAAGAGGAGAGGAGAGTTCCTCAGAATTCCTTGCATGTACAATCCGATTTCACCATTAGTTTCAGTATTCTATCCTCTCTCCATTGATGCAATTTTCGAAACCATCCTCCTCCTCCTCAATAAATCACCATTGAATGCATATCCAAGCTTCACCCAGCCATCCAAATTCGAGTTTGAGGGAGAAGAAGGGTTCAACAGAAAATTCTGGGTAAAACCCGTTTTACCTACCTTCAGTGTTTCGTTCGTATCTCCCTGTACTGACCTCTGATTCAGTTAATTTTTATTTATTTGGAAACTAGACAGAAAATGCTCCAGTTTAGACCCAAGAACCATCTGGTTTCACTGAGAATGTAGGGAGATATCACCTTCCTAAGTTTCGTTTCCAGAATCAGCTTCAGTCTTGACCCAGCTTCATTGTTTCGGTTGTAACTCTCTGGATATAGGATGCATGTGTTTGAAACCTCCACCTTCAGAAACTAGAGAAAAATCCCTTCACCGTAGACCCTCGTTTTGCTAAGTTTGGTTGAGATTTGAGTGAGTTACGCTCGTTGCAAATTGGTGTTTAGTTGCTGGAAGTAGCTGGAGCGGATTCGTGATTCTCCGTTCGTTCGTGTTCGAGAAGTTTCGGCGTTGGGTGATCGTCATCTCCAAAAAGGTGAGTTCTATAACTCACTAGGGAAACCATAAACTTGTGCATGTATGTGTGTCCCGGTTTAGGTCTCGCGTTTTATAAAAATTCGAGTCGATAATGTTAGCGAAAATCTCGCGTGTGAGTTGTTAAGTCATGAGATCCTTGGAATTGAAATTGCTAAATTGCATGAGTGTGATTGTTGAATGAATATTATTGATTGTACTGAATGTACTGGTTTCCATGTCTGTATTGATGTGTTATCGAGTTTGAATGTGAATCGGAATGGACATGGGAACGATCGGAATAGAAAAGAAAACACGAAAACAGTTTTTCTGAAATACTGAGAGTCACGCACGGATCGTGTGTATGGGCGCACGGGTCGTGCGTGAGACTCTGAACCTCATGGTGCCGTTTTTGAAAACGCGCACGGGTCGTGCGCCATAGCGCACGGACCGTGCGTATCCTTCTGATGCCAACTTTTAAAATATGTCCTAAGCTATTCCGAATGGTCCCAAGTCCCTTCTAATACACTCTCCAAGTCTCCCCAAGGATGGGAGCACTGTAATTCTATGTGTTTGACTGTGATTGAATCCAAGTTATGTTAGTGCCATGTGATTGGTTATGTTTGGATTATGTTCAGGTGCAGTGAATGCTCATGTGATTGACCATTGGTTTCATGTTATGACTTTGTGATTATGTAGTGTGCTGGGCTGATTGGTTTAGTAAGATTGTTAAGCTAAGTTAGCAAACCTTAGTAATCCATGTGAGATCACTAAATTATAAGATTAAGGTAATAATTAGACCACCTAATGTTAAGAATAATATTAGGTCATGATGAAGCTCAGTGAATGAGTATGCTTTCAGGTTAGGCTCAGTGGTTGAGCAGTTTTCATTGTTCATTGTTATTGTATATTGTATATGCATCATTGTTAGGCTCAGTGATTGAGCACAGTTCATTGTTAGGGTGACGACCCTATTTCAGATTAGTGTGCTGGGGGAGAGGAAGTCATGATCCTTATGAACCTAGGCTCCATCAGGGACCCACTAGTGATTAGTGGGGACGGGTTCACCGGAAGCTTATTATGCCAAGTGACCGGTGACACGCTAAGAATCATTGTTAGGCTCAGTGATTGAGCATAGTTCATTGTTAGGCTCAGTGATTGAGCATAGTTCATTGTTAGGCTCAGTGATTGAGCATAGTTCAGCCACATAGTCAACTTTGAGGACTATGAGTTTTAGATAATGAATCAAGCATAATTGAACCGAGAGAATTAGTAAGGGGTCGCGATAGGACTCACTGAGACAAGTTGTCTCACCCAATCCATTGTTGTTGTTTTTCAGTTAAGCAGGGAAAGTTGAAGACCGTGAGGCACGGCTATGAAGATGCTTGAGGAGCAGCCGCGATCTTTATTCTCTTTATGTCTTGTATTTCAGTTTCCTTTGTATTTCTGTATTTTCTATTCAGTATCTTAAGACTACTCGATTGTACGACTTATGTATTTCAAGTTGTAAATCGCTTCCGCAGACTTTCGGTTTTGAGTATTGAACACTAGTTGAGGGTGTAAGGACCGACTTTATTTATATTCAGTTCAGTTATTCTAAGCACGTTTGATGAGTGATTCATCAAAGTTTAGTATGTGTTCAATATGTTAAAAGGAAAGTCACTCTGATGTATGCCAGTAGTGCATTTCGGTAATTTCTACAAGTTAGAAATTATCGGGGTGTTACAGACTAATTGGGAGCGTATCCTCTAACTTCTCGGACATGATCACCATAGGAGAAAGGTTGGAGAAGGGAATGAGAAACAGGAAAATCTCTCACGGTTCGGCCGAAACCAATAACCCAAGGAAGCCCTTTGCAGGATTTGTTAGAAGTAATGAACGGGAAACCAATTGCATAACAAGATCAGTGAAAGCCTCTTACGCTTCCAAAAACCATCCTCAAGCCCTGCACTTCTCCACCCAAACCACTAAAAGCCATAGACCACCAAACTACCCAGAAAGGAAACATGTACAGTTTGATCCAGTTCCCGCATCCTACTCAGATCTGTTCGACCACCTCACTAGTCACAACTTAATCTCCCCCCGCCCAATGAGGCCCATTGAACCTCCTTTCCCGAGAGGCTATGACCCGAACGCCACTTGCGAATTTCACGCAGGCGTAATTGGGCATTCAGTAGAAAACTGCAAGGCACTGAAACATGTGATTCAGGATCTGATCGAATCCAAATGGTTGAGCTTCAATGAGGATGTTCCGAACGGAGGCGCTAACTCTTTGCCAGGGGCATGAGAAGTCATCCGTCCGTGCTTTTGAAGGCGATCAAAGGGCTAAAAACAACATCATCAACCTTGTGCGCCTTTGTCCTGCAACTGAAGCACTTATGAATTGGGAGATTGTTGATTTTCTTGTGATTTTCAGTTCAAAGTAATGTTACGTAATGCAAATCCTATGTCTCTGCCCAAGCTCTTAGGACATTTCAACAAGGGCATGCATGTTTCTTTCCGGTATCAATATTAATAAAATAGCATTTTGAATTCTCCAATAAATTCCTTCTTTACTCATTTGCTCGCTTTACTTTTCTACTAATGCAGACTTAAATAACTTGTCCTTGAAAATAACAACGTCGGTAATTCATGTCATAACTTTGATCGCCCCATTAATCAAACCAAGGAATATGTTGAAGATAACTGGGAAACTCTTCCAGAGGTAACAATAATAACGGAACAAAAGGATAAAGTGACCCAGCCTCGCGTGGAATCAAACGAAATGATTAACTGGGGCACAGAAGAAGACAAAACGGTGTTAAAATTAACATCACACCAAAAGGATAGCAAATCAAGAAAGTTCGCTTACAACACCTTGTCTGACATAAGACGCCCACTGGTGTGACAAATCCGTGATTGTCGAGAAACTTGGTCTGCCGTTAAAAAAGATCGCCATGGACAGTGTTGAAATGGCTACGTAAGGACTCCAAGTCGAACATCATGATCGCTTCCCATACCGCCCAAAAAAAATGGGGCAGTTGCAGCAACAGATGAAGAATATCAGGGATGATGGTGACATTTCACCAGAACTATGGTCTGCCGTTACGGCTTTCCTAAAAAGATCGTCACGGACAGTGGTGAAAGGGCTACGCAGGGACTCTAAGTCGAGCATCATGATCCCTCCCCATACCGCCCAAAAATGGGGCAGTTGCGACAACAAACAAAGAATATCAGAGATGATAGTGACATTTCACCTTACATGGAGATCAGACCTTGTTCATACTTCAACAGGGGCAACCCCGTTCGATGGGAGTAGTACTTCCGTTAAACCTCACCAAATACAAGAACGGTGGTCTTATGTCATATCAGAAAAGAATAAAGAAAATTTAACAAGAAAAGAATAAAGAAAACTTAACAGAAGAAAGTCTTTCCTCAACAATTTTAAGGAGACTTGGTGCCCAAGAAAGTCATACCCAAAACGATTCCCGCGGGAGATGGAGCTCGAACTATAAAGGACCTCTACATAGTAAAGAAATCATCCTCTGGAAGAGCCTTAATTCTCACAAAAATGGATGAGGAAGACATCCCACTCCCGGCAAACGCTGCCTAAAAAAGGGAATATATGAAAAAAGAGAAAGAAAATCCAAGCAAAAATGAGCTCGCTAGGTTGAAAACCCGAAAAGGCGACCTAGGCAAAAATTAGAGCGACCCGATGGATTGAAAACTCTAAAGGGCAATCCAGGCAAAAATTAGGGTCAGGAAGTTGGACTAAACAAACATTGAGGCAATCAACACTTCCAGAAGTCGGATGATGAGTGATCAAGGTCAAGAACATGAGTGGCTGGCACCGTTACTTCAAGGACACCAACTACCGAGAAGTCTGCTTAGTATTCTTGACGTAATCTTAAGTCGGTGTGCCTTCTGCACATTTGGCCTCCAATGTCAATATCAAAGACTTTCCTTTCTTTTTACTTTCGTCTATTGTTGAAATGATGTTTTGTGATAGTTGATACTGAGTTGAGAAACATGTGGCATAATCAAAAGCATTACAACCATTACGAAATTTCTGAGAATCACGGAAGAGATATAGTCTTTCAATAAAACACTTATAAAGAAGAAAGGAACTGCGGGAATAGAACAATAAATGCGTGATCATCTCAAATGATAAGTCCCAGTAATGTGCAATTGACTTAGGAGTACGAATGCACTTGGTAGCCTCATGCCGGAAGTCCTGCGAGTTGAAGGTCCAGCAAAAAGATAGGCCCAAAAAGAAAAGCAAAAAAAAAGGGAAGAAAAGCCAAAAGAAAAATCATCCACATAGCATAAATCATTCCATCATGCATTCACATACGTACGTTTCATTCATCCCATCGGACACCTACCATTTCACACGCATGCATCATTCATCGCATTTTTAGATATTCCAAATATAGATAGCTTTTCCCTTCTCAGGTAAATGCACTCATTAGTTAGGTTCTAGGCAAGTACGCCATGTGTCAAACCCAGTAATTGGTCCCCTCAAAGTCAATGCTCCAAGCACTGGTCTCATATCGCAATTTAGAGTCTCGGACCCCCAGCAGTCCCTCGCAGCCCCAGCGCTGTCTTAATTTAGACCTCCATTGGTCATTCATTCTAGATCGCACGTCGCGTTATCGACCAACCGACGGATCATCCGACCCCAGGTCCATCAGTTCAGTTCGACCCAGTATGTCAAAGCAACGACTTTGAACTCTACCCTCAAGATCACTATGTCGCCACTGAGCGCGACGGATCATCCGACCCCAGGTCCTTCAGACTAGCTGTGTCAGCCTAAGACATGGTGGACGTCCTTGGAGGTGAGCAAATTAGGTCAACGACCTGATCTTGCCCCTCCGGGCCGCTCGAAAAAGGCCACCCCGAGCATACCATTTTACTAGTACCATTGCTAGTTTGTGCTCTTTTGGACCCCCAGTGGTCCTTCAAAGCCCCAGTGCACCTTCGGACCCCAATTGGTCCTTTAGGGTTTAGGAAACCCCTTAGAGTCCAAATGCTCTACTAGAGCCCCAGCGCTCCGCCAGATCCCCAGTGATCATTTCTTTTTTTCTTCTCGATTAACACGCCAAGTGTTAATCCTCCCTTTGTTTTCCCTAACTCATCTTCCCCTTAAGCGGACAAAATTAACGTCTATTCTATCTTTATTTTTATTTCTACTACGAAAATTTGAAAATCATTCACCTTTTCTAGTAAAATATAAATAAAGAGGGGCAGCTGTTATACCCCAATTTTGTCCGATTGCTTTTTTCGCAACCATTTTAATTTAGTCCGCGTGTCATAGACATTATTACGAGAAAAGTTTTTGGGCTCTCGTTTTAATTTGGGCCAACGCTTAGTAGTTTTTTCAATCGGGCCGAGAAGCCTTTTTGTCTAATCGGACCTATGCACGCGTAATTGGGCCTTTCTTAGCATTCAGACCTAATTTTAGTGTTTGTTGAGTATCGGGCCCGTTTAGCCCTTTTGGTCCTGCTTCACCCATTTTTGTCAAAAGCCACAAAAAATAAAACATAAAATCTGATTCACAAAAATGATATTACCACATCCAAAATATGATACAAAATATGGTAAAATCAGAATTAAATTAACATTACAATAATCCAAAAATCTAAAATAAATTCTAAAAAACACAAAATGGAAAAACGAAAATACAAAAAAAAAATATAGAAAAAAAAATGAAAACACAAAATAGCAACAGCAGCAGATCCATGGGCTCATTCTTGTTGCCCAAGAGTCCAATACCTGAAATAAGAAAACAAAAAAAATTAGAATCAGGAAATTAACTTCCTAAACCTAATTTTCACCTATAAAAAAGAGGACAAGTTTCACACAAAAGGGGGGGGGGGGGCAGAAACAATCGAAAAACCCTAAAAGAACTTTGGTTCAAAAATTCTGAAGCAAAAGCAGTTTAAGCAAATAAAAGGAGATTTTCAGAAGCTGGAGGGCCGGGTTAGTCTCCTCATTGTTTATTTTATTTTATCAGGTATTCACGTATTGTAGCAATGAGCTAATCTGTTAATTTCCGTTGATACACTTAGGCTTTAACCTGTACATAGTTCACCACCCTTTGTTCATGCTTTTTAGTGTAAACATCGAAATTGTACATATATAAAAAATAATAATTAGGTCCAGTTTATGTTCAAAATATTGATATCGTTAGAGCTGTAAACAGATTAGTTTCCTTAGATTAATACATGCAAAATTAGGATCCCAGAATTAGTTGTCTTTGAATAAAATTAGTAATAGTTATAACCTTGGAATAGATTCAGTTTTCAGAATTAATTTTTCTTAGAAAACGAAATTAGAGACTAGTTTGGAATAGGTTCAGTTATTTTTTTAGGGAACTTAGGGTTTTCGAAAATTAGCAAGACAACCAGTAGCAAAAATTAAAATTAGGATTAGAAGAAAAGTAGAGATGAGGAACAATAAAAACCTGAAACTCCGGCCAACGTTAGCGGCGGCTGCCACCGCAAGCTCCGCCAGCGTTCCCTTTCGTTCTCCACAAGCCCGTCGCTGTCAAAAGGCCATCGTTCTCCCGGTCACCGTTCCGGTCTCAACCTCAGACCGCCGCTGTGCTCCCCCTTTCCTCCGCGCGCATGCAGTCCCTTCGCGTCGTCGTTGTTATCGCGCAACACCGGAGCTCCGCCGCCGGTCGCCACGCATCGCCATCACCTCCGTCACCTCCGCCGGATCCTCCACCACTGTTGCTGTCACGCGGCCTTCCCCTCTCCCTCTCACCGCCATGCTTGTTTCTTCTCTCCCGGTCTCGCAAAAATCTCGCCGAAAACCCCTCTCTGCTCCGTCGCCCCCTCCATATTTTTCTCTCCACGATTCTCGCTCTCTCTCCATCCATGGATCTCCTCCCTGATTTCCCTCCTTTTCCTTTTTTCACTCTAAACCCTATCTCTCTAATGTGTTTGGTGCGGCGCTGAGAATGGAAAGATTAACTAGGGTTCTGCAAAGCTTCTTCTTATATCCCCCTTCTCCTTTACTTATTTATTTTATTTTTAAATTTTTAACTCAGATTATTATTTACACCCACTCGGTTTCGTTACACACTCCCCCTGAAGCCCACTACTTACAGTACCAGATCCAAAAACAAAACGAACTGGGCTACTGCCTTCTACACCTCCCCTTTTTAAAATACAAACCCCTGCAGCTAATGACAAGTTGACAACCCATTTTACCACTACACCCCTTTTCCGTTCCTTTTTTCCTTTTTTCTACAAATAAATAATTTCTTTCACAAATCCATTTTTTTTCCTATGAAAATAGATATTTTTTTAAAATCATAAATAGGGGATTAAGTCGACTGTACAGTCGGGTTAGTCTGTTTTTTAGGTTGCTAATGAACCGTAACGGATCATGACCTAAAATCCCTATTTAAAACAAATAATTTCTAAATAAACACAAACACATTTCTTTCCACAAATCAAATTTTCAAAATAGGGGATTAAGTTGACTGTACAGTCGGGTTAGTCAGCGTTCTAGGATAAATGAGCCGTACGGCCCAGGAATCCTAAAATCCCTATTCCAATAAAATCAAACCAACATACTTCAAATCATTTTCCAAACTCCAAAACCTCCATTTTCACAAAGTAGGGGACTAAGCCGACTGTACGGTCGGGTTAGTCATCATTTTAGGATAAATGAACTGATCACTCAGGAGTCCTAAGATCCCTATATTAAAAAATACCAACCAACAAACATTTTTCTACCAAGAACTACGTGTGATTTGATTCTCTACCAAGAGATACGTAGGAGCAGATGGGGGCCCACATCTGTCAATTGCACTAATAAAAAAACCTTTTTTAGTCTTTTCCTAAATAGTCCCTTTCTTAAATTCGAATAAAATATCAATTTTCCTCTTTCTTTTTAGTTCACAATAAAAGGGTAAAATAAATGTTTTCAAAATTAACTTCCGCTTCTACAACTAATTAGCAGGTAACCTTCCTTAGGAAGGATGTCGTGGGGTGCTAATACCTTCCCCACGCATAACCGACTCCCGAACCCAAATCTGGTCTCAAGGACCCTTATCCAATCCAAAAGGGATTTTCCAATGTTTGCCCTTAAACTAAACTTTGGTGGCGGCTTCATTTTTGAACCTTCGAGGAATCCTCATCCGGATTTTTCGGTCGCTACAGTGTTCTGTTGCAGTTTCATTCTTCAATATGTTGCAAATACCTTATAGCTATTAAATTTATGATGTGCGTGCATTTTCTAGTGTTCTGTTGCAGTTTCATTCTTAATATGTTGTTTTTGAATATGTCTGTGGCAGCTTTCTATTTTTGTCTTGGTCTAGATTTGTTGGTCTCATGTGTGGTTAATGCCTAAAACTTGAGTCTGACTCCATGACCCAATGGATATGGCGCTGGTCTACGGAACCAGAGATTCTGGGTTCGATCCCCAGTGGAGTCATTTTTAATGACATTGAGAAACATGTAGTACTTTTAAGAAATTTGTATAACTTTCAAGTTTAATGTGTTTTGCTGGTTTTGCTGGTATATGCAGGGAGAATAGACCAAAATTCGTATATCCAGGGTGTATATGTAGGAAGATTAAACCAAAATTTGAAAGAAAAAAAAACTTTTAAAGTCAGGCGTATTTAAGCCTTACTTAAAATAAGCACATTTAAAGTCAGGCGCAATAATGTCTGACTTAAGTATAGATTTAAAGTCAGGCTCAGGCTCGACTTTAAAACAGACTTACGAAGTCACGCCATAAATGTTTGACTTTAAAACAGACTTACGAAGCCAGGCAATAACTGCTTGACTTTAAAACAGGCTTACGAAGTCAGGCTATCGCTTGACTTTAAAACGCCTGACATACGAAGTCGACTTAATAGAAGTCACGCTGGCGCCTGACTTTAAATCCCTTTTTCGCCCGACTTTAAATCCCTTTTCTTGTACTAGTGAATGGTGATACGAAATGACACCGGGGGATTTTTATCGAGGCAAGACTATGTGGTTCAACGGCATTCCAACTCCACAAGAAGCGGAGGCAGTGGAACTTTGGCAAGCTTTTCTTTCGGTGCGGGACTTGGGACTACCATCATTCTCTCTATAGAACTGGATTGTTTACTAGTAGTTAATGGAGTGCAGGAGGACCCCAACACCAACTCAGAATTTGGAACACTAATTTCTTATTGTGAACCTTTGTTAAATTGTTTTAATAGCTTTAAGGTTAGCTATATTAGGAGGCAAGCCAATTGTGTCGCTTTCACCCTTGCGAGGGCGTCACGATTTTATGCTAGCTCCATGGCTCATGATTTGATTCCAACCTGTATTGAGACTTTGCTTATTAATGAAATGATCTAAGTTTCTTCTTGTCAAAAAAAAAACTTAGTAATGTTTGAAAACTGAACCAAAGATATGCATAAAGCTTTATCACTATAATTTGACGCATTATCTAAACCAACAAAAAATTTGATGCATTATCTAAACCAACAAAAAATTGACGGGCCATTTTACAAAGAAAAAGATTCAAATAATTTTTTTTCTTATTATAAGTCTAATTTATAAAAATATCAATTACATTTGATTTAAAAGTATATTTTGCATTGGTCCCGTTTAATCCTTTTGATCTATTCTGATCTTGTAAGCACGCATAAGTCTTAGCAACTCGCCCAGGATGGGGCGCCCACGTACGTGAGAAGCACACATCAGTCTTAGCAGGTCGCCCAGGATGGGGAGCGCACGTGCGTGAGAAGCACGCATCAGTCTTAGCAGATCGCCCAGTATGGGGCGCCCACGTGCGTGAGAAGCACGCATAAGCCTTAGCAACTCGCCCATGAATCCTTGTCGCCCGTGTGCACATAGTAGGAGAGTGGCCGCCCAAAATTTTGACCGCCCGAGCGTGGAAGATCTCCGAGGAATTTTGAAAGAAAATAACTATTTGACAAGCGAACAGGGGAAGACCTCTCCTATACGCACACATACAATCCCGAAGTGTTAGAAATATTCAAAGCAGCACGGTGGCCCGATGGAACCACTAAGCACACCCCCCTACGCTGTTATCCTGAGCATCAAAAATTTACTAAGTGATAACTGGGGGGCACAGCATCAAGCCTACGCTCGCTCGGCGATCGACCTTGGCTTGGGGGGCAACTGTTCTGGGCTGGGCCAGTCGTCAGGCCCATCCCATTAGCGGATCAGCCCAATAGACCTATGGGCCTGCAGAATCAACGATCTTGATCACTTCACTCGAATCCGACGGCTCTCACGGACCTCTCAGTCACTATATATAGCACTAAGCACCAAGACTTCAGGTACATAGTCTATTCTAATTCTCATTCGATGTATACAGCTCGACCTAGCTGACTTGAGCGTCAGAGTGTTCTCGCAGGTACACCCCCCGCGCGCCCAGGCAAGAGCTCAACAGCACTAGGCCGACCGATTTTCTACAACATCAAAGGACCAGTCCCTTGACCAGCTCAACAGCCAGTCTCAAGGTACTGATCAAAAACTTAGTAATGTTTGAAAACTGAACCAAAGATATGCATAAAGCTTTATCACTATAACAACAATAATGTATTATTACTTGCATGTAACGCTCTAAATTGTACTTTTTTTAGTATATACATCCGTGAATATAATATTTGAAATTAAAAATTCATTATATTAATGGTTTTTTGTTATTGATCTATCAATACTTAATTTAACTATTGTACCACTCTAATTTGATGCATTATCTAAACCAGCAAAAAAATGACGGACCATTTTACAAAGAAAAAGATTCAAATAATTTTTTTTCTTATTATAAGTCTAATTTACAAAAATATCAATTACATTTGATTTAAAAGTATATTTTTGCATTGGTCCCGTTTAATCCTTTTGATCTATTCTGATATTTTTTTTTTGACAAATGATCTATTCTGATCTTGTAAGCGTGTTAATATACTTTTTTGACTAGTGGCCTTCAAAAACTACAAACTAATTGAACCTATTATTTATAGGCTAGGATGGTTCACATTCAAAAAAAAAATGCAAGAGTGAGTTTGGACTTATTAATTATATTATAAGACGTTCCACAATTAAAAAGAAAATTGTAAATGAATTTGTAGTTGAGAAGTTTTTATATATAGTAAGAAAAAGTGGTTGTAATTAATAAATGTCAAAGTAAAAGTTTGTGATTAAAATTTTGATTCAATGTTTGCAAATGTGAATACATTTTAAAAATATTTATATCTCAACAATATATATTATAATTAACAAGCAACTCTCCATTTGCGGAAAAAAGATTTTATTGTTCATTGTTTCCCTTAAAGGGAGTGCTTGATTTTAAAGTAATCAAATAAAATACAATATTTATAAATAGATTAATTTATCTTTAACTTATTATAAATTCTAATAATTAATGTCAACAGAGTGTACGTGTGAACCAAGTGGGTGTGGCACAAGTGGTAAGATAAGATATGTGTGTTATTATATATATATATATATATATATATATATATATATATATATATATATATATATAGATATATATTATCATCAGATCATGGTATTAAATAGGCCAATATAACCAAGTGGGTGTGGCACAAGTGGTAAGTTGCTTGGGCCCCTTAAGCATTTGGTCAGGGGTTCGATCCCTGACCGGTGTGTATGGAGAGACATCACTTAGGAGAGGTCAGCCATTAAATGAACTCCAGTACCTCGAGGGATTAGTCTCCACAGTCGCCATTGAGGATACACTGGTTTACCAAAAAAAAGAGTGTACGTGTGTTATTAAGTATACATATATGAATCTTTACTAGAAATACTTAAATGAAAAACCTAGTTGCACTTCTTGTCAACAGAAAAAGAAAAAACCTAGTGGCACTAAAAAGCTACAAATTAAAAAGAAAATTGTAAATGAATTTGTAGTTGAGAAGTTTTTCATATATAGTAAGAAAAAGTGGTTGTAATTAATAAATGTGAAAGTAAAAGTATGTGATTATAGATGCATTGGAATATTGGATGACCTATTAGACAGTATAGATCTCTATATAAACTCTTCCAGTATTTGAATGAAGTCACAAATTAAATATCTATCTACCAAAATTCTCTTCATCTTTATTAGACCTAATCAAAGTTAGTACAATTGTATTTTATTAGGAGCTTTTTCTGTTAGCATTTTTGTTATTATAGTTAACTAAATTCTGTTGTAATTAGCTGTTAGTTACCTGTAATTTGTTGTTAGTTAGCTATCAATTACTCTTGTTTGTACTGTACATATACCCTTCGCTTAGTTAATGAAAGCAGGTGATTCTCTTTTCTTCTCTATTCTCTGTGTGCAAATGTCAAAGTGTGCGTATCGCACACCTTAACATGGTATCAGAAGTTTAAGATCGCTTCCTATCTCATCCTCTTCGTTCACCATCAACCTCTCGCTCTCTCCGTTCAGTGATGACTACTCAGATGGACACCTCTGATCCGCTCTACATTCACCACACGGATAACCCTGGGTTGGTGCTCGTTTCGAAACCTCTCGACGGCACCAACTATCTCTCATGGCGTCGATCCATGATGCTAGCTCTCGACGGACGTAACAAGCTTGGCTTCGTCAACGGCACCATTGTTCAGCCAGATGCTACTGACACAGTCAAACTCTGGCAATGGAAACGTACCGATAGCATCGTCGCCTCCTGGATCTTGAATTCCCTCACAAAGGAAATCAGTGCCAGTGTGATTTACTCCAATTCTACTACTCTGATTTGGAACGATCTTGAAAAAAGATTCAATCTCAAGAACGGACCACGTATCTTTCAGCTAAGGAAGAATCTCGTCACCTGCATCCAAGGTAATGATTCGATTAGCATTTATTTCACTCGGTTCAAGGGAATTTGGGCGGAGTTTGTAACGACCAATATATTTAATTAAATTATTTAATTAAATATTTAGGTATTCAATTATTTAATTATTTATTTATTTGATTGGTGTAATTATATTAGCATTTGATTAAGGGGGTGTGTAAATAAATATTAGGGGATGGAGTTAGTGATCGGGCTTAAACTGGAGGAAGCCCGCGATCCAAGCCCAAGGTGTAGGCGCATGAGGGGAGTGTGGTGAGGGTTGGAGGCATTCGCATTTTTGAAAGGAAAAGAAAGAAAGACTTGCGAAATAGAGAGAGGAGAGGAGAGAAAGCGTTTCGCGCACAAGGGAGAAGAGGAGGGGAGGAGAGTTCGCGAATCAAGGAGAAGAGAAGAGGCGCCATTGTTGCCGACGTTCTGTAGGTGACTTTCTCAAGGGAAGTGGTGCTCTCCTAATATAAGGTAAGGGTGGGTCTTTCTTTATAATAGGGTTTATAATGGGATGTATGTGGGGTTAGGATCTATGTCACTCTTGGTTGTGATTTTTCGAGTGAATTGATGTTGTTTGTTATGTAAGAACATATTGATGATGATTTGATGCATGTTAGGTGCTTGTTGAAAGGTGGTTGACTTGTTAGTTGTATGAGGTGATTGGAGTGCACGTTAGGTGCTTGATAAAATGTGTATTTGATAATGATAGGACGAATATGTGGTGTTTGAAATTATTGTTGAGGGTTGAACACATGAAAATCTAGAATTAATTGGATTTAGGAGGAGCCTAGGCGCCAAGGGCGCCATTTTGTGTTGCTGCGTGCGCCCCTGTCTAAGTGCTGGCGCCAATGTTGCTGCCTGCGCCAGCTTTTGTGTTGCTGTTTCTTTCTAAGTGCTGGCGCCAATGTTGCTGCCTGCGCCAGTTTTTGTGTTGCTGTTTCTGTCTAAGTGCTGGCGCCAATGTTGCTGCCTGCGCCAGTTTTTGTGTTGCTGCCTGTTGTTAAGACTTTTGGCAAGTGTACCAAATGTCGCAAGTAATATAATTTAACGGTAAGAACCGGTCGATCCACAGGGATTGCGTTCAATTATCAATTAAGCAAGTTGTTAATTCTAAGTCGTGATACTTGTGATAGAATTGGTTTATTGTAACAACGAAATAGAAAGTGCAATAACATAAAGTAAGATAGAAGCGAATTGGGATCGACTCATCTCCCCTCTACTCTTATATGACCTTCAGCCACTCTCAACGTAATTATCCAAATTATCCGATTCAATTCACTAAATTAGGCTAAGAACAATCCCTTGTCTCAAAACCCCTATTACCCTAAGAGTTACCCTAATTCCTTAGGTGATTCATGCCAAAGGGTAAAGCATTAAGTTCAAGAAATAAAGAATTCACTCACACAAATTCTCACTCCTACGATCATCGATGGCGACCGAATGAAATAAGAATTCACGAAACCCAATTACATATTCCTATGATAATTCAAGTCGTGACCTAAGCCCCAATTTCCAGCAAACAACCCACATTCCTATGGTGATGATAAACCTAGATCGATACAAATATCATGTGTACTTGTAAAGCATTAAAAACATAAGGCATAGGCAATGGATAAAATGAATAAAAACTTGACTTGACCATAACAAAGCATTCATACAAGGGTTTATGGAAGAGTCATCTCTCCCAAATCAAAACTATCTAATTACATGGCATAAAAGGGATATGATTAAAGAGTAGAAGAAGATTACATAGAGATGGATCCATGAGAACCTCAAAACCCTTGTTCCCAAGGTGTTGGGAAGGCCCCAAAATCACCTCCAGCTGCTGCTCCAAACCCTAGAATCGTTTCCAAGCCGAAGAAGACATTCAGAAAACGCAAAACTGATATTTTAACCAAAGTTTCGGCCACGCATCGCGTCGCGATGGTGCCTGGTCGCGTCGCGACTTTCTCCAGAAAGTTTGGTCGTGGCGCGATCGTTCTGGTTGCTTGGTGCGAAGGCTGTCTAATCTTTTTCCTTTCTTCTTTTCTCAGTTTCGTCACTAGGCAAGTGTCTGGTTCGCTAGTAAACGCCACATCAAATTGAAGGTTTTTCAGACATTTTGTTACAGCTCCACACTTATTACAAAAAACTAAAATTATGCTAAAACCCTTAGCAATTGGCTGAATCAAACAATAAACCACCGACATTTTGGTTGCCAACTGAATGAACATCATCATATAATAATGACTCAACACAACCCCAAACTTAGATCATTGCTTGTCCTCAAGCAATTCACTCAATTCAGGCTGTGGCAATTTGTTATTCAGCTTCCACATCGTTCACATACCACAACTCCTTCAACACATCAGAAGATATCATCCAATCATAATATAGTAGCAAGACAATTGAATTGGAAAACACAATTAATAACGTCAGATAATTTCGAAATCTCATAGCAGCGGAAAAATAATCATCAAAACACGTCTTCACATTAAAGGGTCTTAAACCACAACTCGAAGTCTCAAATACATATTGATATCTAAATGAATAGCGTTTACGCCCCCCCCCCCCCCCCCCCCCCCGTGTTACATTTCAGAGCGACGACACGACCCGACAGAAGATAGGAAAGCCGGAGACCTTCACTCGCAGTTACCTGCAGCGTTGCCACGTAAGAGCAACATTCCAAGCAGAAGGGGTGAGCATTAACAGAAATAATAAGCAATGACAGCAGTAAATAAGTAGCAGGTAACTCACAGCAAGCACATAGAATTCAATGCATCATATCACGGCACAAGGCACAAACTCCATTAGTAAATAGATACCAACACTCGTTATAAATGGACTCATGAACGAATGCAACCCCTCTAGGCATATGCATGCGGTACCGATCTCGTAAAAGGCCACGACCGGCATACCACCAAAATAATCACGTGTTGTAGCATTACAGCTACCTCGAAGATGCATATGACAATGCGCCTCATGATTCATGCATAGATACACATACTCAGCATTTAATTAACAAATACCATACCACCAAAATTATTATCACACAGAAATACCACGTGTCGTAGCATCACAGCTACCTCGTAACTCTCACCTGTTTACAGCATCACAGCTGCCACATATCACCTGTACACATCACGCCAAACAGCGCGCACAACCAAAACACACACACAGCACAGAAATTGGCGCACAGCACCACCAGAGAACACCAGCACGACAGACACACGCAACACCACAAATTGGCGCACAGCACCACTAGACAATGCCTGAACTTACGCACTAGGCGTGCCCACACACAGGACACAAGGTCAGGAGCAGTATTTCTCAGCAACTGTGCACGAACTCCGAAAATTAATTTAGCATATCAAACGATGTCGGAGTTTTGCAAACGAATATCCTCTGGAAAGCTTGAGATGTCTAGTTTCTAGAAATAATTTTTATTTATCTGTTTAGGTACCCATATAGTACAGTTTTGCAAAATACCTCTCAGGGTACAGAAGTTCGACAGCTTCTGTTAGCTAAATTGTAACCCAGTTTTCTCTTTGAATTCTCAACCAAATGAAACGAAATCCGTGTCTAAATCGAAGCCCCGTGAGTCTGGTTTACAATGAGATAAAAATCATCCGAAACCGAGTTCGGTGGAAAGAGTTATGAACAAAACATTAAACCCATACCCCTACGGTTTCATGCAGTTTTTCATATTCTTTTACCCATTTTGTAAAAATGTTTTCTCTAGTTATACTGACTCAAATTTAGCAAAACCAGTGCCTAAAGTGAAGGAAATCGTGTCTACTTCCCAATGCAACAAACCCCACGCAATTCGGGCTAATAATGAAGTCACAATCACAGAAATACTGTACACCTATCAAAACGGCTTCAAAACGAAATTTCAGCACATCAATTCCCTCTTTGCACAACAACCACTAGAAACCAGGTTTTTAACGAATCCACATCACGATATGATCGACAACCACAACCCACCCGCCATTATCAAGAATCATCATCAACATCATATATCATCAAAATCAATCATCACATAAAGACAAACACCATTGAAGACTTAATAACAACACATCATGCGAAATAACAACAATAGCAACATCGCACCATCATCAATTTCAATCCAACATCGCAAATAATTCAACCAAACCCTAACTACCCATATACCCTCATCATAACCCATTATTAGTGTTAAAACCCACCCTTACCTGTATTGACGTAAGCTCCAAATTATGAAGAACGAGACACGAACACGAACTCACGAACACACGAACGGAACACGGCTTCCTCCTTGAAAGAAATCGCGCCTCTCCTTCTTCTCTCTTCTCTCCTAGCCGCGCACCACTCCCTCTCTTCTCACTCTCTCAATTTCGCACAATTGTGAAGAATGAGGAGAGTCGCAGTTACTTTAGGGTTTAAGCTGTGGGCCCTCTCGCGCTGGGCTCACAGTTACACCCTCTCATTTTCCCAAATCAACCCCTCCCTCGTCATATTATTTATTATTCTCTTAATTAATTCCTATTTCACCTCCAATTTATTTTTAGTAATTTAATTAATCAGTTAATTATTTTTGGGGCGTTACAACCCTCCCCCACTTAAATAATTTCGTCCTCGAAATTCTACGCTACCCACAAAACACAGATAACTAACACCAAATACAAACACAGCACGCAGCGAAAACATAAAAGGAAAAACTCACGACTCACCTGCCAAAACGAACACTTTTCCAGTAGACCTTTCTTTCTTTGGTTTCGGACACTGCGCACTAATGTGTCCTCCCTCTCCACAGTTGAAACAGAGTGCGTCCTTACGATCGCAGTCAGTTGCCATATGACCCTCCTTGCCACACTTAAAGCATCTTTTCACATCACCTGGACAGTTTGGACGCTTATGACCAGCCTTCCCACACCTATAACATACCACACTAGCAGCAGCATCTCCCCCACTTGTTCTCGTGTCGTCAGCGGCCTTCCGCTTCCCCTTTTCATTCGGGACATCGTACGGCTTACTACGATCCGAGGAATTCCTCTGCTTATCTCTCATGACCCTAGAATGGGCATTACTGTCTTCCTCAAATATCCTGCAGCTGTCAACTAGTTCAGAAAACACCCGGATCTTCTGGTACCCTATCGCTTTCTTAATGTCAGCCCGCAGTCCATTCTCAAACTTAATACATTTCGAAAATTCAGCAGCAGCTCCAACATAGTGCGGATAAAACTTGGATAACTCAGTGAACTTGGCAGCATACTCAGTCACTGACATACCACCCTGCTTCAGCTCCAAGAACTCAATTTCTTTCTTTCCGCGGACATCCTCAGGATAGTACTTTCTCAGAAATTCCCTGTTGAACACTTCCCAAGTGATCTCCTCATTTGCAGCCACCAACCTCTGCCTAGTCTCCAACCACCAGTCGTCAGCCTCCTCAGCTAACATGTTAGTACCATAGCGGACTTTCTGAGCTTCGGTGCAGTCCATCACCCTGAAAATCCTCTCCATTTCCTTCAGCCATGCTAACGCGCCATCAGGATCATACTTGCCCTTGAAAGTAGGAGGATTCTCCCTCTGAAAAGTGGCCAGACTGCGCGAACCAGCATCACCCTGTTGATTCTGAACAACCTGAGCCATAGCCTGCATAGCAGCAGCAAGTGCAGCATCGTTCCGTCCTGCCATTTCAACACTGCAACAGAAACAGAAATCAAAAACGAGTAACAAAACTCAAATGCTACTCAACTTGACGACTCGACCACCGGCCGGACAGACCGAACTGCTCTGATACCACTAATGTAACACCCTTTTCTAAACCTCATTTATTTTAAATAAAATCAGAGTTCTTCGCAATTTAACTTCGCCATATTGAAAAAGGCGTTACACTTTACTCTCAAAAACGATCTCAATTAATAACGTCAGATAATTTCGAAATCTCATAGCAGCGAAAAAATAATCATCAAAACACGTCTTCACATTAAAGGGTCTTAAACCACAACTCGAAGTCTCAAATACATATTGATATCTAAATGAATAGCGTTTACGCCCCCCCCCCCCGGTGTTACATTTCAGAGCGACGACACGACCCGACCGAAGGTAGGAAAGCCGGAGACCTTCACTCGCAGTTACCTGCAGCGTTGCCACGTAAGAGCAACATTCCAAGCAGAAGGGGTGAGTGTTACCAAGTGGCTTCAGTCTCAAGAGGGGGGGTGAATTGAGATTTAAAACTTTTCAGATCTTTTGAAAATGTTTTTCCCCTTTTCAATGACTTAGATCAATTTTCGCGCAGGTTAAGTGGAAGCGAAGGAATTAGAATATAAAGCAGTAAAGCAATATAATAGTAAAGCAGGAAAGCAGTAAAGCACGCAGAGATTTATCCTGGTTCGGTCACCTCCTAGTGACCTACGTCCAGTCCTCACACCCTTGTGAGATTTTCCACTAAAGCAACAACAAGGCTTACAGGTGCCTTGGAAAACCTTTACAGACTCAGGCACTCTCCTCCTAGGATACCCCACCTATAGAGAGCCCTCAGATCTAATATAACAATAACAAGAGATACCCCACCCCTGTTACAATCAACTGCCCTAGAAAGATACCCCACTTCCTAGTACATGCAGCTACCCTAGAGAGATACCCCACTCCCTAGAACAAAACACAACAATTAAATAATAAACAATTGTAAATGCAGAAATACCTCTAGTGTAGGCAGATATTACAACTTGAAGAATACAACCCCAACTAACTCTTAGCAACAGATCAGCTCAGACAGACCAACGGTACGTGACGAGCAAAAGTAAAAGCGTAAAGAGTTTTTCTCAAAAGTTCTCTGATTCGTGAAATGGGTTGTGTGAAAATGAACGTGAAGCATTGCCTATTTATAGGCTATGAGGAATTCATTTTTACGTTGAAAATGATGTAGGAATCGATTCTTTGTTAAAAAGTATTTGATCCAGGAATCGATTTATTTAGGTAAGGAATCGATTTTATCTTTGTTTGTAAAATATGGGAAATCGATTCTTGAGTGCCATGGAAAGCTAGGAATCGATTCTATACTTAGTGAAAATATGTGGGAATCGATTTTCAGCTTGCCTGAGACAAGTGGGAATCGATTCTCAGTTATGTGCAAAAGGTTGGGAATCGATTCTTCCCTTAAAAAAATATTTGGCTCAGAAATCGATTTGTGTATTATAAAACATGGCCTGACAATCGATTTCTATCTTTTCTAATTTGCCTGAAAATCGATTTTGCTATTTGTTTATGCATGAGGAAAATCGATTTTGTTATTTAAAAAGGTGATAAGAATGTTTACGTAAATATGCATGTACCTTAAAAAACTTTGTGAGTGTGTGAGACTTTGAGATACGAGCTGACCTTTTGAAAGAGCTTACACTTTTTCCTAGGACACACCCAAACCCTAAGGACTACCCTTATATTTAAGGACTACCCTTAAACTTGAATCTTCAGTTCTTGGCTTGCTTGTCTTGGATTGTGACTTTGACGTTTAGTCACTTTTATTGACTTTGACCGTCAATCTTACCTTTGCCTTTTTCATCATCAAAACACATCCTGCAATATCAGGTTACCTGCAACACAAGGTATCCACATTCTCCCCCTTTTTGATGATGACAAAACATTAACTCATCTCAAGGTGGGAGGTTAGTTCAAACAGATACGATACTCCCCCTATCATAATGCTCCCCCTGTTTTATTGACTGTATGCAAGTAAATGCAAATGCATGCTGAATATTAAAACCTTATTCTAAATATAAAAAGGACTCATATTAAGAACTCTATTCTTCTCCCCCTTTTTGTCATGATCAAAGAGGGCAACATGTAATAAAAGATGCGAATCTAACAGCATCAAGAGGAATCAATGATTCCAAGTTCTCTTCGTATGAAGAAAAAGTTTTCTTTTTGTAAAGGTTTTGTAAAAATATCAGCTAGCTGTTTTGCCGATTCCACAAATTCGATTACACAATCCCCTTTTTGGACATGATCTCTAAGAAAATGATGTCTTATCTCTATATGCTTGGTCCTAGAGTGTTGGACGGGGTTCTTTGTAAGGTTGATAGCGCTGGTATTGTCGCATTTTATAGGAATATGATCTAGATCTATACCATAGTCAAGAAGTTGTTGCTTCATCCAGAGGATTTGTGCACAACAACTCCCTGCTGCAACATATTCTGCTTCAGCAGTTGACAGTGCGACACTGACTTGTTTCTTACTGTGCCATGAGACTAATGCACTACCTAGTATGTGACATGTTCCACTAGTGCTTTTTCTATCCAACTTACATCCTGCAAAGTCAGAATCTGAATAACCAATAAGACTACATGTGGCACCTTTTGGGTACCATAGACCAACATTTTGAGTGCCTACCAGATATCTCATTATTCTTTTGACAGCTACTAAATGTGATTCTTTTGGATTTGCTTGATACCTAGCACACATGCAGACACTAAACATGATGTCCGGTCTACTAGCAGTTAAGTAGAGAAGAGAGCCAATCATACCTCGGTATTTGCTTAGTTCTACCGGTTTACCTTCTTCATCTTTGTCTAAGTAGCATGAGGTGCTCATTGGTGTGGACATTTCTTTTGCTTTGTCCATTTCGAACCTTTTGAGTAGTTCTTTGCAGTACTTTGATTGAGATATAAAAATGCCGTTGTTTGTTTGTTTTATTTGAAGCCCAAGGAAGAAGTTGAGTTCTCCCATCATTGACATTTCAAATTCATTCTGCATAATACTCGAAAATTCTTTGCAAAGCAATTCATTAGTAGCACCGAAAATAATATCAGCCACATAAATTTGCACGAGTAAGATGTCATCTTTTGACCTTTTTATAAAAAGTGTAGTGTCAACTTTTCCTCTTTGAAAATCATGATTGAGTAGAAATTTGCTCAATCTTTCGTACCAAGCTCTGGGAGCTTGCTTCAGACCATATAGAGCCTTTTTGAGTTTAAAAACATGGTCTGGTTTTTCGAAATTTTCAAAACCAGGAGGTTGTTCAACATATACTTCTTCTTGGATAAAACCATTTAAGAAAGCGCTCTTAACATCCATTTGATACAATTTAAAATCCATGATTGATGCAAAAGCAAGTAACATGCGAATAGCTTCTAATCTAGCTACAGGAGCATACGTTTCATCATAGTCTATTCCTTCTTCTTGATTATAACCTTTAGCAACTAGTCTGGCTTTGTTTCTAATTATTATACCTGATTCGTCTAGCTTGTTTTTAAACACCCATTTTGTGCCTATTATCTGGTGTTTATCAGGTCTAGGAACTAGATCCCACACTTCGTTTCTTTCAAACTGATTTAGCTCTTCTTGCATAGCAATAGTCCAATGTTCATCAACTACGGCTTCATCTATATTTCTAGGTTCAATTTGAGATACGAAAGCCATATGATTACATGCGTTTCGAAGAGAGTTACGAGTAGTTACCCCTTTTGTTACATCACCTATGACATTTTCAAGCGAGTGATCCCTTGGGATTCTCCATTCCTTGGGAAGTTCACTGCTTGATCCTTCTTCTGACTTCTCTTGAGGGGTGGTTTTTGTTTCTTCTTCTTTCTTCTTCTCACCTATCTCTAACTCTTCAGGTTCATCTGCAATATCAATAACCTTTCCCAGCCTTTTGGGGTTAGTTTCATCAAATGTAACATGTACAGATTCCTCAATTACCTCATTTCTTTTATTAAAAATTCTAAAGGCCTTGCTAGATAAAGAGTAACCAAGAAAAATTCCTTCATCAGCTTTAGCATCGAATTTACCTAGGTTGTCTTTTCCATTATTCAATACAAAGCATTTGCAACCAAAGGTGTGAAGGTGTGAAATATTTGGTTTTCTCCCCTTGTAAAGTTCATAGGGGGTTTTCTTTAAAATAGGCCTAATTAGAACTCTATTCATAACATAACAAGCAGTACTTACAGCATCCGCCCAAAAATATTTTGGGATGTCATGATCATTTAACATTGTTCTGGCAAGTTCCTCCAATGATCGATTTTTCCTTTCAACAACTCCATTTTGTTGAGGAGTTCTAGGTGCTGAGAAGTTGTGATTTATACCAAGTTCTTCACATAGGATT
This sequence comes from Astragalus membranaceus, assembly GCA_039519185.1. Taxonomy (NCBI): domain Eukaryota; kingdom Viridiplantae; phylum Streptophyta; class Magnoliopsida; order Fabales; family Fabaceae; genus Astragalus; species Astragalus membranaceus. The sequence continues at coordinate 173,829,164 of CM076848.1, read as the reverse complement.
TCGAATTTTTCATTTTCAAATTCTCCACCGTGATCAGATCGAATTGAGACAATCTTCAATTCTTTCTCATTTTGAATGCTACGAGCAAGCTTTTTGAATGCTCCAAAAGCTTCGCTCTTGTTTGCCAGAAAGAGAGTCCAGGTATACCTTGAATAGTCATCTACTATAACTAGAGCATAGTAATTTCCACCATAACTTTTTGTCCTTGAGGGACCAAATAGATCCATGTGTAACAGCTGCAAAGGTTTGTTAGTAGACACAATATTCTTTGATTTAAATGACACTTTTACTTGTTTACCCTTTTGGCATGCATCACACAATTTATCTTTTTCAAACTTGATATTAGGCAAACCACTAACTAGATCTTTAGACACTAGCTTGTTAAGATGATCCATATGAATATGAGCTGTCCTACGGTGCCATAACCAAGAGTTTTCTTCCTTACTAATGAGGCAACATGCATTATGTGATGAAACACTATCTAAACTCATCATGTATATGTTTTCTACTCTATTTCCTATCATTCTAACTTGTTTACTTTGTTTATCCTCAATGATGCATGAACCTGAGTCAAATATTACTCTATTTCCTTTATCACAAAGTTGGCTAATGCTTAAAAGATTATGTTTAAGACCTTCAACATAGAGCACATTATCAATAGTAGTAGATAAGTCTTTACCAACTTTACCTTCACCAAGGATTCTTCCTCTGTTATTGTCACCATAAGTCACATGACCGCTTGATCTGGGGGTAAGAGTTAGGAACTTTGTAATATCTCCAGTCATGTGCTTTGAGCATCCGCTGTCAAGGTACCAATCTGACCCCCGTACCTTGAAGCATACCTCGTTTTCATTCTCGCTTTCATGATCAGCCATTAATGCAACTTGAGCTTCTTCATCTTCTGATTCATCTGATGAGTCCATGCAGTTGTCTTCCCATGCGATGTAGGCTTTTCTTCCTTTGTTAATTTTGAATGCCTTCTTTTCAGATTTGGAGTCCTTTTTCTGTAGATTAGGACATTCCATTTTCATGTGCCCGGGTTTCCCGCATTCATAACAAGTAGGAGGACCGGATGTACTTTCTTTGCTGGAGAACTTTTTGGATTTGAAGTTCTTTCTTGGATAGTTGTTGCTTTTCATGAACCTTTTGAACTTCCGAACCATAAGAGCCATATTCTCTTCACTTTCATCAATTTCATCATCTGAGTTGTCACTATCATCAAATTGACTAGAACAAGATGCTTTTAGAGCCAAGCTTTTCTTTTTCTTATCTGTATTTTCATACTCAGCTAGACGAGTGAGTTCTAGTTCGTGCTCTTGAAGTTTACCAAACAGAGTAGCCATAGTCATAGTAGCTAAATTTCTTGATTCAGCTATAGCAGTAACCTTAGGTTGCCATTCTCTATTCAGACATCTCAGAACTTTGTTGATTAGATCCTCTGCAGGAAATGACTTACCCAACAAGCTTAACTGATTCACAATGTGAGTGAACCTTTTCTGCATTTCTGGTATTGTTTCACCTGTATTCATTCTAAATAATTCGTACTCTCTGATAAGAGTATTTGTTCTTGCCCTTTTCACTTCATTTGTACCCTCATGAGTAACTTGGAGATTATCCCACATTTCTTGGGCAGATTTACAGTTTGAAACTCGAAAAAATTCATCAGGACTTAAAGCAGAAGTAATAATATTTTTGGCACGTAAATTATGTTGCACTTTTCTTTTCTCATCATCAGACCATTCATTTCTACTCTTAATAGTAAGAATACCATCTACTAAGTGTGTGGGGACATAGGGTCCTTTTTCCACAGCATCCCAAACATCTAAGTCTACCCCTTCAATAAAGATTCTCATTCTTTCTTTCCAATATGCGTAATCTTTCCCGTTGAATCCCGGAGGACGGGTAAGAGAAGCACCCTCTTGCGTAGACCAACCCGAAGCCATTTCTCTTGAAGCTGCTAGGCCCTTTATACAAGAGTCTAGCTCTGATACCACTTGTTACCAAGTGGCTTCAGTCTCAAGAGGGGGGGTGAATTGAGATTTAAAACTTTTCAGATCTTTTGAAAATGTTTTTCCCCTTTTCAATGACTTAGATCAATTTTCGCGCAGGTTAAGTGGAAGCGAAGGAATTAGAATATAAAGCAGTAAAGCAATATAATAGTAAAGCAGGAAAGCAGTAAAGCACGCAGAGATTTATCCTGGTTCGGTCACCTCCTAGTGACCTACGTCCAGTCCTCACACCCTTGTGAGATTTTCCACTAAAGCAACAACAAGGCTTACAGGTGCCTTGGAAAACCTTTACAGACTCAGGCACTCTCCTCCTAGGATACCCCACCTATAGAGAGCCCTCAGATCTAATATAACAATAACAAGAGATACCCCACCCCTGTTACAATCAACTGCCCTAGAAAGATACCCCACTTCCTAGTACATGCAGCTACCCTAGAGAGATACCCCACTCCCTAGAACAAAACACAACAATTAAATAATAAACAATTGTAAATGCAGAAATACCTCTAGTGTAGGCAGATATTACAACTTGAAGAATACAACCCCAACTAACTCTTAGCAACAGATCAGCTCAGACAGACCAACGGTACGTGACGAGCAAAAGTAAAAGCGTAAAGAGTTTTTCTCAAAAGTTCTCTGATTCGTGAAATGGGTTGTGTGAAAATGAACGTGAAGCATTGCCTATTTATAGGCTATGAGGAATTCATTTTTACGTTGAAAATGATGTAGGAATCGATTCTTTGTTAAAAAGTATTTGATCCAGGAATCGATTTATTTAGGTAAGGAATCGATTTTATCTTTGTTTGTAAAATATGGGAAATCGATTCTTGAGTGCCATGGAAAGCTAGGAATCGATTCTATACTTAGTGAAAATATGTGGGAATCGATTTTCAGCTTGCCTGAGACAAGTGGGAATCGATTCTCAGTTATGTGCAAAAGGTTGGGAATCGATTCTTCCCTTAAAAAAATATTTGGCTCAGAAATCGATTTGTGTATTATAAAACATGGCCTGACAATCGATTTCTATCTTTTCTAATTTGCCTGAAAATCGATTTTGCTATTTGTTTATGCATGAGGAAAATCGATTTTGTTATTTAAAAAGGTGATAAGAATGTTTACGTAAATATGCATGTACCTTAAAAAACTTTGTGAGTGTGTGAGACTTTGAGATACGAGCTGACCTTTTGAAAGAGCTTACACTTTTTCCTAGGACACACCCAAACCCTAAGGACTACCCTTATATTTAAGGACTACCCTTAAACTTGAATCTTCAGTTCTTGGCTTGCTTGTCTTGGATTGTGACTTTGACGTTTAGTCACTTTTATTGACTTTGACCGTCAATCTTACCTTTGTCTTTTTCATCATCAAAACACATCCTGCAATATCAGGTTACCTGCAACACAAGGTATCCACAGTGAGCATTAACAGAAATAATAAGCAATGACAGCAGTAAATAAGTAGCAGGTAACTCACAGCAAGCACATAGAATTCAATGCATCATATCACGGCACAAGGCACAAACTCCATTAGTAAATAGATACCAACACTCGTTATAAATGGACTCATGAACGAATGCAACCCCTCTGGGCATATGCATGCGGTACCGATCTCGTAAAAGGCCACGACCGGCATACCACCAAAATAATCACGTGTTGTAGCATTACAGCTACCTCGAAGATGCATATGACAATGCGCCTCATGATTCATGCATAGATACACATACTCAGAGCATTTAATTAACAAATACCATACCACCAAAATTATTATCACACAGAAATACCACGTGTCGTAGCATCACAGCTACCTCGTAACTCTCACTTGTTTACAGCATCACAGCTGCCACATATCGCCTGTACACATCACGCCAAACAGCGCGCACAACCAAAACACACACACAGCACAGAAATTGGCACACAGCACCACCAGACAACACCAACACGACAGACACACGCAACACCACAAATTGGTGCACAACACCACTAGACAATGCCTGAACTTACGCACTAGGCGCGCCCACACACAGGACACAAGGGCAGCGACAATAACCAGGACAACGTCCTATTCGTTCGACCATTTTACTAAACAGCTAAGGAGCAGTATTTCTCAGCAACTGTGCACGAACTCCGACAATTAATTTAGCATATCAAACGATGTCGGAATTTTGCAAACGAATATCCTCTGGCAAGCTTGAGATGTCTAGTTTCTAGAAATAATTTTTATTTATTTGTTTAGGTACCCAAATAGTACAGTTTTGCAAAATACCTCTCAGGGTACAGAAGTTCGACCGCTTCTGTTAGCTAAATTGTAACCCAGTTTTCTCTTTGAATTCTCAATCAAATGAAACGAAATCCGTGTCTAAATCGAAGCCCCGTGAGTCTGGTTTACAATGAGATAAAAATCATCCGAAACCGAGTTCGGTGGAAAGAGTTATGAACAAAACATTGAACCCATACCCCTACGGTTTCATGCAGTTTTTCATATTCTTTTACCCATTTTGTAAAAATGTTTTCTCCAGTTATACTGACTCAAATTTAGCGAAACCAGTGCCTAAAGTGAAGGAAATCGTGTCTACTTCCCAATGCAACAAGCCCCACGCAATTCGGGCCAATAATGAAGTCACAATCACAGAAATACTGGACACCTATCAAAACGGCTTCAAAACGAAATTTCAGCACATCAATTCCCTCTTTGCACAACAACCACTAGAAACCAGGTTTTTAACGAATCCACATCACGATATGATCGACAACCACAACCCACCCGCCATTATCAAGAATCATCATCAACATCATATATCATCAAAATCAATCATCACATAAAGACAAACACCATTGAAGACTTAATAACAACACATCATGCGAAATAACAACAATAGCAACATCGCACCATCATCAATTTCAATCCAACATCGCAAATAATTCAACCAAACCCTAACTACCCATATACCCTCATCATAACCCATTATTAGTGTTAAAACCCACCCTTACCTCTATTGACGTAAGCTCCAAATTATGAAGAACGAGACACGAACACGAACACGCGAACGGAACACGGCTTCCTCCTTGAAAGAAATCGCGCCTCTCCTTCTTCTCTCTTCTCTCCTAGCCGCGCACCACTCCCTCTCTTCTCACTCTCTCAATTTCGCACAATTGTGAAGAATGAGGAGAGTCGCAGTTACTTTAGGGTTTAAGCTGTGGGCCCTCCCGCGCTGGGCTCATAGTTACACCCTCTCATTTTCCCAAATCAACCCCTCCCTCGTCATATTATTTATTATTCTCTTAATTAATTCCTATTTCACCTCCAATTTATTTTTAATAATTTAATTAATCAGTTAATTATTTTTGGGGCGTTACAACCCTCCCCACTTAAATAATTTCGTCCTCGAAATTCTACGCTACCCACAAAACACAGATAACTAACACCAAATACAAACACAGCACGCAGCGAAAACATAAAAGGAAAAACTCACGACTCACCTGCCAAAACGAACACTTTTCCAGTAGACCTTTCTTTCTTTGGTTTCGGACACTGCGCACTAATGTGTCCTCCCTCTCCACAGTTGAAACAGAGTGCGTCCTTACGATCGCAGTCAGTTGCCATATGACCCTCCTTGCCACACTTAAAGCATCTCTTCACATCACCTGGACAGTCTGGACGCTTATGACCAGCCTTCCCACACCTATAACATACCACACTAGCAGCAGCATCTCCCCCACTTGTTCTCGTGTCGTCAGCGGCCTTCCGCTTCCCCTTTTCATTCGGGACATCGTACGGCTTACTACGATCCGAGGAATTCCTCTGCTTATCTCTCATGACCCTAGAATGGGTGTGGATACCTGTGTTGCAGGTTATCTAATATTGCAGGATTAGTTTTGATGATGAAAAAGACAAAGCCAAGTTGATGGCCAAAGGAATGAGAGTGTCAAAGCAAAGCTGATAAAAAGTATCATATATTCAAAAGTCACAATCCAAGACAATCAAGCTCAAGAATTTAAGTTTCAAGATATAAGGGTAGTCCTTATAAATAAGGGTAGTCCTTAGGGTCTTGGGTGAGTCTTAGGATAAATGTAAGCTCTTACAAAGGTCAGCTCATCTCGCAAAGTCTCTCGTCCCAAAGCTTTCTCAAAATGCATGCATGCATACGTAAACATAAAAAGGTTTTTGAGAAACTATAAAATCGATTCACACTATTTTTTATCAAATATCAAAATCGATTTTTAACTCAATATGAAAGCATACAATCGATTCATATTATTTTTACTAAGTATATAAATCGATTCATAAACTATTTTTTCAAAGCATAGAAACAATTCATATTGTTTTTATTAAAAGCAAAGAAATCGATTTCCAAGTATTTTCCTAAAGATAAGAATCGATTCCTATATTGTTTCAAAGATAAAGAATCGATTCCTAGTATTTCTCTAAAGCTCAAAATCGATTTCCTAAATCAATGGTTAAGCACAGAATCGATTCCTTGCTTCCTTATTTAAATAAGAATCGATTTCAACCTTCTTCTTTAAATCTATATAATCGATTCCTAGCTTGCCTGTAAGCCAATAATCGATTGCCATCCATTTTACAAACAAATCAGAATCGATTCCTAGATCAGATCAAGCAAATGAATCGATTCCTAGATCCTTTCCAATTAACAAAGAATCGATTCTTTTAAACATTTTCAACGTGAGATCTGGATTTTCAAAATCTATAAATAGAGGCTTCACCACCTCCATTTATCAACCAACCCATTCTCACGATCTATCACTTCTGAAAAACTCTTATATTTTATTTGTGTTCTTTTCGCACCGCTGGTCCGTCAAGAGCTGATCCTACGTTAAGAGTTAGTTGGGGTTGTGTCCTTCAAGTTGTAATATCTGCCTACACTAAGAGGTATTTCTGTATTTAAATTACTGTTATATTGTTGTTATAATTTGTACTAGAGAGTGGGGTATCTCTCTAGGGGTAGCTGCATGTACTAGGAAGTGGGGTATCTTTCTAGGGCAGTTGATTGTAACAGGGGTGGGGTATCTCTTGTTATTGTTATATTAGATCTGAGGGCTCTCTATAGGTGGGGTATCCTAGGAGGAGAGTGCCTGAGTCTGTAAAGGTTCTCCAAGGCACCTGTAAGCCTTGTTGTGTTAGTGGAAAATCTCACAAGGGTGTGAGGACTGGACGTAGGTCACTAGGAGGTGACCGAACCAGGATAAATCTCTGTGTGCTTTACTGCTTTCCTGCTTTTCTGTTATTCTACTTTACTGCTTTATATTCTAATTCCTTCGCTTCCACTTAACCTGCGCGAAAATTGATCTAAGTCATTGAAAAGGGGAAAAACGTTTTCGAAAGATCTGAAAAGTTTTAAATCTCAATTCACCCCCCCTCTTGAGACTGAAGCCACTTGGTAACAAGTGGTATCAGAGCTAGACTCTTGTATAAAGAGCTTAGCCGCTTCAAGAGAAATGGCTTCAGGTTGGTATACGCAAGAGGGTGCATCTCTTTTCCGTCCTCCGGGATTCAACGGAGAAGACTATGCATATTGGAAAGAAAGAATGAGAATTTTTATTGAAGGGGTAGACTTAGATGTTTGGGATGCTGTGGAAAAAGGACCTTTCGTCCCCACACACATAGTAGATGGTATTCTTAGAATAAAAAGTAGAAATGAATGGTCTGATGATGAGAAAAGAAAAGTGCAACTTAATTTACGCGCTAAAAATATTATTACTTCTGCTTTGAGTGCTGATGAATTTTTTCGAGTTTCAAACTGTAAATCTGCCCAAGAAATGTGGGATAATCTTCAAGTTACTCATGAGGGTACAAGTGAAGTGAAAAGGGCAAGAATAAATACTCTTACCAGAGAGTACGAATTGTTTAGAATGAATACAGGTGAAACAATATCAGAGATGCAGAAAAGGTTCACTCACATAGTGAACAAATTGGGTTCATTAGGAAAATCATTTCCTCCCGAAGACTTGATCAACAAAGTGCTAAGATGCCTAAACCGAGAATGGCAACCAAAGGTAACTGCTATAACTGAATCAAGAAACCTAACTACCATGTCTCTTGCCACTCTGTTTGGGAAACTACTAGAGCACGAGTTAGAACTCACTCGTCTAGCAGAGAATGAAGGAAAAGTCAAGAAAAAGAAAAACCTAGCTTTTAAAGTTTCAAGTTCAAGTTCATCCGACGACAGTGATGACTCGCAAAGTGAAAGTGATGAAGAGGATGAGAATATAGACCTAATGGTAAGAGAATTCAAAAGGTTCATAAGGAGGTCTCTAGAAAAGAATTCTCCAACCAAAGAAGTCTCATGCAAACAAAACTACTTAAGTCCTTTAACCTGCTACGAATGTGGGAAACCCGGTCACATAAAATTGGAATGCCCAAAATTACAAAGAAAACGACCAAGAGATGAGAAAAAGGGATCCAAAGGAAAAAGGAGTAGAAAAGCCTACACAGCATGGGAAAACAGGAACTCATCAGATAGCTCAGAAAGTGAAAAAGATCAAGTTGCTCTCATGGCCGACCACGACAGCGAAAGTGAAACTGAGGTATATTCTAACTCTGAATCTTTACAAGATGCCTATGATGAATTATATGAAGCATTTACTGAATTACATGATAAATCATTAAAATTAGCTAAAGCGTTAGACAGATCCAAGAAAGCTATCACTCATCTGGAAAAAGACATCACTTCTTTAAACAAAGAAATAGTAGAACTTAGAAAAGAAAATGATAGTCTTGCATGCTTTAAAGAAAACCATACATGTGATAAATGTGTTGAAAGCAAAAAGAAAGTTCATGAACTAGAGTTGACTATTGAAAAACTATCTAGAATCAAAACCATAGAAAAGCATGTTCATTACAAATCTAATTTTTCCACTAGACCATACATTAAATGTTATTATTGTGGTAAACCTGGACATACAGCTTCTGTTTGCAGGGCAAGAGGTAAACAAAATATGAAAAAGGTGTGGGTTCCCAAAGGAACCATACCAAACACTAACCCACAAGGACCCAAAGAGATTTGGGTACCTAGAACCTTGTTTTAGATCATTGCAGGTACGCTGCAAGGTATGGGGACATGTGGATACCTTGACAGCAAAGACTCAAAGCACATGACCGGAAACGCAATAAAGTTATCAACTCTCACCTCGGAGAAAAATCTGTCATGTGACTTGTGATGAATAGAGGGAGAATCACTGGTAAAGGTTAGAAAAGTCTTATTCACCTCTAAACTGAAAATGTGCTTAAATCATAGTTTACTTAGTCAAACATGTGACTTGTGAAACAATTTGATCTCTAAACCGCATTTCATGCATCTCTAAGGGAACATTTTTTCAAGGCATGAAAACAAATAAAGTATTCTGATCATCTAAAACTGAGCATGTAGAATTATCACATCACCTTCTTAGAGGTTATGGTTAGAAAGGCGATAGTGTGATTGAGTTAGTTGAATCGTCAAAATCAGCTAGTTGATATTTTCACAAATCCATTGCAAAAGAAAACCTGGTTCTTTATTTACTCAAATGAATTTTTCAATAAAATATTCTTCAAGTGATCTTTTAAAATATTTAAGAGAATTTGTGACTTACGAATTTCTGCGTGCTCAAAAAGCGTTTTATAAAGCAGCTGAAATGCTACCTTTTCCCGAAATCCATTTTCCCCTGTCACAATAAATTGCTGGCTTTGGCATTAAAATTCAGAATACATACTCACAATCGTTGCTCAACTAAAATAATTTTTCTCCCATATTCTGGCTGCCATCACCAACTTTCAAACTAAGCAGCATGAAATGTATAAAGCTTAAAACAACTGCTTCACAGATTTTTGAGACTCATAATTAGCTTTTGCCTGTGTTTGATAAAATATTCTCTTCGTGGCCTCAAATATGTTTTCCTTCAAGTTTTGATGATCACTTACAAATCAGCAATGGCTCTTTTATCTTGTCAAATAGCTGTGATATTCGATTCGCAAACTTTATCATATATTGACCCTCTTTGATCATGACAAAAAGGGGGAGAGAAATATAGGGTTGCATATGAGCATATAGAACTTGCATATTATGCATCTAGTCAATAAGTCAGGGGGAGCATCATGATAGGGGGAGCATCATATATATATTATCTGTTTGAACTAACCTCCCACCTTGAGATGAGTAAATGTTTTGTCATCATCAAAAAGGGGGAGAATGTGGATACCTGTGTTGCAGGTTATCTAATATTGCAGGATTAGTTTTGATGATGAAAAAGACAAAGCCAAGTTGATGGCCAAAGGAATGAGAGTGTCAAAGCAAAGCTGATAAAAAGTATCATATATTCAAAAGTCACAATCCAAGACAATCAAGCTCAAGAATTTAAGTTTCAAGATATAAGGGTAGTCCTTATAAATAAGGGTAGTCCTTAGGGTCTTGGGTGAGTCTTAGGATAAATGTAAGCTCTTACAAAGGTCAGCTCATCTCGCAAAGTCTCTCGTCCCAAAGCTTTCTCAAAATGCATGCATGCATACGTAAACATAAAAAGGTTTTTGAGAAACTATAAAATAGATTCACACTATTTTTTATCAAATATCAAAATCGATTTTTAACTCAATATGAAAGCATACAATCGATTCATATTATTTTTACTAAGTATATAAATCGATTCATAAACTATTTTTTCAAAGCATAGAAACAATTCATATTGTTTTTATTAAAAGCAAAGAAATCGATTTCCAACTATTTTCCTAAAGATAAGAATCGATTCCTATATTGTTTCAAAGATAAAGAATCGATTCCTAGTATTTCTCTAAAGCTCAAAATCGATTTCCTAAATCAATGGTTAAGCACAGAATCGATTCCTTGCTTCCTTATTTAAATAAGAATCGATTTCAACCTTCTTCTTTAAATCTATATAATCGATTCCTAGCTTGCCTGTAAGCCAATAATCGATTGCCATCCATTTTACAAACAAATCAGAATCGATTCCTAGATCAGATCAAGCAAATGAATCGATTCCTAGATCCTTTCCAATTAACAAAGAATCGATTCTTTTAAACATTTTCAACGTGAGATCTGGATTTTCAAAATCTATAAATAGAGGCTTCACCACCTCCATTTATCAACCAACCCATTCTCACGATCTATCACTTCTGAAAAACTCTTATATTTTATTTGTGTTCTTTTCGCACCGCTGGTCCGTCAAGAGCTGATCCTACGTTAAGAGTTAGTTGGGGTTGTGTCCTTCAAGTTGTAATATCTGCCTACACTAAGAGGTATTTCTGTATTTAAATTACTGTTATATTGTTGTTATAATTTGTACTAGAGAGTGGGGTATCTCTCTAGGGGTAGCTGCATGTACTAGGAAGTGGGGTATCTTTCTAGGGCAGTTGATTGTAACAGGGGTGGGGTATCTCTTGTTATTGTTATATTAGATCTGAGGGCTCTCTATAGGTGGGGTATCCTAGGAGGAGAGTGCCTGAGTCTGTAAAGGTTCTCCAAGGCACCTGTAAGCCTTGTTGTGTTAGTGGAAAATCTCACAAGGGTGTGAGGACTGGACGTAGGTCACTAGGAGGTGACCGAACCAGGATAAATCTCTGTGTGCTTTACTGCTTTCCTGCTTTTCTGTTATTCTACTTTACTGCTTTATATTCTAATTCCTTCGCTTCCACTTAACCTGCGCGAAAATTGATCTAAGTCATTGAAAAGGGGAAAAACGTTTTCGAAAGATCTGAAAAGTTTTAAATCTCAATTCACCCCCCCTCTTGAGACTGAAGCCACTTGGTAACAATGGGCATTACTGTCTTCCTCAAATATCCTGCAGCTGTCAACTAGTTCAGAAAACACCCGGATCTTCTGGTACCCTATCGCTTTCTTAATGTCAGCCCGCAGTCCATTCTCAAACTTAATACATTTCGAAAATTCAGCAGCAGCTCCAACATAGTGCGGATAAAACTTGGATAACTCAGTGAACTTGGCAGCATACTCAGTCACTGACATACCACCCTGCTTCAGCTCCAAGAACTCAATTTCTTTCTTTCCGCGGACATCCTCAGGATAGTACTTTCTCAGAAATTCCCTGTTGAACACTTCCCAAGTGATCTCCTCATTTGCAGCCACCAACCTCTGCCTAGTCTCCAACCACCAGTCGTCAGCCTCCTCAGCTAACATGTTAGTACCATAGCGGACTTTCTGAGCTTCGGTGCAGTCCATCACCCTGAAAATCCTCTCCATTTCCTTCAGCCATGCTAACGCGCCATCAGGATCATACTTGCCCTTGAAAGTAGGAGGATTCTCCCTCTGAAAAGTGGCCAGACTGCGCGAACCAGCATCACCCTGTTGATTCTGAACAACCTGAGCCATAGCCTGCATAGCAGCAGCAAGTGCAGCATCGTTCCGTCCTGCCATTTCAACACTGCAACAGAAACAGAAATCAAAAACGAGTAACAAAACTCAAATGCTACTCAACTTGACGACTCGACCACCGGCCGGACAGACCGAACTGCTCTGATACCACTAATGTAACACCCTTTTCTAAACCTCATTTATTTTAAATAAAATCAGAGTTCTTCGCAATTTAACTTCGCCATATTGAAAAAGGCGTTACACTTTACTCTCAAAAACGATCTCAATTAATAACGTCAGATAATTTCGAAATCTCATAGCAGCGAAAAAATAATCATCAAAACACGTCTTCACATTAAAGGGTCTTAAACCACAACTCGAAGTCTCAAATACATATTGATATCTAAATGAATAGCGTTTACGCCCCCCCCCCCCCCCCCCCCGGTGTTACATTTCAGAGCGACGACACGACCCGACCGAAGGTAGGAAAGCCGGAGACCTTCACTCGCAGTTACCTGCAGCGTTGCCACGTAAGAGCAACATTACAAGCAGAAGGGGTGAGCATTAACAGAAATAATAAGCAATGACAGCAGTAAATAAGTAGCAGGTAACTCACAGCAAGCACATAGAATTCAATGCATCATATCACGGCACAAGGCACAAACTCCATTAGTAAATAGATACCAACACTCGTTATAAATGGACTCATGAACGAATGCAACCCCTCTGGGCATATGCATGCGGTACCGATCTCGTAAAAGGCCACGACCGGCATACCACCAAAATAATCACGTGTTGTAGCATTACAGCTACCTCGAAGATGCATATGACAATGCGCCTCATGATTCATGCATAGATACACATACTCAGAGCATTTAATTAACAAATACCATACCACCAAAATTATTATCACACAGAAATACCACGTGTCGTAGCATCACAGCTACCTCGTAACTCTCACTTGTTTACAGCATCACAGATGCCACATATCACCTGTACACATCACGCCAAACAGCGCGCACAACCAAAACACACACACAGCACAGAAATTGGCACACAGCACCACCAGACAACACCAACACGACAGACACACGCAACACCACAAATTGGTGCACAACACCACTAGACAATGCCTGAACTTACGCACTAGGCGCGCCCACACACAGGACACAAGGGCAGCGACAATAACCAGGACAACGTCCTATTCGTTCGACCATTTTACTAAACAGCTAAGGAGCAGTATTTCTCAGCAACTGTGCACGAACTCCGACAATTAATTTAGCATATCAAACGATGTCGGAATTTTGCAAACGAATATCCTCTGGAAAGCTTGAGATGTCTAGTTTCTAGAAATAATTTTTATTTATTTGTTTAGGTACCCAAATAGTACAGTTTTGCAAAATACCTCTCAGGGTACAGAAGTTCGACCGCTTCTGTTAGCTAAATTGTAACCCAGTTTTCTCTTTGAATTCTCAATCAAATGAAACGAAATCCGTGTCTAAATCGAAGCCCCGTGAGTCTGGTTTACAATGAGATAAAAATCATCCGAAACCGAGTTCGGTGGAAAGAGTTATGAACAAAACATTGAACCCATACCCCTACGGTTTCATGCATGCAGTTTTTCATATTCTTTTACCCATTTTGTAAAAATGTTTTCTCCAGTTATACTGACTCAAATTTAGCGAAACCAGTGCCTAAAGTGAAGGAAATCGTGTCTACTTCCCAATGCAACAAGCCCCACGCAATTCGGGCCAATAATGAAGTCACAATCACAGAAATACTGGACACCTATCAAAACGGCTTCAAAACGAAATTTCAGCACATCAATTCCCTCTTTGCACAACAACCACTAGAAACCAGGTTTTTAACGAATCCACATCACGATATGATCGACAACCACAACCCACCCGCCATTATCAAGAATCATCATCAACATCATATATCATCAAAATCAATCATCACATAAAGACAAACACCATTGAAGACTTAATAACAACACATCATGCGAAATAACAACAATAGCAACATCGCACCATCATCAATTTCAATCCAACATCGCAAATAATTCAACCAAACCCTAACTACCCATATACCCTCATCATAACCCATTATTAGTGTTAAAACCCACCCTTACCTCTATTGACGTAAGCTCCAAATTATGAAGAACGAGACACGAACACGAACACGCGAACGGAACACGGCTTCCTCCTTGAAAGAAATCGCGCCTCTCCTTCTTCTCTCTTCTCTCCTAGCCGCGCACCACTCCCTCTCTTCTCACTCTCTCAATTTCGCACAATTGTGAAGAATGAGGAGAGTCGCAGTTACTTTAGGGTTTAAGCTGTGGGCCCTCCCGCGCTGGGCTCATAGTTACACCCTCTCATTTTCCCAAATCAACCCCTCCCTCGTCATATTATTTATTATTCTCTTAATTAATTCCTATTTCACCTCCAATTTATTTTTAATAATTTAATTAATCAGTTAATTTTTTTTGGGGCGTTACAACCCTCCCCCACTTAAATAATTTCGTCCTCGAAATTCTACGTGTAACATCCCTAATTTTTAAAGACTCGTACTACGATGCCTAAGACCGAGTAATTATTTGTGGGAATAATTGGTCGTGTCTCGGGGATTAATAGTCGAGGAAAAGTCCAAAGAAATCCTGCTCTACATTTAATTGTGGCTTAGTCATAATTTAATTGAGCAATTCAGCTAAAGGGTAAAATCGTCATTTCGCCTCACATCAAAGATTTGTCAATTGAACGAAATGATTAATCGCAACTCGAGAGAGAGGTAGTCGAGAAACCTTTGCCGAGTAGAAAACCATATGATTATTGGGGTTTTAGCATCAAAAACATTGACTTAATGGGCCAAGGGCATTTTGGTCCTTTCACAGCCACTTATACCCTCAACCCAAATGACCTCAGCTGAACCCAACTTATCTCCTCATTTTCAGTTCAGCAAGGAAAATCAAAAACTGAAATAGAGGGGGGGGAAGGAAGGAGGAGGGGCGTGAGGAAGGAGGAGGAAAGTGAAGAGCTTCATCAAAATTCTGGTTGCATGTAAGATGTTGCTCTCCCATTCCAATCCTTTTTCTATTCTCCTTCCAATGAAATCCATTTCAGCCACTGATTTGTTCTCCATCCCTTGATCTCCATTTTCGAATTCAATAAGCCAAGTACAGTTCCAGCTACAAGAAGCTTTGCATGTTCTTCCTAACTATTGAAGAAGAAGCCTTGGTGTCTACACTTCGAATCTGGGGGAAACTCAGACTTGGATTGCTGCTGTTCAGCTGTTGTAGTAAAAGGATAACTGCTGTGTTGGATTGTGTTAGTATCTTTCGGTATTAATTCGTAGTTACAAGAGTTTGAGGTTGATGATGCAAGTTCAACAAATTTCTGGGTAAAAACCCGTATGGTATACCTTCATTCTTTTCATCGTATCTCCCTGTACACTACTCCGATGATCGTGATTCTTGTCCCTCTGGAAACTAGACAAAAAGTTCTTCATTTTGGGCACAAGAACCGTATGATTTCAGGGAGAAATGAGAGAGATATCCGGTTCACAAGTTTCGGTTTCAGATTCAAACACTGTCCTGAACCAGTCATCTTGTTTCGGTGATATCCTCCCAAACCTCTGGATGCATGCGTGTGAAAATTTGATCATCAGAAAGAAGACAAAATTATCTTCAAAATGGGCACTGATTTGAGTAGATTTGGTTACGGATTGACTGAGATAACTCTGTTTCAAAACTGCTCCTTGATTCTGGAAATTTGAAATAAATCTGGAAATAACGGTTCGTTGGATTAAGGGTTCGGTTCGTCATAAGTCTCGAGGGTCATCAACTCAAGTACCGGATGAGTGTTCAGTAGCAAGAATTTGATCGAGTTACTGGTGGTGCATGTGGGACCCATCGAGTCCAGATGCGGAGGCACTAGGAGCGTGTACGTGACTACGGGGATTGTTCGAGTGGTTACAATCCGGTCGGCCGTGTTTCGACGCGATTTCTCGGCGATCGTCAACCGGGTGAGTTCTACTCACGATTAGGGGAATAAATTGAATGTTTTGAACCTTTGGTATATTCTGAAATTTTTCTGGAAACCGAGTCTTTAAAGTTTTTGAAACAAATTCTGAGTTTTGGAAAAATTGACATTTTACGGTTTTGAAAATCATAAGCGAATTGAAATGATTTTTGACAACGATTTTGCATTTGAAATGTACTCTGGAATATTGCCAATTTTCTGGGTTTCAGGTGGAACGGAAATTAGGAATCGAACCGAGAGCGAACGGAGAGCGAAAGTGAGAAAGTTGTGAGTTGATCATCAGATTGGCAGTTCTGTCAACTCGCGCGCCACTCGCGCATGACTCGCGCGCCGCGCGCCACTGTGAAATTGGTTCTGTCAACTCGCGCGCCACTCGCGCATGAGTCGCGCGCCGCGCGCCACTGTTCATTTCTGATGCGTGACTCCGTTTTTCTCGTTTCAACGCTCCGTTCAATCCCGAACCTTTCCTAATCCCTTCCTCAAACAATTTTAAGGCTACCAACCTATTGAAAACATAATTTCAAACCGTTCAAACTATGTTTTTGAAAAAGAGTCTTGAAACCTATTTGGTCGAGAACGAAAACCCTAGATTACGTGTGAGCACACCGAGTAATGGTTGGGCTGAACTTATATATGGATATAAGACCTGGAATTGATTATAATTCTGGAAGTTAATAGAATGCTTCATAAACGGACTATGAAATGAAATGGAATATGTATCATAAGCTTATGTTTGATCCTTTGGTGATCGTTGATATGTATTGTCGTATATATCGTTCGTTGGGTGACGACCTGACAAGTAGTATACTAGAGAGGGTAGTCATGACCCCTTATCTAGGCCCTGTATGTGTTTTGGCGTGGTCAACTCACGGGTTTCCGGTATGAGTGGAGTTTCGCAACCGGATTATACTAAACAAATTAATTAAATGATTGTATGCCGGGATGAGTGGAGTTTCGCCGTCGGTTTACACTAATCAACAAATATAATCTCCGGTATTCGTGGTTATTCACAACCGGCTGTCCCTCATAAAACATAAAGACTTGTTTGATTAGACTCGATTTGTTGAGAATTGTGGCAAGGTTCACGATCAACAATTCGCTGTAACATGTTCGTTATCAATATGATTGTTAACGGTTTAATATTGAACCGAGTGTCGGTGAGGGGGCACGGTAGGACTCACTGAGACAAGTTGTCTCACCCAATCCATATTTGTTGTTTTTACAGAGAACAGGTTATAAGGACAGCTGGCGGCACAGTTGGTCGTCGGGTTCGAGGAGAAGATCGAAGATTGAATTACTTTCAGTTGTCCTTGTTCTTCTGTAGTTGTATCTGTATTCGGTCGTACGACTCGAGCTTGTATTATTTTATTTATTAGTTTCCGCTGTTTCTTGTAAAGATGTGTATCTGAACAGGAATTTTTATACTCTGATTTATACCAAATTGTATATTTAGGTGTTTCTTTGCTAAAGAAATACCGGGGTGTTACACTACGCTACCCACAAAACACAGATAACTAACACCAAATACAAACACAGCACGCAGCGAAAACATAAAACGAAAAACTCACGACTCACCTGCCAAAACGAACACTTTTCCGGTAGACCTTTCTTTCTTTGGTTTCGGACACTGCGCACTAATGTGTCCTCCTCTCTCCACAGTTGAAACAGAGTGCGTCCTTACGATCGCAGTCAGTTGCCATATGACCCTCCTTGCCACACTTAAAGCATCTCTTCACATCACCTGGACAGTCTGGACGCTTATGACCAGCCTTCCCACACCTATAACATACCACACTAGCAGCAGCATCTCCCCCACTTGTTCTCGTGTCGTCAGCGGCCTTCCGCTTCCCCTTTTCATTCGGGACATCGTACGGCTTACTACGATCCGAGGAATTCCTCTGCTTATCTCTCATGACCCTAGAATGGGCATTACTGTCTTCCTCAAATATCCTGCAGCTGTCAACTAGTTCAGAAAACACCCGGATCTTCTGGTACCCTATCGCTTTCTTAATGTCAGCCCGCAGTCCATTCTCAAACTTAATACATTTCGAAAATTCAGCAGCAGCTCCAACATAGTGCGAATAAAACTTGGATAACTCAGTGAACTTGGCAGCATACTCAGTCACTGACATACCTCGTAACTTTCACCTGTTTACAGCATCACAGCTGCCACATATCACCTGTACACATCACGCCAAACAGCGCGCACAACCAAAACACACACACAGCACAGAAATTGGCACACAGCACCACCAGACAACACCAACACGACAGACACACGCAACACCACAAATTGGTGCACAGCACCACTAGACAATGCCTGAACTTACGCACTAGGCGCGCCCACACACAGGACACAAGGGCAGCGACAATAACCAGGACAACGTCCTATTCGTTCGACCATTTTACTAAACAGCTAAGGAGCAGTATTTCTCAGCAACTGTGCACGAACTCCGACAATTAATTTAGCATATCAAACGATGTCGGAATTTTGCAAACGAATATCCTCTGGAAATCTTGAGATGTCTAGTTTCTAGAAATAATTTTTATTTATTTGTTTAGGTACCCAAATAGTACAGTTTTGCAAAATACCTCTCAGGGTACAGAAGTTCGACAGCTTCTGTTAGCTAAATTGTAACCCAGTTTTCTCTTTGAATTCTCAACCAAATGAAACGAAATCCGTGTCTAAATCGAAGCCCCGTGAGTCTGGATTACAATGAGATAAAAATCATCCGAAACCGAGTTCGGTGGAAAGAGTTATGAACAAAACATTGAACCCATACCCCTACGGTTTCATGCATGCAGTTTTTCATATTCTTTTACCCATTTTGTAAAAATGTTTTCTCCAGTTATACTGACTCAAATTTAGCGAAACCAGTGCCTAAAGTGAAGGAAATCGTGTCTACTTCCCAATGCAACAAGCCCCACGCAATTCGGGCCAATAATGAAGTCACAATCACAGAAATACTGGACACCTATCAAAACGGCTTCAAAACGAAATTTCAGCACATCAATTCCCTCTTTGCACAACAACCACTAGAAACCAGGTTTTTAACGAATCCACATCACGATATGATCGACAACCAAAACCCACCCGCCATTATCAAGAATCATCATCAACATCATATATCATCAAAATCAATCATCACATAAAGACAAACACCATTGAAGACTTAATAACAACACATCATGCGAAATAACAACAATAGCAACATCGCACCATCATCAATTTCAATCCAACATCGCAAATAATTCAACCAAACCCTAACTACCCATATACCCTCATCATAACCCATTATTAGTGTTAAAACCCACCCTTACCTCTATTGACGTAAGCTCCAGATTATGAAGAACGAGACACGAACACGAACTCACGAACACACGAACGGAACACGGCTTCCTCCTTGAAAGAAATCGCGCCTCTCCTTCTTCTCTCTTCTCTCCTAGCCGCGCACCACTCCCTCTCTTCTCACTCTCTCAATTTCGCACAATTGTGAAGAATGAGGAGAGTCGCAGTTACTTTAGGGTTTAAGCTGTGGGCCCTCCCGCGCTGGGCTCACAGTTACACCCTCTCATTTTCCCAAATCAACCCCTCCCTCGTCATATTATTTATTATTCTCTTAATTAATTCCTATTTCACCTCCAATTTATTTTTAATAATTTAATTAATCAGTTAATTTTTTTTGGGGCGTTACAACCCTCCCCCACTTAAATAATTTCGTCCTCGAAATTCTACGCTACCCACAAAAAACAGATAACTAACACCAAATACAAACACAGCACGCAGCGAAAACATAAAACGAAAAACTCACGACTCACCTGCCAAAACGAACGCTTTTCCGGTAGACCTTTCTTTCTTTGGTTTCGGACACTGCGCACTAATGTGTCCTCCCTCTCCACAGTTGAAACAGAGTGCGTCCTTACGATCGCAGTCAGTTGCCATATGACCCTCCTTGCCACACTTAAAGCATCTCTTCACATCACCTGGACAGTCTGGACGCTTATGACCAGCCTTCCCACACCTATAACATACCACACTAGCAACAGCATCTCCCCCACTTGTTCTCGTGTCGTCAGCGGCCTTCCGCTTCCCCTTTTAATTCGGGACATCGTACGGCTTACTACGATCCGAGGAATTCCTCTGCTTATCTCTCATGACCCTAGAATGGGCATTACTGTCTTCCTCAAATATCCTGCAGCTGTCAACTAGTTCGGAAAACACCCGGATCTTCTGGTACCCTATCGCTTTCTTAATGTCAGCCCGCAGTCCATTCTCAAACTTAATACATTTCGAAAATTCAGCAGCAGCTCCAACATAGTGCGGATAAAACTTGGATAACTCAGTGAACTTGGCAGCATACTCAGTCACTGACATACCACCCTGCTTCAGCTCCAAGAACTCAATTTCTTTCTTTCCGCGGACATCCTCAGGATAGTACTTTCTCAGAAATTCCATGTTGAACACTTCCCAAGTGATCTCCTCATTTGCAGCCACCAACCTCTGCCTAGTCTCCAACCACCAGTCGTCATCCTCCTCAGCTAACATGTTAGTACCATAGCGGACTTTCTGAGCTTCGGTGCAGTCCATCACCCTGAAAATCCTCTCCATTTCCTTCAGCCATGCTAACGCGCCATCAGGATCATACTTGCCCTTGAAAGTAGGAGGATTCTCCCTCTAAAAAGTGGCCAGACTGCGCGAACCAGCATCACCCTGTTGATTCTGAACAACCTGAGCCATAGCCTGCATAGCAGCAGCAAGTGCAGCATCGTTCCGTCCTGCCATTTCAACACTGCAACAGAAACAGAAATCAAAAACGAGTAACAAAACTCAAATGCTACTCAACTTGACGACTCGACCACCGGCCGGACAGACCGAACTGCTCTGATACCACTAATGTAACACCCTTTTCTAAACCTCATTTATTTTAAATAAAATCAGAGTTCTTCGCAATTTAACTTCGCCATATTGAAAAAAGCGTTACACTTTACTCTCAAAAACGATCTCAATTAATAACGTCAGATAATTTCGAAATCTCATAGCAGCGGAAAAATAATCATCAAAACACGTCTTCACATTAAAGGGTCTTAAACCACAACTCGAAGTCTCAAATACATATTGATATCTAAATGAAAAGCGTTTACGCCCCCCCCCCCCCCCGGTGTTACATTTCAGAGGGACGACACGACCCGACAGAAGATAGGAAAGCCGGAGACCTTCACTCGCAGTTACCTGCAGCGTTGCCACGTAAGAGCAACATTCCAAGCAGAAGGGGTGAGCATTAACAGAAATAATAAGCAATGACAGCAGTAAATAAGTAGCAGGTAACTCACAGCAAGCACATAGAATTCAATGCATCATATCACGGCACAAGGCACAAACTCCATTAGTAAATAGATACCAACACTCGTTATAAATGGACTCATGAACGAATGCAACCCCTCTGGGCATATGCATGCGGTACCGATCTCGTAAAAGGCCACGACGGGCATACCACCAAAATAATCACGTGTTGTTGCATTACATCTACCTCGAAGATGCATATGACAATGCGCCTCATGATTCATGCATAGATACACATACTCAGAGCATTTAATTAACAAATACCATACCACCAAAATTATTATCATACAGAAATACCACGTGTCGTAGCATCACAGCTACCTCGTAACTCTCACCTGTTTACAGCATCACAGCTGCCACATATCACCTGTACACATCACGCCAAACAGCGCGCACAACCAAAACACACACACACAGCACAGAAATTGGCACACAGCACCACCAGACAACACCAACACGACAGACACACGCAACACCACAAATTGGTGCACAGCACCACTAGACAATGCCTGAACTTACGCACTAGACGCGCCCACACACAGGACACAAGGGCAGCGACAATAACCAGGACAATGTCCTATTCGTTCGATCATTTTACTAAACAGCTAAGGAGCAGTATTTCTCAGCAACTGTGCACGATCTCCGACAATTAATTTAGCATATCAAACGATGTCGGAATTTTGCAAACGAATATCCTCTGGAAATCTTGAGATGTCTCGTTTCTAGAAATAATTTTTATTTATTTGTTTAGGTACCCAAATAGTACAGTTTTGCAAAATACCTCTGAGGGTACAGAAGTTCGACAGCTTCTGTTAGCTAAATTGTCACCCAGTTTTCTCTTTGAATTCTCAACCAAATGAAACGAAATCCGTGTCTAAATCGAAGCCCCGTGAGTCTGGTTTACAATGAGATAAAAATCATCCGAAACCGAGTTCGGTGGAAAGAGTTATGAACAAAACATTGAACCCATACCCCTACGGTTTCATGCAGTTTTTCATATTCTTTTACCCATTTTGTAAAAATGTTTTCTCTAGTTATACTGACTTAAATTTAGAGAAACCAGTGCCTAAAGTGAAGGAAATCGTGTCTACTTCCCAATGAAAAAAACCCCACGCAATTCGGGCCAATAATGAAGTCACAATCACAGAAATACTGGACACCTATCAAAACGGCTTCAAAACGAAATTTCAGCACATCAATTCCCTCTTTGCACAACAACCACTAGAAACCAGGTTTTTAACGAATCCACATCACGATATGATCGACAACCACAACCCACCCGCCATTATCAAGAATCATCATCAACATCATATATCATCAAAATCAATCATCACATAAAGACAAACACCATTGAAGACTTAATAACAACACATCATGCGAAATAACAACAATAGCAACATCGCACCATCATCAATTTCAATCCAACATCGCAAATAATTCAACCAAACCCTAACTACCCATATACCCTCATCATAACCCATTATTAGTGTTAAAACCCACCCTTACCTCTATTGACGTAAGCTCCAAATTATGAAGAACGAGACACGAACACGAACTCAAGAACACACGAACGGAACACGGCTTCCTCCTTGAAATAAATCGCGCCTCTCCTTCTTCTCTCTTCTCTCCTAGCCGCGCACCACTCCCTCTCTTCTCACTCTCTAAATTTCGCACAATTGTGAAGAATGAGGAGAGTCGCAGTTACTTTTGGGTTTAAGCTGTGGGCCCTCCCGCGCTGGGCTCACAGTTACACCCTCTCATTTTCCCAAATCAACCCCTCCCTCGTCATATTATTTATTATTCTCTTAATTAATTCCTATTTCACCTCCAATTTATTTTTAATAATTTAATTAATCAGTTAATTATTTTTGGGGCGTTACACTGGGCGCCAGGATCCCCTATGGGCGCCAGGATCCCTTTCCTGCGCCAGTTTCTGTGTTGCTGGCCGCCAGGATCCCCTAGGGGCGCCAGGATCCCTTTCCTGCGCCAGTTTCTGTGTTGCTATGTTGCTGGGTGCCAGGATCCCCTTCCTGCGCCAGTTCCTGTTGCTGGCCAGTTTCCAGCGTGTTCCCTGCTAGGCGCCCAGTGCTTGGGCGCCATTTTCAGGATGTCGCCCAAATGATCCCCGGTTTTGTTTTTGACATATCTTTTGACTCAGGTGTCCGTTTTAAGTGTTTCAAAGTGCGTTGTGAAGCTTATTCAGTTTCCTACTAGTATATTCTATTTTAAGGTAAAAATAATTATTTTTATGATGGTTTCTAGGCGCCTCAAGTGGCTGTCCCCGGTATGAATATGTTGTTGTAAAATTATGTACTGTGTTGTATTGTGAGTTGCTGCTGGGCGCCAATCTTGTGCTGCCATGTTGATGTTGATGACGATGGGTCTAATGACCAAATGATTTCGATGTTGTTAATGACCATGGGTCTAATGGCCAAATGATGATGATGATGATGATGATGATATGGACGATGTTGTTGTTGTGATGACTATGATCTGCTGGTTGTTCATGAGTCGCATGCATTACATATGCATATATTGACGATGTAAGGCTTCGCCCTCGAGCTATTGACGATGATGATGCTCAAATATTGACGATGTGCCCAATGGCAAAATTATTGACGATGATGGTACCACATGCATATGCCCCATGTGGGTTGCATTTCATACATTTATTCATATCATTGATGATATTACCATAGTTACTGTATGTGGTTGTTATGGAGGTAGATATGTTGATATTGTTGTGATATATATATATATATATATATATATATATATATATATATATATATATATATGTATAAATATGGATGTTGTTGTTATATGTGGTCGATGTAGTTCGTTACTCTGGCATATTGCCTATTATGGACTTTATTATACTGTTTGAGACTCACCCCTTATGTTGATTATTACCCTACAGGTAACCGTATGTGAAGGCTTAGAATACTTCATCCCTTGAGTCAGTCGTTGCTCTGATACGTAGCACCTGGGGGGCGAACACTAGCTATTAGTTGTTATTTTACATGACACTGTTGGATAAATTGTATTGACGTTGTTACAATGATATTTTTGGGAACTGTTCCCTTTTATTCCGCTGCGTGATGACGAAGTCCTTGTTGTGTGGACTAAACCGTTTATTTTTGAGGATTTGCCCCACTTGTTATGTGCCACGTATCATGTCTTTTGAAATGATGATTTAATATCAATTTGTGTTTGTTCATTTAAAGAAAATGTAGCATCCATTTTGAATGTATCAAGAAAATAATTTTTAAACTCTGATATTTTTTTATTATAAATTTCTGGGTAGAAACGGGGTGTTACATTAGTGGTATCAGAGCAATGGTTGGTCCGTCCGACCAAGTCGTCGAGTCGTTGTGTCGATTGACAATAGAGTGTTGTCTTTTAGTTCTAACCATTGTTTGTATAGTAAGTGATGCTCCTGCAGGTAAAAGGGCAAACCGAAGACTGCTGACGGTAAGAGGACTAGTAGGGGAGATACCCTGCAGGTATTGTTTGCTGTATTGTGTTTTCTTGGTGCGAACTCTTTATTCTCGTAATGTTTGTTTATGACTGTGAACTGTATATGTGTAACGTGGTTGTTGTGCTCGTGTGACTTTTGGCTTTCTTGGCATTTTGTTTTGGTAGCGAGTTTATAGTTGCTCCATAGTAACTAGTTAAGTCTGATGGTGTGACTGTTGTTTGGCTTGGATTTGGTACTATAGTATTTTCCATGTTATCTTGATAGTGTAATTATGCCTTGCGTCTAGATGAATTACCTTCTTAACTTGTGCGATGGGTTATTTACTTCCTATCCTTGTAGTTAAACTCTAGAGATGATGCCCTAGTTTTACCGGGGCTCGAGTTTATGTATAAAACTACTAAAGCTAGACTTTAGGAATGTTTTCACACATGTTTTGATTCGATTATAATTGGTATCATGCAAATAATTTGTCTTGGTAAGATTATATGTTCTATTTCTTTTTAGGAAAACTTAGTGAAATAACATGTTAGTTTTATTAGAAGTACATGCTAGCTTAATAAGAGTGACCACGATGCATACATGCTAATTTTTCTAAGACATTAGATTTTGTGAGCGATATTTTTGCGTGTTTTGTGAGTTTTTGCTGAATTAGTTTTATAGTTGAAAGCTCGCATGAACTTATTATGTGGTTAATTTAATGTTATTACCTTGACTTTATGAATTAGCGAAAGCATAGTATAAAGCATAATATGAATTTTTACTGTAACATGTTCTTGATTGCGTATTAATGTTGTAAGCTAAGTGCCTTGTGGACTAATCTTGCTACTTGTGTTAAGATGCTTCATCGTCTTGACCATGGAGGGTGACCCCTCGTTGGGGTACCCGGTGACCCCGATTTGTGTTTATGTGTTATGTGTTATGTGAGAACCATTGTATGAGCAATGGTGAAGTTGTAAATTGTGGTTTGAGTCCCAATCTGTATTCATTGTAGGAGCAATGAAATAAATGTAAATGATGAGTTCCTTATGGTAAGTTGATTAGGTGCATGTTTCAATGATGACGTAGTTAAATATAATTGTGATCGATTGATGATTTGTTTGGTGTGCTGTGATGATGGAAGTAATTTGCTCATAAACGTGTTGTGTACGATCATGAGAATCATCTAATGATACAGTTAATGAATTGATTTTATGCCTAACAGTATGTGGTTGTGAACGATTAATTGAGCTTGTGGACTCTGATGTGGTTGTTGTCGTCGTCGTCGTCTTCGGTGTTGTTGTCGTTAAAATCTTGTTCAAAAGATACTAAAGTTGTTGCGGTTGTGGATGTTGTTGCTGTGGTTGGTAGACACTGCGTTCGATTAGGTTCATTCCTCATAGTGTCCTTTCGATTGATGCTGTACCTTGTGGTTGCGGTCGCTGTTGTTGTCAATAAGGCATTATCGGGCAAGGTATCCTGTTAGGGCAGGGTATCCGGTCCTTTCCGTTGTTGTTGGTGTTTTTGTTGTTTGTAGTCTGTTGAGTCCGATGGGCAGGTGGCGTAGTCATCGCTTAAGTTAGGATTGTATGAATGAGTCTGGTTATTATTTCTTGGATTACCTGGCTGAATAAGTAGGAGGGACGGCCGCCCAATCACTTCCCGCCGGTAATCAATGAAATGATAATCGGCAGAATAGACGGCACTAGTTGTCTAGATGGTTGTAGTTTGTTAGTGGAGGGTGTTTAGTTTTGGGCCTGTAAATTTCGAGGACGAAACATTCTAAGTGGGGGAGAGTTGTAACGCCCAAAATATTTAATTAAATTATTTAATTAAATATTTAGGTATTCAATTATTTAATTATTTATTTATTTGATTGGTGTAATTATATTAGCATTTGATTAAGGGGGTGTGTAAATAAATGTTAGGGGATGGAGTTAGTGATCGGGCTTAAGCTGGAGGAAGCCCGCGATCCAAGCCCAAGGTGTAGGCGCATGAGGGGAGTGTGGTGAGGGTTGGAGGCATTCGCATTTTTGAAAGGAAAAGAAAGAAAGACTTGCGAAATAGAGAGAGGAGAGGAGAGAAAGGGTTTCGCGCACAAGGGAGAAGAGGAGGGGAGGAGAGTTCGCGAATCAAGGAGAAGAGAAGAGGCGTCATTGTTGCCGAGGTTCTGTAGGTGAATTTCTCAAGGGAAGTGGTGCTCTCCTAATATAAGGTAAGGGTGGGTCTTGCTTTATAATAGGGTTTATAATGGGATGTATGTGGGGTTAGGATCTATGTCACTCTTGGTTGTGATTTTCGAGTGAATTGATGTTGTTTGTTATGTAAGAACATATTGATGATGATTTGATGCATGCTAGGTGCTTGTTGAAAGGTGGTTGACTTGTTAGTTGCATGAGGTGATTGGAGTGCACGTTAGGTGCTTGATAAAATGTGTATTTGATAATGATAGGAAGAATATGTGGTGTTTGAAATTATTGTTGAGGGTTGAACACATGAAAATCTAGAAGAAATTGGATTTAGGAGGAGCCTAGGCGCCAAGGGCGCCATTTTGTGTTGCTGCGTGCGCCCCTGTCTAAGTGCTGGCGCCAATGCTGCTGCCTGCGCCAGCTTTTGTGTTGCTGTTTCTGTCTAAGTGCTGGCGCCAATGTTGCTGCCTGCGCCAGTTTTTGTGTTGTTGTTTCTGTCTAAGTGATGGCGCCAATGTTGCTGCCTGCGCCAGTTTCTGTGTTGCTGGGCGCCAGGATCCCTTATGGGCGCCAGGATCCCTTTCCTGCGCCAATTTCTGTGTTGCTGTGTTGCTGGTCGCCAGGATCCCCTATGGGCGCCAGGATCCCTTTCCTGCGCCAGTTTCTGTGTTGCTGTGTTGCTGGGCGCCAGGATCCCCTATGGGCGCCAGGATCCCTTTCCTGCGCCAGTTTCTGTGATGCTGTGTTGCTGGGCGCCAGGATCCCCTTCCTGCGCCAGTTCCTGTTGCTGGCCAGTTTCCAGCGTGTTCCCTGCTAGGCGCCCAGGCACTGAGCGCCATTTTCAGGATGTTGCCCAAATGATCCCCGGTTTTGTTTTTGACATATCTTTTGACTCGGGTGTCCGTTTTAAGTGTTTCCAAGTGCGTTGTGAAGCTTATTCAGTTTCCTACTAGTATATTCTATTTTAAGGTAAAAATTATTATTTTTCTGATGGTTTCTGGGCGCCTCAAGTGGCTGTCCCCGGTATGAATATGTTGTTGTAAAATTATGTACTGTGTTGTATTGTGAGTTGCTGCTGGGCGCCAATCTTGTGCTGCCATGTTGATGTTGATGACGATGGGTCTAATGACCAAATGATTTCGATGTTGTTAATGACGATGGGTCTAATGGCCAAATGATGATGATGATATGGACGATGTTGTTGTTGTGATGACTATGATCTGCTGGTTGTTCATGAGTCGCATGCATTACATATGCATATATTGACGATGTAAGGCTTCGGCCTCGAGCTATTGACGATGACGATGCTCAAATATTGACGATGTGCCCAATGGCAAAATTATTGACGATGATGGTACCACATGCATATGCCCCATGTGGGTTGCATTTCATACATTTATTCATATCATTGATGATATTACCATAGTTGCTGTATGTGGTTGTTATGGAGGTAGATATGTTGATATTGTTGTGATATATATATGTATAAATATGGATGTTGTTGTTATATGTCGTCGATGTAGTTCGTTACTCTGGCATATTGCCTATTATGGACTTTATTATACTGTTTGAGACTCACCCCTTATGTTGATTATTACCCTACAGGTAACCGTATGTGAAGGCTTAGAATACTTCATCCCTTGAGTCAGTCGTTGCTCTGATACGTAGCACCTGGGGGGCGAACACTAGCTATTGGTTGTTATTTTACATGACACTGTTGGATAAATTGTGTTGACATTGTTACAACGATGTTTTTGGGAACTGTTCCCTTTTATTCCGCTGCGTGATGACGAAGTCCTTGTTGTGTGGACTAAAACGTGTGTTTTTGAGGATTTTCCCCACTTGTTATGTGCCACGTATCATGTCTTTTGAAATGATGATTTAATATCAATTTGTGTTTGTTGATTTGAAGAAAATGTAGCATCCCTTTTGAATGTATCAAGAAAATGAATTTTAAACTCTGATATTTTTTTATTATAAATTGCCGGGTAGAAATGGGGTGTTACAGAGTTAGGCAAACTCAAAGCCGTCCACGGGTGCACTTATGGCGGTGGGACACCTCTTCTTGAATCTGTCAAGGAAGAATATGTGATGGACTTCCTAATGGGATTGAACAATTCGTTTAATCATGCCCGTGGCCAGATCCTACTAATGAAGCCAATTCCTGACATCGATGAGGCCGTTTCCCTTCTTCTCCAAGACGAAACAAAGAGAACCATTGGTGTCAACTCTGCTCCTGTCCCTGAGATGGCTTGTGTTGTGCCTCAGACTGCTTCCAAAGGAAAGAATCAAAGGAAGGACCGTCCTCTCTGCAGCCATTGCAACATTCATGGCCACACAAAGGACACGTGCTTTAAGATCCACGGCTATCCAGCTAACTTCAAGAAGGCTCCCAATTCTAGTTCCACATCTCCTGTGAACAACATTCTGGATTCAGGATCCACAGATCAGAATCAAGCATGGTCTCAGCAACAATGCCAATAGGTTCTTGCCTTGTTACAAGCTCAGATGGATCAACTTCCAGCATCATCTCAATCAGAACAATCTGATTCTGCAGGTATTGAATTTATTGAATCAATTGGCATGTCTAATTCAACTTTGAATTCCCCTTTCCGCACCAAACGCATGGATTGTTGACTCTGGTGCAACTGTTCATATCAACTGGTCTCTTTTAAAGGAAGTCATGATAAGGTGAAAGGAGAAGAGAAGTAGAATCTTGGATTGGTTCGAGTGGAAACTCGGCTCGGATCCCACCCCAAAGTTTTGGGTTCGAATTTTGGACGTGGCAAAAAAGCTCTGTTGGAAGGGGAGAAACACACGGACCGGCAAAGTCGGGTTTACACCAATGTGCAATTAATGCATCTACAGTTCCAAGGAACACGAACGTATCCTCCAAAAGAGTCATTGCATTATCAATAACGACACCTACTAGCTGCCTCTTGATATCACCTACTAGCTGCCTCTTGATATCACCACGACCATCTTGATGCACATAATCATAGCCATCACTTGTTGTTGAGCCTCGCGGCTCCGTGACTTTCCTTTCACACCTAGAGCCCCCAAGAACACCACTAAGCAAACTTTATGAAGAAGCCTCCTTATAAAAGCTATACGTAGTAACAGACCTGCAAGGGACAAGCAAAAGCACCAAACAAGACAAGCAAAACAGAAAAGCAAGGGCATAAGAGGTAAGGGGTAGTGGAACGCAATGGCAAGGGTCAAGACGTTGCCTTCAAGATGGCACACATCACTCATGTCACTAAGGGTTGTTGCCAAGGAGACCAAGAGATTTTGTAGGCCACTCGAGAGAGTGGGAACACCCGACAAAGTAGAAAAGGACACAGTGATGGTCATAAGAGGGCCTCTTAACATGCCAAAACAGGACAATTCACAGAAGGCCGAGGAGGCGTACACCCAAAAACCAAACACCACTCAATACTAGGCTACATCAACCTCTCGGATATACCACTTCACCCAATGGCCTTCCAGAGAAGTACCTTCCTTTGCAAGGTTATCAGCAATATAGTTTGATTCGCTAGTCTTGTGAATAAAAGAGACGTTCTTAAGAATACCAAGGAGGTTTAACAGTTTATTGCCATAGAATCGCATTTTCCATGGGCATGAGGTCTTTACCCAGGCAAGTGCCACTTTGGATTCTGACTCAATGATTAAGCTTCCTTCCTTCAGCCATTCCTTTTCTAAGGAAATTTCAAGAGCATAGACGATTGCCAAAATATCTGCTTCATTTGAGTCCCTAATCCCCTTAGAGGCTGCAAAATTTGCTAGGATGCATCCCTTTTCATCGCGCAAGATCCCTCTGATGCCTGCCAGACCAAGTTTGCCTCTAGTCGATCCATAAACAATCCATTTCCATGTTTTGGGGGGAGGAGGATGCCAAGGGGTGACTACACGTGATATGGGGGGTCGACGCCATGAAGCGACCCCCTCCAAATTTGAGACAACTTCACTCGAATTATACAAGCATGCAGGCTCCCAACCCTTCATCCAATAACCCAATCGTAATTTTATATGGAAGAGCTCTTGGTTCCAATCTATTTTTTCCTTCTCAAACACCACTATGTTCCAATCTATCTTTTTTTTACCATGTAATTGGTATGCAGTATCCATTTACGACGGGGAACCTAGCTGGTCTATGTACCCAGTTTTGCTGGTCTATTTGGTTCTCCCCTCCCAAAGAGTTTTTGTCACACCTAAAATTCAAAATTGAAACCTTGGGGTGGAATCCAAACCGAATTACCACTCAGACCAACCCTTATTGGTAAGGTCTCAATCTCTCTTACATTGAAAATGATATACTTTTATTTTATATAGCAACAATACAAATTTTTCGTAATGACTATGGTTCCAAACTACGAAATTTATTTTTGGTTTCGGAAATATCCAAAACCATCTTTCTAGAATATCTGATTCTATTTTCAAAAATGCAGTTTTGTCTTTTATATTTAGGTTTAAATATATGTTCAGCCCCTATAAATATGGGCATAATCCATTTAATCCCCTTCAAAAAAAACATTAAAACGACCCTTGCAAATATTAAATGTTTGCGGTTAAGTCCATCGGTCAATTATTCATCCAAAAAAAGTTGACGTGGCTAACCGTGATGACGTCAGCATGACATCATTAATTATGTCACTGCCACGTGTTATCATCCCATTAGACCATTATGTCACGTGTCACTGAGCGCCACGTCATCAGTCCATGTCATCATGGACACATGGAAGTGACATGTGCCACCTTAGCAACCAATAGATGGCTGCCACGTGGCACTTGCTTGGCAAACGGAAGCATAATGTGTTATTAAAACTATTACAATTTTGGCAAGCATGGGGATCGAACTTGGAACTACTAAGTGACAATGATTGCCTAATACCACTAAGGCACATGCGAACATGAGAAAAATTACCCAACAACATATCTATATTCCATAAACAAAAACGAAGAACAAAGAAACGAAACCCAAAAATGCTTTTCTTAGTTTCATAGTATTTTTCCATTTCGTTTGAAGCTGAAGAATCGTTTCCAGAAACCCAAAAACGCAATCTTCATTTTGTTTTAATGGTTCATTTCGTTTTAACCATGATTAAGTTTCATTTCTTGATATTCTGTTTAGATCTGGAAAACAATTTGATATGGAACCCAAAAACGAAACCCACAAACAAGTTCAGGTCTTGATTTCCTTCATAATCATTTTTCTTTCCAGATCTAAAATTACACACTAAATGTTGAATGATTCTTCAAATTAATTTAGGGCTTCTTCTTATCTCTCAATCGCGAGTTGAATACCAGATCTTTCTTCGAATTTGTTGAAAAGCGAGATACAGATGGATGAGAACGCGAGTTGCAGATGAAAACGCAAGTTGCAGATGGATGAGTTTGATGATGATGATGATGATGATGATGATGATGATGATGATGATGATGATGATGATGATGATGATGATGATGATGATGATGATGATGATGATGATGATGATGATGATGATGATGATGATGAAGAAGAAGACAGTGTTTTCCTTTTTCTTAATCAAAATAAATAAATAACTATGCCTTATATATTGTTTGTTGGAAAGAGGTAGACAAATTAGTATGTGGTTTAGTGGTATAAAGCGTTTCCACCACTTTGGGGTCATAGGTTCAAGTCCCATGTTTGCCCAAATCTTTAATTTTTTTAGGAACACACTATTTTTTTTATGTTATACGAGGTGCCATGTGGCAGTCAATTATTGGTTACTGATGTAGCGCTGACGGTGCCACTTGGCAGTGGTGACATGGGGTGCTGATGTGGCATGTCAATGCCACGTGGCACAGAGACCCAATAGGATGATGACACCTGGCAGTGACATAATTAATAATGTCATGCTGACGTCATCACGGTTAGCCACGTTATCTTTTTTGGATGAAAAATTGACCGAGGGGCTTAACCACAAACATTTAATATTTGCAAGGGTCGTTTTAAAGTTTTTTTTTATAGGGGGTTAAATGGATTATGCCCATATTTGCAGGGGCTGAACATATATTTAAAACTTACATTTATCCCAAATTTGAGTTTATTTCTTTATCTTTATTCGAAATTTCAGTTTCGTCATTTATGTTTTTTCCCTCTCTTTGGTTCTTTATGTTTCAAATTTGTAACAAAGTAACTCTTTTATTAACTTTGTAACAAACTAAGTTATTATTTTTTTAAATTAAGTTAGTTGAGGCCAGAATATTTGGTCAATTAAAATGATAAGAGATCAATTTGAAACTTACTAAAATGTTAAGGACCAACTTGAAACTACTCAAAAACTTAAAGGACTAGGAAAACTAATAAAAGAGTTACTTTGTTACAAATTTGAAACATAAAAGACCGAAGTGAGGAAAAAAAAAACATAAATGACCAAATTGATATTTTAGATAAACATAAAGGACTCAGAGTGCATGTTGCCATTTTTATGGGTCCGAAAAAAGCAAAAGACTTGTTTTTCCGGCATTAAGAAAGCTACCTTGGTTCTTTTGGAGTGTTTGTGTAACACCTTAAATTTCACCTCACAGTGATCAGAAAAGTGTTAACTGTATCACAAACATCATAGTATAACCTGCTCATAATAACGGACCAATTAAAACTTTTTCAAAACTAAAACCGAAATAAGTACTTAAAAGTACATATACATAATTGCGGTCCGAATTACAAGACACAGCTATAACATAATACCTAATACATAACCTTGATACAGTTCAAGGATTTAAACTGAATAAATACATATCAAGGGAAAAGCGAAATACATAATGAAAGTCTACTTCTCTGAAATCTGCTATGCTTTCCCTCTAAATCTGAAAACACCACAATAATATATGTGAGATTTACAAATCTTAGTGAGTTCTTACGCACCCCTCACATATCCTCTCTCGGTGGTTTCCTTTTTCTTTTCTTATGAGCCGTTCTCACTCATACTTGTCTTATTTGTGGAACAACCTCAACTTATGAACCTTATTGTTCATACCTGTCTTATGAGCCATTATTGCTCATACCTGTATTTTAATCTTTTCTTTGACTTATAATCCGAGATATAATGCCAGATAGTCTAGACTACCCAATACCTGCGAAAACCCCAATCCGTGTAGCTATACAAATAATGCCAGAGTCCTAGCTTTGGATTCATGACTCCCCTCAGCTATGTATGCTAAATAACTCGGGATCGTCATCCCGTCAATATCTTTTATTATTAACCTCTTGGACATTAAGTCTGTTTTCTCGACACGAAGTCGCAATCTCTTATATTTAACTCGGACACTAGGTCCATAACACGACACAAGGTCATATTCTTAAACATTAACTCAGACACGAGGTCCGTTCTTTATACTTTCTTTATTTTCACACTCGTTATAACCTTCACTCATTTTGCAATCAAAACATAACATGACTTACTTGTTGTATACAGTGAAACATAAATAATTCGTTATGTTATACTTCGGTTTCATAATTAAAAACCTAACACAACAAATTCATAAAATAACTTGGAACACTTTGAAAATCAACATATCTTTGGTCAATTATCATTGGGAAGGGTTAAAATAGGGATTAGGGATGGTTCGGAATCAAACGGAATGGCGTAAGGCGTGTTTTGAAAATGGGTGACAGAACCCGGCGCACGGGTCGTACGCCTTTACGCACGGGTCGTGCGCCCTTACGCACGGGTCGTGTGCCCTTAAAACTGGTCGTGCGCTCTTAAACTGGTTTTTATGGAAACAGACAAAGGGAGGCGCACGAATCGGGCTCTTGCACAAAAACATTTCTCAATCACGTACAACAAACCGAAATAACACTTCAAACATATCCATGGCTTCCCAATGATTCATTTAACATTCAAACATTTCAATCATCAAATTCATTCAACATCAAACATCAATTTATGACAACCTCAACTTTCAATTCATCACATTCAATCATTCAAAACATGAACGAAATGTCACAAAACTCGAAGAACTCACCTATCGTGATGAAAATCACGAAACACTAAGACTTTCCGCCACTCGAACATCCGACTCGTGAGAAATCCCACTTTGCACCTAGGAACTTGATTCCTAAGCTTTGAATTTCCCATCAACCATAAAGCTTCCATGAATTCACTCTTCGTCATCTTCACCCTCCATTTGCTTCAACACAAAAAAAAAAACCCCAATTTTCTCAAACCCTAACTCACCTAAGCTTGATTTCTTCACTCCAAGCTAACAACCCACTCCTATTTGAGCTTCCCAAACCTCCAAAACACTTTAGAGAAGAAGAAAACTCAAGATTTCCTCATTTTCCTCACTAATTTCGAAAATGGTGGTTTAGGAGAGAGTGAATGGTTAGTGATAATTTTGGTATGAAACGAAAGAGGATGAAATGGTGCTTCTTATGGAACAAAGAAGAAGAAATTTGGTGAAGATTTCATACTCTTTCTTCTCTTCTCCATCTTCGTTTCCCTCTTTCTTTTCTCTTCCATTTTCTTTTCTTTTCTTTCTTCTCTTCTCCTTCTCATTCGACTGTCCCTCTCTTTATCCCTTTCTTTTATTTTCCTTTTTATTTTAATCAAACAAATTTAAGTGAGGGTGTGGGGAAAAGAACCTCTATGCCCTCACTCAACTTCAACATCCCATAAATACCCTTTCTATCTACTATTCATTTAAAAACATTACACCAATTAATAATTAATCTAGCACTCAAATAATAAAATTGTTAACTAAGCACTAAATTAAATTAATTGGGTTAAACATCAAAATAATTATCTTAATTATTTTGGAAATGTTACAGTTTGACCAATTTTTGGAATTACGTTTAACACTGAAATCAAAGAATTGGAAAGAAGTTGGTTTTTCCGGAAAGTACATATCTTCTAGCACCAAGTATCCTTGAATCAAAGCAGTTAAATCAATCTATTAATTTTTTAAATTTGTAATGGATGGATTTATTAGTGGATAGATTGGATCACTACAAAAAAAGTTGGTTTTTTTTGCAGGCAAAATCTGTCGGAAAAGTCAAAAATCCGCCGAAAATTTTGACTTTCTGGCAGATTTTTCGCGCTAGTAGCCAGCTCGCAGCAAACGGTTTTCGGCAGATTATTCGTCGGTAATTTCCAGCGGAATCCGTGGCGCCGAAAAATCCGCCGGAAATTTCCGGCACGCCTGAAACTCCAAAAAAAATCGCATAACATTTCCGCCGGAAATCCCGTTAAATCAGCAGGAAATACTTTTTTTTAAATAAAAAATCCGCGGGAAATTTGTTCACAAGTAATGGTTTCCGGCGAAAAAATCCGCTGGTAATTTCTGGCGGATTTTTTGAATTACCGGCGGATTTTTTTAAAAAAATAATAATTTTTTTTATTATTTTATAAATTTTTTTAAATTTTTTTATTCGAATTTTATAATTTAGTTAAATAAGGAGTAATAAAAAATGAAGTAGAATATGAGAGAAGATTTATATATAATAGAATGAGAAGTAATAGAGAAATTGGAATGAATAAGAATGAAAGAGAGTTGTGTCAAGAAAAAAAAGAATATATGAAAAAGAGTAAGGAAAAATAATATAGGAGATAATAAGAATGAATAAGTGATAAGGAAAAAGAATAAATGAGAGTATGTGAATGAAGAAATAAGAAGAAGTGAGAAGAAAGAAGAAATGGGAAATATAGATGTTCTGGAGTGGACCAAGAGGTCCCATTAGCAAAACCGAGAGATCCACTTAGTAAATGGACAAGGTTGGCCCAATCATTTCACCCCATATCCACAACACACAAGCCCAATATACTTGGATGGCTAAGATCGACTCTACCAATCCGACGATCCACGAACATGCACGATTTCCTATAAATACAGGCATACTTTGCCCTTTAAAAGGTTCACACTCTAATCCCTAGTAAATTCACTCATATATTCTCTATACAGACTTGAGCGTCGGAGTGGCTTTGCAGGTACCCCCCCCCCCCCCCCGGGCTCACACTAACCTACAGCCAGTAGTAGGAGACCTACCACCAGCAGTCACAACCAAGTTGTTAGGTGCAGAACATTGGCGACCACAGTGGGATGTTTCTATCTCTCAAATCATCACTACTCTTTCAACTTTTCTCTTGCTACTCCATGGCTCCCAAGCGCAGACCCCGGGTTCAAAGCGTTGCCATACCCGCGCCCCGACCAGAGGGTACTCCTGAAGGCAACGTCGCCAGCCTACCTGATGAGGTTACCAGCCAGCCTGCTCAGCCCTCGAATGTTAACCAACTTTTGGATCTCTTGTGCAATCGCACTCAGGCTATGCTGCTACAAGAAGCTCGCCTAAGGCAGATTGAAAGGCGTGTAGCTTCCCTGCCTGTGCAGCCTCCACCCAGCCGGGGAACCCCTCCTCAGACGACGGTAACCGCGAGGCGCCATCGGTCTCCTCCTCGAAGGCATCACGTCCACCGCTCCCCCCGAGGCCGAGACACGTGCATCGCTCTCCCCCTCAGCAGCACAGGCATTGAGGGCCAGGCTCACCTCCGAGGACCCCTCCATCTCCTCCAGATGATACTTACCAGCTTCCCGACTCCCACTCCAGGACCTCTTCACGCGCATCCACTAATTCTGGTGGGAGTGCGCGTGAAGAGGTCGAGGAACCAGGACAACCCCCGCCAGAGATACCACCGGGGATCACCATTGAGGAGATCCCCCGACCGGCGCAGGTATCGAAATATGGACTATGAAGACACATCCCCCCGCAACTCAAGAAGGTTTCCCGATGAAGGACATTTCACTCGAAGGGTGGATGAATGCCAAATCCCAAGGGCATTGGAGAAGCTGCCAGCCCTCAAGACGTATATGATGGAGCCGGAGTTCCAGACCGCCATCTGGCTCACTTCTCCCTGATGACGCGCTATAGAGGCGCCAGGGAGCCGGTTCACTGTAGAATCTTCCCCCTCACTCTCGAAAATGCCGCACTAGACTGGTTTCAAGAGCTAAGGCCAAACTCCATCTCATCATGGAGCCAGCTGGCGAGAATGTTCACAGATCGCTTCACTACCTCCCCCTTGAAACCCAAGTCTGAAGAAGTGCTGAGGGCAGTCAGGCAGCGTGACAATGAAACACTAAGAGAATACATGGAGCGCTTCAATAAGAATGCTTCATGTGTGCGGAACTTGGAAGACAAGCAAAGGTTATTTTGGATGAAAGACGGTCTAAGAAAAGGAAGCCTTTTCCATATTGAAATAGGGATCAACAAACCTGGAAACTTGGGCGAATTCCTTCAAAAATCCCAGAAATATATGGATATGAAGAAGACGACATGGCTTACCGCGAGGCAGCTAGAATCGGAGAAGACAGGGAAGACACCCGAGAGACCCACCAGCGAAAGAAAACGGGAGGGGGGCAACGCGAGACACGCCCCCCCCCCCCCCGGTTCGTTGAACATACCCCCCTCAACTCATCTCGGGCCAAAATCCTATCTGAATGCATTAACACTGAGTTCAAGAGAATCATGAGACCAAAACCCTTGGTGCTAGGGGAAGGCGAGAACCCTTCGAAGAAATGGTGCCGCTATCATCGAAGCGGAGGCCATGATACCAATGGTTGTCGGGCCCTTAAAGATGATATTGAGGAGATGATTCAGAAAGGGAAACTTTTGCAATATGTAAAGAAGGAAGGAGAACCAGACAACTCGCGTAAAAGACCTCGATCCCCCGAAGAAGATCAAGGTCCCCTAGGAAGGGTAAGGCCCCAGCCGGTGAAGGGGCCAAAATGGAAAAAGATGATGACAGTGAATCCACCGAGAAGGAAGACACCCGAAAATCCAAAGGAAGGCCAGTGGCCATGGTGATTCACGGAAGTAACCCCCTTGATGATTGGAGGTCGAACAAGACAATGAAAAGGAAGTGGAAAGAAATCTTGAGCATTACATCAACCTCAACCCCTAGGAAGGGACCGACCAGACCACCCTTATCTTTTGGCGATAAGGACTTACTTGATGGAAAACCAAATAAGCACATTCCACTGCTCATCACTGCTATTATGGCCAATATTGAAGTGAGAAGAATCCTGGTCGACCAAGGAAGTTCCGTAGACATCATTTTTAAAGACTTGCTGCAGGTTTTGAACATCTCCCCCACCGACCTAACTCCATCCGAGGAGGGGACCTGACCAGGTTCAACGGGTCAAAAACTAAGCCACTGGGCCACTTGGAGCTGATGGTCACGTATGGAGACCCCGATGGTGAACCACCATTGTTCAGAACTATCAAAACAGCCTTCCTGGTCCTCCCATGTGAGTCTGTCTACCACTGCATTATCGGGAGGCCCACCCTGGGCAAGCTGGAGGCAGTGACCTCAACCGTCCACCTGAAAACGAAGTTCTACAATTTAGAGAATAAGATTGTGACCCTCCAGGCAGATCTAGGCGCGGCGCGCGGGTGCTACTATAAGAGCATTAAGAACGAAAAAGAGATTGCTGAAGTGAGAAACTCAGACAAAGAATCTGAGAGAGAAGCAGAAGTAAATCTGGCAGACTTAGATGCCAAGTATGACCCAGATAGTGAGGAAGAAGAAGAATATTCCACCCCCAGTAAAGACCTCAAAAGGTGTTTGAAGAGGCCCGAGCCAGATAACACCTTCATCTCCACCCAGTCAGGAGAAGGCCCCACCAATACGGTCGAGATAGGCTCTGACCTCCCTGACAGGGTCAAGGAGAAACTCACCATCTGCTTGAGGTAGAATGCGAACCCGTCTGTCTGGTCTGAAACTGGCATGCCAGGGATACCATCCGAGGTAGCCAGTCACCATCTGACTGGTGTGCCAGAGATCCCACCCAAGGTAGAACTCAGAATACCAATAAGCTGAGGGATACCACCCGAGGTACCCGGTCACCATCTGAAGTTTGTTTTAGGAATAAAACACAAGTATCAAACCAATGTAATAATGTGAACGATTAATGCACACGAAGGAACGAAAATTTACTTTTACGAAATTTTACTTTATG
Source organism: Astragalus membranaceus (assembly GCA_039519185.1). NCBI lineage: Eukaryota > Viridiplantae > Streptophyta > Magnoliopsida > Fabales > Fabaceae > Astragalus > Astragalus membranaceus. The sequence continues at coordinate 173,788,841 of CM076848.1, read as the reverse complement.
TTTTAAAATATCGTTGTTTGCAATACTTACCATTATTTGCAGAAAAGAAAGCCAGGTCCTAACACCAACGACGGGGGACCAGACAACTATGTAAAAGCCTGACCGTAAAAAGGGGCGGCATGAGATCGACGCTACGATCGTTTGCGCTTCCCTACAAACCGGGGCACGAGTTAGTCCACTCGATTCGCGAAGTGACTTTAAACGTGTCGCAACCTCTGATGGGTGAGTTAGAATCAGACCGAGTTCTGATAAACTACCCCCAGAGTAAACCCAACCACTAGGTGATAAGATCTTATACGTTTAAGATGCGCAAGTGCCGAGCACACCGAAGCAGCGCGCGCTGCCATCCACAATCGTGGTGATGACGTCTCCGCAAGCATTTCAACGCGGATACGCCCGAGGTTGTATCAAACACCCGACTATCATAAAGATAGAGAAATAAGCCAAACAAAGAGTAAACGCGGATAAATTCAAAATATGGCATAGAAAGTCATCGCGGGGATAGCAAGATCCCATAAAGCAAAATACAGCCATCCGGTAAGTCTAAGAATAATTACAGTCGAAAGTAAATAAACCAAAAAGAAATGATCAGGGGGCAAGGACATCGAAGTCAACACTATTGGGATGGTATCTGAGAATCCTCCCATCAACAACCTCATGATCAAATCGAAAGACGCTCGACTCTTGAACGGCATCCGGATACACCCATTGAACGTGGCTTATCGCCTTATCGTAGGCAGCATGGGAAAAATCCACAACCTGGTCGGCCACCACCCGAACCTTCTCGTCGGCATCATCTTTCAATTTCCTCACAGCATCCAACTCAGATTGGAGCTCCTCCATCCTCTTCATGGACGCGTCCCTCTCAGCATAGGCCTCCCCTCGCTCCTTCTGGTAACGGCATGCAGATTCCTTAGCCAGGCGAGCGGATTCCAATGCTCCATGTAGATCTGTGTGAAACCGGTTCCTCTCCAACATAAGTCGATTCTTCTCTCCACTCACCCCTACACAACACAACGGGATTAAAAACCGCACCAACAAATAAGTCAAAAGGATTACCTGGTTGAGAGCCACGCCCCCTCTCAGCCCCGCACTTTGCATGCAGACTCGACCCAAGCTTGACCATGCGCATGGCAAGTTCGAAAGGGTCCTCCCAGAAGTGTTCACACTCAGCACCAGAAAAGCTAATCTCAGTTTCAAAATCAGAGGCAAGAGGGGGTGCCTATCAGGAGAAGGGTGATCAGCAAGAGGAGAATGTCGGGTACAACTCTTTTGACGCTTAGAGTTACTCTAGACCCCCGAGGTGGTAGAATCAACTGGAACCATCTGTGTCTTAGAGGGACCTTTCCCAGCCCGGCTTGGGGCTCCAAGGCTCAGGGGGCGTCCCATGGAGGGGCGAGCAGGAGCAGACACTGCAGGAACTCGATTACTTCCCCCATTAGTTTCAACACCGGAAGGTCTACACCTCCCAGCCAAAGAGGCGATTTCACCAAATCAGCAACATAAAGAAAGAATAAAGCAAAGGAGAAAATAAATGCACGCCAAACCAAATAAACGACCTAAAAACTCAACAGCTTCATCGGCATTCGAAGCCTTTGATAGCTCATTGCACAAGATCTTTCGAGGCACAGTGGTTAAGCGACCGACAACACGCTTAAGCATGCTGAATGTCTTCAGCTCAGGCGCTGATAACTCAGTCGGGAGGACGTGATAAGACCGGGAGGTAGGATCAGCATCGGTGTTACACCATCCGAAGTGGATTTTGTCCCTAATCAAACACCCTTGCCCGTCGAAGAATCCCATCCTACCCACGGTCTTTTGACTAGAAGGAACAAGGTAAAAATACTTAAACCTCCAGTCGTGCTGATTATCCGAATGCAACTGAAAGAAAGCACAGCCTGCCCGGCATTTCAAGGAAACAAATTCATAACGAATAGTACCACCCGAAGAATCTCGACGACGCTGTACCTCGAAGACAGTCAAGAAGACCTTCAGGTTGCACTTCCTTTGTAAAGCCTTCATCACCAACTCAAAGCACTTCACAAAACACCATGAGTTTGGGTGAAGCTGAGACGAAGCTATCTGAAGATGATTCAGAACTTGCAGTTGAAATGGCGTCAAGAAAGGGGAAACTCGTACTTTGTAAATCACACTAAGGAACATCATAAAAATTTCAACCCTCAGAAATTCTACACACCCTATCACTGGGATCAACTACCTCAACCCGCCAGTCATCTCCCAGCACCTCCTGTATATAGCGGGGGGGCTCTTTCCCGGGAAGATAGAAACTCTTGGTAGCACGGACGGTACGAGCAACCCAGTCATAATTGGAGCCACCAATCTCCACCACTTCGTGCTCAAGAGGTAGATCGTCATCATCAGAGGAGGCAACAAGGAGGCCAGGTACGCCCGTTTCCTCCAAAGGCACGACATCAACACCTACCGCAAACGACCCCCCCCCCTACGGCATAACCAGCTTGCCTTAGAGTAGGGATGGGACCAGGGTACACCCCATTCGTTTCTGACTGTCTCCTTCGTCCTCGCCATCTCTCAACCTGCAGGACAGGGGGCAAAATAAGCAGTTAAGAAACAGACAAAATCCGTAGACAACCCCATATCCCGAGGCGGGAGGCTCCAAAGAAACAAGACGAGTTCGAAAACCAAGAAGCTACAAAAATAAATTAAAGGTCAGCCCAAATTTAGCTTAGTGAAATAGAAGCAGCAAGGTCGAGCGAATATTGGCAAGAAGACAAGTCCCCTTGATAACAAGCTGACCCTGAAATTTCAATCAGAAAGCAAGACAAGGTAAGGAACAGGACGAACAACAAACAAAGAAATACGAAGTGGAACCTAAGGTCAAAACCAGCGCCCAAGAGGGCACTAAGGCAGCCACCAACTAACGCCCAAGAGGGCGCCTGGTAGGGCGCCATATAAGGCCACACGAGCCGCCCATCACAAGGCGCCCATGAGGGCGCCAGCCACCATTCACGAGCCGCCCATCACAAGGCGCCCATGAGGGCGCCAACCTCCATTCACGAGCCGCCCATCACAATGCGTCCATGAGGGCGCCAGCCTCCATTCGCGATCCGCCCAGCACGAGGCCCCCAGGAGAGCGCCAGCCTCCATACGCGATCCGCCCAGCACAAGGCGCCCAGGAGGGCGCCAGTCTCCAGACACGATCCGCCCCGCACAAGGCGCCCAGGAGGGCGCCAGCCTCCATTTGCGATCCTCCCAGTACAAGGGGCCCAGAAGGGCGCCAGCCTCCTTCTCGCAAATTGCCCAGCGCAAGGCGCCCATGAGGGCGCCAGCCTCCATCTCAGCGAACAGCGCCCATGGCGCCCATGAGGGTGCCATCAACAAAAGAAAGCAAAACACTTACCGAGGAGAAAAGGTTTCGAAGCAAGTGGATCCTATCTCCCCTCTCCTCTCCAAGTAGGCGCTCCAAAGAAATTTTATCCTCACCCATTACAAAATTTTAAGTGTGGACCAGAGGATAAAAGTTCACCTATTTATAAGTGGGTAAATAGGTGAGGGTAAAAAACCTAAAAACGCGGTCATCACGAAGACAGTATCCCTCGCAACTTCACAAATCTGACGAGCCGACGAAACTCCTTCAAGCCAACACCATCCTCCAGAATAATCTCGGCTTGGGGGGCAACTGTTCTGGAGTGGACCAAGAGGTCCCATTAGCAAAACTGAGAGGTCCACTTAGTAATTGGACAAGGTTGGCCCAATCATTTCAGCCCATATCCACAACACACAAGCCCAATATACTTGGATGACTAAGATCGACTCTACCAATCCGACGATCCACGAACAGGCACGATTTCCTATAAATACAGGCATACTTTGCCCTTTAATAGGTTCACACTCTATTCCCTAGTAAATTCACCCATATATTCTCTATACTGACTTGAGCATCAGAGTGGCTTTGCAGGTACCCCCCCACCCCCCGGCTCACACTAACCTACAGCCAGTAGCAGAACACCTACCACCAGCAGTCACAACCAAGCTGTTAGGTGCAGAACTATAGAAGAGAGATATGTAGAGAAATTTAATTAAGTTTGAAGAGTGTAGGAGAAAGTGAGAAGGAAATAAAGAGTGAAATGAGAGAATGAGAAGAGTGTAGGAGAAACGTTCCGGCAGATTTACCGGCGGATTTTTTTGAAACTTTTTATTATTATTTTTAAACAAAATCCGCCGGTAAATTTCCGGCGGATTTTTTTTTTTTTTGTTAATCAGCCGGTAAATTTCCGGTGACATTTCCGGCAGTTGTTTTTTAATTTCCGGCGGATTTGTTTTTTAATTTTTTTTTTTAAAATCCGCCGGTGTATTTCTGAAAATGCAAAAATCCGCCGGAAATTTACCAACGGAAAAAAAACCTTCGAAAATGCAAAAATTCCACCGGAAACGTACCGACAATACGCGATTTTCTTGTAGTGGATGGATGATGGACTAATTTTTGATTTTAACACCCCAAGTATTGGCCCAACAATAAGTTAGTTGATGATTCCTTTTCACCAACTACACCCAATATTGATATTTGGAAAGTAGTTTTCTCTGCATACTACAGATGATGCAGCCAGGCCCATTTAACACCGCCAAGTGCACCTGCATTGATCCAAAATAAAAACTAGCATCAAACATATATGTATGAGGGCATGTGTGTTTCAAAGAACACCTCACTGGTTAGGTCAAATGACACCAAATATGATACACTATAAGTTTCTTTTGTACCGCACAAATGACCCACTTAGTCTACGTACACCCAGGCACCATGCATTCATATGGCTAAAACTAGAAGTTGCCATTTTAAAATGAAGCTTACTCCAAGAGAACATAAGTTTCTTAGACAATATATCTTCCACAAGGGCTAAAATGATATATCTTCCCAACCAACTTCATTAAAATCATGCTAAGGTTCTTGATAAGGTGGTTCAGACTCAACAAGACGTGGAGGAATGACCTTGGGTTCCTCCGTAACATCCCTAGTTCCGTTAATATTTTGGATTATGAAATTAACTAGTGATTTATTATTTGATTAAATAATAAATCCAGTGAGGTTATGAGTTGACGCAAAAGCAATATATAAAATTGCTCGATCATATGATTTAATTGCCATATTGTTTGAAGTATGTGAATTGGTCTAATTGTTTTGGGGTAGACATAGAATTGTGTGAGGATTAGGGAGCCAATGGCGTTTTGGTCATTTCCATATCCTTTAAACCCTTAACCCAAATTATACAACTCCAAACACACTCCTCAATTCCATAAGACCACAACCCAAATTTTTGAAGGAAATTATGAGTTAGTGATTAATTAGAAGTGAATCAAAGTGATGAAATCACTTAAGGACAAAGTGGTCTTTATACCCTTTTAAAAACCCTCAGCTGACCCTCTCATTAAAATAACAAAAAAACACAACACTCTCTCTCCCATTCCACAATTCAGAATTCAAGAAAGAAAAGAAAAGAAAGAATAGGAAGAGAGGGAGGAGAGGGGGCGAAGAAGAAGAGGAGGAAGAAGAGCTTGGAGCTAACGCATCCCTTCTTGCATGTAAGTGCTCTTTGTATCATTCAACTCCATTTTTGATCCTCTTTCTTTTAACAGCAATTTCAGAACCTAACTCTCCCTAAATCGTCACTTGCCATTGTTGGATTTTGAAGCTTAAAGTTGAGTTTTCAACTTCTTGAAGCCTTGCATGTGCTCTTTGGAACCTTAGGAGTAATTCTTAGCAACTCCTTGAAGCTACATTGTGGTTAGGATCATATTGGAAGCAATCTTAGTAGCAAAGGAGCTTAGGTTTCGAAATAGGAGCTGTTGGTTTCGGTTTTAAAGCAGTTGGACGAATACAAAGATTGTTCGAGTGGTCACCGTTCGGTTATGTCGTGTGAAGCCTTGTTTTCTAGCGAGTTCGTCAAACCGGTAGATAAATTGTCGTTTTTGACTTTTTTTTTTAAACTATTTAAAATCGAATAAATTTTGGTTTCGAAATAATTTTGAATCGAAAACCGTTTTTGAAAAATATCACTTTTCGGTTATATGATTAAATTCAATGTTAATTATATGATTGATTATGGATTGTGGTTTGGACTGGGATGTTGTTTGTATTCTGGTTGTTTTGTTGGAATTTAGATCGGATTACGGTTCGAAATAATCGGAAAGGCGAAACGAATCTAACGAAGCGAAATTCTGAACCTGCACAGGGCACACGGACCGTGCGCCTAGTGGCACAGACCGTGCGTCCCTCACGCAATTGCCTGCTAAATTTTTAAAATAGGGCGCACGGACCGTGCGCCTAGCTGCTTGCGGCCCCAAATCCAAAATTTGTCGTTTCGTCACTCATTTCGATTCCAAACCTCTTCTAATCCTTTTCCCAACCATTTGTGATGATATATACTTGATAAAAACATGGTTTTAAACATGATCAACTTGGTTTTTAGGAAATGTTTTGAAAATTGAAAATGTTTGAAAAACCGAATTAGGGCATACGTGTGAGAATAAGGGTTTTCAAATGAAACGAACTAAAAGGTTCTAGTTATTGAATTATGATTCATATGGGATGAATATAATTTCATCTAAACCGGTCATTCTACTTGTTATTGTACAATTGACGCGAGATGATTATTATTTAAATCAACTAAACCGGTCTATGACCTCACGATATATAAATTATATCGAGTCGGGATGACGACCCCTATGTATTAGCATGCTAGATGAGGGAAGTCATGAGCCCTTGATCTAGGCCCCCATTATTATTATTGTTGGTTCGCCTTTAGGGAAAGTACTATTGGCTATGGGGTTCACTGAAGCTTTGGGAGTTGGTGACTTGCTAAAGATTAAAATGTTGTTTTGTATTCAAATAGAATTACTATGAGATAATTGTAATTCATAAAGTGAATTACCAATTAAAAAGGGTTTTCCTAATTGAACCGTGAGCGTGATTAGGGGCCACAGTTAGGGGTGTTCACGGGTTGGTTTGGATGGATTTTGACTAAATCCGATGCCCGAACCGTTGACATTTATTCGGTTTGGGTTGGTTTGGATTTTGAATTTTTTCTATAAAATCCGAACCAAACCAATCCGACATCGGATGAGTTGGTTCGGATTGGGCTCACGGGTCATGTGCTAATGTCGAATTTTTTAAAAAATAAAATTATTCGTTTCGTTAAGGTTCAATTTCAATATTGTTACTGCAATGCTTCTTTTGTGTTTGAAAATGTTAAAGCTTGGAGTTGAAAAACATGAGTTAATCTGAATGACAAAAGATGATTAATGCCTGAGTTAAAAAAAAAGATGATTAATGTATGAGAATCGGTGTGACTTCCGAATTTGAGATTGTGATGATGAGATGAATCTGGACGTGGTGCTCATAATTGGGGAACCTAGGAAATATGCAAAGCATGATGAATGTGGTGCCTAATTAATATGTGCAGTTTAAGGAAAAAGACTAAAAATTAGGAACTAACAGACAGTAAAATATAGCGCTAGCTCAATAGGATCGGGTAGACGGGTTGGATTGGGTTTATTTTTTTAGATCCGTTATCCGAACCGAACTAGTATGGATTTTAACGGGTTGGTTTGGATTTGATCCGATCACGAAAATTATCCGAACCAAATGCTTCGGTTTGGGTTAGGTTATGGGTTGGTTCGGATACCCAAACCACTGAACACCCCTAGCCACGGTAAAACTCACTGAGATATGTATCTCATTCTTTATTCTTTATATTGTTGTTGTTCTACAGTGAAACAGGGAAAGAAGAAGACCTAACAGCACGAGTAGGAGTTGTGCCTACGATGTTGATGGAGATTGGACGTCTTTATTTATGTTTTTAAAATTTCCCTTGTGATTTCTATTTCTCGGTTATGTAACTTACAATCATGTGAAGTTGTATAAACCGTTTCCCCTATTGCTCACTTTTGGATATTGAACCTTAGGGCTTGTCATACTTAAATGATTTGAAGTATTTATGTTCTTTTGGAACCCTCTTTTTGAGTTTGAATTCAAAGAAGTTTAGCTTGTTCAATATCTAAAGTATGAGTAATTATTCTTTGATGTATGCTAATATGAATATCTTAGTATTTCTAATAATTAGAAATATTAGGGTGTTACATCCTCAGTAGCTGAGTTCCACAATACAAATCTTGTGAGAGAGGGGACAAAGAACGTTGTTAACACTAGAACCCAGAACATGAATACAATTTTCATCATCTCGAAATAGAGTTCGCGAATCAAAGCTGAACCAACTCTCATGCCTCTCACCTAACACTAAATACAACACAAAATGAAATTTCCCATCTGGCACAACTCACTTTATAAGGAGAGACGTATTTGTGAAATTGTTGTGATAGATTCTCATTAAACAAGGGGTTCAGAAAAGAGAGCCCATGTTTTATGTAGTAATCCAAGTTGCTTCAAAGATTTTAGAGACAATTTTGAGAGAATGGAAAAGGAAAAAACATCAAGGAAATTATTAATAACAATTTCACAAATACGTTTCTACTTCTACAAAAATCAGAGGCCTTTCACTAAAAGCAAAATATCATTCTTACATTCAAATTAAAAAGGAAGTGAATTTAAAAAAAAAACTGATTAATAATTTGACACAGGGAAATTCACGATAATCAAAAGGTTTGTTAAGTTGTCATAAATACATGAAAATAACAAGCCACTTTGTATACAAGGTATAATCCTACTAACCTCGATCAAAAGCCTCGTGGGTGAAAACAAGAAAAACAATTGACGATTCATTTTAGTAGCCCAATATGAATAAGGCTTTCAAAGTTTTCCTTATAAATTACTACCTGAGAATACTCCTCTGGATCTTTAATGCCAAGCTCCACAATTATCTGGGTACTCCAATCAAACCAACCTAGTTCACCATCTTTTGTTTTGAAGAATATATCGCCGTTATTCCCAGCTCCAATAAGATTCTCAACGCAAGGAAATGGGCCAATAACGAATAGTTTAGTCCATGACTCTTTCACACCAAGTTCACCTAAGATTGATATATGGAAAGTAGTTTTCTCAGTGTGATTACAAATGAAAGCAGCATACCCATTTAACACCGCCAAGTGCATTTCCATTGAGCTAATATCAAAGCTAGCATCACCCATGTATGAGGGCATGGGCGTTGTAAAGAACACTTCATTGCTCATGTCAAAGGACACCAAACACATCACACCACGATATTCCTTTTGACCCCACCAATGGCACACTCCCTCCGAGTACGCTCGGCCACCAACTATGCTATGACAAGGAGTAGGCATTTTGAAATCAAGTTTCTTCCAAGAGTTACTTCTTAGACTATATATCTCCCACAAGGGCGTCGAATCTAAATTTTCATCCCATGGCCCGTAATAGGGCATACCATAACGATCAGCTTCACCCGCAGTCAATAGAAAGAAAACTACATATCGAATCACCTTATAATCATCTCTAACATGATCATAACCAAATCCACAAAGATTTGACCAAGGTTCTCGATAAAGTGGGCCAAACTCAATAGGACTATGAGGAATGACCTTGAATTCCTTAGTAGCTGGATTCCACAATACAGGAATGTCATCGTTATTGAAGAAACAAATAACGCCGTTAGCACTAGAACCCAAAACAATAATAAAACTGTTACCATCTTCAAATGGAGATGGCGACTCTAAGCTAACCCTATTCTCAACACTCTCACCGGATTGTAAATACAACCAGGTATGGTGTTCTTCATCGGGTGCACATTGCTTTAGAAGGAGAGATGTATTTGTGAAATTTTTGCGATACATACTCATGAAATGAGAGTTTTCAAACAAGAGAGTACATGATTTGTGTACGCATCCAAATCGCTTCAAAGATTTTAGAGGCAATTTTGACAGAATGGAAAAGGTGAGATCTTCCGGGATATGGTTGCTAATCACTTGATTCACAACAGCCACAGATTTCTCATCCATCTCTATATATCTACACCTTTGAAGAAAGTGATTGTGTGTATTAATTTCTCCCTGGAATGGAAAGCAAGGGAAAAGTGACATTCAGTAACAAATAGAGCCAACAAGCAAAATCCAAAACAAAACATCTGAGTTCAATTTTTTATGAAAGACAGAACTATTCCATTCCCTTGAAAATTAAATTTGGAAGGGGTTAAAATACTAAACCAACTCAAAAGTGATCAAATCCATAACAATTATGATAATGAACAAAGGGGGAAGGGAGAGAGATAAAACACAATTGTACAAAGAGAAAGGAAAAGGGTACCTAACAAATGGAAATTCAGAGCTAAATCCACTCAACGGTGTGAAAATCTTGTTGGATTTATAAACAAGACAACTATTAATCTAATTAATAATTTGTAAAACTAAATTACTTAATTATATACACATCCATGAGCCAAATTACGATGGAGCTTAAGAATTAGTAAACCAGTAATTGATAGGGTTTGATTTGATGATTGAAATTTAGGAATCTGAAAGCGAAAGGGGATTACTGACTAAACCTAATCATATATCAATCAAGAGAAATACCATTAATCCTGAATATCAAAAACCATTAATTTCAAAATATGGTGCAAACCTAGAATTCTCACATGTATTGGAAACAAACTAAATGATTTAGTAACAAAACTAACCGATGTAGACGAAGATGCAGAATCAAGGCACGCGAATTGCTGGTGCGATTCGTAGGATAGAAGAAGACGCGGAGAGAGGTTTTGTGTGTGCGTGTGAAAACCAATCCTACTGACCTGTAAAAGACCATCGATAACGGCATAATCAAGGCATGCCATGTGCTGGTGCCAACAAGATGTGTGTGGGTGGGTGAATAAGAAGAGTTAGAAGAATAGTTTTTTTTTTAATGCAAAGTTAATAAAATAGTTAAGCTATGTCCGATTTTATTCCGACAACTCGGATGAGAATACTTTTTTATTATCAGAACATGTGAATACTAAATAATAACCGTCAGATTAAAATTAACGTTTTATATTATGTTATTAATTTCAAAAATATTTGTGATCTTTAATTAAAAAAGAAACAAATATACGAGATCTTATAATTAATGACGTAATCTAAACCATTTATTTTAATATAACGATTATTATTTAATGTTCTCATCTCCTCACAATAACTAATTATCCTCTCTCGAGTCACCTCAAATTGCATAATTAATTACAAGATTTTTTTTGACAAAGTTAACTATAACTACAATATCTAATATATCTGTCAATTAATAGTGTAATCTGTTATTAAAAAATTAATCTTAAATTTTAATTTTAATTTATAGTTGACTCAAGAGAAAACACTTGGTAATTATGAGAAATCAGAATATTTAATAAAGGATCAAATTACATCATTAATTATAAGATTTCATATTATTGTTTCTTTTTTAATTAAATATCACAGAAGATTTTGTAATTAATAAGGTATAATCTAATGTTAGTCTAATTGATATTATTAAATGCTCTCGTTTCTCATAATAACCAAAAACCTGAGAAGTTCCCATATATATATATATATATATATATATATATATATATATATATATATATATATATATATATATATATATATATATATATATAGTGTAATATGAGAGGGGGAATAGTAAATCTAGACATATAATAATACATCGATTATTGTGATTAAAAGGTGACTAGTTATCACATTGATTTTTTGCTTAAAGTTGGACCACTAATCATTCAATCTATGGCTACGAATGTGTTTGGATCCTCTCATTTCCTCTTTACTCTCCATCACAAAATATAAGAGAGGCAAGAGAAAGAGAAAATGATTAAAAAAATTAAAAATAAGGATGAGAGAGGGTAAATTTAAGACAGAGATAGAGAGGATGGTGGGAGAGGATCCAAGTCTGGCTATGAATCACTCCTCTCACCTCACATAATAAAAGCACTCTAACTTTATACGTTATACGTTATATATATATATATATATATATATATATATATATATATATATATATATATATATATATATATATATATATATATATATATAGGACGACTCGGTGAGAATACTTGACTATTGTGCGAACATGGGAACATAAAATAATAACCATTAAATTAAAATGAAAGCTTCAGATTACGTTATTAATTATAAAATTTTGTATGATTGTTTCCTTTTTAATTAGAGATCACGAAAGATCTAGTAATTAATGACGTAATCTAAATCGTTCATTTTAATCTAACGCTTATTATTTAATGTTATCATGTTCCCACAATAAGCAAGTGTTTTCACCCGAGTGCACACCCTAATATCTCTAACAGGTAGAAATATTAAAATGCACGTTTTAGCTTCAATCAGAGATATATTTCCCGTTTATGATATTGAACACAACTAAATTTTTTCGGTAATAAATACCAAACAATCAAATTCCATCACTTAACATAACCAAAATAAATCTCGGTCCTTCTTAATCCGTACAACCTAGTGTTCAATATCATTACAGAAAAGCGGAAATCATAATATAACTTAATCAAGTCTAAGTCATATCATTAGATACAAAGAAAACAAGGGACAATAACATAAGTGGAAACTAAATCTCCATAGCTATCTCAAGCACGTCACCTACTCGTGCTTCTTCGCTTTCCTCTTTCCCTGTTTCTCTGTAAAACAACAACAATTAAAGGGTGAGATAACATATCTCAGCGAGTTCTACCGTGACCCCTAAAATACGCTCACAGTTCATTTATATAAACCTTTCATTTTGCAATTCGATATATGAACTACAAATCCTTTTTATTCGTAATTCAATTTATGAACTACGTGCATTTTTAACATTAACCTCATATTTCATATTGTAGCACAACACCGACTACACGAATGCCAACTATCGGTGAACGCCACTGCCCATTAGTACTTTCCTTAATGGTATGATTTACAGGGCCTAGGGTTAAGGACTCATGACCTCCCTCTCCTAGTATGCTAACCTTAGGGTCGTCACCCCGACTCGATATAGTTTATATATCATAACCTCAATCAGTCTATTCATAAATATATACACATATACGGTCAGTTCATTCAACGATAAACATAAGCCATAATTCGTTTTATTTCGGAAATGACATGTCATCTTGCGTGTACTACAACAATCTTACTTAAATTTAAAAAAAAAACATTTAACCTATCAAACGATGTCGAAAAATTGCAAAAGACCACTTTTTGGAAAGCTACTGATGTCTAGTTTCTGAATAAATTTTTAGTTTTACAAAACAATGAGCCAATTGGTACAGTTTGCAAAAATGGTCCCAATGGTTCCTGGGTTAGACAGAATCGGTTCCCTAAGTTCTAGCACTTCTAGATTGACCAAAATTTAACCAATTAACATGAAACTTGAGCCTACACCATAGAAAATTGTGTCTAGTTTTCAACGAAATACGAATCATTCGAAAAGGAGTCCAATTGAGAGCACAAAACCCAAAATACTGAACCTATACCTAGTTTAACTTCAGAAATTTGACCTAACTTGGGGTACTCATAACTCGAGCTACACAACTCCCATTTTGATCAAACCAGTGTCAAAATGACCATATTTAAGCCTGGTTTCTCTCAAAATAAGCCCCCGTAAGTTTTGGACTAATATAACATTTCTAGTTTAAGAAAAACCTCACATATGTCCAGAATGCCAACACAATGACTTTGCTAACAATAATTGCTCCAAATTGTACCAAATTTAGTACCAACAAGCACAACAACAACACAAACAGAATTTCAACCAAACCAGCAACATAAACAAAAATCCTAAGCGAGTAGAACTCACCTGAAAATCGCACACAACAATCTACGGAGTTGTTACAATTTCACAGAACCGCACGAACGATCCCCGAACATGAACCTTCCGCTCAAACTTGAACTCAAATAGCCCCAACTACCAAGAACAGATTCTGACCTTCACTAAAATGATTTGAAACTACAATTTAGGTGTCTACACACTAGAATGTAGCTCTAAACTCAACATCAAAGCTTGAGAACTCCATTTTTGACATCTCAAGCTTGAGGTTCTACAATGGTGAAATAAGTAGGAGGCGAATGTGGGTGATACTTTTTATATCAGTGGGAAAAGCAGGAAGAGCTGAATCTAATGAGCTAAAAATGAGGGACATGCATCAAGGTTTGGAGGAGCTGTCATCCCTTCTTCTTCCTCTCTCACTTTTGCAACCCTCTCCTGAACTCTTCTATTTTCTGTTTTTGGTTCTTTTGATTTCAGCACATGTGTGTGCGTGAGTTTGTGCTGTTTTTGTGAGAGTGTGGGTCAGCTTGGATAATTAAGTGAGCTGAGTGAATAAAAAACATGGAAAGGACAGTTCTACCCTTCAGCTATGTTACTCACTTAGTTCTATTTGTATCTCAACAATCACTCAATAATTCATATATTTAGCATAATTAGCAACAAGCACACTATAAATCATCTAATCAATGACAAACTACCTCATAATAATTAAACTATGCTAATTAATTAATTATGACATCTTACTAATTTTGATTAACAAAATTAGTCAAATTGGGGATGTTACACTGAGAATATATATATATATATATATATATATATATATATATATATATATATATATATATATATATATATATAGACACACACACACACACACACACAAACACATAAGGGTGGGTTTCTGTCAGTTATAATCACTAGCTTACAGCCAACCATCGTTGGAGCAGTCAAGATCAGCGTACAATAGTGTTCACCTGCCCTAAGATATAGGAATACCCACTGCATAACGCCCACTAGCAGGTAAAGTGGATAGAAAACCTTCAATTTCTATTTTTTAAGCAGCTTGACCATGTTCTTATCTACCGCTCCGCGTCTCAACGTATTTCCTAATGCGCTTTGCTTACTTTCTGCCAAAGCAACTCCTTTGTATCAACCATGGTATCCTCAACTGCAAAATCATCGTCAACTGTGCCTTTAGCTAAGCACCCCCAGTAGAGTTACTCCTCGGCTGAGACATCTGCCATTAGAAAGTTGAACCATCCTCTTAACAGTTTTAGCATAAAGATTGAATCTGAACATAACATTCAGGCTCTTCCATAGAGCCTTCTTAAGAGTAGCAAGGTATCTCCTATTTTCCTTCCTCAGCAAGGATTTCTTCCTTTGGACTCCTAGTTGGCCTCACAACAAGTTGAACCTCATTGGAGTTGATGATCTTCAACTAATCAAAACTCGACACCTTAACATTACGCTGAACATACCCCTTTTTCTTCTCAAGAGGCGTACATCATTGATCACAATCTTCTAAGGCTACCAACATCTCTTTCTTGGTTGCCCTTTCAGAAACATGCTAAGAATATAGAAGGAGTAGATGAAATATAGGCTATTATTAGGTAGGAGAAATATAGAAGGAGTAGAAGAAATATAAGTCATTTGATTGTTTATGTAATTTGTAATTGGCATTTGCCTTTGTTGGGGTGCCTACTGCTTCGATTTAATCAAATATTTTGCTTATATATATATATATATAAGCAAAATATTGGTATGTATAGTATATTTCGAATATAAATTAAAGTAACAATTCTTTTATCATTCCATAATTTTATATCCTAAAAATATATCTTTTTAGAGAAATCTATTTTATACACTTGTAAAAGGAAAAAAATTATCAAATCAATCCCCATCCATATATAAATAAATAATTTATTTTAAAATTTTATATTTGTACATAAGTGTTGGGGAAATTCACACACGTAGGATCTTATATGGGAACACACACCACAAAGAAAGAAGAGAAGGCACCAAGAGATTTGCGTGGTTCGGCACCTCTTGCCAACGTCCACGGAAACACCACAATAATTATATTCACTATCTCAAATAAGAGTACAACCCAACCCAATTTGTGTATCACTCTACAATACTCTCACTGTAAGAGTTACAAGAAATGATAACACACTCACTACAAGAGACTCTCACACAAGTGATCTCACACACTCACACTTGCACTCTTCTCTTGCTCTTTGTTGAGATTTCTCCAACACTTCACAAAGACTCCCTATTTATAGAATAGGAGAGTAGTCACCATTCATGTATGTTACATAGTGGGTATTAATTATCCCACATTTCCAAGGAGTTCCACTTCTTGATATTTCTTCAACATTCTAGATACACCTCTCATCTCTTCAAAAGGTGTCTCTTGAACTTTCCACCACTATTATTATTAAGTATTGGAAATTATAATTGGAATTCCCAACAAATCCTCCTTCAATTAAAATTTCCAAACTTCCACGTCATTAGAAAATTTCACTTTCTTTACACCATTTATTTTTCTCAAGGAGAACTGCCCTTCTATGTAGAAAATATTCTTCTCATTTTTCTGCCCTTGCAAAACCAAGCGTCTCCCTTTGTAAACCTTGCAACCCCATTTGAGCCAACAAACTTGTAGCCTTGAGTTGTCATCTCCCCCAAAGAAATGATATTGGCTATAGCAGTAGGCACATACCTCACGTTGTGGAAAGTTTGGATGGCACCGTTGTGAAGCTTCATTCTCACACTTCCAATGCCTTCCACCTTCATTTTATCATCAATTCCCAGCTTAAAATAACCAAACTCTCCATCAGTATTCAAGGTGTCAAACATTGCTCGATCTCGACAAATGTGTTTTGCAGCAGCAGAGTCCATCACCCACTTTGATTTAGCAACCTCTTCACTTGTTCCTAAGAACACATTTTCATCATCACTTGTCTCAACCACGTTGGTTTGGGATTTGTCTCCATCCCTCTTCATTTCCCTTAATTTCTTTGAGTCCTCCCTCTTTTGTGCTCACCTTACTTGCACATGACCCTTCTCTCCACAATAGTAACATTCCACGTTGCTCATATCACGTGGGATGCGAAATTGAGACTTCGATCTTTCTCTTGGCTGTCCTTGTATTCTCAAGTGACTCCGTCCTATCCTTGAGTCCTCTACAACTGGTGCACGATCTTCATCATTGATATTATCATTTCTTGTCATTCTTTCACTTTCTCGTAGAGCAGCAGTCACCTCATCCAACTTCAAAGTTGTCTTCCCTACGAGCAGAGTTTGAACTAACGGTTTGTATGACATTCGTAGCGACGCCAACAAGAGCAATGCTTGCTCCTCATCAGAAATTTTATCATCAGCATTTACCAATTGACATACTAGCTGGTTGAATGCATTGATGTGGTCATGAAGATTTTCTCCCATCTCCATTCTCAGTTGATACAACTGCATCTTCAAGCAAAGGCGATTCGTCAGCGATTTTGATGCATAAATGTTCTCAAGCTTTTCCCAAAGGGCCTTCGGAGTTGTCTCTTTCAACACATTGTATTTGATTTCAGGAGCTAGAGCCAAACAAATTGTACTCACAACCTTCCTTTGAATGCTATTCCAGTCGCTTGCACTCATGGCGACTGGCTTCTCTTCCTCTAAAGCTTGATCACGACCTTGCTGCACCAAGACGTCTTGAATGGTACTCTGCCAAATTGTGAAATTGATTTTCCCATCAAATAATGGGACCTCAAACCTCGGTGTATTCCCTGCCATAGCTCTGAAACCACTGTTGGGGAAATTCACACACGTAGGATCTTATATGGGAATACACACCACAAAGAAAGAAGAGAAGGCACAAAGAGATTTACGTGGTTCGGCACCTCTTTCCTACGTCCACGGAAACACCACAACAATTATATTCACTATCTCAAATAAGAGTACAACCCAACCCAATTTGTGTATCACTCTACAATACTCTCACTCTAAGAGTTACAAGAAATGATAACACACTCACTACAAGAGACTCTAACACAAGTGATCTCACACACTCACACTTGCACTCTTCTCTTGCTCTTGGTGGAGATTGCTCCAACATTTCACAAAGACTACCTATTTAGAGAATAGGAGAGTATTCACCATTCATGTATGTGACATAGTGGGTATTAATTATCCCACATTTCCAAGGAGTTCCACTTCTTGTTATTTCTTCAACATTCTAGATACACCTCTTCATCTCTTCAAAAGGTGTCTCTTGAATTTTTCATCATTATTATTATTATGAGGGACATGCATCAAGGTTTGGAGGAGCTGTCATCCCTTCTTCTTCCTCTCTCACTTTCGCCAGCCTCTCCTCTCTCAACTCTTCTATTTTCTGTTTTTGATTCTTTTGATTTCAGCACATGTGTGTGTGTGTGAGTTTGTGCTGTTTTTGTGAGAGTGTGGATCAGCTTGGATAATTAAGTGAACTGAGTGAATAAAAGACATGGAAAGGAAAGTTTTACCGTTCAGCTATGTTACTCACTTAGTTCTATTTGTAACTAAACAATCACTCAATAATTCATATATTTAGCATAACTAGCAACAAGCACACAATAAATCATCTAATCAATGACAAACTACCTCATAATAATTAAATTATGCTAATTAATTAATTATGACATCATGTCGACTCATCGTCACATGTATATTGTTGTTCAGTTTATAGCCAAAATGTCTGTTATTTGAGTCTTATTTCAGCCAATCGTTAAGGGATTTGGCATAGTTTTAGTTTGATGTAGTAAGTTTTGAATTGTAACCAATTGCAATGTAAGTCCTTCAATTTGATGTGGCGTCTACTAGCGAACCAGACACTTGCCTAGTGACGAAACGGAGAAAAGAAGGAAGGAAAAGGATCGGACAGCCTTCGCACCAGCGACCAAGAACGGTCGCGCCTCAACCAACCTTTTTGCTGGAGGTCGCATCGCGACCATATGCACATCGCCTCGCGATGCTTGACCGAGGGTTCACTTATAATTCAGTTTTCAGCGTTTTTTGAGGACACTTCGTCTTGGGAGCGTACCTAGGGTTTGGAGCAGCAGCTGGGGGCGAATTTGGGGGCTTTTCTACACCTTGGGAACAAGGGTTTGAAGGTTCTAATGGATCCCTCTATGTGTAGTCCTTCTCTACTCTTATCTTCTCCTTCCTTGATGATGTGTAGCTAATTTCTTATGATTGGGGAGAGATGAATCTCCCCAAAACTATCCTATGAACTCTTTGTTATGATCAATTTAGTTTTTATTCAATTTATCAATTGCCTATTCCTCTATTCTTAATGCTTTACAATTGCACTTGATGATTGTATTGATTTAGGGTTTATGTTCACCCTTGGAAAATGGGTATGTATGCTTGATTTGGGGTTTTAGGTCACAAACATGATGATCATAGGAATATGAGATTGTGTTTGTGAATTCTTTATATTCTTGATATTCTTGATTTTAATGCTTTTTCTAATGTTGATTCACCGAAGGAATTAGGGTTTCTCTTTGGGGAAAAGAGGTTTTGAGACAAGGAATTGTCCTTAACCTATTAATTGAATTGAATCTGGTAAATTGGATAATTACTTGAAATTGATTGAAGGTTCATAGCATGATAGCATAGGGGAGAGGATTCGATTCCTAATCGCTTTACTCTCTTATTTATTTACCAAAGTTCTATTTTACCGTTGCTACACATTACAAATCTTATTTAATCGTTTACGCCTAAGAATTGCTACGCTTGCTTATTAATAATAACTCACAATCCCTGTGGATACGACTTGTGGGCTTACTATTTTACTATAACTTGCAACGATTCGGTACACTTGCCAAAATCCTAACAAGTTTTTGGCGCCATTGCCGGGGATTGTTGACTTCATTATTAACAAGGAAAAGGAGTTAATTCTTAGTTGTTTTCTTTATTAGTTATTTTATTTTATTTTGTTTTAGTTTGTTTTCTTCATTTAGTTACTTAGTTATTGTGTTGGACTTGTTGACAGTTTGTTTAGTGTTTCAGAGAGTTGTTTATGCGGGGGGAAAATTCGCAAGAATTGTTGTTTGACCCCGAGATTGAAAAAAAGAAAAGGCAAACCGGAAGAAAGCTAAACTAGCAAGGAAACAAGCCCAAAGAGGGTCACAGGCACACTCAGCTGCAACCTCTATTCCGGAAGACTCCCCAAAGAAAGAGGAGGTTATGGTTGAAAATCCACCTGCAAGGCGCACTCTCAGTGACTTTGGGAGGAGAAATCAGGGCGCTCGGGCTTACACCTTTCAACCAGTGGGGCCTGCTACCTTTGAGATCAAGTCATCTATCCTCACTGCCTTGAAATTAGAACAGTTTTCAGGGTCAGATGCAGAAGACCCCAACCAACACTTATCCCAGTTCCATGAGATTTGTGGAACCACATATCCTGGGGGGGTTGATGAAAGCTCCAAGAAATTGCGCCTGTTTCAATTTACCCTAACGGGCAGAGCAAAGGATTGGTTAAATACTCTCCCAGGAACTGTGAATACTAGGAGTGACCTTGAAAACAAGTTCTTAGAAAGGTTCTTCCCAATCTCCAAGTTTATCAAAAAGAGAGCAGAAATCTCCAACTTTGCACAAGGGGATTCAGAATCCCTATATGATTCCTGGGAAAGATTTAAGTTATTATTGAAAAAATGTCCAGAGCATGGTATTGATGATTTTCTGGAGTTGCAAACCTTCGGTCATGGATTGCGACCTCAAACCAGGATGATGTTAGATGCCTCAGCAGGAGGATCTTTAGGTACTAAAACTTGGGAGGAAGCAAAACAGCTGGTGGAGGACATGGCTTCAAATGAGTACAGAATGCAAAATGACCGTGGA
The DNA here is from genome assembly GCA_039519185.1 of Astragalus membranaceus. Classification (NCBI taxonomy): domain Eukaryota; kingdom Viridiplantae; phylum Streptophyta; class Magnoliopsida; order Fabales; family Fabaceae; genus Astragalus; species Astragalus membranaceus. The sequence goes on along the minus strand of CM076848.1, from coordinate 173,768,242 downwards.
GCTGTAGCTAAAAAGGGTATGTTGGAGTTGGACTCTAATAGTGCGGTGTTGGCTCAACAAAAGCTAATTAATGTCTCTCCAAATTGAATCTCTCACCAAACAAGTAGCTGCTGCTTTGGAAGTTAGATCTCAAACTCCAACAACTGCTCAAGTAATGCAAGTTCATGACCAGGGAACTCATTTGGAAGATGCTCTGGCACAATGCATGCAAATGACTCAGACCACTTTCCACTCTCAAGAGCAAGCGATGAAAATTATGGAGAAAAACCATGAAACTTCTATGAAGAAATTGGAGGCTCAAATTAATGAGTTGTCTAAAAAGCTTGCAACAACATCTAACAGTGGCTCTCATGGTAGTACTAGTAACAACTTCAAGTATAAAGTTGTAATGCTATTTCATTGAGAAGTGGTAGAGAGTTGAACCATGTTGAAGTGACCAAACTCAAGCCCGGAGAAGGAAGTGGTGAAACCGAGGTGTTGAGGGAGGAGTTGAAAAAGAAAAATGAAGGAGTCGAAAATGAGTTGAGTAAAAAAAGTGAGGGAGTTGTGAAGTCTAACCAAAAAGAAAATTTGTTCAATGAAAAATTGCAAGTAGACAACAAGCCCAAGGAAATTCCTTCATACATGAAGCTGCCATACCCTCAGTTGAGCAAGAAGAATCAGAAGGATGAGCAATTCTCAAAGTTCATGGATATTTTCAAACGCCTTCAAATCAACACACCATTTGCAGAAGCTCTTGAGAAGATGCCCGTCTATGCCAAGTTCATGAAGCAGTTGTTGACAAAGAAAAGGAAGTTCAAGGGAGATGAAACAGTGGCCTTAACAGAAGAATGTAGTGTCATCATTCAAAACAAGCTTCCTCCTAAGTTGAAAGATCCCGGGAGCTTCACCATACCTTGCGCAATTGGTGATGTAACTATAGGCAAGGCTCTTTGTGATTTGGGAGCAAGTATTAATCTGATGCCCTTGGCTATGTGGAAAAAACTTGGCGGAGGTGAGGTGAAACCAACAAACATGACTTTGCAACTTGCTGATAGGTCTATAAGGCATCCTTATGGGGTTGTAGAAGATGTCCTGGTAAAGGTTGACAAATTCCTCTTCCCAGTGGATTTTGTGATTCTACAACTTGATGGTGACACCTGTGTCAAAAGTTCCATAGAAGGAGACAATGACATCCCGTTTATTTTAGGAAGACCCTTCCTTGCTACTAGTAGAGCTGTGATTGATGTGGCAGATGGAACTTTGACATTGAGAGTCCAAGATGAAGCTATGATTTTTAATGTGCATAAGTCCAAAGACCCGAAGGAGGAAAAAGAAGGGTGCTACCGCATTGAGGCGTCTAATCCCATGGCTGAAAACAGAATTCGCCTCCACTCTCCCCTTGAGAATTCACTTGTTGTTTGGGAAGATCTTAAAGAAGTTGTGGGTATGTCCGTGGATCCTTTGTTACACTCCCCTCATGCATCATTTAGCGAGAGGAACTGCAAGCTTAAAGGAAAGTGTACCCAAGGAGCATTTAAGGAGGCACTGGAGAAGCTGAGATCTCCACCTAAGCCAAATTGATACATCCCCTCATTGTCAAGCTTAGGACGATAAACAAGCGCTTCTTGGGAGGCAACCCATGGTAGAGGTAGCTGTTTTTGACTTTTGGTTGTACTATGCTGTTATGACTTTTACATTGATTATGATGCACCACAACTTTGAACTCATTCTCAGATGGTGGTTGTTTAGCTCTAACATGTTTTGCAGCTACCATTTGATTACCTTCAAATCAGATTTTATCATTAGGTAGTGTCAGTGGTTAAGACAGAGGTTGAGGAAGATCTAGATCATTTGTTGGCATGCTTTCGAGAGTTCCATCTCTTACAATCCCAGCCGTGAGGTTTGAGTCCAAACACCTATATCATTAATTGTGTGTATATTCCTTGCTTGCATTAGTTTGCAGAACTTGAACTTGTGCTTAATTGTCTTGCATGTGATTTACATACACACTGAGGCAATTCTTTTTGGCAACCCAGAGCCTTTCAAACCACCTAATAAGCATTTATCCTTTGTTAGCCCCTCTGAGCCTAATTGTTTATTCTTATTATTCTGTTCTTAACTTGCTTCTTAGTTTGTTTCTTAACTTGGAGTTAGGTAGACAAATGTATGCGAGTGTGGGAAAAATATAAGTTTGGGGTTGCTCATGGAATAGCAACGAACTAAGTTTGGGGGTGGTATATACAAGAGAAAGGAAAATATATATATAATCAAAAAGAAAAAAATATAATAAAAAAATAAAAGAAAAAAAAATAAGATGTTATAATCCTTCTCTTGTGGAATGTTGTGGGAAAATTGGTGAGTAAGTGAGATTGTTTGAATTTGACAAAAAGAGAAGTAGGCCTAACTCCAAGTTGTAACCTACATATCCAAATACTATCCACCCTTACCTAAGCCCCGTTACAACCCTTAAGTCCTCAAATAGTGTGTATGCATTTCATGTGTATAGATTTGTCTAGAACTTGTTCAAGCCTATGAAACGATGATGCAGGTATTGTGAATTGACTGACTACCCTAGACACCTCAAAGGGAGAAATATTAATGAGATGTGTGAAAAAGAGAGGACTTGAGATTGCTTGCCTCTATATGATCTAGTGTTTTCCAATTCAATTGTCTTGCTGCTATATTATGTTGGATGATATCTTCTGATGTGTTTAAGGATCTTCTGATGTGTTTAAGGACCTATTGGTGTGTAAAAGATGTGAAACCTGAATAACAAATTGCCACGGCCTGAATTGAGTGATTGCTTCAGGACAAGCAAAAATCCAAGTTTGGGCTTGTGTTGACTCATCGTCACATGTATATTGTTGTTCAGTTTATAGCCAAAATGTCTGTTATTTGAGTCTTATTTCAGCCAATCGTTAAGGGATTTGGCATAGTTTTAGTTTGATATAGTATGTTTTGAATTGTAACCAATTGCAATGGAAGTCCTTCAAATTGATGTGGCGTCTACTAGCGAACCAGACACTTGCCTAGTGACGAAACGGAGAAAAGAAGGAAGGAAAAGGATCGGACAACCTTCGCACTAGCGACCAAGAACGGTCGCGCCTCAACCAACCTTTTTGCAGGAGGTCGCATCGCGACCATATGCACATCGCCTCGCGATGCTTGACCGAGGGTTCACTTATAATTCAGTTTTCAGCGTTTTTTGAGGACACTTCGTCTTGGGAGCGTACCTAGGGTTTGGAGCAGCAGCAGGGGGCGAATTTGGGGGCTTTTCTACACCTTGGGAACAAGCGTTTGAAGGTTCTAATGGATCCCTCTATGTGTAGTCCTTCTCTACTCTTATCTTCTCCTTCCTTGATGATGTGTAGCTAATTTCTTATGATTAGGGAGAGATGAATCTCCCCAAAACTATCCTATGAACTCTTTGTTATGATCAATTCAGTTTTTATTCAATTTATCAATTGCCTATTCCTCTATTCTTAATGCTTTACAATTGCACATGATGATTGTATTGATTTAGGGTTTATGTTCACCATTGGAAAATGGGTATGTATGCTTGATTTGGGGTTTTAGGTCACAAACATGATGATCATAGGAATATGAGATTGTGTTTGTGAATTCTTTAAATTCTTGATATTCTTGATTTTAATGCTTTTTCTAATGTTGATTCACCGAAGGAATTAGGGTTTCTCTTTAGGGAAAAGGGATTTTGAGGCAATGAATTGTCTTTAACCTATTAATTGAATTGAATCTGGTAAATTGGATAATTACTTGAAATTGATTGAAGGTTCATAGCATGATAATTACTTGAAATTGATTGAAGGTTCCTAATCGCTTTACTCTCTTATTTATTTACCAAATTTCTATTTTACCGTTGAAGGTTCCTCAGCGTACAATAGTGTTCACCCGCCCTAAAATATAGGAAAAACCACTCCATAACGCCCACTAGCACGTAAAGTGGATAGACAACCTTCAATTTCTATTTTTTAGGCACCTCGAAAATGTTCTTATCTACCGCTCCGCGTCTCAACGTATTTCCTAACGCGCTTTGCTTACTTGCTACCAAAGCAACTCCTTTGTATCAATCATGGTATCCTAAACTGCAAAATCATCATCAACTATGCCTTAAGCTAAGCACCCCAGTAGAGTTACTCCTCGGCTAAGACAGCCGCCTTCAGAAAGTTGTACCATCCTCTTAACAGTTTTAACATAAAGATTGAATCTGAACATAACATTCAGGCTCTTCCATAGAATCTTCTAAAGAGTAGCTAGGTATCTCCTATTTGCCTTCTTCAGCAAGGATTTCTTCCTTTGGGCTTGTTGTGTGAAAACTTAGTGCAGGTATACACTGTCTTAACAAGTAATAAAGGGTAAATGAGATCGTTCCCACGAGGAATTTAGTTAAATACCAGAGTTTAATTTTGTTAACAAATTAGTGAATAAAGTAAATGACACACAAATTTTGGGTAACATAAACAGTAAGAATAAATGGAAATGGTAATTAAGAATCAGTGATGAGAACAAGCTGAGATGCATTCACTTCAGTAACTTCATTATTATGCTATTAAGGGTATATTCAATGCTGCAGCATTAGGTGCTGCAGCAATAAGACGTTATTCTCTCGAATACTTCACACTAGGTTTTCCTTGCAAGAGTTTATCTCTAAACCCTAAAGAAGTACCTCCTAGGCTGCTTGAGCACCGGCAGTAATCACCTTATGGGCTATACCTTCCTATCTCTAGGGTTAAGCAAGGAGCATCAAGATCTCTCGTTAATGCCCACTACCCATATTACCTTGTGAGATTAATTTACAAACCATCTCTGAATTCATAAATGCTATTTAGAATAGACGGCCAATCCTACTCTAAAATGGAAATATTATCACACACAAGGTAAAATGCACAACATTAAACATACTTCATAAATAGCATAGAAAATCTAGTTACATCAGATCCAGCATCTCAACTATGAGAAATTAGCTCATATTGAGCTTACAAAACATGGAAAACAACTTAAACAAAAGAGTAGAAGTCATATTACAAATTTCAAGGGAAGAAATGATACTATCAAGATGAAACAGTGAAGGAGCTCCAGTAGTAGTAATGGAGATCTGCTCCAGCTCTTCTAGTAAAATCCTCCAAGAGAAATGTAATTCCAAGTAATGCTGTCGCAATGGTCTCAGCAATAAAGCTTGTGGGTAACAATGGTGAGCTAAGCACGCTATGAGGAGCTATCTCTAAACTTCCCCTTGACGGCAGAGCATCATATGAAGAAGGAGAAATGTCCTTATATAGCGTCTCCTTGCACGCAACCCTAGAATGAGGGCTCTTTAAGGAAATGCGTCCTAGGATCGAGGGCAATCATGGGAATTCCTCAATAGGAAATATCTTTCCGTGCCATACAGCTCTGACACCTGTCCTTGCCTTAATTTCCGTGTTTTCCGCACTCCCCTTGAGCTTTCTCTCTCATCTTTCGCAAATCCACTATTGCGCACGCACCTGTTGCTGCAGCACTGACACTAAATACAATTAAATGCACTAAGGGCATCAAAATGCCCAAATTAAACCAAATCATTCCTGCACCATTATTTCTACCCTACACACATAATTACATCCTAATTGACACAACAAGTTTATTAAACTGCTAAAATTAAAGCTAAAAAGGCAAGTAATAACCATCATAAAGGATGGTTATCACACCCCCAAACTTGAATCGTTGCTTGTCCTCAAGCAATGACACTTGACACAGGCAAGCACATCTGCTAATAAGCAAACACAGCAAATGAGTTAATTTAATTATGAAGCATCAAGAGGAATCAAATTGAGCATCAACTTTCAGACTAGCACTCAGTTGCAACCCTTCTGAATACTGAGTTCCCTAGCTTATTGCTGCTCAATAGTGTGTGTGTGTGTGACACTTAAGTTAGTTCAGAACATAGCAAGGTTTGAGATTTCACTTAACTAAGACATAGAGAGGTTTTCTTTTGGGAAGGCTAAAACAATTTTCAAAAAGGAGGGAAGACTAACAATTCATGCTCAGCAGGGGGGCTTGAGCTTGATTAAGGGCTTTGATGTAGCAATCCAGACTTTTTAAGATAGTGCACTTATTCACTCCTAACATTATCATTGCTGCAGCATCAATTGCTGTAGCATATTACTGACTCAGATTTGTACTTTGTTCTGACTTTGCTTTGATTTAGCACTGCAATGCTTTTTTTTTTTGCACAAGACATTTGCAGCACAATACATATTTACAGACTTTGATGCTTTGCATCCTCATTCAGATTCAGATTTACATGCCCTAAAACTATGTGCACATATCTCAGCATTGCTGCAGCAAGAGTTGCTGCAGCACTGCATTCCTTCAAGCTTTGCCTTAATATATCTCAGAGAACCCCCAAACTTAGTTTCTTATGCTGCCCTAGGTTTTTAGTAACAGTTTAGCAATTCCCTAGGTCTACCAACACTAGCCTAGTTTCAGATCATCTTTAATTCACTAAGTTCCTTCCTAAGTTCAGGTTTAAGTGTAGGAGCAGAAGTAAACTAGTTCACTCACTAAACAGGGGTGCACTCACTCATTTCTCACCATATCATCACTAAGTTTTTGCTCAATTCTACCTCTAAAATTTTAAACTTCATTAACCTTTATTTGCATTAACAGAGTACAGGCCAAGTATGTAGCTCCCCCCCACTTAGGACTGGGCAGTGTCCTCACTGCAATTAAACTAAAGGGAGAGAGATACAGGACAGCAAATAAGACACAACAGGAACAGACTAAACATAAGGTGAACCACAATAAAAACAGAAACAGGTTTATTTGAACAGCACATACTAAAGCAGAACAGAAATTAAAAGCATACTAAAACAATACTAAAATTGGACATATGAGATTAGGGTGCAGGAGTTCCTGGTTTAGTTCTGGGGCTGGCACGCACTGGAGTACTCTTTCCTTGCTTCTTGGATGCAGGCCTGGGAGATTTAGCACCAGATAGCTTCGGGACAGCCGTGGTTTCTGTTGCTGCAGCAGTGGAATGCTGCAGCACTGATCCTGTATCTACAACAACAGGACCAGCATCAGAAACACTTGCCTTCTTCTGGGCAAGCACGAATTCCCTGGCCTCTTTGGCTTTCTTTGCAGCTTCAGCCTTCATCCTATCAGCAGATGCTTTTGCTATGGCCTCATTTGCTGCAGCAGTAGCTATTCCTTGCATGATTGCAGCAATTACGGAGTTGTCTTCCTTCTCGATCATCGCAGGTCTTGCTTCCTCATTGATCTTAGCTTCATCAGATACCCTCTCAGTCTTCCTTTTCTTTGTAATTCTCTTTGTCCTTTTCTGCTTAGGTGATACCAGCATTTCAGCACTTGCTGCAGCATCAGCAGGTGCTACAGCATCAGGATTAGCAGTTACAGATGGCATATCAGAAGTGGTCTGGGTAGCAGGTGTTTGTGGTGGAGGGGTAGGTGTTTTTGGTTGAGGTTGGGTTTCAGGAATGGGCGATTTGGTTGGTGAGGGAACTGGATCAGACTGTAGGGCTGGTGGTGGTTGGCTTTGTGCAGTGGTGGATGTAGGTAGGGGGTCTTTTCTGCTCTCCCAGAACTTCAACACCAGCATTTATACACAGAGAAGTTATCAGGCAAGGGAAAAACAAATAACCTGCAGTTTTACCTTTGCAAATCATGATTTCCCTACAAATCAACCTTCCAATATCAGCATTCTTTTTGTTCAGAATAGCATCCAACAGCATCATCCTTTCTTTCTCTAAGTTGGTGGCATGAGAGGTAGGTAATAGGGATTGTTTGATGAAGTTGAACCAGACTTTTGCATCATGAGACAAGTATTGCCTCTTGATCTTGAATTCATTCGCACTGCATGGCTCCCATGGTGTTCCGGGCATATAAATGGTTTTCTTCACTCCTTCCATCTCTTTCTTCCTCCAATTAGCAATAGCATTCCCGAAGGCAGGACTATGAAAATCTAACCCATAGCTTGCATTGATTGCTAGGGAGTCAAAATCCACAGCCACCCCGCGCACCTTAGACACAAATCGTTGCTTTCCATCCTTCGGAGGTGGAATTCCTTCATAGAAATCACGAAATACAGAAGCGTAGAAGAACTTAGGATGCTGCACCAATTTTTCCCAGCCTAATGCGTTCACAATGGATGTGAACGCATCAGAAGCTCCTTTCAATTCGAGACCTCGTTCTGCCCAGAAATTCATGTTCTGGAACTTCTCAGATTCGCTCACTTCTTGATTCTTGAGGCTTTTTCTTCGCATTTGGCTCGATTCACCACGGCCAGGGTTTGATTGGTGTTTGCTAGAGGATTTGGACGCACTAGCCTTAGTTCTAGTCATGGTGTTTTCGGTGAGAGTAGGGAAGAATTTGTGAAGAGGTTCGGAGACGGTTACGATGAGGGCTTTGAGAGAAAAGAGGTGGTTTCGGTGAGGAGAGTGAATGGGAGTGGGTGGTTATAAGTAATGGGATGGGACGGTTTTATTGGGAAAGGGAGTTGCACATTTGCTTTCGCAAATAGCCGTTGGGTCATGGGGTATGTGGATGGTTAGGATTGAGCGATGGGACGGTTTTCTGACCTGATTTGACCACTCGCTGATGACTCATCAGATCTTGGGACCATAACTTCAATTATTTTATTTTCTCAAAACTGCTACTTGTTGCTGCAACAACAGTGATTGAAGCATTGCTGCAGCACTGATTGCTGCCACACTCTCAAACTTCAAATTTCCAGACCATTAACCTGCAAAATAAACACAAGACAACAACACACTGGTTTATTAGATTAAAACTCTGGGCTGCCTCCCAGTAGCGCTTGGTTTAAGAGTCCTCAGCCTGACTTCCCTTCCAGATTAAAGGTTTTGCAGTTCAGTGGTGATTTTGCTTCTCACCACTGGCTCACCATAATATTTCTTTACCCTCTGACCATTTACTTTGAAGTGCTGCTGCCTCTCTTCGCAATACAAATCTACAGCACCATGGGGGTACACCTTCTCAATTTTGAAAGGTCCTGACCATCTTGACTTGAGTTTCCCAGGGAACAACTTGAGTCTTGAGTTAAATAGTAAAACTTGATCACCCTCATTAAGCTCCCTTTTCTGAATCCTCTTGTCATGCCAAGCCTTGGTCTTAGCCTTGTATAATTCAGAGTTCTCATAAGCAAAATGCCTCATTTCCTCTAATTCATTCAGTTGCAATAGCCTATTTTCTCCCGCCTTAGTATGATCAAAATTTAGCTTTTTTATGGCCCAGTGAGATTTATATTGGAGCTCTAAAGGCAGGTGGCAAGCTTTGCCATAAACCAATTTGTATGGAGACATTCCTAAAGGAGTTTTAAAAGCAGTTCTGTATGCCCACAGAGCATCATCTAAATGATTAGACCACTCCTTTCTTGTAGGTCCTACCATCTTTTCAAGTATTCTCTTGATTTCTCTATTGGATAACTCAGCTTGGCCACTGGTCTGGGGATGATATGCTGTAGCAATTCTGTGCTTGACCCCATACTTGGCTAGAAGAGTTTCAATCAATTTGTTGCAGAAGTGAGTTCCTTCATCACTGATTATGGCCCTTGGAGTACCAAACCTTGTGAAAATATTCTTTTGCAAAAACTTGCTAACAGACTTAGCATCATTGTTAGGTAGAGCCACTGCTTCAACCCACTTTGATACATAGTCCACAGCCACAAGGATGTAAACATTACCAAATGAAGGGGGAAAAGGTCCCATAAAGTCCATGCCCCAAACATCAAAGAGTTCAATCTCTAGAATGTTGGTTAGAGGCATTTCTTGCTTATTGGAGATGTTCCCACTCCTTTGGCAATTATCACATTTTTTTACTAACTCATGGGCATTCTTGAAAATGGTAGGCCAATAGTAACCAGATTGCAGCACCTTTGCTGCTGTTCTCATACCTCCGAAGTGTCCTCCATATGCTGCAGCATGGCATTGCTGCAGCACTTGCTGCTGCTCTTCATCTGCTCTTCATCTGCTGAACAACTGATCAGGGCATCTCTTGTAGAGGAAGGGTTCATCCCAGTAATATTGCTTGACAATATGAAAGAACCTCTTCCTTTGTTGGTGATTCATGTCACATGGTACCACCTTGCTCACCAAGAAGTTGACTATGTCAGCATACCATGGTGCTGCAACATCTGGTGCTGCAGCACTTACAGCCAATAAGTGCTCATCAGGAAAGTGCTCTTTGATTTCACCAAATGTACCTGCACTTTCATTTTCCAATCTAGACAAATGATCAGCAACTTGGTTCTCTACCCCCTTTTTATCTTTAATTTCAAGATCAAATTCTTGGAGGAGGAGAACCCATCTTATTAGCCTAGGTTTTACATCTTTCTTAGTAATCAAATACTTAATGGCTGAGTGATCAGTGTAAACAATCACTTTGGTGCCAACTAAGTATGATCTAAATTTATCAAATGCGAAAACCACAGCTAACAATTCTTTTTCAGTAGTAGTGTAATTTAATTGAGCATCTACAAGTGTTTTGCTAGCATAGTAAATTGAATGAAAGACTTTTCCATACCTTTGGCCAAGGACAGCACCTATGGCATAATCACTAGCATCGCACATGAGCTCAAACGGCTTGCTCCAGTCTGGAGTAACAATAACAGGTGCAGTTACCAGGGCACTCTGCAATTTCTGGAATGCTGCAGCACAGGCCTCATCAAAGATAAACGGAGTGTCATGCTGCAGCAATTGACACAGAGGCTTAGAAATTTTGGAGAAGTCCTTGATGAATCTTCTATAAAACCCAGCATGCCCAAGGAAACTTCTGACACCTTTCACATTGGTTGGAGGATGCATCTTTTCAATCACTTCCACCTTAGCTTTATCAACCTCAATACCCTTCTTAGAAATCTTGTGACCCAACACAATACCCTCTTGGACCATGAAGTGACATTTCTCCCAATTGAGCACCAAATTGGTCTCTTCACATCTGTCCAGAATCTTCTCTAAGTTATCAAGGCATAATTGAAATGTTTCCCCAAAAACAGAGAAGTCATCCATAAACACTTCCATCGACTTCTCAATAAACTCAGAGAAAATTGACATCATACACCTTTGAAAAGTTGCTGGTGCATTGCATAGCCCAAATGGCATTCTCCTGAAAGCCAAAGTACCATAGGGGCAGGTGAAAGTAGTCTTTTGCTGATCTTCAGGTACTATGGCTATTTGTTTGTAGCCAGAGTAGCCATCCAAAAAGCAATAAAACTCCTTCCCAGCCAGTCTATCCAACATTTGGTCAATGAAGGGCAAGGGAAAATGATCCTTTCTTGTGGCTTTGTTGAGCTTCCTATAATCCATACAGGTCCTCCAACCAGTTACAGTTCTTGTAGGAATAAGCTCATTCCTCTCATTGGCTACCACTGTGACCCCTCCTTTCTTAGGAACACATTGCACAGGGCTCACCCATGCACTGTCAGAGATAGGATACACAATGCCAGCATCCAGCCACTTGATAATCTCTTTCTTCACAACTTCTTTCATAATGGGATTTAGCCTCCTCTGACCTTCAATGCTGTTTTTAGCACCTTCCTCAAGAATGATTCTGTGCATGCAGATGGTAGGGCTAATTCCCTTTATGTCAGACATTTGCCACCCAATTGCTTTCTTATGCCTCTTTAGGGTAGTAATGAGATCATGCTCTTGATTCTTAGAGAGATCAGAAGCAATGATCACGGGCAATGTATCATTTTCCCCTAAATAGGCATATTTGAGATGCTGTGGCAATTCCTTCAGTTCAAGAGTAGGAGGCTTTTCTATAGAAGGCACATTCTTCTTGAGATTAGAATCTCCCAGTTCAAGAGACTCATATTGCTTAGTCCAAACCTCCTTCACAGTGACTTCTTCATTTAGCAGCCCTTCTTCCAGCAATTCACTCTTGTCTACACTTGCAAAGGCTTGCACCAGATGGTCACTCTGCTTGTTGAACTGCTTCTGAACTACAGAATCTAAAGATACCACAAAAGAGCACTCCTCAGTTCCCTTTTCAGGTAACTTCAGGGCATTCATGACATTAAACTTGATCTCTTGGTCATTAACCCTCATAGTTAACTCTCCCTTCTGCACATCAATTAGAGTCTTGCCAGTAGCTAAGAAGGGTCTTCCAAGTATGATAGGCACTTCTTTATCTGCATCAAAATCTAAAATCACAAAGTCAGCTGGAAAAACAAATTTATCTACCTTTATCAGCACATCTTCAATTATTCCTTCAGGGTAAGCAATAGATCTATCTGCTAGCTGGAGTGTGACAGTTGTAGGCCTGGAAACTCCAATACCCAACTGAGTAAAGACAGACTTAGGCATCAAATTGATGCTTGCACCTAAGTCACAAAGAGCTCTACCAGTATAGGTTTCACCAATAGAACATGGGATAGTGAAACTGCCTGGATCCTTCAGCTTGCTTGGAAGCTTACTTTGCATGATCATACTGCATTCTTCTGTCATAGCCACTGTTTCAAATTCACCTAGCCTCCTTATTTTGGTTAAGACATCATTCATGAACTTTGCATAATTGGGCATTTGTTGAAGAGCCTCAACCAGAGGGACATTAATGTGCAGTTGTTTCAACACCTCAAGAAATTTGCCAAATTGTTTGTCTTGCTGTGCCTTCTTCAATCTCTGAGGAAAGGGTGGAGGTGGCACATCTTGATCAAGCACAGGTGGTGGCACTGGTATTGCATCAGATGCTGCAGCATCAGTTGCTGTCGCATCTGACTTACTTTTTTTTTCATTTTTTTCAACTTCTTCATTTTTTTCAGAATCTTTTTCTTTTCTTTTGTCACCACCACTTGTGTTAAGTGATGGCCCATTCAAATCCTTCCCACTTCTTAGAGATATAGCCTTGCATGTTTCCCTAGCCTTGGATGATGACGCTTCAGTAGTAGATGGCAATGATCCACTAGGTCTTTGGGTTAGAGCAGAAGCTATTTGGTCTATTTGATTTTCAAGATTTTTAATTGCAGCTCCCTGTGTCTGATATTGAGTATTTGTTTCATTCATGAAAGCCTTAAGCATGGCCTCCATAGAGTTATCAGTTGCAGGTGCAGCTTGTCTTGATTGAGCAGGAAATCCTGGTGGTACAGCAGGTGCTGGAGTAGCTGTTGCAGCAGGTGTTGCTGCAGCATTATTGCTCCACCTAAAATTTGGATGATCTCTCCACCCAGGATTGTAGGTATTTGAATATGGATTATTACCCTTGTTGTACCCAACATAGTTGACTGAGATAGGATTCGCAGGACACTCCTCATAAAGATGACCTCCTCCACAATAAACACAACTTGGGGAGGAACCGCATGGAGCTGGTTCAATTGCTGCTACAGTTGCTTCAGTTGCTGCAGCAGGTGTTGCTGCAGCACTAGGTGAACCCATGTTTTTGATCATATTAGATAGTGAAGCCACTTGAGCAGACAAGGCAGTGATCTCACTTACTTCATGTACACCAGCCACCTTCTTTTGAGCACTTATCTTAGCAGTAGGCCATTGATAGCTATTTGCAGCAATATCCTCAATCAGATTATAAGCATCATTGTAAGATCCTTTGAGTAGAACTCCTCCAGATGAAGCATCAAGCATGAGCCTTGTTTGGGGTTCCAATCCATTGTAGAAGGTCTCCATCTGAATGATGACAGGAATACCATGGTGTGGGCACTTCCTCAACAGATCCTTGTATCTTTCGCATGCTTCAAACAAAGTTTCAAATTCAATTTGCTTGAAAGAGGTAATTTCATTTCTCATCCTGGCATTCTTTATTGGAGGAAAATATTTTGTCATAAATTTTTCTGCCATCTCATTCCAAGTAGTGATAGAGTTAGGCTCTAGTGAGTTAAGCCAGGCCTTTGCTCTATCCTTCAAGGAATAAGGGAACAATTTCAGTTTGAAAGCATCATCTGAAACACCAGGGAGAATGAAATTACTGCAAACCTCAACAAATTGTTTCAAATGCAGATGTGGGTCTTCAAGGGGACCACCACCAAACTGCCCAACTGTTTGAAGCATTTGGAACATCATAGGCTTGAACTCAAAATGGGTTGTAGCAATTTCTGGCCTCACTATGCCTGTTTGCATAGTTTGAGGGTCAAAAATTGCATAATCCCTCATGGGTCTGTCCCTGTCATTAGCCATTCCTATGACATTCATATCAATAATCTGTCTTCTGTACCCTCCATCACCATCACCTTGAATTGTGTGAGGTGGTGAAGGTGGTGGACTGATATCACCATCAACAGTAGGAGTAGGACTAGCCATAGCAGCAGCTCGCCCTAATTCAATAAGTCCTGGAGTGCTGTGAACTCTTCTCAAATTTCTAAAATGTCTTTCTATCTCTGGGTGCAACTGGAATTCTGGAGTGTTGCGTCTATGCCAGTGCATATGCTGCAGCAACAGATGTAGCAGCAACTAACGCTGGAGCAACAGAAACAACACAAACAGAATTAGTAACAAAAGGCACTAACTTGCTAACTAATTAAACAATTAATTTAACTAAAGTTCCCCGGCAACGGCGCCAAAAACTTGTTGTGTGAAAACTTAGTGCAAGTATACACTGTCTTAACAAGTAATAAAGGGTAAATGAGATCGTTCCCACGAGGAATTTAGTTAAATACCAGAGTTTAATTTTGTTAACAAATTAGTGAATAAAGTAAATGACACACAAATTTTGGGTAACATAAACAGTAAGAATAAATGGAAATGGTAATTAAGAATCAGTGATGAGAACAAGCTGAGATGCATTCACTTCAGTAACTTCATTATTATGCTATTAAGGGTATATTCAATGCTGCAGCATTAGGTGCTGCAGCAATAAGACGTTATTCTCTCGAATACTTCACACTAGGTTTTCCTTGCAAGAGTTTATCTCTAAACCCTAAAGAAGTACCTCCTAGGCTGCTTGAGCACCGGCAGTAATCACCTTATGGGCTATACCTTCCTATCTCTAGGGTTAAGCAAGGAGCATCAAGATCTCTCGTTAATGCCCACTACCCATATTACCTTGTGAGATTAATTTACAAACCATCTCTGAATTCATAAATGCTATTTAGAATAGACGGCCAATCCTACTCTAAAATGGAAATATTATCACACACAAGGTAAAATGCACAACATTAAACATACTTCATAAATAGCATAGAAAATCTAGTTACATCAGATCCAGCATCTCAACTATAAGAAATTAGCTCATATTGAGCTTACAAAACATGGAAAACAACTTAAACAAAAGAGTAGAAGTCATATTACAAATTTCAAGGGAAGAAATGATACTATCAAGATGAAACAGTGAAGGAGCTCCAGTAGTAGTAATGGAGATCTGCTCCAGCTCTTCTAGTAAAATCCTCCAAGAGAAATGTAATTCCAAGTAATGCTGTCGCAATGGTCTCAGCAATAAAGCTTGTGGGTAACAATGGTGAGCTAAGCACGCTATGAGGAGCTATCTCTAAACTTCCCCTTGACGGCAGAGCATCATATGAAGAAGGAGAAATGTCCTTATATAGCGTCTCCTTGCACGCAACCCTAGAATGAGGGCTCTTTAAGGAAATGCGTCCTAGGATCGAGGGCAATCATGGGAATTCCTCAATAGGAAATATCTTTCCGTGCCATACAGCTCTGACACCTGTCCTTGCCTTAATTTCCGTGTTTTCCGCACTCCCCTTGAGCTTTCTCTCTCATCTTTTGCAAATCCACTATTGCGCACGCACCTGTTGCTGCAGCACTGACACTAAATACAATTAAATGCACTAAGGGCATCAAAATGCCCAAATTAAACCAAATCATTCCTGCACCATTATTTCTACCCTACACACATAATTACATCCTAATTGACACAACAAGTTTATTAAATTGCTAAAATTAAAGCTAAAAAGGCAAGTAATAACCATCATAAAGGATGGTTATCAGGGCTCCTAGTTCACTACTCGCTAGTGACCATTTGCGAGGGAATTAGCGAGGGACTGATTCCCTCGCTAATGGAATTAGCGGGGGAATTTGAATCCCTCGCTAATTAGAGAGGGACAGTTCCCTCGCTAATTCCCTCGCTAATTTTGACTGTCACGCGTCCCAATTTTGTCTGCGACGTGTCCCAATTTGAATGGCTTGTTTTAATTTTTTTTGACCAACTGTTTAAATTTTTTTAACCAGATTTTTATATATATATATATATATATATATATATATATTATATATTTTATTTTATATATTAATGTGGTTGTGGTGGTGGTGGAAGGTGGAGTGAAGAAGAGAGAAAGAGGAAAGAAATTTATTGGTGGAGAAGAGGATTTCGTAGGTGGAGAGAGGAGAGGAAGGGGAGAGGAGTTCATGGTGGTTGTGGTGGTGGTGGTGGTGGTGGTGGAAGGTGGAGTGAAGAAAGGAGAAAGAGGAAAGAAATTTGTAGGTGGAGAGAGGAGAGGAAGAGGAGAGGAGTTCATGGTGGTGGTGGTGGTGGAAGTTATGGGAAGGTGGGAGAGAAGAAGAGAGAAGAGTGAAGAGAAGAGTGTGAGAGAGTGTGTGTTTTGGTAGAGTGTGAGAGTATGAGAGGATAAATAAGGGTTGAAAGAGAGAGAGTGGCCCTTAATTCACCGAAAAATGATTTAATAATTAGCGAGGGAACCTTAATTTCGTCGCTAATGACCATCATGAAACCCTATGCTCTGCCAACAGTCAGAAATTAGTGAGGGACCATTAGATTCCGTCGCTAATTAGTGAGGGATCATATATTTCGTCGCTAAACATCTTGGTATGCGTGCACTCAGATTTGATTTTTTCCCTCCCAACAATTAGCGATGGACTGGCTGTCGCTATTACCTTAAGTTCCGTCGCTAAATCCAAAAAAAAAAACAGCGCCAATTCCGTCGCAGTTTCCAGTTTTTGCGAGAGACCATTATTCCCTCGCTAATGTCCATCGCTAATAACGATTTTTTTTGTAGTGGTTGGCCTCACAACAAGTTGAACCTCATCGGAGTTGATGATCTTCAACTAATCAAAATTCGCCGCCTTAACATTACGCTGAACATACCCCTTTTTCTTCTCAAGAGGCGTACATCATTGATCACAATCTTCTAAGGCTACCAACATCTCTTTCGTGGTTGCCCTTTCAGAAACATGCTAAGTAGAAGGAGTAGAAGAAATATAGAAGGAGTAGAAGAAATATAAGTCATTTGATTGTTTATGTAATTTGTAATTGGCATTTGCCTTTGTTGGGGGTGCCTAGTGCTTTGATTTAATCAAATATTTTGCTTATAAAAAAATTTCATATTAAACTCCTCTTGCTCGAAAGAAAAACAATATATATATATATATATATATATATATATATATATATATATATATATATATATATCATTGCTATTATACATTGGTATTGGTATTGTATAGTATATTTCGAAATATAAATTAAAGTAATTAACGATTCTTTTATCATTCCATTATTAAATATCCTAAAAATATATCTTTTTATAGAAATCTTTTTTATACAATTGTAAAAGGAAAAAATTTATCAAATCAATCCCCATCCATATATAAATAAATAATTTATTTTAAAATTTTATATATGTACATAAGTAATATTTAGTAATCTTAATAGGACATAGTGCTTTGATTCATAATCTATCTATTAATAATACAATTTTGTCCGCTCCTCAAAACAGATTTTCCTAGCTGTCCTTTTGGCCGCATTTCATGGGCATGGCTTTCAATGCTCGATCTATGTGACAACGGACAACATAGTATTCTATTGGCCCAAATCATCATCGAATGTCCACGTTGACAACACATTTGGACTTGCATCATACCTGGTAGCATACATAAACAAATGTAGACCCTTAGAAACCGAAATAAATTCATTAAAAAGCAAACAAGTGGGAAGTGAATTGAATCCGCTTTTATTATGTTTTAATGCATTGTCTAACATTATTGCCTTTTAATGCAAATATGTAACTGACATCAAAGCAATTTAAAGATAATCCATTTTTTTTTGGTAAACCCGCAGTGACTAATCCCTCGTTCATTGTAGGTGCCTCGAGGAGCAGGACAGTTGGCCCAAATTTTTAACGCTGCTCTGTACCAAGACAGGGATCGAACCCCCGACCATTGGTTAAGGGAGGTTCAGCCCCAACCGCTGAACCCCACGCTCTGGATTAAAGATAATCCATTTTTGAATACACATCAACTTACTTTTTTCAGTAACTAGACCGAATCCAACCAAAATTGTGAGAAATTGATATTGATAGAATATACATTTGATGAATTAACATTAATATATTTGTGTATTGTGATATATTTCATACTATATTTCTTATTTTTGAAAGTCAAAAGCTTTAGTTTTACGAATGTGCATCGTAAACAAGATGTAAATCAATAATATAAAAACCTGGTCTGATGTAAAAATCTGAAACAAAAAATTAAAATAAAAAAGATTAAAATTAAAATTGTCAACGGCCTGTATGGGATGCAATATTGCGTTGTAATTGGCATGCCCATTTATTCTTAGAAAGGGTCAAAACTATATTTGTTATTTTAGTAACACATAATATGGTTCACTTAATAATCAGAAAATAAGATTTGAAAGTCTGAAATCCAAAATATAAATAATATAATCAATTGCATTAAGAGTACATGTGTGTACACAAAAGTTATGGGATTTGCTAGCAATAATAACTATTGGTATGATTTTGTTTTGTTGACCAGTAATTGCATACAAACATAACAATTCTTTGAATGGAAGGCAATTGAATCCAAATTTATTGCATTTTAATGCATTCAGACAGTCATCACATTACGGTTATAAGATCCCTTACAAAATAGTATTATACAGATTTTTTGGTTTCCCAAGGTATCCTCTCCGGACTAATTCTTCGAGGTACTAGAGTTCATTTACAGACTGACCTCCATAAATAGTATTATACATATTTATTCCTATATGAAAAGTAATATATTTTTCAAAATTTAACAATTCAAAATTTAGAATTGGTGGCTGCATTGGATGTGATTCTGGAATTCAAAATTCAAATTAGATAAGGCATGACATTAAGAGCGTTTCCTTGACCATAATTTCTATAACCATAACAGTTCTTTGTTTAATTATTACAAAAAAATATCTCGCTAACATTGAATTAGTCGCCGAAAAAAATATTAATCACAATATACCGGAATTCGCTAACATATATATGAATAACCATTTTTTTTTACAAAGGAAAACTTATATCATTTCATTAATAATCAAAGTGGTAATACAATTCGGACTACAATCATAAACTTGGGAGCTAGCAAAATTCCTTGATGCTCTAGCTAACGTATGAGCAACAAGGTTGACTTGCCTCCAGATGAAACTAACCGCATAGTTTTGTGTCATAGATAATAAAGTCTTACATGTTCTCAAAATTGAGCCAAACTCAGTAATAGAATTACACACTCCTCTGATGCCATCTATGACTGCTTTACAATTCAGCTCGATGGTAACTCCCCGGATGCCTAATTCTTGTAAACAATTGGCTGCTAGCAGTAATTCTATTGCCTCTGCTTCCTGTGGTTGTGGTACTCCATAAAATCAAGCTGATTTTGCTTTTACAAAGGGGCCTTCGCTATCCCTAATGCACAGACCAATACCAAATCTATTATCATCAAACAACGCCGCATAGACATTACACTTCACAAGATCCCCTACTGGCCGAACCCACACAGAAACCTGCAGCATCAGAATTAGCAGTAACATGCGCGACCTTTGTTGGTCCTGCAGGCGGCCTGGGCGCCGAGCCTGCTGCCAACCGAACAAAAACTCCATCGTGCAGGAGATAGAAAACGTAGCTGGTCTAACCGTGTTCTCCTAAATCTTTTCATTCCTCCTCTTCCATAAGCACCAAAAAATCATCGCGAAGCTTTGCCTAGCGTTGACAGACATGGCCTCCAGAATAGAAAAAAACACAGATTTGAAATCAGCCGCCCCCATGGTAAAAAATGGTTGAATTGTGTTCCAAAGACCCGCTTGTCTCCACACAGTTTTAGCTTGTGCGCACCAAAAAAATAAGTGCCAGTCAATCTCCTCCTCAGGTCACACCACGGACACTCCCACGGACAATTAACATGACGCTTGCGAAGATTAGAATGACTTGGAAGGACCCCTCTAGCACAACGCCACAAATGAATCTTTACCTTTTGTGGAACCTTAAGCTTCCAAATCAAATGCCACTCACCCGACGTACGAAACTCTGAGCTATCAATCAATTCGTTCATACATACGTAGTAAGCAGATTTAACTGAATAAAGGCCATCTCTGCTTTTGTTCCACACCAGCTTATCCTCGACGTCCCTACCATGGAGCACCATCCCCTTTATGCAACTTTTATCCTCCTCATTAAATAATTGGTCTAGTAAAGAGATATTCCACAGCCATTCATTTGCACTAAAGAGATTAGCCACTGTCATATTTTCACAACTCGGCACCACACTAGAAGAAACAAAAGAAGTAGTACCTCCTTTCACCCAAGGATCATTCCAAACATTGATAGATGTGCCATCACCAATTTTTCACCGAGCTCCAAAATTGACCAATACTGGTGAAGTGTGGATGCTATCTTTTAGAAAGGCATTCATCATGTCATGTCTTTTCTTATAAAAAAACATTATTGCATTTACAACATGGACACCTAATTGTTTTTTTAGGCCTGGGGCGAGAAAAAGCAAATTCTAAAAAACCTCTTAATCCCTTACCATACTTCGATGAACTCCTACTAAATTTCATCCATTCCTTCTTTTGTTTTGTCATTGCAACAACTCCTGCACATTTACAAACATAAAAATATGCATTGCATTTGAAAATTTTAGGTACCTTTCCCTAAAAAAATGTGTACCTTATATAAGCTATAATAAATTATTACTCTAGTGTACTTTAAAATTATTTCCTTAAAACATGGGATCAGTTTAGTTATAATAACTCACTCATTCTAAAATCATGGGATCAGTTTAGTTATTTTTCTAGTTATAACTACTCACTCATCCTAAAATCATGCGATCAGTTTAATTATAACAACTAATTAATTCCTTAAACATTATATATTGAAATAAAAGTCTTTTAATAATGATAAATGGGAAGAGATCCAATGCCTTTAATATTGGAAATGCATTGTGTCTTTATGTCACTTTGTGCCTCCCTCATTCATCTAAAATTGTCTCTCTCATCTTAACTCATTTTTCTCTCCCATATTTCTCTCTCCAAAAATAACCTAAAGTTGTCAAATGTATGATTTGTTAAATTCACTAAATGTAACATCCCGCTAAAGTCGTAGTTTAAAAATTAGCAAGAGTTATAATTAATTAATTAGCTAAATCGAGTATATTAGCATAATTAGTATGAGATGGTTGTCATTGGTTAAATGATTTGTTGTGTGCTTATGTGATAAATTATATTAAGTATTTGAATTATTAGTAATTGTTGAATTGAAATTGAGGTTTAAGTGATTAATTAGAATGCAAGGGTAACATAACAAATTGATATGTATTCTGAGTTATAACCATTTTAGTTAAGAAGACTGAATGGAGCGAGAAAATAGAGAGAATCAGAATGTCAGCGCAGGTCAACCACCTCCCAAACCACCTGATGGGGGAGGGGGTACGAGTACAGGAAGGATCTCCTTTAGAGACAAACTAATGGGGGCTTAAGAACCATTGCCCAGAAGGGAGAAAGTGGATTTGTTGGCTAAGAATCTCTTCAAGGTTGAGTTGGAAGGAGGAGAGAGGCTGAAACCAAAATGTTTTATTGATGAGAACATTTTGGAAACACTGTGGACTCCATGGCATAATGTTGTGATCGTGACTTTGCTAGGAAAGACATTGGGATACTTGACAATGAGGGACAGGCTAAAGGCTGCATGGAGACTTACTGGAGGCATGGAGATTGTGGATATAGGAAGTGGCTACTTTCTTGTGAAATTTTATATGGCGATGGATAGGGAGAAGGTGATTAGTGAGGGACCTTGAATGACTCTTTGATTGTGGAAAATAATGGGAAACCGTTAAAGAATAATACCAAACAGGCTTCAGGCGCACGTAAAGGAATTAATGGGACAAATAAGTCCTTTAATTCAAATCAATTCCATGTCTTGGGGGATAATGGGACAGTTGAGGAATTAAATGGCAAAGCAGTTACGCATAATACTGGACTGGCGGGCTCCACATTCAATGTGGGAGAGTGTTCAAAAAGTGGGGACAAACAATGGATCCGAAAAAAACGGCAGAGGAAGGAATTTCAGTCTAAAAATACTAGCACTCCAAGGGAGGGTGGAATAGTCATTAAGGAGGGGCCCACAAATTCAAAGATGTAAATTATGACTACAAATAATACTTTGGAGGTCAAAGGTAAGAGTATTATTGTACCTAGGCAAAGTCAATTGGAAATATTAAAGGATAGATTGGATATTACTATCAATAAAACTTTTGCTTAAATAGTTATTACCCCTGCAAATATCCTTATTATCCAGTCACAACATTCAAAAATCACTATATTATTGGGCTTTTGTGACACGTGGCACTGACATGCAACGTCAGCATCTTATGTCACCACTGTCACGTGGCAATGACATGTGCCACGCCAGCAACCAATGGATGGCTGCCACGTGGTACTGGCTTGGCAATGTGGAATATTGTGTGTTACTTAAAAAAATAAAGATTTTGGTTGCCAATGGGATTCAAACCTTTGACATCTAAGCGACCAACAAACCACCTTACCCCTGAACCACCTAAACGATTGTTTATATTATCCCAACGATAAATATATATTACATCACATTAATCTTCTTCTTGATCATCTTCAACAACAACAACAACGACGAAATCAAACCATCATCGTCATTCTGGAATCGTGGCACAACAACAACAACAACGAAATCAAACCCATCAAGAATCCAGATAAGCAGAAACGTAGAAAACGAAAATTAAAATACGAAAACGCAGATTGAAATACGTTTATATCTTCATCTTCTTCATCTTGATTTCTCAGATTAATTTGGGTATAAAAAGAAAACGCAGATTGATGAAAACCGCAGATTGACGAAAACGCACATTGATTAATTTGGGTATAAAACGCAGATTGGGTATAAAACGAAACCCCAATTTCATTTTTTTTCTAGATCTGGTTGTTAACAACAATTGCGTTTTTTAAGTTTCTGCGTTTCTGGATTCGTTTCTAGATTGGGTATAAAATGAAGAAGATGAAGATAGCAATTACGTATTACGAAAAGGGTATTTACAGAAACGAAATCAGATTATGCGTTTTTCATGATTTGATGATGACGAATTTGGGTTTCTAAAGATGATGAAGATATGCGTTTCTGGGTTTCAACAGCAACCAATTGATGAAGATGAAGAAGATCTGCGTTTTATATAATATATCCTATTAGTTGCCTTAACAATCACAAGAATTGATTTGGTCTAATGGTAATAGGTTGTGGGTTTGATTAAAGGGTCACGAGTTCAAATCCCATTGGCAACCAAAATATTTAATTTTTTAAGTAACACACAATATTCCACATTGCCAAGCCAGTGCCACGTGGCAGCCATCCATTGGGTGCTGACGTGGCACATGTCAGTGCCACGTTGCAGTGGTGACATAGGATGCTGACGTGGCATGTCAGTGCCACGTGTCACGTCAGTGCCACGTGTCACGTCAGTGCCATGTGTCACAAATGCCCAATAATATCGTGACACGTGGCATCTCAGTTTGCCAAGTAATTTTTTTAACAGAAAAGTTAACGGGAGGGGGGGAACTGGATAATTTTGCAAGATGGTTTTTGATTTTTTTTTTTGTAGGGGGGTAACTGGATAATGAGGATATTTGCAGGGGGTGATAAGTATTTAAGCCTAAAACTAATAATAATTCCAAGCCTCGCAGTGTTGTTGTAAATCCAAAGGAGCCACCTGACCCAAATAACCCAGTATATGGACATGATGTGGATGTCATGGGTCTTGTATTTCGCTCTAATGAAGAGGATATGGAGGAAATGGTGGAGGAGACCCTTGAGACCCTCCAAGGATAGCTGGTTTATCTTGTGTTCCTTTTATAATATTTTTTAATGATTACTATTATAGTCCAGATATTGTGTTTGTTTTAGAGCCTCGTACTACATTCTCTACGGCTTCTCATTACTGGGATCATGTTGGATATGATAGTATAGGGGTGGAGGAAGTTAGAGGTTTCTCTAGGGGTATTTGGGCCCTTGCTAGGAAGGACACGACTATTAATATCACCATGAAATATCACATGCACCAGTGTATTGCATTAGATGTGGATGATGGTATTATGAGATGGACTTGCTCAGGTGTATATGCCAGCCCTTATTTTCCTATTCGTTGTAATCTTTGGAATTACTTGATTGACTTACGGGCTTCTATTCAGAATCCATGGATGTTGATTGGAGATTTTAATGAAATTATCCTACCTTTAGAGCAAAAGGGAGGTCTCTTTATCCTTCTAGAGCTGATCCGTTCAATAATGTCTTGCATTCTAATAATTTGATTGATTTAGAGTATTATGGAACCAAGTTTACTTGGCAAAAGCCGTGCAGAGGCAATCGGTTGGTGTCCAAACGCCTAGATAGAGCAATAGGGGATCACAATTGGAGAATGAATTTTCCTGAAGCAACTGTTGAACATTTGGTGAAGAGAAATTCTGATCACAATCCTTTGTTGCTGCGTTGTTGTGAAGGGCGACAAATTCAAGTTGGTCGTCCCTTTCGGTTTATGGCAGCTTGGTGTACTCATGATTCCTATGGTGATGTTGTCGGACAGGCTTGGAATAGAGGTAAATGTTGTGCGAAAAGTAGTTTGTTCAAGTGTACACAATCGCAACAAGTAATAGAGTGATAAGTAAAGATCGTTCCCACGGAGATTGTTGAGTTTACTTCTATATTTAAGTTTTTTTTTGACAAAAACTTCTATATTTAAGTTAGTAGTTAAGCTAGTGAGAAAAACAAAATAGTAACAACGATGTTTATATGCATAAAAAGTAAAGGTGTTGTATTAAGACAATAATGAAAGTTCAAGAGTTGATACAGTGAGTTGGACTGCTCTTTGCTAAGTAATTTCTCAGTAGTGATTTTGTGCTGTAGCATATGATTTTGTGCCTTTCGGTCACTGACGCTAGCGTTTTGTTACAAGACTCCTATGTCTAGGTTCTAAATAAGTCCACCCCTGTATAATGAGGAACCCACAGTATTCACCTTATGAACTATTGCTCCCCTATGTCTAGAGTTAAGCACAAGTTGTCTAAATGTCTTTAAACAACCTGTCATTCATATCAATATTTGAGTTAGAATCGTAGACCATGTTTGTACCTACGAATGTACTCATTTCAGTTGGCAAATCCCAAAACGAGTTTGAAAGCATTAAAGCCCAAAGATCAAAACACAAACGTCATAACGTTATATTAACAATACTAAAGAGTCATTACAAAGCATAAAACAATCCAACTACTAAGTGTTTAGCTCATGATGAGCATCATCATCACAATACAAACCAAAAAGCTCATATTACCGAAAATGAAAAGAAGAAGCAAGGTTGCAAAAGATGCACGTAGTGGCCTCCTTCTCATGTGGCGGGTTGCTGACGCTACAGCACAGCTTCACAACGCGGGAAATAATGTTCTTCTCTTGAAAAATAAAAGCTTGAAGTGGAGGATTAAAGGAGGAGAAGGGTGTCAAATTTTTCTCCCCAAAAACCCTCTCACTTTTGAAATCTGTGTTGTGAGGAGGAAGAAGTGAGATATGTTTCTTTATTCTCCATAAAGTAGCTTTCCAAAAAGTAGACAAGACACTTCTCACCAACTAAAGTGACATAAAGCTTCAGCTCCAAAATTGTGCTTTTTGATTTTCTCTCTCTTGCTGACGCAGGATGCAACGCTATAGCGTCAAACGCTACAACACTGAACAAACACATTAAAAATAACAAGAGGCCACCAAAAGTGCCAATTTGTCACATAATCAGATCCTAACCCACTTTTACACTTATTAACACGTACTTGGAAAAATGTGTTTTTTGCACGGATCAAGTTATTTTTTTAGGTTTTGTCATAAGCTCTCAAGGAGTACATGTGGATGAAGCAAAGGTGAAGGCAATCCATGAATGGCCAACTCCCAAAAACTATTTTAACCACATTCTCAACACCTCATCTACGAGGGCTATAGCATATGGAGCTACAACATCAGAATTCCATATAATTGAAAGCACATACATACCACAAGTCTTCTTATTCATACCTGTAACAGTAAAAACAAAAAAAACACACAAAACATAATTAGTCCTAAAAATCTGGGTTGCCTCCTAGTAGCGCTTGGTTTATAGTCTTTAGCTAGACTTGATATTCAAAACCCAAGTTAGGGTGGATAATAGGACAAGAAGAAAATACCATCCTCCCGCTTTCTCCTTTTTGTTAGAAATCCCATGTATTTGGCATATGGAAGCAAGTGTTCCCCTTTCCCAACCAATAAGCATTTGGGATAGGAGTTCCCCCTCTCTTGA
This sequence comes from Astragalus membranaceus, assembly GCA_039519185.1. NCBI lineage: Eukaryota > Viridiplantae > Streptophyta > Magnoliopsida > Fabales > Fabaceae > Astragalus > Astragalus membranaceus. The sequence goes on along the minus strand of CM076848.1, from coordinate 173,741,735 downwards.
AAAAATTGAAGCTCATTTTGCGGAGGACTATTTTCTTCAATTACCAAGGGTTGAGTCTCAATTGTAACATGAATCTTTTCATACCTCAACCTTGGTTTTTCTTTCTTGTCACTATTTTTGGATTTTTCTTGTTTTACAACTACACAATTTTTTTTTTTGTTTTTCTTCCACTATTTCCAAATTACCACATTCAAGTTCATACTCTGCACTCTCTTTTTCTTCCCTCTTGCTCAACCAACTCAGTAGATTCAATGGACTAAGCAAAAATTTCTTTAAAATCAGAGTTGCCCAAATGATAACATTCATCTTCAAACTCTACAATATAGCCTCGTTGCCAGGGACAACAACAATTTCGGCCAACAACCTGTAGCACGAGCTGACCGAAAACACCTTCGAGTCTTCTTGCAACCAGACCCAAGCATCGCGCCCCTCCCTTAAAGGAGAAACATCTTGTAAAATATTGTGTAATTCAGCAGCTTCTTTCGCACAAACCGGGTCCTGAATAAGCATCCACGGGTTCCTCCCAACGCCAAGAATCACCAACCCACGAACCAATGTCATCTACCATGGATGTTTTGAAGGAACTCCGCATAAAGAATAGAAAAAACAGCACAAATGGGTGAAATTCCAATCCAATGGTCCGTCCAAAAACGAGTGGATGCACCGTTGCCAAGTTTTCTTCTCAAACTCCAACGGAACCAGTCACGGTTGTGACGAAAACTCTCCAAATTAAGCAAATCTCGCCACCAAATTGAGCCCGCCGACCCCCTATTAAAAGCCTCCACCGAGCCATGAATGAAAGCTAAAGAATGTGTTAAAAATGTGACGTCCTTCTTTTTTTACGGTCAATGAAAAAGGTTAAATTTCGCAAAAGAAATGAATGATTATATTTTTTGTGCATAAAATCTATAAATGTCTAATATATATATATATATATATATATATATATATATATATATATATATATATATATAGGAATGCGTGTAGCAACAAAAAAACACCCTGGGCCAGCTGTCCCACCCTTCGAGGTGCCTCCAATCCAGTGAGGGGCTTAGTCACTGCGTTCGGCGGTGATACCCTGATCTCGACCAAAAAAACAAGAAAAAACACCTCATTTTAAGCGTTGTATTAAAAAATTTGACACCCTTGACCCCGTTCTAAAGAGCAAATCGCGTTGTGAGCAAGTTTTGCACCCATTTTAATTAAGGTTATGTATCAATTGAGTAAGTTAAAGGAACAAACTCAACACATTAATGTACTCAAGAGACACTTGATGATGATATTTATATTACGAACGGGTTTCTTGCGATTTCGGAGTATTACAAAACTATTTAATTCATACCACAGAGGAGAAATCTTTACATTATTAATAGAAAAAATTGTTTGTTGATACATGCCAATGAAATCAATATGAGCGGAACTCTTAAGTTTGTATATGCTTGGATCCTATTCCTTTCACTATTTCTTGTTCTAACAATTGGTAAGCCTTTATTCTCCTACTTTTTATATTTTTTATTTATACACCTTACAGACAAACATTTATTCCCTTTTGATGACATTCCTTTTGTTCCTTTGTATTACAGTAAACTCGTTGTTCTGTAGGGATAAAGATGATTGTCCTGCTGATCATTGTCGACCTATTGAAGAAGTAGATTGCTATTTGCATGATTGTATTTGCAAGGGTACTTCGCAATTATAATTAACTACGTTAAAAAAGAATGTTATTTGCGCATTAATTTCTCCTTCAAATCTTTACAACTTTTTGGGTCAAGAAAAAAATGAATGTGTTTTTTTTTTTGACAAAAAAAAATGAATGTGTTTTTTTTTTGACAAAAAAAAATGAATGTGTTTTTTTTTTTTGATAAGTCAAAGAATTTTATTAAAAGGGCACTAGGGGTGCCTCAACCCAATTACATCTAATGCAATCGGTTTATACATTCAATCGGCCTATGATTCCATTCATCAAAATCTTCATCAAAATCTAAAGACACGTTACTACCCAATCTATTAGCAAACCATCCCCAAGTGATGCCCTTTACATGTTCTAACTTTTGCTGTACATTCGGGACACCACCTCTAAAATTGATCCTATTCCGATTTATCCAAATGACCCAAACAACCGCCACCTAAAACATAAATCTTATTTTCTTTTTATGTTTCCCACCTATCTGTAGCTTATTGTTATCCAAATGTTCCCAAGCTCCATTACTCCTCTTCCTTGTGTCTCCGAGCCAAGCGAAAGTCGACTGCCACAGCTGATCCGAGACTGAACAATTGAGGAACAGGTGCTCGGAATCCTCTGAAGACCGCACGCAGAGAGCACAGCAAATGCTGTCCTGCGCTGCAATAATTCCCTTCTGCTGTAGCTTCACTCTAGTTGGTAACCGATCGATCAAAACTCGCCAACCGTGGATCAAATACTTTGACGGAACATCTGTTTTCCAAAATTTCTGCAGAATTCTGCAGTCTGCCACTGCAGACAGCGCAATCTCGCTGCTGGACAACAGTGAATTATAGGCAGATTTAACCGTGTAACTTTGCGATTTCTCCGGCAACCAACACCACCTATCCACACTATCACGGATCAAACACAGTGGCAGCAGTAATTCTTCCAGTTCAGCTGCTATTTCCTCCTCTTCAAATGACAGTTGGTGGCTCCATTGGAAAAAGGTTAAATTTATACACACAAAGATATAGTCCCTCCATCACATTTAGTTTGACGTTTAAGCCAAAAAAAAAAACGCTCATTTGCTAAATGTCCTAAAAAATGACATTTAGCAACAGTTATTTGACCAGAACTCCTAAGTTTTTTCCTTTTAATAGGAAAGAAATTGTTCCCCGTAAAAAAAAGGAAAGAAATTGTTTGTTAATAAATGCCAAGGAAAGCAATATGACCAGAACTCCTAAGTTTTTTTTATATGCTTTGATCCTATTTCTTTCACTATTTGTTAGTCTAACAAATGGTAAGCCTTTTTTCTCCTACTTTTTAAATTTTTTATACACCTTACAAAGAAGCATTTATTCCTTATGGTGATATTCCTTTTGTTCCTTTTTATTACAGGAGACTCGTTGTGTTTTTATATACAAAATTGTGCCATTGATCTTTGTAGACCTCCGTTTAAACTGGCTTGCACTTTGTTATATGGTTGTTTTTGCAAATCGTAACAGTTGAGTTTAAAATCATTCTTCACTTTTATTCACCTCTAGGAGGGAGAACTACAAGGGTAATTATGATTAGCTACTTTAAATTTCTTTTAATGATGTACTCATGACATGTTAAACGTATTGTGAAATAAGCACAAAGTCTTTGTTGCAATGTTTTTTATATACAATAAGTACAATATTGTGGCTTAGCCTAGACCGTTCAAGGAAGCAGTATGTAACCCTTGTGATCCACATGAATATAACTTTAATTTAAATTTTATTAAAAGGAAATTATTTTAAAGTAACATAAAATAACAAATAAACTAAATAATGGGAAGTGTATGTAATTATAATTGAGCTCGTTTGTGAAAAGATACTTTGTGTGTTGTATACCGGTAGCAAACTACATGAGTGACAAAACCCAAGTAGGTAGCTTTGCCGGCGAGCTAAGAAATACTAAATGAGTGCACTAAAGGAGTGCAAGAATGAGGTCCCAGGTTCAAACCCGGAAAACTAATATTCCCCCCTCCCCCACTAACATTGCTTTATTAAAAAAACATGAGTGATAAAAACATTGTTTTGCCCATGAGCACCATTTCCTTTGAGAAATGAGCTTTCTCTTTCGTCTTGTCAGCCAAATGCCACATATCAATTATTCGAACAACCACGGTGAAAATTTGGTCCCCAACAACAACATTAACGAGCATAGTGTGATTCATAGCCATAATAGCTGATAATACGAAAAAAATAATTGCTTTCAACTTTGAATAATTAGGGTAAAAGATGGATGCACCTATTACTAATGAAACATAGCCGCTCATATAGACCTGATTCATGAATTAATGTTTAGGGTTTGACGTATATGTATAGATACGGAGTATGTATAATTCATCTATCTATAGGTAATTTTACTTTTAATTTATCATATATGAGTTACATCGGGCGCATGATATATGTATGGTGTATGTATAAATACATGATTGTTTTTTACTCCATTTCTTATTCCTCAGATAGATGTTTTATTTGTAATTGTCTCTATTATCTGTCTAATATTCGACTTTTTATCCATAGTATAAGAAAAATAATGTTTTTGTTCTACGTTAGTGGATTATAAAAAAATTGAACTGATGAAGTATGTAGAGATGGTGTTTTAAATTCTAGTTGATGGTGAATTTCCTTTTTTATTTAAAAAAAATTACTTTTCAACACCAATAAATATTTAGTTTCCATATATTGCTTCTACTACATAGTACAAAGTTACGCTCTGATTAATTTTATTCTGGAATAGTTATATCCAAGATGTAATTAACACCCTAAATGTTTTTCGTCAATAAAATTCAAAGCATCGTTCATTTTATCAAATTAGAATACACGCATTTAAAATTTGGATCCCCAAAACGGAAACTAACCATCTATCAAACCCCCAATTTTGTTATTTTCGTGTTCCTTCTTCAATCCAATTGCAATTTTAGTTTTATGGGTTGTCACACATTAATTAAACAGCAATACAATTTCAAGCATGACTCACAATTATTTTCTCCATTTATCCTAAATGAGTCTTAACAATTTCAAACAAGTCAATATCTTGCAAATAGGATAGTTCAGCACAATGGGGCTCGAGGTGCCTTCCACACATAATAATTTCACTTTATAATCATAATGAGCCTTCCACACATAATAATTTCACTTTATAATCATAATGAGCTTGAGTATCCATTGATACTCAATAACCCTAAGTGTGACAAGAGGCATGATAGGCCCAAGAGAATAATTAAGAAGTCTGGTTGGCTTAAAGGCTTCAAATAGAAATGTTCGGGTGCAATTAGTAATCTGTTGTTTTATTTCTGTTTATCGGTTAGTTTTTTTATGAGGCCCAGGTCCCAGGATTTGATTCAATAGCTTGAGAACCCTAACTATTTAAGTTTATTGTCTTTCCTTGAAAAGGGTAATGAAAAAGCTATGTAGTTTATTTTGTTATCTTCTTCCTTGCAACCATATTTCTGATTTTTTTTAGCTTAGCTTTAGATTCTTTACTCAATGCCTCCTAAGGCCACACAACCTTCCTCCAAGGACTTGGATGATGCCATCCAAGCCACCCACAACCACATTGACTCACGGCTTGGGCCCATACAAACTCATGGAAAACCAGCAACAAATCAATGACAGCAGACATGCATCCATCACAGCACAACTTTCAGAGGTGCTGAACCAGCTTTCTGCAATGGAGTTCCAACCACACAGACCTGATGGTTTAAATGGAGGGTCCACTCAAGGTAACCCATCAAATACCACCAGAGGTGCTGACCAATTTTTTGCTTTTTATCAAAGACCACCAGAAAGCCGTTTATTTATGGCAGCCTTCTACACACTACAACAAAAAAAGCCTTCAGGGGCGCTTTTTTTAATCCATTAGGGGCGCTTTTGGGCGCCCCTAAATCTGGCGCTGCTGTTGCCAAACCTTCTATAGGAGCGCCCAACAAGCGCCTCTAATTATTAGGCAACAGGGGCGCTCGCAGTAAAAAGCGCCCCTATTGGTCTTAGCGCGTTTGACAATCAGGGGCGCTTGCAGTAAAAAGCGCCCCTGTTGGCCTTAGCGCGTTTGACAATCAGGGGCGCTTGCAGTAAAAAGCGCCCCTGTTGGTCAGGCCAACAGGGGCGCTTCTAACTGCAAGCGCCCCTGATTGTCAAGTGCTTTAAGACCAACAGGGGCGCTTTTTACTGCAAGCGCCCCTGATTCTATGTTTTTTTTTAAAAAAAAAATTGTTTTCGGTTCCAATTCTATTCTTATTCCTCGCCCTTTTCGGTTCCAATTAATTCGTCCCTAACACTAAATCCAGTCCAATGCCTCATCATACCACTCGTATTTCCAGTCACAAACAATTAAATCAACAAATGCATCAATCATTAACAATTATAAAATGAATTCCCAAACAATCAACACAAACATCAAATTTTCACGAAAAGGGTTTTTCGCACTCATCAAATACGCCTTTGCACAGAAAACCAGTACATGTAACCTCATAAAATCAACACGAAACTGTAACCAACGTGAATAAAAAAAATTCGAAAATTTAAAGATTAAAGTGAGGAAAACTCACAAGTCTCGGAGTGAAGGCGTCGTTCACGGAGGAGGGAGGACGAAGTAGCGCCGTTCACGGAGGAGGGAGAAGCAGCGCCGTCGCTCACGAAGGAAGTCAGCCCCACAATCATACATAAATACTGAACCTATGTTATACGATTTTCTGCAGAATTTTTGATTTACAACTAATTTAAAATACTTCTCACATTCCTTTATTAATCCAATCTATTCCATGTTTAATACAACATATAAACACAATAGATAATCTTCAAAATCTAATCAGGGGCACATCTTCAAAATCTATTCCAAGTTTAATACAACATACAACTAATTTTTGTTTTTCATCAATCAACATTTTAATACAAAAAACATCCAAATACAAATCATTTCAGCACTCACATCAGAATCTAATCTTCAAAATCATATGACTCATGAAAGGAATGAAACTATGGCTTGTCAAAAAAAAAACGAAGGATGGATTGTGCATCGTTTACCTTCTGAGTTTTCACGTTCACAGAGGAGGGAGGAGGCGTTGCTTCGTTTTCACGGAGGAGGGAGGAGGCGCTGCTTTGTTTTCACGAAAGAGAGAGAAGGCCTTGCTTCGTTTTCACGGAGGAGGGAAGGTCGTTCACGGAGGAGGGAGGAGGGAAGGCGTCGTCGCTCACGAAGGAAGGAAGGAGGGAGAAGCTGCTTCGGTTCACGCAGGAGGGAGGAGGGAAGGCCGTACGTTCACGGAGGAGGGAGGGAAGCTGCAAAGGTTCGCAAATGGAGGCTACTGTGTGTGTGAAGTGTAAGGGAGGCGCGGCTGTGTGAATTTTCGCAAATAATGAGAGGGAGTTAGGGTAAAAGAGAGAAATTGGGCATCAGGAGCGCTTTTCAAAAAGCGCCCCTAAAGGCCTGAGCATCAGGGGCGCTTTTTAAAAGCGCCCCTAAAGGCCCTGCGTGTTCTGGGCTTCCGGGGCGCTTTTTAAAAAGCGCCCCTGATGCTCAAAACACGCAGGGCCTTTAGGGGCGCTTTTTAAAAAGCGCCCCTGATGCTCAAAATACGGAGGGCCTTTAGGGGCGCTTTTCAAAAAGCGCCCCTAAAGGCCCTCCGTATTTGGGCATCAGGGGCGCTTTTTAAAAAGCGCCTCTAAAGGGTGCGCCCTTTTTTTGCAATTCTGTTGTAGTGACATGAGGGGCAGTGCTTTAGCTTGGTATAAATGGATGCATAATAATAATCAATTGTTTGATTGGTTGTCATTTACAAAAGTTCTCGAACTTCGCTTTGGCCCCTCTACCTATGAAAACCATCAAGCTGAGTCATTCAAACTCCGCCAAAATGGGTCTGTTACGGAATATCAGGCTCAATTCGAAAAGTTGGGCAATCGGGTTTTGGGTCTTCCAACCGATGCTATACTAAATTGTTTCATTTCAGGGTTAACTGCTGAGATTCAGAATGAAATTGATATTCAAAGACCAGTTTCAGTCTCCCAAGCTACTGGCCTAGCTAAACTCATAGAATAACAAATCAAAGATGCAAAACCAAAATATCCTAAACCCTTCTAGCAAACTACCTCACGCCCCTCCTTCCAAACCCCATCCCAAACAATCCCAAAACAGCCCACAACCACTACATCTCCCCAACCCAAAACTCAAAACTAACCACCACTCCAAATAGACTACCTGTCAAAAAGTTGAACCAAGCTCAAATGCAAGAACGACGCGCACAAGGTCTATGTTTCAATTGTGATGAAATTTTTTTCCTGGCCACAAATGTACAACTAGCCATTTTTTGCTTTTGCTGGTAGAGGATGACCCAAAAGCAACAAAATTGGAAGAGGAAATTCACACCACCTCAGAGGAGTAATATGTAGCTATTGATCAAGAAAACACATACTTCCAATTATCACCTCAAGCACTCACATGGCAATTTTCTCCCCAAACACTCAAATTTCAAGGCCAAATTGGAGGGCTGGCGGTTATGGTTTTGGTAGATACAAGGGTGTTCTGGAGTGGACCAAGAGGTCCCATTAGTAAAACCGAGAGGTCCACTTAGCAATTGATATGGATCAGCCCAATCAATTCAGTCCATATCCATAACATACAAGCCCAACATGCTTGGACGGACAAGATCGACTCTACCAATCCGACGATCCACAAACGGGCACGATTTCCTATAAATACAGGTATAATTTTCCCTTCAAAAGGTTCAATCTCTAATCCCTAGCTAAATCACTCATATATTCGCAATACTGACTTGAGCGTTGGAGTGGCCTTTGCAGGTACCCCCCCGGGCTCACACAAACGTACAGCCAGTAGCAGAAGACATGCCACCAACAGTCACCACCGAGTTGTTCGGTGCAGAACATTGGCAACCACAGCGGGAGGTTTCTATCACTACTCTTTCAACTTTTCTTTTGCTACTCCATGGCTCCCAAACGCAAACCCCGGGTTCAAAGCATTGCCGTACCCGTACCCCATACAGAGGGTACTCCTGAGGGCAATGTTGTCAGCCTGCCCGACGAGGGCACCAGTCAGGCTACTCAGCCCTCGAATGTTAACCAAGTTTTGGACCTCTTGTGCAATCACACCCAGGCTATGCTGCTACAAGAAACTCGCTTGAGGCAGATTGAAAGACGTGTGGCTTCCCTGCATGTGCAGCCTCCGCCCAGCCGGGAACCCCTCCTCAGACGACGGTGACCACGAGGCGCCATCGGTCTCCTCCACGAAGGCATCTCGTTCACCGCTCCCCCCGAGGCGGAGACTCGTGCATCACTCTCCCCCTCGACAGCACAGGTATGGGGGGTCAGGCTCACCTCTGAGGACCCCTCCATCCCCTACAGATGATACTTACCAGCCTCCCAAATCCCACCCCCGGACCTCTTCACACGTGTCCCCTGATTCTCGTGGGAGGTCGAGGAACCAGAACAACCACCGCCAAAGATACCACCGGGGATCACCATCGAGGAGATACCCCGATCGGTGCAGATATCGAAATATGGACTATGAAGACACATCCCCCCGCAACTCAAGGAGGTTTGCCGATGAAGGACCTTTCACTCGAAGGGTGGATGAATGCCAAATCCCAAGGGCCTTGGAGAAGCTGCCAGCCCTCAAGACATATGATGGAACCGGGGATCCAAACCGCCATCTGGCCCACTTCTCCCTGATGCTGCGCTATAGAGGCGCCAGGGAACTGGTTCACTGTAAAATCTTACCCCTCACTCTCGAAAATGCCGCACTAGAGTGGTTTCAAGAGCTAAGGCCAAACTCTGTCTCATCATGGAGCCAGCTGGTGAGAATGTTCACAGAAAGATTTACTGCCTCCCGCCTGAAACCCAAGTCTGAAGAAGTGCTGAGAGCAGTCAGGAAGGGTGATAACGAAACACTAAGAGAGTACATGGAGCGCTTCAATAAGGAGGCTTCATATGTGCGAAACTTAGAAGACAAGCAAATGCTGTTTTGAATGAAAGACAGTCTAAGAAAAGGAAGTCTTTTCCAAATTGAAATAGGGATCAACAAACCCAGAAAGTTGGGCGAATTCCTTCAAAAGTCCCAAAAATATATGGATTACGAAGAGGACGATATGGCTTACCGCGAGGCAGCCAATGCCGGAGACGACAAGGAGGATGCCCGAGATGTAGATATCTTGTGTTGCAGGCTAAGTTTTGATGATGAAGTGGTTAAGAGGTTTTGATGATGAAAAAGACAAAAGCTAAAGTTAATAATAGTAAAAAGGCCAAAGCCAAAGTTGATGGCCAAAGGTGATGAAAGTGACAAAGTATTAAAGTCACAATCCAAGACAATCAAGCTCAAGAATTGAAGTTTCAAGATATAAGGATAGTCCTTATAAATAAGGGTAGCCCTTAGGGTTTGGGTGTGTCTTAGGAAAAAGTGTAAGCTCTTACGATGGTCAGCTCATCTCTCAAGTCCCACGTTTTTCAAAATGCATGCATGCACACGTAAACACAAAAACCAATTTTAAGAAAGAAAGAATTCGATTCCTTATTTTATCTAAACATCAAAATCGATTTCTTACTCCCTTTTCTAAAGTGCATAATCAATTTTACTAAGCATACAATCGATTTTCTCTCTCCTTTATTCAACTACACAATCGATTAGGAAGCACATAACCAATTCCTATTATTTTCTATGAGACCATAATCGATTTCATCTTTGTTTTAAAGAAGCACACATTAGATTTGCATCTCTCTCTTAACAAGCAAAGAATCGATTCACACTATCTTTTACTTTTTACAAAATCGATTCTTTACCTGTTTTAAAGCCATGAATCGATTTTCATCTTGCTTCAAACAAGCACATAATCGATTTCTCATCCTAGATCTAATCAAGCATGAAATCGATTTTCGCTTTTAGTTTATTCAGGCAAACAATCGATTCTAGCATTTCTATTTTTGTTTCAACGGTAATATTTTTCTCATAGCCTATAAATAGAGGCTTCATACTCTTCATTTCACAACAACCCATTTCACGATCAAATTGCATCATTTGAAAAACCCTATACATTTTCATTTCTGCTCTTCACACACTGTTGGTCCGTCAGAGCTGATCTCTCGTAAGGGTTAGTCGGGGTTGGATTCTTCAAGTTGTATCTGCCTACATTAGAGGTATTTCGGTCTTTAAGTTTGTAATTGTTTATTTGTTGTATCTTGTACTAGGGAGTGGGGTATCTCTCTAGGGTAGCTGTTTGTACTAGGAAGTGGGGTATCTTTCTGGGGCAGCTGGTTGTAACAGGGGTGGGGTATCTCTTGTTATTGTTGTAATAGATTTGAGGGCTCTTCATAGGTGGGGTATCCTAGGAGAAGAGTGCATGAGTCTGTAAAGGTTTCCAAGGCACCCGTAAGCCTTGTTGTGTTAGTGGAAAATCTCACAAGGGTGTGAGGACTGGACGTAGGTCACTGGGAGGTGACCGAACCAGGATAAATCTCTGCGTGCTTTATTACTTTATTTTCTAATTCCTACGCTTCCACTTAACCTGCGTGAAAATTAATCTAAGTCATTGAAAAGGGGAAAAAGTTTTGAAAAGTTTTTAAATCTCAATTCACCCCCCCTCTTGAGACTGAAGCCACTTGGCAACAAGTGGTATCAAAGCTAGACGCTTGTATAAAGGGCCTAGCAGCTACAAGAGAAATGGCTTCAGGTTGGTATACGCAAGAGGGTGCATCTCTTATCCGTCCTCCGGGATTCAACGGAGAAGACTATGCATATTGGAAAGAAAGAATAAAAATATTCATAGAAGGGGTAGATATAGATATATGGGATGCTGTGGAAAATGGACATTTTGTTCCAACGCACATGTTAAATGGCGCACTCATAGTAAAAGAAAGAAACGAATGGACGGACAATGAGAAAAGGAAAGTTCAACTTAATTTCCGGGCCAAGAACATTATCACTTCCGCACTTAGTCCCGATGAATTCTTCAGAGTGTCAAATTGTAAAACTGCTCAATAAATGTGGAACAACCTTAAAGTCACTCATGAAGGTACCAATGAAGTAAAAAGAGCAAGAACAAATACTCTCATCCGGGAATATGAATTGTTCAGAATAAATCAAGGAGAATCCATACAAGAAATGCAAAAGAGGTTCACCCACATAGTGAATAAATTGGGTTCATTAGGAAAATCATTCCCTCCCGAAGATTTGATCAACAAAGTGTTGAGATGCCTAAACAGAGAATGGCAGCCAAAGGTTACTGTAATAACTAAATCAAGAAATTTAGCAACGATGACTCTTGCCACCCTGTTTGGAAAACTACTAGAGCAAGAGTTAGAACTCACTCGCCTAGCAGAGCATTAAGAAAACGGCAAGAAAAAGAAAAGTTTAGCTTTCAAGGCTTCTAGTTCAAATCCATCCGATGATAGTGATGATTCAGAAAATAAGGATGATGAAGACGAAGAGAATAGGGATCAAATGGTTAGAAAATTCAAAAAGCTCATGAAAAGAAAAAGGTCTCCCAAAAAGAATTCATCATCCAAAGGAGCCTCAGGCAAGGAAAACTTGTCAAGTCCACCAACTTGCTACGAATGTGGTAAATCCGGACACCTGACGATGGAGTGCCCGAACTTAGAAAGAAAATTGTCAAAGTTCAAGAAAAAGGGGTCCAAAGGAAACAATGGTAGAAAAGCCTATATAGCTTGGGAAGACAATGACATGAACTCATCAGATAATTCAGAAAATGAAAAAGCTCAAGTTGCTCTCATGGTCAACCACGACAGAAAAAATGAAATTGAGGTATATTCTAACTCTGAATCTTTACAAGATGCATATGATGAGTTACATGTAGCATTTGTTGAATTGCATGATAATTCATTAAAATTAGCTAAGGCATTAAGTAAATCCAAGAAAACTATTGCCAACCTTCAAAATTAAGTTAATGCTTTAAAAGAAAAATTAGAGCTTAGAATTGAAAATGATAATCTTGTTCAATCTAAGGCAAATTATGTATGTGATAAGTGTACAGAACATGAAAAGAAAATCCATGAACTTGAATATACAATAGGCAAAATGTCCAACTTACAACATGTGCATCCTAGGGTTCCAAGAGATAATTTTGTGAAAAGGCATGTGCATCATAAACCAAATTTTTCCACTAGACCATACATTAAATGTTATTATTGTGATAAACCTAGACATACAGCTTCCATTTGCAGGGCAAGAGGTAAACAAAATATGAAAAAGGTGTGGATTCCTAAAGGAACCATACCAAACACTAACCCACAAGGACCCAAAGAGATTTGGGTACCTAGAACCTTGTTTTGGATCATTGCAGGTATGCTTCAAGGTATGAGGGCAGATTGATACCTTGACAGCAAAAACTCAAAGCGCATGACCGGAGACGCAATAAAGTTCTTAACACTCACCCCCAGAAAAAGCCGTCATGTGACTTCTGATAAATAGAGGAAAAATCACTGGTAAAGGTTAGATTGGTTAAGTTTTATTCACCTCTATTTGAAAATGTGCTTAATGTAGAACTTAAGAATAGTATATCAAGTTTTAGTAATCATTGAAACAAGCAATCTTGGTTCATGCATCATTAAGAACAACACCTATAAAGGCATGAAACATCACAAAGTATTATGGTCAACCCTCTAGGACTAAGCATATAGAAATTATATATCACCTTCTTAGAGGTTATGGTTAGAAAGGCGATAGTGTGATTGAGTTAGTTGAATCGTCAAAACCAGCTAGTTGATATTTTCACAAATCCATTGCAAAAGAAAACCTGGTTCTTCATTTATTCAAATGAGTTTTTAATTAAATGTTTTTCAAAGTGATTTTGTAAAGAAATGTGAATTTAAGTGAAATTGTGACTTATGAATTTCTGCAGTTGAAGTGCTACTTTTTCTTGAAATCTATTTTACAATCAACTGCTAGCTCTGGTATTTTTCGATAATACATGCTCACAATCGTTGTTTATCTAGAATAATTTTTCCAAAACTCTACTTCCCATATTCCGGCTGCCATCACCAACTTTCAAACTAAGCAGCATGAAATGTATAAAGCTTAAACAACTGCTTCACAGTTTTTGAGACTCATGATTAGCTTTTACATGTTTTGATGAAAGTTTCTCTTCATGGTTTCAAAACATGATTTTCTTTTGGTTTTGATGATCACTTATAAATCTGCAATGGTTCTTCAAATAGCTGTGTCATTCGATTCGCAAACTCTATCTTACGTCGACCCTTTTGATCATGACAAAAAGGGGGAGAAATATAGTGTTGCATGAAGCATATACTATTGTCATACTAAACAATTAAGGGGAGAAATATAAGTGTTGCATTAAGCATATGGATAGAATAAGCATAACATTGTCATAGCATATAATATTAAACATACAGGGGGAGAAATACCGTCACTTTGCATACTGTGCATCTAGTCAATAAGTCAGGGAGAGCATCATGATAGGGGAGTATCATATATATGCATTATCTGCTTAAACTAACCTCCCACCTTGAGACGAGCAAAGTTTTGTCATCATCAAAAAGGGGAGCAAAGTTTTGTCATCATCAAAAAGGGGGAGAATGTAGATATCTTGTGTTGCAGGCTAAGTTTTGATGATGAAGTGGTTAAGAGGTTTTGATGATGAAAAAGACAAAACCTAAAGTTGATAATAGTAAAAAGGCCAAAGCCAAAGTTGATGGCCAAAGGTGATGAAAGTGACAAAGTATTAAAGTCACAATCCAAGACAATCAAGCTCAAGAATTGAAGTTTCAAGATATAAGGGTAGTCCTTATAAATAAGGGTAGCCCTTAGGGTTTGGGTGTGTCTTAGGAAAAAGTGTAAGCTCTTACGAAGGTTAGCTCATCTCTCAAAGTCCCACGTTTTTCAAAATGCATGCATGCACACGTAAACACAAAAACCAATTTTAAGAAAGAAAGAAATCGATTCCTTATTTTATCTAAACATCAAAATCGATTTCTTACTCCTTTTTCTAAAGTGCATAATCAATTTTACTAAGCATACAATCGATTTTCTCTCTCCTTTATTCAACTACACAATCGATTAGGAAGCACATAACCAATTCCTATTATTTTCTATGAGACCATAATCGATTTCATCTTTGTTTTACAGAAGCACACAATAGATTTGCATCTCTCTCTTAACAAGCAAAGAATCGATTCACACTATCTTTTACTTTTTACAAAATCGATTCTTTACCTGTTTTAAAGCCATGAATCGATTTTCATCTTGCTTCAAACAAGCACATAATCGATTTCTCATCCTAGATCTAATCAAGCATGAAATCGATTTTCGCTTTTAGTTTATTCAGGCAAACAATCGATTCTAGCATTTCTATTTTTGTTTCAACGGTAATATTTTTCTCATAGCCTATCAATAGAGGCTTCATACTCTTCATTTCACAACAACCCATTTCACGATCAAATTGCATCATTTGAAAAACCCTTTACATTTTCATTTCTGCTCTTCACACACTGTTGGTCCGTCAGAGCTGATCTCTCGCAAGGGTTAGTCGGGGTTGGAATCTTCAAGTTGTAATATCTGCCTACATTAGAGGTATTTCGGTCTTTAAGTTTTTAATTGCTTATTTGTTGTATCTTGTACTAGGGAGTGGGGTATCTCTCTAGGGTAGCTGTTTGTACTAGGAAGTGGGGTATCTTTCTGGGGAAGCTGGTTGCACTACAACATTTGGACCCTACGGCAACGCCTAATTTTGCAACGCCAAAAAAACCGTTGCCTTAGACATCAATGGCAACGGTTTTTTCACCCCGTTGCTGGTTCATTTTTTTTTCAAATATTTTTATTGGCAACGGTTCAAAACTGTTGCCATATAGTCTATAGCAACGATTTTTTGTTTAATCATTACGCAACGGCTCATAAACGTTGCCATATGGTCTACGACAACGGTTTTTTGTTTAAGCTTTAGGCAACGGCTCATAAATGTTGCCATAGAGAAAATTATTAAAAAATAAAAAAAAATAGAAAACCCACGCATATACGCAGAGCCCTAAATCACTTCTCTCACAAATCTCCTTCTCACCCTCCATTGCCTCCCACTGTCCCAACTCACCGTCCTCTTCTCCAATCTATTCCTCCTCATCTTATTTCAACACCCCACCGTGTTTCCTTCACCATCCCTCCCCACAGACCTCATCTCCAACAACTCAGATCGCCTCTTATGGCAGATCGGCGTCGCTGTGAATAACATTGCGCCGCTTCCAAAGATCTCTGCATGCGTCGCTCCTTCATCACAAAAATCATCTTCATCATTCCTTTTCTCTCGTCTCACAAGTCTGATTTTGGAAGTCAGATTTCTCCAAGCAAGAGTTCAGCGATTTCCTATACATTTAGGGTTCAGCGATCTCGACCTTCTTACTGTGTAAACTATTCTCTCTTTTATCTTCCATCTGAAATCTCGTTCACCTTAATCCTCTCTCAATCTCTCTCTCTCTCTCTCGCTAGAATGGCGGATGCTAAGACCCAAATCGAATCCCTGAGGAAATGGGTCATCGAACACAGGCTCCGTACTGTTGGTGAATTTCTCAATCCCCTACTTTATTTCATTTGATTTTATTCAAATATCTTTTGTTTTTAACTTTTCAAGAAATTGAGTTTAGGTCATTGATGAGTGTTTGATTTTTTTGGGGGAGAACGTCTAATTTGTTTCTATTTCGATTATATTGGATCAGGGTGTTTGTGGCTTAGTGGTATTACGGGTTGAATTTCCTACAAGTGGTCTCAACCTAACATGAAAACCAGCGTTAAGATCATTCACGCCAGGTTTGCTACGGTTCCCCTTCCTCATATTATGAAATTCTGTTTTTTTGTTAAATTAAATATATATTATCAGGATTTTGTGATGTCTACGATTAGCCCTCTTGTACATGTAATTCATGTTGCTAGTTTTTGAGAACAAATTTCATGCTAACCGCAAGAAGTGAGAATGGTTGTCAAATATTTTTGTTAAGTCATTGTTTGCTTAGGATTCCAAAGGATGGGGACTGTGTTATTATGCCAAAGAAAGAATGAAAAGGTCAGTGTCCATCTTTCTTATATTTTATATGGTGCAAGCTGAATAAGTACCAAACTTATTGAAGGAGACAAAAGAGAAAGTATTCTTATTCTATTCTTTACCTTCAAACACTCCAATAGGAAGCATCTTGTCACAATTTCTTTTTTTATTAACCTCCTCTTTCATATATGGTGCTTTAGTCAATGGAATCCTTTTATATCTATGTTCTCCATATTTATACAACCAATTAATATGTTCCTTCATGTCTTTGTCTGCACACTTTGCTATAGATAACATCCTTCATGCTAGTAAAGAACAATGTATGAACCACTGACATGACACAGACATGGACACCATACACAACAATGACACGGACACCAGTTTAATTTGAAAAATGCAAGTAATTGAATGCCAATTTCTTCTGAGAGGCATATGTTTCTTCAAACAGGAAATGGTTCTGGTGATTCTGGACTTGTGCTATCAACTGATGCTAAGCCTAGATTAAAATGGACACCTGATCTTTATGCCAGGTTTATTGAAGCAGTCAATCAGTTAGGTGGAGCTGACAGTAAGTATACATACACTTGAATCATCAAATCTTGAGAAACATAGAATTTAAATTCACTAATGTATATTACTATCTTTTTATTGCAGAGGCAACTCCAAAAACTGTGACGAAACTTATGGGGATTCCAGGACTTACCTTATATCATCTAAAGAGCCATCTTCAGGTAAAAGCATTAGCTATATCTTCATACATATATATATATATATATATATATATATATATATATATATATATATATCTGCTAAGTTATTATTTGAAGAACTAAACTGTCAAATATTATATGTTCAAAGTCACAAACCAAGAACAAAGTTTTTACCTTAACATCTATGTTGCAAATGTGCAAATACCGAGCTTTTCCTTTTTGTCACCAGAAGTATAGATTAAGCAAGAATCTGCATGGACAAAGCAACAACGTGACACAAAAAATAAGTAAGAGAAGAGAACAAACTCTTTTATTTCTTCTAATCTACAGATAATTAACCAGGGAGCTACTTTATAACAACAAACTTATGTTAGCAGATACACATGCAGCCACAGGAAGTGGAGAGAGATCACTTTCGGAAAACAATGGAACTCACATGAATAAATTAAGCCTTGCACCTCAGCCTAACAAGTAAGAATAACAAAACCCTTTTTCATTCACTTCATATACTCTTGTTTGAAATAAACTTTCCATCACTTTAGGATTTTTATTCTAACTTTCAAATCCATTTTGCCAGAGATATACACATAAGTGAGGCACTTCAGATGCAGATTGAGGTTCAGAGAAGATTCAATGAAAAACTTGAGGTGAGCCTTGCCAAACGGCAACATATACTATATATAAATGATGTCCGTGTCTGTGTCGGTACTTCATAGAAAATTAACCGTTCTAAAGTGTGAACCTGTGCAGGTACAAAGACACTTACAACAAATACTGAGAAATTAGTTATCTCTGTTGAAAATCGATGTTCCTATACACATAACAAATACTGAGAAATTAGTTAACTGTTTCATTCTATTGATGTCTTCCATTTTTGTATTTTCCTTATATATTTCTTCTTCATGGATGGCTCTTCATAGATGTTAATGTGGTCTTCTCCATTCTTTGTACTATTTTCCCACAATTTGGTGAATTACCTCAATGAAATCTTATAATTGTCATGGTTAAGATGAGTAGTAACGATCATCTATGAGTAGATTTTAGGTTTTGCCTAAACGAATTATATATGGGAATAGAATTAATTGGTAGTTTGTTATTGCTGAAATATTAACAATATTTGGTCTATTATTTTGGAGCATAGTCATGGATTGTATTCTTGGTAGATTGTATTCTACTGTCATTTTCCAGATTTGTTGCTAGCCCAACATTCAACTTTCATGAGGAGGATGTATAGGAAACCAATAGACTATGTAGAAGAATTGACAACTGGTTTGACTCTGTATCTTTGGGATAGTTAATTACTTTTTTCTTTTATATATGTTCCAGCGTTCTTTCTTTTTTTCTTTGATGGTATGTTGTAATGGTATTATTATTATTATTATTATTATTATTATTATTATTATTATTATTATTATTATTATTATTATTATTATTATTATTATTATTATTATTAGGATGAAAGACTAGCTAGGAAGAACAGTGATTATGGGAATGGATTTTGAAGAAATGGTATGCTAATTTTGAAGATCCTATTGATGTGAATAGGAACTATGTTATGAAGACTTTTTCGAGAGACTTTTTTAATATGAAAGATGTGCTACTTTTGTATGTGCATGACAAAAGAAAAAACAAGTTAGTACCAATTTATGTTGGTTGAGTATCCCATGCTATTGTTTAACTTGAACTCACATATCTGATACATGTTATTTTTGGTTGGGTGATCATTAGTGATATCAGTTTGGCTTGTTGTTGGTTTAAGTTGATGAACAATTATAAAAAAATGCACTCTATAGGATGTTAAGTTTTTTTTTTTTTTAGATAAGCTATAGGATGTTAAGTTGTTAACAAGTATTATTTTTCATGGGAAACAGGCAATGAGGATGTCAACAGGATTTTGCATAACAGGATGGTTAGTTGTCTTCTTTGCAAAGGTGTGCATCTTTAGCACAATATTTACCTGAAAAAAATGTTGAAAATTGGATCAGAGTTTTCACTTGTGTTTATCTACTGCAGTATCCTTACTCACTTGACATGGGAAGATTTTTCACAGGATATGGAATTGGAGTTATCTCATATGTGGTAACTAACTAATAGAAAAAAACTAACTATTAGAAAGTTTATGAGCTAGACATATGTTGCTTCTTGTGTGATAATAAATATTTCAATTTTTTTAACAATGCATGGCAAAATGTAACAGGTCCCTGTATATATAGCTGAAATCGCACCCAAAAATCTTCGAGGTGGACTTGCCACAACAAATCAAGTAGAGGAATATTCTAAGAAATATTTTCCCTGGGTTATAATGTCTGAGGTATGTATACCATTTGACAAAACACATGTGAATGGTTTTCAGGCTACTCTTCTAAGAAATATTCTAATTCAGGTTTTCATATTGCAGATCTTTCCCATACATGTGAAAGGAACTGCTGGGAGCTTGGTGGTTTTGATAAACTGGCTAGGAGCCTGGGTAGTTTCATATACTTTCAACGAGCTTGGTGGTTTCTAAATTGTGTGTGGACTTGCCTCCAAGTTTTGTTACCAAATAAATCTCAGCTATCCATTTTGCATTTTTGATGATGTTGGATCCATATGGTTAAATAATGTTGATGTGCCTATTTTGCAACAGATATTTCAGAAATTCAGAATGTCAAGTTTTACACTTACAAGGAACTGCGAATTGCCACAGAAGGTTTTAGTCCCGCAAACAAAATAGGGCAGGGAGGCTTTGGATTAGTCTATAAGGTGATTGCAGTATTATGAAATTTAAAGAATTCTTATATTTTTTCCTACATTTCTTGTTTGATTGATGACTGATGGTTATAACTTCCTGAACTGTACAGGGAAAGCCGAGAGATGGATCCCTGATAGCTATAAAGGTTTTATCAGCTGAATCAAAACAAGGGGTCAGGGAATTCTTGACAGAAATCAAGGTGATAACTAGTATGGAGCATGAGAATCTAGTGAAGTTGTATGGATGTTGTGTGGAAGATAACCACAGGATTTTGGTATATGGTTATCTTGAGAATAACAGCCTAGCACAGACACTACTTGGTAAGAGTGATTTGTCATAATATTATCATCTGATATGAATGCAATAAAACTGTCCTAGTAATGAATTATTCTTTTCTTCATGAGTTTATAGGTCCAGGCCATGGTAGCATCCAATTCAGTTGGCATGTAAGGCGAAACATTTGCATAGGTGTTGCTAAGTTTCACATTCTCAAGTAAAAATCACAACAAAACAACTTTTAGAATATCATATAAAAAGCTAAACTATTGCCTTACATGCTTGCTGCATCTGTTGTTAAAGATGATTTGAGTGGCTACTTTGATCTTCTATTTCTTGAGCCCATTATCTAGAACTTTGTACAGTTTCTGTATCATAAATAATATTAGCTCTCATTCCTTGCAGAGCATTGCAACAGAAGTGCATAGCGAGTCTAAATGGAAGCAATTGGGAGAACTGGCTATGTCTACTGGAAGCAATTGGGAGAACTTTCCATATGATAAAATCTTCAAATTTAGTAATATGTCCAACACTTCAGCTTGATTTCTTTCCTAAATATCCATGTCCTAATGTAATAATAAGGTGAACTCCTTGATGATGTACGGCTGAACATGATCATGCACATGATGAATATAGGCCTTATTGAAGCTTTTGAGATGCAAAAGTCTACAAAGGAATGAATTGGACCTCTATATTTTTTTTGTATTTTTTTTTCTTTTTTTACAATCTATGGCAACGGTTTTAAACTGTTGTATTTACTAGTGAATAGCAACGGTTTTATATCTCGCTTCGATTTTATATCTGGCAACGGTTTTATATTTGGCAACGATTTTATATTTGGCAACGGTTTTTAGGTGTTGCCATAACTGGCAACGGTTTGTGACCGTTGCCATTGTGTGAAAATAAAAACCGTTGCGTTTAAGTTATCAATGGCAACGGTTTTAGGTTTTCGTTGTCTTTGGTCACCAAAACTGTTGCCTTTAGCTTAGGCAACGCCCGCAAAAAACAACGGTTTCAAAACCGTTGCCGAAAGTAAAGGCAACGGTTTTTTGGCTTTACACAACGGTTTTCCGGCGTTGCCATAGGGTGAAAATGTTGTAGTGTTGTAACAGGGGTGGGGTATCTTTGTTATTGTTGTAATAGATTTGAGGGCTCTTCATAGGTGGGGTATCCTAGGAGAAGAGTGTCTGAGTCTGTAAAGGTTTCCAAGGCACCTGTAAGCCTTGTTGTGTTAGTGGAAAATCTCACAAGCGTGTGAGGACTGGACGTAGGTCACTGGGAGGTGACCGAACCAGGATAAATCTCTGCGTGCTTTATTGCTTTATTTTCTAATTCCTTCGCTTTCACTTAACCTGCGTCAAAATTAATCCAAGTCATTGAAAAGGGGAAAAAGTTTTCAAAAGTTTTTAAATCTCAATTCACCCCCCCTCTTGAGACTGAAGCCACTTGGCAACACGAGAGACCCGTGATCAGTGCATTTTAATGCACTCTTTATAGCTTTGCACTTGGTATTTTTGATTGTGTTCTGTGTCTAATATTTAAGGCTTAGCGCGTTTCTAGATTTTGGGTCTTATTTGAGCAATATAGTAATTTCACGATTAATTCTTGTTTTATTGCATATTGATCCCTATCTACTCTGAAGGTCATAACTTTGTCTGTGGTTATCCGATTGAGGCGTGCGAGCATGCGTTGGAAAGCTAAGGAACAGAGCTACAATTCTTCTGTTGAACTCGAAACCCAGTTCTGAAGTGTTGAATGTGAAAACTGCAAATTACCGAAGCAGTACTGTGTAAAACGGGTTTTGGACCGAATATTAATTTGTTAACGGGCTTTTATCCAATAGCCCATTTAGTGATTAGGTATTTCGTTTTAGTCTTATAGATTTGGCAGGTCAGCAGCCGTTTTATCTATCTTACGCATTATCATATACTTTACAAAACTTTTGTGCTCTAGCCTCCATGGAAGCCTAAATTCCTAAGTTGATTCATCGGTGAAAGGCTGTCGTCTGCGGATTTTGAGGTTCGGTGTCTAATGTTAATTCGTTTATTTCGTTTTTAGTTTTCTGTTCTTTCTTCTCTATCAATTCCACATTTGAATTCTTTGTTTGCAAATTTTCGTCTTTGTGTGATGCTTAATTACCCAGATTACGCTTATTTGC
Organism: Astragalus membranaceus; assembly: GCA_039519185.1. NCBI lineage: Eukaryota > Viridiplantae > Streptophyta > Magnoliopsida > Fabales > Fabaceae > Astragalus > Astragalus membranaceus. The sequence continues at coordinate 173,719,163 of CM076848.1, read as the reverse complement.
AATACGCGAATCGTTTATATATGACGCTTGTTTATATGTGAATCTGTTTTTCGCAACTCTTAACTATTCGGGTTATTTAATCGCTTGTTTTATTTAATTCGAGTAGGAATTGATAGATGATTGATTGAATTCAGTTATGATATTGATTGTGTTTAGTGGCGCTTGTTCACCATCATGATTGATTGAACACGTTGTTTTGACGCTTGCTTTAAAACGGTGCGAATTCGTATAAACTAATTGACGCTTGCTTGATTAGTTTATTATCAATCAAGAACTGAAACCTTGAACGAGTCTTGCACGAATATTTGGAACCAATGATAAATCCGAGACGCGTAGCCAGAAACCGGTGAATCGATTGTCACTTTAAGATTGTTAAACACCTCAAACACAAATCGTTTTCTTCATAAACAAACCCCCCCTATTTTATTGTTAATTTTGTTCCTGATTCTGGTAATCTTAGTATTAGAGATCCTTGTGAGACGACCAAGGTTTCTCACCTTGTACTACATTCTTAATCCTTTTCAAATATTTTGACCCGCGTACGACCGCTGATCAAATTGGCGCCGTTGCCGGGGATCTCTAATTAGGGATTACTAACTTCAGGACTCACTAACCACTAACATTTGTTTTTGAGTTTTGTTGCCTTGCAGGTTCTGTTGGTTTCAGCCCCGTTCTGTGTTGTCTCTAATTAGGTGAAAAAACGGTTTTCAGGAGATTTTCTCCGATTGCTCCGAAATTTTTTCAGAAAATCAGAAATAAATCAAAGAATGGGACTCCCATATATGGGAGCTGTAGCGTAAAAATCTCAAATTCATTCGTTTTCTATTTTTAAGTAATTGTTTTAATTTTTCATATCTCCAAAAAAATCCAAAAAATTTTGCATATCTTTCTTTAGATTTATTTAGATTTTTAGTACTGTTTTTAAATATTTTTGGTTAGATTTGATTCGTTTTCTATTTTATGCATTCATTTTAGCATTAGGACATAGTTGGTATTTCTAGAATTGTTGCATTTTCTCACTTCTTGTTACATATGGTGGATGACCAGGTCTAATACTGTTAATTTGCATCCCTTTGACCCTGAAATTGAGAGAACAATACATCGCAGACTTAGGGAGCATATAGAGGATATTGGTAGTGATAGTGATAACATCTTTAGCCATAATCTTTCTGAACTTGATTCTGATCTTGATTCTGTCAACATGGCTGGTAGAACCCTTAGGGAGCTTGCTACACCTGATGTCACTTACAATGCTCTATGTATTAATTATCCTGATGTTGATGTTCCTTTTGAATTGAAATCTGGTTTAATACACTTGTTGCCAAAGTTTAATGGTCTTGCAGGTGATGATCCACACAAACATCTCAAGGAGTTCCACATAGTGTTGCTCAACCATGAAGCCCCAAGGAATTCCAGAGGAACACATTAAACTAAGGGCCTTTCCCTTCTCACTCCAAGATGCAGCCAAGGATTGGTTGTATTACCTCCAACCAGGTTCTGTTGAAAATTGGAATGACTTGAAAAAGTTGTTCCTAGAGAAGTTCTTTCCCGCATCCAGAGCTGCTTCAATCAGAAAAGAGATATGTGGTATCACACAAAACTCCACTGAGTCTCTACATGAATACTGGGAAAGATTCAAAAAATTGTGCGCAAGCTGCCCTCACCACCAGATCTCTGAACAACTGCTCATCCAGTTCTTTTATGAAGGGTTACTACCCATGGACCGTAATATCATGGATGCTGCTAGTGGAGGTGCACTTGTAGACAAGACCCCATCAGATGCAAGAGCTTTAATAGAAAATATGTCCACTAACTCCCAACAATTCACAACCAGAAGCAACTCTGCACTTCTAACAAGGGGAGTAAATGAGATACATGCTAATAATCATAAGAGCTTAGAGAACAGGTTGGATGAACTCACGATTTTGGTAAAAAAATTGGCAACAGGTCAGACAGCAAGGGTTTGTGGTATTTGCACCTCTACAGAGCACCCCGCGGATTCTTGTCCTACGCTGCAGGAGGATCCTAATGCTGATACCCCTCAAGCATATGCAGCTAATATATTTAACCCTCAAGCCAATGTTGATTTGTCTTCTAACAGGTACCACCCAAGCTGGAGGAATCATCCAAACCTTAGATGGGGAAATCCAGCTGCACAACAACAACAACCCAAGCAGCAAGTTAATCCATCACAAGTTGCTACCAGGCCTGAACCTTCATTAGATGATCTAGTTAAGCAGATGGCTGCCCAGAATCTCCAGTTCCAACAGAGAACAGATTCCTCAATTCAGAATTTACAGACACAAGTGGGACAACTAGCTACCACAATTAATCAGATGCAAGCCAGAGGGTCAAACCAATTGCCTGCTCAAGCAGTTGTTAATCCAAATGCACCAAACCCCAATGTTAGTGCTATCACATTGAGATCTGGGAAGGCTGTTGACACCTCAAAGGTGCCTGAAACTACTGTTTTGAAGAATAATAAGGCACCTGAACATGTTTCTGATGAACAAGAAATACCACTCCCTTTCCCTCATAGAGCAATGAGTACTAAAAAACAAGATGAGGCGGATAGGGACAGTGAGATCTTAGATACTTTTAGGAAGGTGGAAGTCAATATTCCCCTCCTTGAGGCAATCAAGCAGATTCCAAAATATGCCAGATTTCTGAAAGAGTTGTGCACACACAAGAGAAGGAGAAGGCTGAAAGGAACTGAAAAAGTCAATGTGGGGTATAATGTTTCAGCCCTCATGTTGCCCATGCCTCAAAAGTGCAATGATCCAGGAACTTTCTCCATCCCATGTACCATAGGAAATAGTCAATTTGACAATGCCATGCTAGATCCAGGAGCTTCAATCAATGTAATGCCCACATCTATTTTTAACTCTCTTGCTCTTGGACCTTTGCAGGAAACAGGTGTTACCATCCAACTAGCAAATAGGAGTAATGCTCGACCTGCTGGATTGATTGAGGATGTTCTTGTTAAAGTTAATGATTTGATTTTTCCTGCAGATTTTTACATTCTAGACATGGAGGAAGAAACTAAGTCCAGCAGGTCACCTATCATTTTAGGCAAGCCTTTCTTGAGGACTGCAAAAAACTAAAATTGATGTACATGCAGGGACTCTTTCCATGGAATTTGGTGATACCACTGAAAAATTTAGCATCTTTAATGCTAAGAAACACCCCATGGAAGAGCATTCCCTTTGCAAAATTGAATTGCTTGATGGTTTGGTTGATACTTTACAGGTTGACACACTTCCTATTGCTGATGTTGTGGATGTAGCTGCTGCTACCATTGAGCAGCCATTTGTTTTAGAGCTTGAACCACCCCATAGAAAATTTAATTATGCATATTCACAGGGGAGTGGGAAGCTTCATGAGGCTAATATAGCAGGGTTTAAATCTGAACTAAAAGAGAAGCCGCCAATCCTAAGGAAACACAGGAACAACATTGGTCTAACCTTGGCGGGCATTCCTGCCAAGAAAGTGTGGAAAGCTAAGCATGATAAGTTGATTTCCAGAAAGGAGTTCTCCATTGGGCATAGAGTTTTATGGTTCAGACCCCGCCTGAAAATTATGGTTGGGAAACATCGATCCAAGTGGATTGGTCCTTTTGTTATTACTAACATTTTTCCTCATGGTGTAGTGGAAATAAAAAGTGAGGCGACAAACAAAGTTTTCAAAGTCGATGGAAAGCGCCTCAAGTTATTCCATGAGAGTTCCGCAACTGAAGATGCAACCATAAGAGAACTCTCATTGGAACATCCCACCTACACTGAAGTTTGACCAGGGAGTCCCTCCTCCTTACTCTTATTTTATGTTTGTTGTTTTCATTGAGGACAATGTCTGATTTAAGTGTGGGGGGTGTCTTTTAGTAGCTTAGTAGTTTGTCATTTTAGTAGCTTAGTAGCTTGTCTTTTAGTAGCTTAGTAGTTTGTCATTTTTTTTTTCTGTTTACCTTCAAAGAAAAAAAAAACAAAAAATTGTTATTTTAGCATGTTTTTCCATGAGTTATTAGTTTGTACAAGTTGTGAGTGATTTTACTATTCTAGGACCATAGGTGTTTTGACATGACTTGATTGATTCCTTGTTGCTCTTGGTATAATAAGTTCGATGTGAGCACTAAATTTTGCATCATCTGTGATAGTCAGTGTCCCTGGTGAGAATTAAGCCTTTTATTAGATGGACTACATTTTGTCATTCTCTCCTTTCTTGTGTGTGACTCACTCATGTTTGTTAGTTACTCTAGAACTTGACTTGATTCTTGTTGAAACACTTGTTCACATGCATGTTTGAAATGATCTAGGCAATTCTGTTTTTTTAGCCACTAGCCAAATAAGCCTACCCTAAATTTATCCCTTTGTGAAAGCCCCTTTGAGCCTTTTTATCCCATTCTTTGTTTTATAGCTCATTACAAGCCCAAAGTGAAAAACAATGTTATTTCCCAATCTTAGAGGGTGAAGGAGCTTTGAATTGAGAATTGTTAAATCCATAAGTGTGGGGGTGTCCAAATTGTGCAATTGTGGTTCTCACTTGGGTTTGTTCTTGGGTTCTCAATAGAAAGTTTAACAAGTACATTTGTATAGAAAAATATTCCCCAAAAAGAAAAAAAAGAGAAGAAAAAAAAAAGAATGAAAAAAAAAAGTGTGTGTATTTCTTTTAATTTTTGTTTCAAGAAGAATGAAAGTGTGTAGAGAGAGTTATGTGGAGAAGTATATCAAAATAGAGAAATTCATCATACTTTGTTGAAGTTGGACCCTCTCATGTTCACTTTACAATTGATTTTCATTGCTTCTTTATCCTCTTTGATTCTTTTTAGTTTAGTTCCCCCTTAGGATTATCCCACCTTGACCTTGGCCCCATTACAACCCTTATAAAGACCTTTTGATCTTATGTGCATGTGTTCTTAAGTGTGGATGTCAGAAGCTTGTCAAGCATATGGTAGTGCTAACTTTCATTGATATGCTTATTATATATATATATATATATATATATATATATATATATATATATATATATATATATATATATATATATATATATGAGAGTAAACACAAGCCTAGACACTTGAGTGATTGAGAGCATTACTTATACATATCCTGTGAGGACTCATCACTTATGATTCACTCTCTAGTGCTCTATCATCTTGTTTGCCTTGATTGTAATTAAGTGCAGTCTTTGATTGTCGTTCTCCTTGAAGCCTAGAAAAAGTATTTCTCTTATGACTTTGCATTCTTTGGGTTCATTGGAAACTCATGCATTGTTTTCGTGTCTTGTTTTGTGTGTTTTGCCCGGAGTGCAAAAGCTTAAGTGTGGGGGAATTTGATCAGTGCATTTTAATGCACTCTTTATAGCTTTGCACTTGGTATTTTTGATTGTGTTCTGTGTCTAATATTTAAGGCTTAGCACGTTTCTAGATTTTGGGTCTTATTTGAGCAATATAGTAATTTCACGATTAATTCTTGTTTTATTGCATATTGACCCCTATCTACTCTGAAGGTCATAACTTTGTCTGTGGTTATCCGATTGAGGCGTGCGAGCATGCGTTGGAAAGCTAAGGAACAGAGCTACAATTCTTCTGTTGAACTCGAAACCCAGTTCTGAAGTCTTGAATGTGAAAACTGCAAATTACCGAAGCAGTACTGTGTAAAACGGGTTTTGGACCGAATATTAATTTGTTAACGGGCTTTTATCCAATAGCCCATTTAGTGATTAGGTATTTCGTTTTAGTCTTATAGATTTGGCTGGTCAGCAGCCGTTTTATCTATCTTACGCATTATCATATACTTTACAAAACTTTTGTGCTCTAGCCTCCATGGAAGCCTAAACTCCTAAGTTGATTCATCGGTGAAAGGCTGTCGTCTGCAGACCCGCCAGCGAAAGGAAACAAGAGGGGGACAGCGCGAGACGCGCCCCCGCTGGTTCACTGAGCATACCCCCCTCCCTCAACTTATCTCGGGCCATGATCCTGGCTGAATGCGCTAACACCGAATTCAAGAGCATCAGGAAACCAGAACCCTTGGTGCTAAGAGAAGGCCAGAACCTATTGAAGAAATGGTGCTGCTATCATCGAAGCGGAGGCCATGATACCAATGGTTGCCGAGCCCTTTAAGATGATATTGAGGAAATGATTCATAAAAGGAAACTCTTGCAATATGTAAAGAAGGAAGGAGAACCAGACACCTCACGTAAAAGGCCCCGATCCCCCGCAAAAAGATCTAGGTCCCCCAGGAGGGGTAAGGCCCCAGTTGGTGAAGGGGCCAAGGCAGAAAAAGATGATGACAGTGAGCCTTCCGAGAAGGAAGACACCTGAAAATCCAAAGGAAGGCCAGTGGCCATGGTGATTCACGGAAGTAACCCCCTTGATGATTGGGGGTCGAATAAGACAATGAAAAGGAAATGGAAAGAAATATTGAGCGTTGCATCCACCTAAACCCCTAGGAAGGGACCGACCAGACGACCCTTATCTTTTGACAATAAGGACTTACTTGATGGAAAACCAAATAAGCACATCCCACTGCTCATCACTGCTATTATGGCTAACATGGAGGTGAGAAGAATCCTGGTCGACTAGGGAAGCTCGGTAGACATCATCTTCAAAGACTTGCTGCAGGTTCTGAACATCTCCCCCACCAACCTAACTCCATACCGAGGAGGGGGCCTGGCCGGGTTCAACGGGTCATAAACTAAGCCACTGGGCCACTTGGAGCTGATGGTCACGTATGGAGACCCCGATGGTGAGCCACCATTATTCAGAACTGTCAAAAAAGCCTTCTTAGTCCTCCCATGCGAGTCTGTCTACCAGTGCATTATCGGAAGGCCCACCATGGGCAAGCTGGAGGCAGTGACCTCAACCGTCCACCTGAAAATGAAATTCTACAACTTAGAGAACAAGATTGTAACCCTCCAGGCAGACCTAGGCGCGGCGCGCAGGTGCTACTATAGGAGCATTAAGAACAAAAAGGAGATTGCTGAAGTTAGAGACTCGGATAAAGAGTCCGGGAGAGAAGCGGAAGTAAATCTGGCAGACTTAGATGCCAAGTATGACCTAGACAGCAAGAGAGATCCCACCCAAGGAAGAGCTCGAAATGCCAAAAAAGATGAGGGATACCACCCGAGGTACCCGGTCACCATCTGAAGTAAGACCAAATCAATGTAATAACGTGGATGCACACGAATGAATAAAATTTTATTTTCATGTTTCGAAATACCGCCATTCGCAATACCTACCATTAGTTGCAAAATAGAAAGTTAGGTCCTACACCAACAGCAGAGGACCGGGCAACTATGTAAAAGCCTGACGGTAAAGAGGGGCGACATGAGACCGATGCTACAAACCGGGGTACGAGTTGATCAACTCGATTCACGAAGCGACTTTAAACGTGTCGCAAGCTCTTAGGGGCGAGTTAGATTCAGACCGTGTTCTGATAAGCTGCCCCCAGAGTGAACTTTGCCATTAGGCGCGAAGCGACTTTAACGTGTCACAACCTCTGATGGGCGAGTTAGATTCAGACCGTGTTCTGATAAACTGCCCCCAGAGTGAACTTTGCCACGACGCGCGAAGCGACTTTAAACGTGTCGCAACCTCTGATGGGCGTATTAGATTCAGACTGTGTTCTGATAAACTGCCCCCAGAGTGAACTTTTCCACGAGGCGCGAAGCGACTTTAAACTTGTCGCAACCTCTGATGGGAGAGTTAGATTCAGACCGTGTTCTGATAAACTGCCCCAGAGTGAACTTTGCCACGAGGCGCGAAGCGACTTTAAACGTGTCGCAACCTCTGATTGGCGAGTTAGATTCAGACCGTGTTTTGATAAACTGCCCCAAGAGTGAACTTTGCCACGAGGCGCGAAGCGACTTTAAACGTGCCGCAACCTCTAATGGGCGAGTTAGATTCAGACCGTGTTCTGATAAACTGCCCCTAGAGTGAACTTTGCCACGAGGCGCGAAGCGACTTTAAACGTGTCGCAACCTCTGATGGGCGAGTTAGATTCAGACCGTGTTCTGATAAATAGCCCCGAGAGTGAACTTTGCCACGAGGCGCGAAGCGACTTTAAACATGTCGCAACCTCTGATGGGCGAGTTAGACTCGGACCGAGTTCTGATAAACTGCCCCCAGAGTTAACTCAACCACGAGATGATAAGATATTATACACAAAAAATAAGCAAAGTGACAAGCACAAGTCCATCAAGCCGGCGCCCATGAGGGCGCCTGACAAAAGGGCGCCTGGCAAGAAGGGCGCCTGGCAAGGAGGGCGCCTGACAAGAAGGCGTCTGGCAGGAGGCGTCTGGCATAAGGTCGCCTGGCAGGGCGCCAAGTCAAGCTCCCAATAAGGCGCCCAAGAGGGCGCCAATTCTCAGGTACGAACAAGTGGCCAGCAAGGCGCCCAGGAGGGCGCCAACAGTAGAATGTCTCAGCACTTTAGCTCAAGGTGCCCAAGAAGGCGCCAACATCAGGATATTGCACCCTAGCTTGGTCCCTTGCACAAGGGTTACACCAAGGGAGGTATGAGTCCCGGTCGCGACAAAGAGATCTTATACGATTCCACAAGCCAAACAAAGGGTAAGCACGAATAAATTCAAAATATGACATAGAAAGTCATCACGGAGACAGCAAGATCCCATAAAGCAAAATCCAGCCATCCGACAAATTAAAGAAAAAGTACAAGTGAAAGCAAGTAAACCGAAAGAAATGATTAGGGGGCAAGGACATCGAAGTCAACAGTGTTGGGATGGTATCTGACGATCTTCCCATCAACAACCTCATGATCAAATCGAAAGATGCTCGACTCTAGAAAGGCATCCGGATACACACACTGACCATGGCTTATCGCCTTATCGTATGCGGCATGGGAAAAATCCACAACCTGGCCGGCCACCACCCGAACCTTCTCGTTGGCTTCATCTTTCAGTTTCCTCACAGCATCCAACTCAGATTGAAGCTGTTGCGTTAAAAACACACTTAGAGCAAGTGTACTCTCTCGCAGAAGTAGTATAAAAAATATCGTCTCCACAGGGATTAATTAATAAGTACTAAACTACTTAAGATTAATTATTATTTAGACGAACGAATATTTGGTGGTTATAGAAACTAAAAATAAAAAGAAATAAATAGCAAGAATTAAAATGTAAAGATTAACCAATGGAGAGAGGTCTAGGGTCACGGTTTCACTTGCAAGTTTCGATTCCTCTATGTCTAATTCTACCTGAATCCCCTTATTTTATTCAATTACCAATCCCTTTACTAAAGCTATTAACCCGTTTGGTCATCCGCGATTAATATTCTTTTCCCTAAATTAACCCTAGTTTGGTCATGCTAGAATTTAAATCGAAGGAAAGCATAAGGTACAAAAAGGTTGAATGATTGGAAGACTAAATTAAAGTTTGGTCATTCATTAATTATAGTCTCAATTATCCTATAGGTCCACCAACTAATTGCAGTACGGTCGCTGATCAACTAATTGATTATGAACATGCAAAGGGTTGTCAATCCTAATTATGTGATAAAGCAATAGGATAATATTAATTTGAATAAAAATTAGGGACTCATAGTATAAATTAAAACATAAAAAGGTCTCTAATCAAACAAGATCCACCTAGACCCTAGAAGAGGATTTAGCTATCCATAGTGTTCAAGAACATTGAAATACAATTAGGAGTCATAAATTACAGAGATAAAAATAACTCGGATTAGAGAAAATCTTTATCTTGAATTTTGTCTCCTTTTTCTGCTCCAGAGCTCTCTCACAGTGTCGAGAACGGTACCCAAAATTTCACTCTCTCTTCTCCGGCGCTACTGTTGCTGTGCGTCTCCTCCTCTATTCCTTTGAATTCAATTCTCTTCCCTTCTCTGTGTGCGGCTCCTCTTTATCATTCACGTCCGCGGCTACTGTTCGGTCTGTTCCTCTTGTGCGTTTGTTCCCATTTTATAATGCTTTGTAATAATAGGGTTGAGTAATTGAATTTTTTTTCAATCACGTGTGCTCTTCCTTTTATCACCAACACATCCTTTCTTTCTTCAATTAAAGAGTGGGCCTTTAATTTCCTCCACTAGGCCATGTGGCCTTTTCTTCAATTAATCAGGCTGTGGGCTACTGCTAGTTTTATGAAACTAAAATTCCATGCTCTTTTAAAATTCAAGCCCACACATATACATTAATATATATAATTTTGGCTTTTCAGTGGCTTTAAAGTAAACTTTCACTCTTTTATCTTATTTTCTTCTTTCTGCAAAATAAAGAGAAAATTAAGTCAATGAATTGTATAACTAGTAATAGTTGCTCTAAAAGTGACCCAATAATGTCTCTAAAAATATACTAAATTAGAGTTTATCAGAAGCTCCTCCATCCTCTTCTTGCACGCATCCCTCTCAGCATAGGCCTCCCCTCGCTCCTTCTAGTAACGGCAAGCAGATTCCTTAGCCAGGCGAGCGGATTCCAAGGCTCCATGTAGATCCGTCTGAAACCGGTTCCTTTCCAAGATAAGCGGATTCTGATCTTCGCTCACCCCTACACAACACAACGGGGTTAAAAACCACACCAACGAATAAGTCAAGAATTCAAAGAAATAACTCAAAAGGATTACCTGGATGAGAGTCATGCCCCTTTGCATACAGACTCGACCCAATCTTGACCATGCGCATGGCTAGTTCGAAAGGGTTCTCCCGGAAGAGATCGCACTCAGCACTAGAAAAGCTAATCTCGGCTTCAAAATCAGAGACAAGAGGGGGATGCCTATAAGGAGAAGGGCAATCAGTAGGAGGGGGACGTCAGGTACAACTCTTTTGACGCTTAGAATTACTCTGGACCCCCGAGGTGGTAGAATCAACTGGAACCATCTGGATCTTAGAGGTACCTTTCCTAGCCCGGCTTGGGGCTCCGAGGCTCAGGCGGCGTCTCGTGGAGGGGCGAGCAGGAGCAAACACTGCAGGAACCGGATTGCGTCCCCCATTGGTTTCAACAGCAGAAGGACCACTCCTCCCAGCCAAAGAAGCAATTTGACCAAAAGAAAGGGGAGCGGCCATCTTGTCTGCAAGGCAACAATGAAACAAATCAGGAACCTTTGATAAAGAAAGAATAAAGCAAAGAAGAAAATAAATGCACGCCAAACCAAATAAGCAACCTAAAAACTCAACAGCTTCATCGGCATTCAAAGCCTTTGACAGCTCACTACACAAGATCTTTCGAGGCGCAGTGGACAAGCGACCGACGGCACGCTTAAGCATGCTGAATGTCTTCAGCTCAGGAGCTGATAACTCAGCCGGAAGGACTCGATAAGACCGGGAGGTACGATCGGCATCAGCATTACACCACCCGAGGTGGAACTTGTTCTTAACCAGGCACCCTTGCTCGTCGAAGAAGCCCATACTATCCACAACCTTCTGGCTGGAAGGGATGAGGTAAAAATACTTAAACCTCCAATCATGCTGATTGTCCGAATGCAACTGAAAGAAAGAACAGCCCGACCGACATTTCAAGGAGACGAATTCATAACGAACGGTGCCACCCGAAGACTCTCGACGATGTTGCACCTCAAAGATAGTCAAGAAGACCTTCAGGTTGCACTTCCTTTGTAAAGCCTTCATCACCAACTCGAAGAACTTCATAAAACACCATGAGTTTGGGTGAAGCTGAGACGGAGCTATCTGGAGATGACTCAGAACTTGCAATTGAAACGGCGTGAAAAGGGGAAACCCGTACTTTGCAAATCACGCTAAGGAACATCATAAACTTTCGACCCTCGGGAATTCTACACACCCTATCACTTGGATCAACTACCTCAACCTGTTAGTCATCCCCCAGCACCTTCTATACATAGCGGGGGGGCTCTTTCCTGGGAAGATAGAAACTCTTGGTGGCACGAACGGTACGGGCAACCCAGTCGTAATTGGAGCCACCAATCTCCACCACCTCATGCTCAAAAGGTGAATCGTCATCATCATCAGAGGAGGTAACAAGGAGGCCAGGCACGCCCATTTCCTCCAAAGGTACGACATCAGCACCTTCCTCAAACGACCCTCCCCCTACGGAATAACCAGCTTGCCTCAAAGTAGGAATGGGACCAGGATACACCCCATTCGTCCGGGCGGTCTTTTTCGTCCGCGCCATCATCGAACCTGCAGGACAGGGGGGCAAAACAAACAGTTAAGAGCCAGACAAACAACCCCCTATCTAGAGGCGGGAGGCTTCAAAGAAATAAGACGATCTCGAAAGCCAAGAGGCTAGAAAAAGAAACTAAGTATCAGCCACAATTACCGAAGTGATATAGAAGCAGCAAAGTCGAGCGAATAATTGGCAAAAAGACAAGTCCCCTTGATGACAAGCTGACCCTGAAATATCAATCAAAATGCAAGACAAGATAAGAAACATAACGAGCAACAAACAAAGAAACGCGAAGCAGAACCTAAGTTCAAAGCCAGCGCCAAAGAGGGCGCCAAGGCAGCCACCAACTAACGCCCAAAGGGGCGCCTGATAGGGCGCCAGATCAGGCCACACCAGCCGCCCATCACAAGGAGCCCATGAGGGCGCCACTCCCCCATTTGCGAATCACCAAGCACAAGGCGCCCATGAGGGCGCCACTCCCCCATTTGCAAATCACCAGGCACAAGGCGCCCATGAGGGCGCCACCCTACTTTTTCGATCCGCCTGGCACAAGGAGCCCATGAGGGCATCACCCTCCATTTGCAAATCACCCATCACAAGGTGCCCAGGAGGGCGCCAACCTCCACCTCACAAAACGGCGCCCAGGGCGCCCACGAGGGCACCATCAACAAAAGTAAAGGAAACACTTACCAAGGAGAAGGGTGTTGGAGCAAGAGGATCCGATCTTCTTTCTTCTCTCCAATAGGTTCTCCGGGGATCCGATCTCCCTCTCCAAGTAGGCGCTCCAAAAGAATTTTTTCCTCACCCCTCAACAAAATTTTAACTCACCTATTTATAAGTGGGTCAAATAGGTGAAGGTGAAAACCTAGCACAGCAGTCATCACGAAGGCAGTGTCCCTCGCAACTTCCCAAATCCGACAAGCCAACGAAAAACCTTCAAGCCAAGACCATCCCCCAGAATAATCTCGGCTTGGGGGGCAACTGTTCTGGAGTGGACCAAGAGGTCCCATAAGTAAAACCGAGAGGTCCACTTAGCAATTGATATAGATCAGCCCAATCAATTCAGCCCATATCCATAACATACAAGCCTAACATGCTTGGACGGCCAAGATCGACTCTACCAATCCGACGATCCACAAACGGGCACGATTTCCTATAAATACAGGCATACTTTGCCCTTCAAAAGCTTCAATCTCTAATCCCTAGCTAAATCACTCATATATTCGCAATACTGACTTGAGCGTCGGAGTGGCTTTGCAGGTACACCCCCCCGGGGGCTCACACAAACCTACAGCCAGTAGCAGGAGACATACCACTAGCAGTCACAACCAAGTTGTTCGGTGCAGAACACAGGGAGAACTCATAACATTCTTCAACCCAGAATTGCTACTCACTTGGACCTCCCTATCTCCGCTACCCAACAATTCTCAGTCATGGTTGGCAATGGTTCTCACCTACATTGTCAGGGTGTTTGCAACAATCTCCCTTTTACTCTACAACACCACATTTTCTGTTTACCATTCTATCTGCTTCCTATAGAGGGTGCGGATGTGGTTCTTGGTATGGAATGGCTACGCACACTTGATGAAAGTGAAAGTTGATGAAAGTGACAAAATATCAAAGTCACTATCCAAGGCTATCAAGACTCGAGAATTGGAGTCACAAGAAATAAGGGTAGTCTTTAGGGTTTGGGATTGTCTTATGGGAAAAGTGTAAGCTCTTCCGAGGGTCAGCTCATCTCTCAAAGTCCCATGATTTTCAAAATGCATGCATGCACACGTAAACTTAGAAACCTTTTTGAAAAAGAAAGAAATCGATTCACTACTTTTAACTAAACATCAAAATCGAGTTCTAACTCAATATGAAAGAACATAATCGATTAGTATTACTTTTACTAAGTATATAATCGATTCATAACTCCTTTTGAAAGCAAAAAATTAATTCACAATGTTTTCACTAAGCCTATAATCAATTTGCACCTATTTCCACAAAGCAAGGAATCGATTATCACATTAGAATGATTCAGGCACATAATCGATTATCACCTTAATTTACTCAGGCACATAATCAATTATCATCCTAGATATATACAAGTAGATAATCGATTATCATCTTTAGTGCATTCACGCACATAATCGATTCCTACATTTCCATATTTGTTTCAACGTTAATATTTTTCTCATAGCCTATAAATAGAGGCTTCATACTCTTCATTTCACAAAACCCATTTCACGATCAAATCACATCATTTTGAAAAACCCTTTATATTTTCATTTCTGCTCTTCACGCACTGTTGGTCCGTCAGAGCTAATCTCTCGCAAGGGTTAGTCGGGGTTGGAATCTTCAAGTTGTAATTTCTGCCTACATTAGAGGTATTTGTTTTGTAATTGTTTATTTGTTGTGATCTGTACTAGAGAGTGGGGTATCTCTCTAGGGATAGCTGTTTGGACTGAAGTGGGGTATCTTTCTGGGGCACCTGTAAGCCTTGTTTTGTGTTAGTGGAAAATCTCACAAGGGTGTGAGGACTGGACGTAGGTCACTAGGAGGTGACTGAACCAGTATAAATCTCTGTGTGCTATATTGCTTTATTTTCTAATTCCTTCGCTTCCACTTAACCTGCGCGAAAATTAATCTGTCATTGAAAAGGGGAAAAAGTTTTCAAAAGTTTTTAAATCTCAATTCACCCCCCCCCTCTTGAGACTGAAGCCACTTGGCAACAAGTGGTATCAGAGCTAGACTCTTGTATAAAGGGCCAAGCAGCTTCAAGAGAAATGGCTTCAGGTTGGTATACACAAGATGGTGCATCTCTTTTCCGTCCTCCGGGATTCAACGGAGATTACTATGCATATTGGAAAGAAAGAATAATAATATTCATAGAAGGGGTAGATATAGATATATGGGATGCTGTGGAAAATGGACCTTTTGTTCCCACACACATGGTAAATGGCGCACTCATAGTGAAAGAAAAAAACGAATGGACGGACAATGAGAAAAGGAAAGTTCAACTTAATTTCCTGGCCAAGAACATTATCACTTCCGCACTTAGTCTCGATGAATTCTTCAGAGTGTCAAATTGTAAAACTGCTCAAGAAATGTGGAACAACCTTCAAGTCACTCATGAAGGTACCAGTGAGGTAAAAGGAGCAAGAACAAACACTCTCATCCGGGAATATGAATTGTTCAGAATGAAGCAAGGAGAATCCATACAAGAAATGCAAAAGAGGTTCACTCACATAGTGAATAATTTGGGTTCATTAGGAAAATCATTTCCTCCCGAAGACTTGATCTACAAAGTATTGAGATGCCTAAACAGAGAATGGTAACCAAAGGTGACTGCAATAATTGAGTCAAGAAACTTAACTACCATGACTCTCGCCACCCTGTTTGGGAAACTACTAGAGCACGAGTTAGAGCTCACTCGCCTAGCAGAGCATGAAGGAAAAGACAAGAAAAAGAAAAACTTAGCTCTCAAAGCTTCAAGTTCAAGTTCAACCGACGATAGTGATGATTCGGAAGATGATGATGAAGATGAGGAGGAAATGGATCCAATGGTTAGGAAATTCAAAAAGTTCATGAGAAGGGAAAGATCTCTCAAAAATAATTCTCCAACCAAAATAGTCTCAAGCAAGGAAAACTTCTCAAATCCACCAACTTGCCACGAATGTGAAAAATCCGGACACATAAAGATGGAATGCCCAAAATTACAAAGAAGACGATCAAAGTTTGAGAAAAAGGGATCCAAAAGAAAGAAGAGTAGAAAAGCCTACATAGCATGGGAAGACAACGACCTGAACTCATTAGATAACTCAAAGTGAAAAATATCAAGTTGCTCTCATGGCCGACCACGACAGCGAAAGTGAAACTGAGGTATCTTCTAACTCTAAAACTTTGCAAGATGCTTATGATGAATTGTATGAGGCATTTACTGAATTACTTGATAAATCTTTAAAACTAGCTAAAGCATTAAATAAATCCAAGAAAGTCATCACTCATCTTCAAAATGATGTTATTGCTTTAACTAAGGAAAAACTAGAGCTTAGAAAAGAAAATGATAGTCTTGGATGTTTTAAAGAAAATTATGTTTGTGATAAATGTGTTGAATTTGAAAAGAAAGTGCATGAGCTAGAATGGACTGTAGGAAAATTGTCTAACTTACAACATGTGCATCATAGATCTCCTCGAAACAATCTCATAAAAAGGCATGACCATTATAAACCAAAGTTTTCCACTAGACCATACACTAAATGTTACTATTGTGCTAAACTTGGACATACTGCATCTGTTTGCAAGGCAAGAGGTAGACAAAATGTGAAAAAGGTATAGGTTCCCAAAAGAACCATACCAAACATTAACCTACAAGGACCCAAAGAGATTTGGGTACCTAGAACCTTGTTTTAGATCATTGCAGGTATGCTTCAAGGTATGGGGGCAGATTGATACCTTGATAGTAAAAACTCAAAGCGCATGACTGGAGACGCAATAAAGTTTTTAACACTCACCCCCAGAAAAATCCGTCATGTGACTTGTGATAACAATAGAGGAAGAATCTCCGGTAAATGTTAGATTGGTAAAGTTTTATTCACCTCTATTGAAAATGTGCTTAAGAATAGTTTATTAAGTAAAATATGTGACTAGTGAAATAGGGTAATCCCCGAATCTCATTCATGCATCATTAAGAACAATATTTATAAGGCATGTTAGAATAACAGGAAACAACAAAGTATTCTGGTCAACCCTCTAGGACTGAGCATATAGAATTTATATATTACCTTCTTAGAGGTCATGGTTAGAAAGGCGATAGTGTGATTGAGTTAGTTGAGTCGTCACAATCAGCTAGTTGATATTTTCACAAATCCATTGCAAAAAAAAAAACCTGGTTCCTTGTTCATTCAAATGAGTTTTCAATTAAATGTTTCTCAAGTGATTTTATAAAATGAAATTGTGACTTGTGAATTTCTGCGTACTCAAAAAGCGTCCTCTAAAGCAGTTGAAGTGCTACTTTTTCTTGAAATCTATTTTCTCCTATCACAATCAATTGCTAGCTCTGGTATTTTGCCTTAATACATGCTCACAATCGTTGTTTACCTAAAAATAATTTTTCGATTCATAACTCCTTTTGAAAGCAAAAAATTGATTCACAATGTTTTCACTAAGCCTATAATCGATTTGCACCTATTTCCACAAAGCAAGGAATCGATTATCATATTAGAATGATTCAGGCACATAATTAATTATCACCTTAGTTTACTCAGGCACATAATCGATTATCATCCTAGATATATTCAAGTAGATAATCGATTATCATCTTTAGTGCATTCAGGCACATAATCGATTCCTACATTTCCATATTTGTTTCAATGTTAAGATTTTTCTCATAGCCTATAAATAGAGGCTTCATACTCTTCATTTCACACAACCCATTTCACGATCAAATCACATCATTTTGAAAAACCCTTTATATTTTCATTTCTGCTCTTCACGCATTGTTGGTCCGTCAGAGCTGATCTCTCGCAAGGGTTAGTCGGGGTTGGAATCTTCAAGTTGTAATATCTGCCTACGTTAGAGGTATTTGTTTTGTAATTGTTTATTTGTTGTGATCTGTACTAGAGAGTGGGGTATCTCTCTAGGGGTAGCTGTTTGGACTAGGAAGTGGGGTATCTTTTTGGGGCAGCTTGTTGTAACAAGGGTGGGGTATCTCTTGTTGTATTGTGGTTAGATTTGAGGGCTCTTCAATAGGTGGGGTATCCTAGGTGAAGAGTTCCTAAGTCTTGTAAAGGTTTTCCAAGGCACCTATAAGCCTTGTTTTGTGTTAGTGGAAAACTCACAAGGGTGTGAGGACTGGACGTAGGTCACTAGGAGGTGACCGAACCAGTATAAATCTCTGTGTGCTTTATTGCTTTATTTTCTAATTCCTTCGCTTCCGCTTAACCTGCTTGAAAATTAATCTAAGTCATTGAAAAGGGGAAAAAGTTTTCAAAAGTTTTTAAATCTCAATTCACCCCCCCTCTTTAGACTGAAGCCACTTGACAACAGTTACACCTCCTCAACTTTGAAACTCTTCCCCATCCTGCCAACGAAACCTCCCACCCAAAACCCACAATAGACACTATCACCCAAGACCTCCCATCTGAAGTAACCTCGCAACCCTATTTCTGATTTGTTTTAGCTTAGCTTAGCTTGGTGTTTGAAAGAAATTTTGGAATTGTATTATTTTTGATAAGTTTGAAAATTGAGTTATCACGATAATCAGATAGAAATAACCAAATAGAAAGTTCGAAAGTGGTTATCACTAACTGCTTAGCATATATAATAAAAATTATGGTTTCAAAAATCAATAGTTTTTTTAGTTAAAATTAATTGATTTTATATAGACAGGTTCAAATAAGATCAGATTAAATTCTAATAACTAAGAAAAAAAATACACACACCCATAAGTCCATAACACTAATACTTAAAACACAATTACTATGAAAACAACATGAAAATGAAACAAAACCAAATGGCATACATTGAGACAAAAAAAAACCGAATCCAACTATGAATAAAGCAAACCAGAAAAAAACCGAGGAGAGACAAAAAAAAACTAAAAATAGCTAGAAGCTTCCACTAACACAGACAAATGAATTTAAAACAAAATAATAATAATAATAATAATAATAATAATAATAATAATAATAATAATAATAATAATTTGGAATTTAAAGAAGCACCAAACCTAAAAACACATACAGAGACTAATCCCAACTAATATATTTTGTTGCTCTGAATTTTATTTCTCTCAATTTGGTCAAAATTCTCCCTCCCTTCATCTTCAATCTGATGTACTATTTATAGCTTCAAACATTACTTAACAAAAAGATGGGCTAAAATTAAAAGGAATGATTTTTTTTAGACTATGACTTCTAATGGCTAATACCAATTTAGATAAAAAAAGGTTTTTGACTTTTAACAAAAATGATAGTCGGGTTTCAATAGCAAGTTGTGCTTTATAGGCTTTGACCCAAATTCAATATAAAAAACTCAAAAATCCAATAATAAAATTGAATAAAAAACAAGACAAAAATTTGTGAATGGTGGACAAAATTGGGGTACAACATGATGCGTTTGAAATTTGCGATTAAACGGTTTTTGGGTCGTGTCAAATTCTTTTGAAAGCGCGTGTATGAAAACTATTTAGTACATAAATAAGTACACCGTAAATGAATTAATGAACGGATGATGTACTTGGGGTGGGTATAATGAACCTACTCTCAAGGTCCAAAAGGTTTTTGCTCAAATACAGTGTTGAGTGTGGGTTCCCCCACTACAACAGTAAAAGGCATCAGGGGCACTTTTTTTAATCCATTAGGGGCGCTTTCGGGCGCCCCTAAATCTGGCGCTGCTGTTGCTAAACCTTCTACAGGAGCGCCCAACAAGCGCCTCTAATTATTAGGCAACAGGGGCGCTCGAAGCTAAAAGCGCCCCTGTTGGTCTTGGCGCGTTTGAGAATCAGGGGCGCTTGCAGCTAAAAGCGCCCCTTGTTGGTCTTGGCGCGTTTGAGAATCAGGGGCGCTTGCAGCTAAAAGCGCCCCTGTTGGTCTGACCAACAGGGGCGCTTTTAGCTGCAAGCGCCCCTGATTCTCAAACGCGCCAAGACCAACAAGGGGCGCTTTTAGCTGCAAGCGCCCCTGATTCTATGTTTTTTTTTTAAATATTGTTTTCTGTTACTCGTATATCCAATATTTTGCAACAACCAACAACTGCCAATATCATAATCTGCATAAACCAGAAACAGAACCAGAACCAACAACGATCAATATCAACTCAACAACCAAATAAATTTCAAATGAACTAACCAATTACAAATTAAATTCCATAAATCAACTAACCAATTTCAAATCAACCAACCAATATACCCATCTCCTATATACATACATAAATCATTAACCAAATTCTAAATGCCAACATAGACAACAAAGTGACAAACATGATGACATACAATGAGGAACCAAAAACCAGCTAACCAAACTAATTACATGAATTTCGATTTTCATTAATCAATCTGGCAACATGATGACACCACTCTCCCTTGACCTCATCAAGTTGGTCACCAGAAAATGGAGCTCCAACCTCGTGTTCAGGAAAATACTACAAAAATAAAATATAATAAAATAAACTTAGACTTAAGTGGTTAAGTGCTAGATATGGAATTAAGTGGTCAAAAAACAAACTATACATACAAATTCTGGAATTTCTATTTGATTGTGAGTGATTATGTCCTTCATAAACTTCATAACGTAATACCCGCAATCATCATTGTTTGGTTGCCTGGGACACTAGAAATCAAAATAACAATTAATTATTAAAATGCGAGCAATATTTACATGGATAAGAATGTTGATTATAAACTTACCGTTATTCCTATCCATTTTGTTTTCACATGCCCAACTCTATCCCTGACCTCAGTCGATCCCCAATAAGTCATCAAACAACTGAAACATCATACATATAACTATATTAATTAATCGAAATACATACATAATTTAGATGATAAAACATGCGATGTATCTAAATACACACCTTTCAAACATTCCTTTCAACTTGACGTGATTGCTATAATGACCATGACACGAATCCAAATAGAAAATTGTATTTCTTTTGAGATCAACTACCAACAATACCCAATGTACCCTACAAAAAAATTGAATAACCAAATAAATAACAGATATTTCAAAAACACGTTAATATATATATATATATATATATATATATATATATATATATATATATAGAGAGAGAGAGAGAGAGAGAGAGAGAGAGAGAGAGAGATTAAATTTGTTACCCTAAGTTGATGGGTGCCAAAAATAAGCTATCACAGCTGCTTTCATGTGCCAAAGCCAAGCGTCTATTGACATAGGCTTTTACAGATTCATTGTTTGCTTTAATCGCTTGCTTCACGGCTTTAACAACATCTTTTGACATGCCTTTTTCAATGCATACGTTGCGTAGAAAGGTATTTGCGAGGCACAAGAATATAAATCTTTGTGTTTGTTCCATGGGGATCATAATCTCATGGTACAAATACCTATAGTTAAGATGTATACAAATAAATTAACAAATAATAATAATAATACCTGATGTATATTGTAATAGAAGTTGCAGATGCCCACAAGTGATCATATACCTCTTTCAGTTCCACCTTTGAAAGGCAGACTTGGTTGCTATATCCCAAGATGTCTGGATCAAGCGATGCAATTATCAAATCTTCACCCATCATTGTTGAGGCATGAACCTTTAGATAGCCGATAAATTCCTTAGAAGGGGGGGGGGGGGGTTGGAATTTAATCTGTTTCCCTTTATCTACTTGTCGAGACACTGATTTCTTGCTAGCAATAGAAGGGGGGTGTGTTGGGATTGAATCTCATTCCCGCTAGATTCTCGCCTAGACACATGTTTCTTGCAACCAATAGAAGGGGAGGGTTGGGATTTGTCAACATGCCCAGAAATCCGAGATCTTGCTTTCTTTACCTATATTAGAAATATAATTAGTTATTAATATATGACAATAAGCGAATGAATTATTAACAAATATATTAATTGCTCCATACATTGATAAGATTTGTTGGCCATGCCACAAGGGTGCCAAGTGCATCATTCACAGTGAACAAACTCACACAATCAGTGTCAATTGGTACCGGCAATAATGCTTCATCCACAACAACAAATTCAACTCTGACTCTTGCGTGATTTGGAGGAATGGGTAGATTGTGCAAGGTGGAGTCCTCATTGTTACAAACAAAGCCCTTTGCGACCAATGTAAGCGGGTTTGATGTATATAATTCACAGTTGTTATTGTTACCCTAAATTAAATGATAACCAAATATTAATACCTATAAGTTAATGTAAATGATAACCAAATTAAACGACCAACGATAATTACCTCATTGAACGCAATATTGCAACTATCCCTGAAGCTATTTGGGTTAGGAGAGGGTACATCATCAGTCCTTGGACAAACTTTTTCTTTTAATTCATTAAGTTCTTTGTGTAGCATCAATACCATGGCCTCCAACCGCCTTTCTCTACTTTCTTTTTCCATATCTTTTTTTTGCCTCTTTGGACCCCAAAAAGTGGTTGGAGAAATCCCAAATCCCAAACCCCGTAGACGTCCTGAATACTCTTTAGTTGCCAATGCACGACCAAGGATGTCATTCGGACCATCACAATCAGTAATCTCTCCTTGTGATACTGATTGTGATATGGATTCCTGATTCACCAAAATTATTAGACATTATTAATAGTAAGTTCATAAGTAATGACTCATCTTTGTTAAGTTCATAAGTACATAAGTACAACAAATTTAATAAACATTATAAGTAATATAATTTTATCACACTTACAATTCTTTGAAACACCTCTCTCGTTTTTGGATCATCAACGACACCATCTTTGTTATGTCGGGCTTCTAACCACAAAACATGTCGGTCAATAGATTCCTGAGTAGGATCTTTTCCGGTCTCCCGCAGCTATTAAAATTTACCATTTATTAGTAAATAAATCAAAAGATTAATTTAGTAAACGAAAGATAAAATAAAAGATAATGTGCCTACCAATTGTTCTTCAATCTCGTGATAACCCTTAACACCGGCTCTATAAGGGTATTCAGGACTTTCCGCTCTCTGGCGATTTTCAATGCTTAATCTCTATAAAGACACATATTTTTACATTAATACTTTATAATTGTCAAATATAGGTATATGTATGATAAGTAATTGTACAAACCTGGAATTCCTCATCTTCGTGTGATGATATAAATGCACTCCAATCCTCTAATGGAATAATCCCATCATACCGTGGTGGAGGATGGTTTCTGATGTTCCCCTCTTTATCTTTCACCCACTTTGTTAGAGTTGATCTAAATCTTCTATGCGCCTTTCCAGCTTTCATAAGACAATAGTCTTTTCGAGAGTCATCCACATCAAAGTATTTCTGCTTACATTCAACAAAATGATTATAAATATGCTTACATATTTAATTATAAAATAACTGTATAGTCAAAATAAGACCCATACCTCTATCAAGTGCCATAGCTCCTCTTTAGATTTCTCTAAAGAGGCATCCTTTTTATTATTCCAACTTATGCTTGTTATTGGTATATCCTGCCTTGCTCTCGCACCAATGAAGCTTTGCAACTCTCTACCATTCTCACCAATCGGTTGGTGTTTAGCATTCCATTTGACCTGCATTATTAATTGTGTAAATTAGATAATAAACAGGTAAAAGTATGTAACAAAGTTAGTTATTTAGTAAGTATCTTACTGAAAGTTTAGGAAGCCCTTTGTTCCCCCGATTGATGATATTCTTCTTAACTGTCATTCCACGGTGATTGAACTTTTTTTGTGCGTTATCATGACTCTCATGACCACTGTCATGTGCACTATCATCACTGTGGGAAGTCATCTCACCTGCAACAAAATATAATCATTGTTATATGAAAAATGAATAAAAAAGAAACACGCGTGATAAAGTAAGTTAATTTTTACAATATGAAAATTGAATAAAAAAGAAACACACATGATAAGTAAGTTAATTTTTACAATATGAAAAATGAATAAAAAAGAAACACACATGATATATTACCTTTTCCTTTTCCTCGATCTAATGTTACTAGCTACTTGTTTATTTGTATGATATTTTGCTTTTCGCTTCTTAGTACTTTGTTTTTGACGAAACATAATCCCATCGTTATGATCCTTTCTAACATACAAAATATCATCTTTAGAAGTACTTTCCCCTATTATTGGTTGTGATGTCCCCAAGAAAGGGTCATCCTCAATGTCAACATCTTCGTGCGCTTGATCACCTATGTTATTCACCAATAATGTTTTGTTTGTCAATAAAACAATGCACCAATTGATATCAACTGGATCAGTGACATAAAACACCCGTTGGGCTTGCGAGGCTAAAATAAAAGGTTCATCTTTATATCCTAACTTATTGAAATTCACCCGCATGAAACCCGAGTCATCCATCTGTACACCATTATTATTGTCAACCCAATTACATTGGAACACAGGCTCACAAAACATATTGTAATCCAACTCCCATATGTGTTCAATGACACCGAAGTATGACATATTCGCGTAAATGGGATTTCTGTCTTTGGCACTTGATGTATGCATAGATTCAGCTACAAGAGTCACCCCACTATTTTGCCTTTTACTCTGATCATCGTGGGATTTTGTATAGAACGTGTACCCGTTTTGTAGATAACTAGTGTAAGAGAATACATGTATATTTGGACCTTTTGCTAACCATCTCAATCATTCGGAAATCGAGGTAGGATTTGAAACAAACTCAATATCAATTTGATCTTTTAGCCATAGTATGAAACTCCGATTGTGTTCTTTTTTTAACCAGACTTGATTCTTAGATGGGTGATCACTCTTAAGAATCTCCATGTGTTTGGCAACATATGAATCAACCTGACTATCATTGTGCAGAACATATAAGTGTGCTTGCTCTAGTTCTTTCCTGGATACCATCACTAATTTCCTTCCTGTCATCCCTTTACAAACGCTTCTTGTGTGACGCACCCTTGGCAGCCCAATAGAATATTCAACACTAGATAGATAGTCGGTGGAGAACTCAATAGCTTCTTCAACTATGTAGCGCTCAACAATGCAACCCTCAGGTCGTGATCGGTTTTTAACATATCCTTTTAATATCTTCATGTATCGCTCAAATGGGTACATCCATCTCATGTAACATGGGCCACACAATTGAGTCTCTCTAACCAGATGAACTATTAAATGAATCATTATGTCAAAGAATGAAGGCGGAAAAAACATCCCAAGCTCACATAAAGTCACAGTAATTGATCTGTGTAGAGCTGGCAACTTTCCAGGGTCAATCACTCTACTACAAATCGCCTTAAAGAAGAAACAAAGTTTAGTTATGGCCTGATGCACTTTGTTGGGCATAATGGATCGTATACCAATGGGTAGCAAATTCTCCATGAGAACATGACAATCATGAGACTTTAGAGACTTTAACTTGAGGTCTTTCATCGATACAAGGTTGGTAACATTTGAAGAGTACCCCTCTGGAACTTTAACTCCATGAAGAAACTTACAAAAGATGGTTTTCTCCTTTCTAGATAGAGTATGAGCTGCCGGAGGTAGATATGTACGTGTACCCTTCTTTATCGGACCCAATTCGGGTCTCAACCCCATACTAACCAAATCCAATATTGTGTTGATGGTATCTTTAGTCTTCCCTGGCATATTGAGTAAGGTACCAATGATACTTTCGAATACATTTTTTTCAACATGCATCACATCAATGAAATGTCTTACGTGTAATGACTTCCAGTAGGGCAACTCAAAGAAAATCGACTTTTTCTTCCACCCTCGTTTGGCAAGCTCTCCTGCAAAAGGCTTCCCAAACTTAATGTTCAAATCTTTCACCTTTTCAAATAGTTGTTCACCGGTCAAAGGCGGGGGAGCTTTACGAGTTTCTGAATTCCCTTTGAATGCCTTTCTCCTCACCCGATATTGATGAGTTGGAGGCAAAAATCTCTGATGGCCAAGATATATATTCTTCTTACCATGTTCGAACCACATCCAATCTGTATTATCTTCACATATAGGACATGCACACTGACATTTGTTACTGTACCCAGATAGATTACCGTACGTTGGAAAGTCATTAATGGTGCCAAAAATCATAGCCTTCAGAATGAAACTTTCTTCTCTGAACCCATCATACACCTCTACCCCAATCTCCCACATTTGCTTCAAGTTTTCTATTAAAGGAGCCAAGTATACGTCAATATCATTTCCTGGTTGTTTGGGGCCAGAAATTAACAAAGACAACATCATATACTTTCGTTTCATGCAAAGCCATGGAGGTAAGTTATAGATCGCCAAAATCACAGGCCATGTACTATGGGAGCTACTCTGGATACCGTGCGGGTTAAATCCATCGGCAGACAATGCAAGGCGTAGGTTTCTTGGGTCATGCCCAAAATCAGGATAATCAATATCAAGCTTTTTCCACTGCGGAGAATCCGCCGGGTTTCGTAGCATGCCATCTTTAATCCTTTCATCATCATGCCAAGTCAACAGTTTTGCATCTTCCGAACTATGGTACATACGCCTAAATCGAGGAATTATGGGAAAATACCACAATACCTTTTCTGGAGCAGAGTCTTTCTTCTTATACCGCGGTGCATTACATTTAGGGCACGACTTTAACAATGCATGTTCATTCCGAAATAAAATGCAATCATTCGGACAAGCATGTATCTTCTCAAAATTCAAACCAATGGTGCCTAACATTTGTTTTGCATCATACGTCCGAGAAGGGAGAACATTGTCTTCCGGCAACATATCTTTCAATAGCGCGAGTAATTCCGTAAAGCTCTTATCCGTCCATCCGTGGCAAGTTTTCAAGTTATACAGCTTTATCACAGCCGATAACTTTGTGAATTCGGCACAGCCCGCATACAACGGTGTCTCCGCATCGGTTATCAACTTCTCAAACATTTGAGGAGAATCATTAAGATCGTCTTCAACCGCCTTTGCCATCTCTTCAAATTGGTCGCCATCAAATGTTTCAGGATAATCAACCGGATCACATCTCTGAGTACTATTATCCATATTTGAAGGTTCACCTCTTTTCTCACTGTGCATTGTCCAACAAATATAACTTTGATCGATTCCATTGGCCTTTAAATGTCTTCCCAACTCAACCGCACTAACTCGATTGGCGTAACAACATCTTAAACAAGGACACTTGAACTTACTAGAAGTTCCTAAACGTCGAACAACAAAGTTCACAAAATATTCCACTCCATCGGCATATTCTTTCGACAGACGATTGGCAGACATCCACTTTCTATCCATATTAGACCGAAATTTAATAGAAATTCCTGATAAGAGAACTTAAATATGTTATAGGTGAAAAACAGACAGAGTACAATGTTTAAAAGTTTTTCAATTCATATAAAAAAAAAACAAACAAACTTTCTTTTTTAAAAGTTTTTCAATTCCTCTCCCTATTTTCCCAAGCTATATTTCCTATTCTATTCTTATTCTTATTCTTGGTCCTTTGGTAAAGCCAAAGGAACCAAATTTTAGTCTTCTCTAGCAATACAAAAAATCAAGCAAATTCAAAATGATTGAACATTATCGATAACATCCCCAACAACAGTTTTATTCCAAATATGTACAAAAATATCAAAAACAAGAAAACAACAAAAGTACCTGAAAAAGGGGGAAGCAACAAAAAACCAGAGAGATGAAACGAACGTGAACCAGAATGAGACCTAGTATCAAGAACCAGTGAGAGCTAAGAGAGATGAACCAGAGAGAGCGCACGAGAGAGATCAACGAAAGCCCTGTGCCAATAAAATATTAGATAAAGTTACAATCATCATGAGCATATCGAGACAGTGAAACTACACCAAGAACAATAACAAATTCGTATAGTACCATAACAATAACAAATTGGAAACAGATGTGAACAATAACAGTGAAACTACACCAAGAACAATAACAATAACAAATTCGAAACAGATCTGAACAATAACAAGTAAGAAATTAAAGAAAAAATTAATGAAATAGTCCACCAAGAACAAGAACAAATTCGTATAGCATTCAGTTTTTCCATCTTCCACTTCTTCCCAAACATTATTGCAGTTTGTATATTGTCATGCGTTTGTCAAAAAAAATGAGAACCCAAGCATTCAGTCTATAAATTGTCATGCGTTTGTCAAAAAAAAAAATAGTCATGCGAACCCAAAATCAGTTGAAATGAGAATGAGAATGAAGTAATGAAGAAGAATGAGAATGAGAATGAGAATCCGAGAGAGAGAATGACGTACTTGGTGGGAGGTTTGCGGCGTGCGTCGTTGAAGAAGAAAGAGAATGCGAGGAAGGTTGCGGCGTGCGTCGTGGTGGGAGGTTGCGGCGCAGATCGTGGTGGAAAACGGTGGTTGCGGCGTGCGGCGTGGTGGAGTTTGTTGCAGCGCAGTGTGGGTTTGGGTCAGAGCAAACGCGTACTGAGATGGAAAGGAAAGAGTAACTGAGAGGGAAGAAAGGATAACGAAAAGAATTAAAAAAAAGAGCATTAGGGGCGCTTGTGAAAAGTGCTTCTGAAGGCCCAAGAATTAAAAAAAATACAGGGCATTGGGGGCGCCCGTGTAAAAGCGCTGCTGAAGCCCCTCCGTATTTTGGGCAACAGAGGCGCTTTTTAAAAAGCGCCCCTGATGCTCAAAATACAGAGGGCCTTTAGAGGTGCTTTTTGAAAAGCGCCTCTAAAGGCCCTCCGTATTTTGGGCATCAGTGGCGCTTTTTAAAAAGCGCCCCTGATGCCCAAAGTACGAGGACCTTTAGAGGCGCTTTTTAAAAAGCGCCTCTAAAGGGGGCGCCCTTTTTCTACTGTTTTGTTGTAGTGCCCAAAGTGGCGTTCATAGCAATTAGATGTGTAAGTCTATAACGTCCAAAGGGTACGTTCATAGCATTCAAGATACGTAAGTCTATGACGGGGAGGAGGGGGATGCATCATTGGTAAATAATAAAAGATATTCAAAGCGTATTATGGTAAGGAAGTCTCGAAAGGACTCACTGAGATCATGTAATCTCACCCCTCGTTGTTGTTGTTTTTCATAGAAACAGATGAAGTTGAAAGAAGGTAGTACCAAGTAGAGGATTATGTTAGCGGAGGACTTTGAAGCTTTAGAGTTCAACATGTATTATTTGCTTGTCTCATTGATTGAGACCTTTTGTGATTGTATATGTTTAAGACATGAACTAAGTTGTATTAAGTATTTATGCACTTGTAATTTGGATTTAAGTTATGTGGGTTGACTCTGATATATAGGGCATGTTGAACCATGTGGTTGAACAAGTTTGAACTGAGTTTTATTTTGTGAAAATCCTATCAATGTGTACTTTGAAAGTCTAAAAGGTAACGTTTCAGATTTTATTGTCAGCTAAAATCTTGGATGCTACACACTATGTGACCATCACTATAGTTTTTGGTGTTCTATAAATGTTTAATATATATCTCTTATTTTGGGATACTCCGTGGATAGCCAGCAATGTTTTGAACTATTATACCCTTTAGAGTATTAATGTAGTTTTCTTTTTCAATATTTAATTATAGAGAGAGAGAGAGAGTAGCAATGAGCATATTTAATTATTAATTGTTAGTCTTAGTTTGTGTACCACAACCTTAAAAATTAAATAAAATTGGATGAGGAGAGGAATAGAATATTCCATATTTTTTAATTTCTTTGAAATTAAGAGGATCTCACCTGTAATTTTTTATCTAAATATATAAAACTAAAACTTCTTTTTAATTAAGGTTAGGTATCAATTGAGTAAGTTAAAGGAACAACTCAACACATTAATGTACTTAAGAGACACTTGATGATGATATTTATATTACGAACGGGTTTCTTGCGATTTCGGAGTATTACAAAACTATTTAATTCATTCCAGCAGAAGAGAAATTTTTACATTATTAATAGAAAAAATTGTTTGTTGATGCCAATGAAATCAATATGAGCGGAACTCTTAAGTTTGTATATGCTTGGATCCTGTTCCTTTCACTGTTTCTTGTTCTAACAAATGGTAAGCCTTTATTCTCCTACTTTTTAAATTTTTTATACACCTTACAGAGAAACATTTATTCCGTTTTGATGACATTCGTTTTGTTTCCTTTATATTACAGTAAACTCGTCGTTATGTTTGACTAAAGATGATTGTCCTGCTGATCTTTGTCGACCTTTTGAAGAAGTAGATTGCTATTGGTATGATTGTATTTGCAAATAGTAACGGTTCAAGATATGGAGGGTGAACTACAAGAGTACTCCGTAATTATAATTAGCTACTTTTAGTTTTTTGTAATGGTGTACTTGTGACATGAATTATGCGTATTGTAAAATAAGCATAAAGCCTTTGGTACAATATTTTTAGGGTAAAATATGTTTTTAGTCCCTATAAAATCGGCTCCTTCTAAGTCTAGTCCCTACATTAACGAAATAGGCGTTTTGGTCCCTACATTTTTTTTCGGTTTTCATTAATAGTCTCTGTCGTTAAATCAATCTGATTAGGCAACGGAAATGTGACGTGGCTGTTACATGTGGCTTTTTTTATTTAGGGTAAAATATGGTTTTGGTCCCTACAAAATTGGGTCATTTTAAGTTTAGTCCCCACATTAACGAAATAGGTGTTTTGGTCCCTACATTCCGTTTCTTAATCAGATGGATTTAACGACAGAGACTATTAATGAAAACGGAAGAAAAATGTAGGGCCAAAACGCCTATTTCGTTAATGTAGGGGTTAAACTTAGAAGAAGCTGATTTTGTAGGGACTAAAAACATATTTTACCCATATTTTTATATACAATAAGTACGAAATTGTGGCTTTTATATATTATGTGGTCTTGTAAAAAAAAAAGATGTCATGTGGTTGAAATTATATAACCAATAATTACATGGACCTCAAAAGGTTCTGAAAATTTATTGTTTGCCACATAATTTAAAGTGAAACTGTGAAATAAGGAAACTTGTACATATTTTTTTTCGATAAGTGAGTTATTGTATTAACAGGAATATAGGGATACTCCAACCCGTATAATTAATTTGGGGCGTCGTTAAAACCTCATTAAGCCAAAACCCATGAGAAAAAGACCCAAGGAGGAAAAAGAGTGCCCCCAAAGAGAACAAGGCAACAAAGTCAATTACACAGGTATCATAATACAAAAAAAACAACGACCTCCTAAGTAACAAAACAACATCCTTCCACTGCTAATTAAATTAAGCAGACATCAATGTTCATAAAAAAGAATAGCCCAGAGCGACAATAAGTTCCACCCACAAGTTTCCAAAGAAGGTACAATAAAAATTGAAGTATGTCCTTTCACGAAAAAATTTCATTCCAAAGAGTATATTTTATTATTTTTGATGTTTTTAATTGGGTAGTTCTAGGGTGAAAGACCAAACCAAATATTTCACCGGTGAACCATGTATTTTATCCGTCCGATTTAATCTAAAATAATTCTAATGGTTGAGATTTTTTTGAGATTTTTCATCTTTACCTAGTAATCTAGGTTAACTATAAATTAGTATTTTTCTCCAAATCACTTCTCTCTGTGCATTTCTTGTAATTTGAAAACATTTTCTTATTCCAAAAAATTACAATCGAAGCCACTTTCTTCCTCGTTATCTATGCTCTCTTTCAACCCCTCTGATTTTCCTCTACCTTCGACTCCACCGCTCTCCCCTTCAAATCCACCACCGCCTCCTCCATCGTCCTCGCCGCTGATGCATCCAAATCACCCGCCGTCAAAGTCTACCTCTACGATCTCCCGAACATTGAGTTTCTGTGGCCAGTATTTCCCATGTGTTGCCATCGCATTGCTCCTCCTATTGGGTTCCTTCTTCCTCTTCACCTCTCGAAGCTTCGTCTGTATCTCCTCTTCCTCCTGCTGGATTATTTGGCCTCGATGACCTTGACTTGGATTTTGGAACCCTCGGCATGCCCTGGTGTAAGTATCTTTGCGCTGATCTGATCCCTTTCGTTCCTTGTTTGTTTAGGTTTTGTTCGTTCCTTGTGGGGACGATGAACAAGGCAAATTATTTGTCGATAACATGTCCTTCATTGGTGTCGACCTCTCCAGACTCCGTAAAAAGAAAGGACACACCACACAGGTTGGTCCACACTCATTAAAATTATAATTGTAATTGTCATAAATAGCTGCTACAAAGTCACAAACTTTTTTGCTTCTTACCAGTGTGTTTGCTTGGTTGATGCCTTGGGTAACCGTACAATGAGACCCTGTCTCTCAAATGCTGTTAAAGTGCAGGTGCGTGTTTCTATTTTCTTATCTCAAACACCCTTTCTGGTTGTTATCTCATGGTTTAATTTGATTGAGTTATTATGTATACTTCCTTTTCTATTTTGGTAGGCAGAAGAATTGACAAAGGAGGATTTCAAGGGCTCCAAGGTTCACTTCTTGATCAATTGAAATATTGAGGAAATTTTAGTGTTGTTTATCCTATCTCATATAGTTCGATGTTTTATTCTTGCTTATTGTATTTCTTCTGATTGTTATTAGAGGGGTTGAATTTAGATTCTAGTTTGTTCCACTATTGGGTACCATTTCCCGTGTCTCTGCTAACATACTAAAAACTTGCTCTTAATATGTCCATCCCGTGTCTTGGCCAAACAAGAAGGCCTTCTTGTTTCCTTGGATTTAGCCAGTTTTGAGGTATTTTTTGTCGCTAGTCAGAATTTCCTCTCTCAAAAATTTCATTTTGATGAAAAGAAATTTCAAACTGCTTATAATTGTCTTTTCTCCCTCTTGAGCTTTGAATTTTGTAATAAGAGTTTTCATTTGTAATATAAGTATTGTGTTTCAAGATGGTCAGGAACTTTAAGCAACCACTTCTGAACTTACTGGAATCCGGAAACATAGACCTCTGCTTTGCCAATGAATAACCTGTTAGGTTTTCGTGATGTTTCTTGAACTTCCGTGGAAAGAAGATGGATTTTGACGGATTCTTACTGTTTCCCGTGCGATGTATTTTCATTCATCGTATTTTTAAAGTTTTGTATGGGACCTGACCTGATACTTACCATTCTATCACTGTTTGGGCACATAAATGCTTTAAACCGTAAAAAAAAAGCATTTTTGAGATGCATTTACAGTTTTGGATAATGACCTTGCAAAGGTGCTAACGAAGTAATATTAATCCTCTTATATTATCTAAAGCTCGTGATTTAGAATGTAATTATTCATCGTTTGTCATTTCTTTGTGAGTGCAGTGGGAGAAGAGGTGCATTGCTCTTCAAAATGAAGCTGTGTTGCCAAGTGAGGGAAGTCGTGGAGCAGTTTTTGGAGCTTCAAGTGATATCCATAATCAACTCAACAATGGAAATATTGATAGATTTGAAAATGTTTATTCCAATTCTTTGAAATCGTATCCTTCAAATGTTGTTTTTCCTCTACATAGCCATACCAATGAGTGATAGGTATCCTCTTCGGGACTGTCCGGAGTTGGCAATACTGGCCTGTTAGATATTGATATTTCTTCTTTACCTTCGGAAGCATGCTCTAGTGCAAATCCCTTTGCTTCGCAGGATTATGCAGGTACATGTTCCTTGTCTTTTGGAAATGTCATTTCTTTTTCTTTACAATTATAATTCACTTGTGGGATTTGTTAAAAGTTGAGTCTTCTTCTGTGTGCTTATGTTGTTTCTCAGTGGAAAGGAGAAGCCATTCTCTCCCTTGAAATGGTGGACAATTGTCAAGTGATGGTTACTCCTATAATAAAGCAGTAAGTTGTGTCTGTGTGGGTGGGGGTGGGGGTCTTAAGGTTTGACTTTTTCCCAATAGAATTTAACTTTCAGTTTCAAGATCAATGCATCTGAAATTTTGCTGTAAGTTAGTAGGTGTTGTAAAATAGCGGCCATGATGGAATGGCGTGGTGGATTTTGTACCAGACACCATAGACAATTTATAAAGCACCACCTACTGTTGCGGTGTCATAGGTTGCAATCCCATGTTTATATGCGGAAATTTGGCTATCTGCCACAAACTGCCATCCATTATTGACAACATGTCTAAAATTTTCATGTCTTGCTGATTAAGGATTGTAGTTTGCTTCTCACATTGCGTACTTGTACATTTTATAATCTCATTATTTTTCAACACTATTACTCAAATCAGAAGCAATCTTAATGTTGGGATCCAGTCTACTGACATGGGATGGCAATTTGATATGTGATGGAGTGTCTTTCTCCATAATGCATTAAACTGTGAACATTGATCGAGAACCACACAATTTAGTATCACTTCCCCAATACTCTTTTTGTTTGACTGATCTTCTACCATCAAAGGATATTATTCCAGAATTTGTACCACTACTAGAGTTCAAGGATTTACCTATAGATTTTCCTTTGTTTTGAAGTTTGATTTGCTATAATGCTTTTGTTTCTAAATTGGATATTCATTTTCTCTTTGCAGATCTAAATTCGCTTTATTTTACTTCTTATATCTGTTTGGTTTTCTTCATCTACTGGGTCTCTCATTTAAAATTTTTCTCAATTAACTTTACAATCAATTTTAAACATTCTTTCTGTGAAATCAATTTGCCTTTTAGATGGTCGTGAGTGACTAACTTTTGCTGGGTCAAATTATTTTGGCAAAATTTACAATTGATACTTGTAAGATATAACTCTTTTTTGGCAATGATTTTAAGTTGCTGCAGAAATGTTCAACATGACCGAATTGGTATATGTGCTGCTACTATGGCTCAACATGAACCAAATTTACAAAATTATCAATGTGTTGCTTGTGCAGGTTGCCTTTATGTTTATGCGGGTTTCCTTTTAATCTTTCTAAAGGTGAACAAGATTGTAATCACGAGTCTTGTCCTATGCAGGTTTCCTACAAAGAGCCTGATTGTTTCCTGGTATAAAGTAGATGTTTATAGCTTTGATGTAATTTTGGAGAACAAGTGTGCTGTTGTTGGAGTCCAGTAAAGATAGCAATTGGGTGCATTCAAGATCATTCCGAAATGAGCCCAACAATGAGGATGGTCTTCCAAATTCAAGATAGTGATTTGGCGCATTCAAGAGCACATTAATACTGAGGATGATCATCCTGACTTGTACTAAGCTGTAATAAAGAGTCATGTGCTAATAAATTTAAGTGAATTGGTCTTGTTCTAAATTGTAATGCAAAGGATCATGTACTAGCATATTGTACTTAATTGAAATTTGTAATCAAGAGAGCTCTTGTATGTCTCAATGTGATGTTGTCATGAGTATGATAATGCTCAATCTGTAAATGCTCTTCTCAAAAATATGCAGCAAACTCAAAATAACAAAATATAATTACAAAAACAACATTTTGAATTCTCTCATAAGGCTAGAATTTTTGCTCTCAAAGCTTTGTGGCTAACACTAATATCAAAGTCCTTCAACTCAAAAGCCGCGTTAATAATGAGATTTTGTAGCCATTGTGCAAACTCTTATCTCTCTTGACATTTCTGAAAAATTACCCTTGAGGCAACCGGGTCTATTGCCCAAATACAATCTCATAATGAATGAGTTGAAGTCTGAAAGTAGATAATAATACCAAGATTTTTTTACCAAAATATTATCAAAAAAAATTCAACATAAGTATCACCAAAATCTAAAATGAAATGAAGAAAATTGCTGCAAATCACTCAGCTTAACCAGCAGACTCAATAAAAAAAATATTCATCAATTCTTAACCAAAAACATTAACTCAAAATAACAAATTGTGACTAGAAAAAAATAATATCTCAATTGAATCATCTAAAAATTCCATCCTAGAATCAAATGGTCATTCTCTAAGCATTGTGGATAGATTTCCAAGCCTTTTCAGCCTTATCCACGAGGATGTCTTTATGTTCATTGTGGTCACCCAACAATAAATCAATTGCCACCTTAATTCTCACAACATCTTCTTTCATCTGTCACAATAAATGGATATAATTAGTACTTGGGGAAATAAATAATATAAAAAAAATAATGACATGTTAAATTAATTTGATACTCACGGTGACATAGATGTTTGGTGTGAAAGAAGAACCCATTGTTAACCATTGTAAGATCCACACCGCGGAATGCTGACTGTTTATTCAAAATGCACAAATATTACAGGTTATTGTTAGGTGTACATATATAGAAGATGAATATACATTGATTAAAATAAATTAAATTTTTTTACCAAAATCCTTCATAAACTTGTCCAATTGGCTCAACAATATCCCAACGCTCTGCCTGTTGCACTTCATTTGCAAAGTTGTGTGGGAAGTAGTCTGTTTGCATCATTTGTGTGATAACTTGCCACTACAATATTAAAAAGGTAAAATGAATAAGATAACAGATTCAAGAAATGTTAAATACAACTATGACAATTAATTTACCAATCTTTTAATCTTATGTTGTCTTGGGATTATATTTGACTTTTCAAAACCCGGATCCAAATGGTACAAAACTTGGTCTTCAATAGAGGCAGCCATCAGATACTAATTGCCAATTAAATCTTCAATCGGCAGATAAATCTAATAATATTATAGTAATAAACTAGGTTAGACAAATCAAATTACTTGACAATGTGTTTGTGTAAATTTAACTCATAACGATATAGAAGTCATACGTGCTTTAGGTTCTCAAAATGGGGCATCCAAAATTTTGCATACTTGCTAATGAGATCTTCAATTGTGGCACTGCAATCTAAGTCTTTCTACAAAACATATTAAAAAATTAATATAAAAACTAGTGTGTCTTACCGTGAATTCGCATACAACACTTAAGCTATTATCGTTAACAACTACAATACCGTAAACGAGGGGGGAAGGGACCATATAGTTGGCGATGCAACGCTCTTCTCGGTCAAAGTCATCTTAAGAGACATCATCTGAACTATCTGCAATCATCAATGGTAATTATTACATGACTGCAAATAACTGTTTAAATTACCGGTGACTTAATAAGTAAAATTACCTCAGTGTGAATTATTCTTCCAGGACATAGAGACTGAAAGTCGTCTCGTGAACCTTTGAGGGTTTCAACCTTGAACAATTCCTCACTTAATGCATAAAAACAGTGTTAGAGATACATTAAATATCATTATTTGTCTCCGAGTTTAATTTCAAAAAGGTTATTGCTTCAAATCAATACCTGGGATCCTTATCAGCATGAAAAACATAGTGTGAAACATGTTCTTCCACGGGTTGGAGTTCCATTTCTGGCGTGATAGCGAAGTTGGTCTGAACAAATTGTCATTAAGCCATTGATTTCATATGCGGTGTGAAAAAAAAATAGAATATAGATAAATATAGTTGAGTGGTATATGCTCACGTTAGACATTGTTTTTTGGGAACCTTTGTAAGCGGTGGAACTTGAGCACTCTATGGATAAATTCAGTGGTTTTCTAGTCCCGGTTTCTCGTGATGTACTTATGTCACCACCAATCTCTAGTTTGGGAACCTTTAAATTTCTCGCCGGGGGTAAGGTAGTGAATGATAGTTTCCTCGACATTGCTAGTTTGTTGCTTGTTGGAGAGCACATTTTTTTCTTCATCTATGACAAGTTTAGTAATAGTCACTACAAAAATAATTAATTGAACATAGAATCAATATAAATACTCATTACAAATTTACTTTGTACCTTGCTTGTATTTCCCTTTGAGAAGGTGGGATGAATATCAGACATAGTTGTTGTTGAATGAGATGAGATTGACCCTTTCATTTTCAAGTTAATGTCATTGGGCATTCCCTCATCTTCTGATGATATGCACAAGATAACGTTGTTGACATCTTTTGATTTAGAGATAGATTTCTTTTCAGAAAGTGGAGTTTGTCTTCTCTTAGCTATTCTTGGGGTTTGAGTAAAGTTGGGGTTGCTGGCTTTGTTACTGGTAAGTTCATAAAACTTAGTCTCTAGTATCACAACTTTGTTCAAAGTGACACTTAGCATCTTGTTTAACTCCACCAATTGAGATGTTTGAGCCTGACATCATTTGTGTCATTAAAAGTTTAAACTATATTGGACCAAGTAGAATGCTAATATTTCTCAACATCTCTCTAAATCTCCCCATCTCTTACATTCTTGTTTTTTTCCTATCAGCTTACTTTCTATTATTTTTGGTTATGGAAAAAACATAAAGACAGGCACAAAAGTGCCGTCTTTCTACTAGTTTTAATAATGAATACTGCTACCTAGGAGGACATATGTATTTACAAAAGCCAATAACGAACGAATGACAATAACATGTGATGAGTTTTTAGTTTGATAGCAAATAGTCTACAAAATAGAGGGAATCGGGTATACCTCAAGAAGGATCATGACATCATCAATGGTGTAGCAGCTCACCTCATTTGTTGACGAAGACGCTATTTGATTTCCCACACGTGAAGTTTTCTTAGCACCGCCATTAATAGTCATATTTCTGTTTACCACCATGCATATAAGTGAATATAAAAAAGAAAAATTAAAAAATATATAATATCATGTACATTCTAGTCAATCTATATGATCAACATTCTGACGTCTTTATATTTTTAAGGCTTTGAGAGCATTAATGCTAAAAATGCAGC
Source organism: Astragalus membranaceus (assembly GCA_039519185.1). Lineage (NCBI taxonomy): Eukaryota > Viridiplantae > Streptophyta > Magnoliopsida > Fabales > Fabaceae > Astragalus > Astragalus membranaceus. The sequence goes on along the minus strand of CM076848.1, from coordinate 173,680,931 downwards.
AACAACATGCTATAAGTTATATGTACTGTCAGTAAGGTAGAGAGAAAGAAAAAAAAATCATGCTCTGTCAGTAAGGTAGAGAGAAAGAAAAGAAACCCCGTTTGTTGTTGTATAACAGAATGATGATCAACATAGACAAATTGAAGAAGCAAAACAGTAAAAAGACCAAATTGATCAAGAATACGAACCTAGAACAAAGTGAAGATAAAAGGCCTACATGAAAATTAAATGCGATAGAAGATAGAAAAATAGAGAAGTTACCAGGAAAGAAGATTGATGCACTCTTTGCTCCACTTCCAAAACTAAATGCGATAGCAGTAAAGGTCTTTTAGTTTTAACGCTTTGATAATTAAAAAAAGATGAAAACTAAATGCCATAGAAGATAGAGAAATAGAAGTTACCAAAAATTGATGCACTCTTTGCTCCACTTCGAAAACTAAATGCGATAGCTTGCCTTTGGGTAGTGTTCAACGGAAAGTAGTTGAGAAATAGAAGTTACCAAAAATTGATGCACTCTTTGCTCCACTTCCAAAACTAAATGCGATAGCTTGCCTTTGGGTAGTGTTCAACGGAAAGTGGCTTGCCTTTGGGTAGTGTTCAACGAAATTGATGCACTCCACTTCCAAAAATTTAACGCTTTGGTAATGAGATGTGGGAAAGTAGTTGAGATTTTTTAGCTTGCCTTTGGGTAGTGGTAACTTCCACTTACCCCTGTCATACCCCAATTTTGTCCGGCTTAGGTCAAAACCCTAATTTTCAATCAAAAATAAACCAAGTCTTAGCATTCATCCTAGAGTTTAGGAAGAGCATCATGCTTGCATCTTAGAAGTTTCAGAATGCATTTTAGGGTTAGAAAAGCATAGCATGGCATTTTAGAGCACTTTAGAGCATTTCTAGGGTTTCTAGGGTTTTTCCTAGTTCAAAGGGTATTTTGGTAATTTCGCCAAAAAGACTTATTTTCTCATCATGCATGCATTTCTAGAATTTTAGAGTCATCCAAAGGGTCTCAGGATCATTGTTAGAGTGGAAATGAAGTTTGGAGCAAAATTAGGGTTTTTGGGACCAAAAGGGCATTTTGGTCATTTCACTAAAATAAATAATTTCTCGGTAAAAACCATTATGCATCTCTTGAGGAATTTATGTGAGTCCAAGTGAGTGGAGTTGTGTATTTTTTGTGCATCATGGGATTATTTTTGGCATGAAATTCGGTTTTTGAACAAAAGGGCAAAATGGTCATTTCCTTTGAGGTAGGGTCAAGGAATCAATTTTGAGATTGGTGAGATCATAAAATTCAGAGCCCAATCATTGAATCATGGGACATGGCCCAAAATGGCAAGAATTTAGAAGAATTATCTTGAAAGGAATAATCAATATTCCTTTGAATTTTGAAAGGTCAAGTGTAGTACAATAGTACAAGTTGCAATTCCACTCACTCTCTCTCCTATGTGCTGCGAATTTCCTCTCAATTCCAGCCCATTTTTTTGTGCTCTTTCATGCCCATGATCCTTGTGAAATGATCCATAGCCATTGATTAAAATTTTTGATCAAATCCTAGGCTATAACTCAATGTAAAAAGACCTAAGGGCCCTCAACAATTTTTGCTCTCCAAAAAACCTCCAAAACCGTGTGCACTCCTTCACAACCAGATCATTTGTGCTTCTTGAGTGTCCCTAATCCTTGTGCATTGCAATCTTGACCCTCCATTCAAATTCTATCTCAAATCCTAGTGGATTGCAAAAAGCACATTGTCACAAATACCCTTAAAATGACCTCCACATAAAAGCCCAAAATTGGAGAGGCTAACACACACACACACACACACACACACACACACACACACACTCATTTCTACCCTAGCACACAATCAGCTGAAAAAACCCTCTCCTCCTCTCCTTTTCCCAGCCGAAACCTCCCCCTCATTCTCCTCCTCAATTTCTTCAACTTTCATCCACTAAATCACTTAAAACTCATTCCATATTCATATATCCTCTTCCTTTCATCTTTGATTCGACATTTACATCATCAAAGGGGTTGTTCCTTCAAGGTTACGTGGCTGTTGTTGGTGATTTTTGAGGAGTGTTGGTGATTGGTTACTCTTGATTTTCATTTCTACTCTTGTTTAGCTTGGAACTAAGGTATAACCTAAAACCCTTTGCATTTTCATCCACTTTCTTGCATCAAAATCCTTTTTCAACTTATATTTGCATCTCATAACGTTATTTAAATGTAGATTAGGGGCTGTTGTGGGTGAGAGTTGGTATCTCACCCACCAAATAAATTGTTCTTGTGGCTATGTGTTGATTATGTGTTGTTCTTGTGATTTGCTCTTTGTTCATGTGATTTTCACCAAATAAAAACATGTTTTCCTTTTCTTTTTGCTTCAGCCTTGGGCCTAATTCATGATCTTTGTGTTGATTTGAAGTTGAATAAAGCATGATTAATTGTGCTAATTTTATGGATTTAAGATGAACTATGCATATTTGTTGATTTTAGGGTTTTAAAATTTGTTTTTTGGGTAAAAAGGGCTTCGGCCTTACGCTGAATTTTTGGGGTTTTGCTTGTTAATTGTTGTTCTTCATGTATCCATGTGATTGGTTTAAGTTTGCTGAAGAAATTTGCGGATTTGGGGCATGTATAGTTTCGGGTTAGCTAGGGTTTCCTAGTACACCTCTTGATTTTTGCTTTCTTTTATATATGTGTTGAATAATTTGGCAATGATTTGTTTGAGCCTTTAAATGATGGAAATGCCTCTGTTTTGAGCCCTCAATTGGTAGGGTTTACACTTGTGTTAATTGTTTGCAATTTGAGTCATGATCCCATAATGAATTGTGTTGATTTTAATGAGGTTTCCCTTGTTGTTTTTATGGTTTTGCAAGTTTTATTATGAACTAGAGTTTTGTTGTCTAAAAATGTTTTCCTCAAGTTACTTTAATGCTTTCTTGTTTGCCTATTGTTAGTTGTTGATGATAGGCAAGTTGATTCTCACTTGTGCCTAAGGCACCTTGATTCAAGTGAGAGGATTGCACTATGTGATTCAACTTGTTTCTAATTTTCAAATGGACAAAATGGGAATTTATGGTTCTTTGCTTGCTAATGGTTTAAGATAGCTTGTGAATAATTTATTTTGGTAACTTTGAGCCTTGCAAATGAGGTGCTTGTTCTAGATCATTCATGGGTTTAAATGTTGATGATTGGTAAGAGGATCCAACATGTGCTCACAAGCACAATATTAAATGTTGGGGATTACTTTAAAGGGATTCAACTCTTGCATTATTCTAGCATTAAAAATTTGGTAAAATGACTAGACACTTATGTCTTTGTGCATTGTTAATAAGTGTCAAGGACTATCAAAAGAAACTTAACTCTTGTGCTTTTATGGTTGACCCTTAAAAGATTCAATAAGCTACCCTTTTGCAATTGATTAATGCCTCACCTTTGTGTGACTATTTCTTGTGGCAACTTGTAATTAGTTTTGATCATTACATATTTATGCATATTGCTTGTCTTTTGGATTAGTAATGCTTGCATGAACTGTAATTAAGCGATTTGTATATTGGCTAGGGATTGGTATGTTGATTGAAATGTCCCACTTGTTTTCCAAAACCCTTTTCCAAATCAAATTCTTTTGCTTAACTAGTTTTCAAATCAAGAATCAAATGTTTTTCCAAACAAAAAAACCTAAGGCATTTTTCTTAAATAAATCATTAGCCATCACTCGAAGCCTTTGCTTGTTTGATCGCTAATGAGGAGTTATTAGTGGTAGTCACTCGAAGCCTTTGCTTGTTTGACTATTATGAAAGCTCCCACACCATAATTAAAAACAAACAAAATTCAAACTTCAAAAACAACATGAGCTATTAGTGATAATTATCACCGATGCTCACCCCCTTTTCTTAAAAATGATTTCAAAAAGATAATAAAACGTTGTTACTTGTAATCACTCGAAGCCTTTGCTTGTTTGATTACCGGTTTTGACTCTTTTCTTTCGAGTTAGTAATGAACGCCACTCGAAGCCGTTGCTTGTTTGGTATTCGTGAATACTTGAGTCTTATTTCAAAAACTCCAAAAAAAATTTAAATAAGATAAAACACAAAAACGCTTTCAAAACTAAAAGACTAGAACTACGTAGCTTTGATCCCTCTTCCAGAGAGGGTACGTAGGAGCGGGTCGTAACCCGTCAAGCACCCTTTTAAAAATCTTTGTTTTGTTCCGCTTTTCAAATATACCAAAAATATTTTTCTTCTCAATAAAACCGTTTCTCAAACGAAATAAAAGGAAAGGAAGTAGAACAAAAATCATTTCAAGTCAACTTTTTCTAAGCCACACATCAAAGTTAATGGTTCCCTTTCGGTAGAAAGGAGGTGCGGGGTGCTAATACCTTCCCCGTACCTAACCGACCCCCGAACCTACATCTCTGTGTTTTCGAAAGACCATTCGCCTTTTCCAAAAAGACTTTTTCCAATGTTTTGGTCTTTAAAAATAAATATTGGTGGCGGCTCCAAAACTTTTCCCACGTTGTACATCGAGAAGTCCAATCCGGATTTTTCGGGGCGCAACAGCTGGCGACTCCACTGGGGATTTTTTTTTTTTAAAAAAAAAAACGAGGGTCAAGCCTAATTAATTTAAATGTGTGGTTTAAAAAGTTGACTTGAAACTTTGTTCTACTTCTTCTTCTTCCTTTTCTTACCATGCATTTCTCAATTCCCATGTCCCCTCTTCTTTGCTCCTTTTCTACAAGGTAATATCATGCATTATGCCATTATGCCCTTATAATCCCTTCTTCTTCGCTCCCTTTCTTGAGGTAAGCTATATGTTTGTTGTTGATACTTTAGTATAGTTTATTTTGATTAAACCCTAGGGTAGACAACTTATTATTGCTTGCTCCTGCCTGGCTGTTCTGGTTTTCCTTGCAGGTGGGGATGGGTAGATTTTAGGAAGTATGTCCTCACTCACACACTTTCACACCTTATGATTTGTGTGCTATGAGTGGGCTCCTATACCCGGATCCAACAAACACTTAGGGGAGTGGAGACGATTAGTGACTGTCATTCGAGACCTTTGTCTGTCTGATACTCATGAAAGTCTCAACCAGAGTACGCTTTCTTATGACGCCCCACACTTGGTAGTACTCTACATTTGTGGTGTCGGCATGAGGATTCTATAGCTCTGGTAGCCATTGTGAGGGTGTGAATTAGAACTACATGGGAGGAACCTTTGAAGTTGCCCTAGAACTTAGGATTCCCACCTTGGTAGGACACGAGGGCATGCGAATTGTATGTTGCATTGTAGTTTAGGCATGTCTTTACTATAATAAAAAGAGAAATTTTCAAAAAAAAAGAAAAGAGGAAAGGGTTGCCGTTGTAGTCTTCTCTTTTGCCGGTCCGTACGAAGTGACATATGGCCCACTTCATTTTCAAAAAAAAAAAAGAGAAAGAGTTACCGCTGTAGCCTTTCTCGTACCGGTCCACATGAAATGACGTACGGTCCTCATTTTCAAATAATAATATATTTTCCTTCTTCAAATAAACCACTGCGTGAGGCGGCACGTAGTGTGTCTCCTAAATTTCTGAACTTCCGTCCACACGTAGTGCCTTTATTTTTTCCACGCGCATCATTCACATCATAGTCGCATCATGCCGTATTCATTTACTTGCATCCATATAACATCTCATTTGCATTTGCTTGCCGGGGATCACCGAACAATGTACCGTCTTGTCATAGGTGCATCAGAATGGAATCAAATAGCAAGGCTTCACTTGCTTCTCGCTTCCCAGTTTTGAAGAAGGTTGATTTGCTATTTCGATTCCTCGTTTACTTCACTTCTTAAATCAAAAAAAAAAAAAAGAAGAGAAGTTTATGCGCTTATGACAAGATAAGGCATCCCGTGGTTCCCGGCACCAAACAAACATTGTACATACATTCATACATCCATTCATACATTCATCTTGATTCTTATGTAATAAAATCTAAACAAACAGAAAAGGAAAGCTGGTTCGTCCACATCGTTACTTCACCCGTTTGCAAACTGATGGCGTCCAACGAAGACAGTCTGGGTCAAGATGAAATGGTGATAGAGATCCTTAATCCTGAGCAGCTGGCTCAGGAGAACCAGGCTCTGAAAGCTAAGGTGGAGGCCATGGAAGCTCAGAGGGCCGAGATAATGAATATGCTGCAAAATCTGAGAAGTGGGACCGCTGCTGGGGCCGCCGCTGTCGTGAATCCAGAAGAGGTCGTTACCCTTGTTTCTCCTCCTGTATCAGCTGAAATCATAACTGTTCATCCCCTTCCCAGGCCAGAAGGTAGTCAATCTCCGGGGACAAACCGTCCAAGACAACCAAATGCACAAATATACCCTTGGGGGATGGCCATGAATTATACACCATCCACTGCTGAAGCCATTCCCGTGGTGACAAGTCAGCCTGCTGTGGTTACTTCTAGTGGAGTTACGGGTGTGCCACACATTCACATCCCTAGTCCCAGTATTATACCTCCCAGAAGTTCTTCTGCTCTTGCTCCGGAGATTATTGTGAATCCTCCAAGTGTTGCTTATCAAATGGGAAACTCCGCTCAGTATGGGGGTTACTACTTCAGTCCAAGGAGCTATCCTCAGGGCCAGATGATTGAAAGCCCACAGCCAAGAGACAGATATCACTTGCTAGAAGAACGATTGAAGGCAATGGAGGCCCAGATACATGAGATGATGGTCATATTGCAGAGCTTAAAGAGTGGGGCAGCTGCTGAAGGTGTCACCGTCGTGGGTCCAGTTGGTGTCACTTCTTTCATTCCTCCTCCACCACAAACTGTTCCATTCTCTGCTCCTGTGCCATCCCAGCAAGGCGGTGACAGTCACAAGGCTCAGGGTTATCAGTACAAGAAACGAACCAGTTTTGATCCAATACCGATGACATGCACTGAATTGTTTAATCACCTGACTTCCAAGAACCTGATCAACACTCGGCCAATGAAGGCCCTTCAACCGCCATTTTCCCGAAGGTACAATGCAAGCGCTACCTGCAGTTTCCACGAAAACGGGGTTGGTCATACTGTGGAGGAGTGCAGAGCCTTCAAGCATGCAGTGCAAGACCTGATAGATCGGTGCGTGGTTCAGATAGGAACCCCTGATATTGATGGTGAAGAAGAAATCAATGAGGAAGTAACAGCGGTGTCTGTGAAAGAGGGATGTTGGGATACCCTAGGGGAGCCCAGTGGAAAGTTTGATTACTTGGTCAGGTATGACGTTCCCGAGAGTGCTCAAATCTGAATGGAAGACATCCAGCCTACAGGATGGGATGAGGAAGAGGAACAATACGACCAAATTGTTGTCATCAATAATGGTCCTAAGTCAGAAGAGGGTGGTGCAAACCTGGTTTGTCGCTGCAGTGCTGGTGAAAGAATTAAAGAATTGAAAGACTGTTGATCCTCCTGGGACCTTTAATTTAAAGTAGTCATTTGTAATGCAACCCTGTGGCTCTGCCCAAGGCCACAGGACCAGTTGTTAGGGGCGCACATGTTTTTATTTTCTAAATCATCATCATCAATAAAAACGTTGTTTTTGAATTCCAATCAATAAAAATCAATTCCTTTTCATTTCATGTGTCTCTTCTTTTCTTTATTATTTTCGCTTGCTTGTCTCACCTTCCATTCTGCTTTTTCGCCTCGGCAAAAAGCGAATCCACAGCAATTGTCTCTCAAAATAACAGTGCCAACGGTCCATATTTTGACTTTGATCACCTTATCAATCAAGCAGAGTGGGACGTTGAGAAAGACCGGGAAAATCCTCCAGAAGGTTAATGAAGCAAGGAAAAAGGGTTATTCAGCATCACGGGGAATCCACTGAAGTGATCAACTTGGGGACCGCTGAGAACAAGAAAGAGGTCAAGATGGGTACTTCAATAAAGGAAAATTAGAGCGCAAAAAAAAAGGAAATAAAGAAGAAGGGCAAGTGCATGAAAATAAGTGAATTATTGTCCCAGAGCTAATTTTTGAGGAAATAAGCAATCATGATTTGAAATGAAGTCGGACTACCATTCCATACCCAAAAACAAAATCCTTTCCGACCCATCTTAAGCCAAGAAAAAGCCAAAAATCCAAAAGTCACCTTAGACAAGGATCACCTCGAATAAAAAAAAACAGTGCATCGTTCTTTATCAGCTCACCCAAGCTCAAGAAAAAGAAGAAGTCAAAGAAGGAAAAATCATTCAAAAAGGAAAATCCCAAAACCAAAAGAAAAATACAAAAGAAATGTAAAGTAGTGAGTTGATACATGTTACCACAAAACCCAAGAGATCCTCGTCTCAATAAACCTTCAAACACTTTCTCATTTTCATGCACCCCTCCTCTCATAAACCGCAAACACTCTCCTTTGACCTCGACAGCCCGCCCTCCACAGACCCTTAGCCAGGAATAAAACCTCCTAATACCTCATCAAGCCAGTTGACCATCATAAATCATCGATCAACAGCCAACACCGAATAAAAACCATCCTGCCATTAGCCCCAAATACTTCATTAAGCTTACTCATCTCTCCTCCACAAAACACCACAATCCCGAAAGGTCCATCCCGATCAATGATTGATTGCTGTTGTTTTCCCAAAGTTTTAGCTCAAGGACAAGTAAATTCATTTGTTTACAATATGCCAAGTGGGGCAATTCTGTCGCTCTTCACCCCTCCTACAACTGGGGAAATTGACCCTACACCTATCTCATCCCTTGTCGCACTCACATTCATTGAAATCATACAGGGGCAACCCCCTTTCTTCTCTAGTGTATGGGTCAGAAGCGGTTCTTCTCATCAAGGTTGAAATACCCTCTCTCCGAGTAGTCATGGAGGCCAGGTTAGAAGAAGCAAAATGGATCCAAGCTCGTCTAGATCAACTGAATCTCATTAAAGGGAAAAGAATTGCTGCCCTGCGCCATGGCCAGTTGTACCAACAAAAGATGAAGGCAGCTTTCGGCAGGAAAGTCCGTCTTCGAGAATTCGGCGAAGGAGACCTTGTACTCAAAAAGATCCTACCTATCCGGACTGACTTCGTGGGAAGTTGAGGCCCACTTATGACGGTCCATATGAAGTCAAGAAAGCTTTTTCTAGAGGAGCGCCGATACTCATAAACATAGACGGCGAAGATCTCAGGAATCCAGTCAATTCAGATCAAGTGAAGAAGTATTATGCCTAAAAGAAATAGATGAAAAAAGAGAAAGACAAGCCAAGTAAGAATTAGCTCGCTAGGTTGAAAACCCGCAAAGGGCGACCTAGGCAAAATCAGAGCGACCCGGTGGATTGAAAACCCGCAAAGGGCGATCCAAGCAAAAATTAGGGTCAGAAAGCTTGGGCAAGGAAAGTGAAGAAAGGCGTACAATCCTCCCTAAGACTTGGATGAAAGGATGATCAAAGTCGAAGACATAAATGTTGGCACTGTTCCATAGAGACGGACAGTCAGAAATCAGCCTCTCTCTTTTTCGTGTCTTTTTGTAGTTTAAATCTTCAAATGTATTGAATAATCGGCGTAACTTCTTGTGCGACCGGTTTCCATATCAATAAAATTCAATCTTTCTCATATCTGTTTGTTCTTCTATTTCTCTGCTTTTTCTGCTCAAATAAGTGTTTTATGATGATGATAACATTGACCTGTAAAACATGTGCATAAATCATATAACATCACAATCATTGCGAAATTCTTAAAAGTCAAGAGAAGGAAGTAGCTGAGAAAATTAAGCTTACAAAAGAATAATTGCACTCATAGATCATTTCAGATGGCAAATCGCAAGGCAATTGGTGCCCGGCTCATATGCCACCACAAGTCTAATGGGTTCCTCAGTCTCGTCATGGGTTGGTCGAACCAGCAAAAGAAAATAAGCCAAAAAAGCAAAAGAGCAAACAAAAAACAGATGATCAGAAAAAAGAAAGCTGATCAGGTAAAATCATTCAAAAAAGAGCAAAAGGAAAAACAAACGATCAGAAAAAAGAAAGCTGATCAAAGGATGAAAAAGCAAAGAAAAACAAACAGTCAGAAAAAGAAAGCTGACCAAAGAAAAATCAAAGAGATGAAGAATCAGGAATAGCATTTCCTCACATTCATCATTACACCAAAATCATAGCATTGCATGCACATGCATAACATGCCCTTGCATAACATGCACCCATACTCCATGCACTATTCCTTGCATCAACTGACGTATGCAGGTACCTCAATCCAGTGCGGCAGCATTGGTCATTTCAATCAATCAATCAACAGGATTCGTGAATCCCTTCAGGACCCAAGTTTCCCTTCAAAAGCAGACTTCACCTCGTATTCGAGCTGCAGGTAAGTCCTTCAGACCCCGAGTGGTCCTTCAGACTAGTTGTGTCATCCTAAGACACAGTGGACGTCCTTCATGGTCAACATATCAGTTCCGGATCTGATCTTGACCCATCATGGCCGCTCGAATGCAAAGGCCCCCCTCAGACCGTTTTACTAGTACCATAGCTAGTAACGCTCCTTCAGACCACGATGGTCCTTCAATTAAGGCCTAGGCAGCCTTCCAGACCCTGAGTGGTCCTTCAGAGCCTTAGTGCTCCTTCAGACCCTGAGTGGTCCTTCAGAGCCTTAGTGCTCCTTCAGACCCTGAGTGGTCCTTTAGAGCCTTAGTGCTCCTTCAGACCCTGAGTGGTCCTTCAGAGCCTTAGTTCTCCTTCAGATCCCGAGTGGTCCGTCATTTTCTCTCTCGGTTAATGCGCCAAGTGTTAACCGTTCCCCGTTTGTTCTCAAGCCCATCTATTCAAAAAATAATAATAGAAAAAGAAAAAGAGGAAAATTCGGGTTTCCCTAAGTAGACAAAATCGGTATAATTTCTGAATTCTTTATCTTCATTTTGCCTCGGAATAAGTTTCGGCCAATTCATATTCCTCGTCAAAATCCAAATAAAGAGGGGCAGCTGTCATACCCCAATTTTGTCCGGCTTAGGTCAAAACCCTAATTTTCAATCAAAAATAAACCAAGTCTTAGCATTCATCCTAGAGTTTAGGAAGAGCATCATGCTTGCATCTTAGAAGTTTCAGAATGCATTTTAGGGTTAGAAAAGCATAGCATGGCATTTTAGAGCACTTTAGAGCATTTCTAGGGTTTCTAGGGTTTTTCCTAGTTCAAAGGGTATTTTGGTAATTTCGCCAAAAAGATTTATTTTCTCATCATGCATGCATTTCTAGAATTTTAGAGTCATCCAAAGGGTCTCAGGATCATTGTTAGAGTGGAAATGAAGTTTGGAGCAAAATTAGGGTTTTTGGGACCAAAAAGGCATTTTGGTCATTTCACTAAAATAAATAATTTTTCGGTAAAAACCATTATGCATCTCTTGAGGAATTTATGTGAGTCCAAGTGAGTGGAGTTGTGTATTTTTTGTGCATCATGGGAATATTTTTGGCATGAAATTCGGTTTTTGAACAAAAGGGCAAAATGGTCATTTCCTTTGAGGTAGGGTCAAGGAATCAATTTTGGGATTGGTGAGATCATAAAATTCAGATCCCAATCATTGAATCATGGGACATGGCCCGAAAATGGCAAGAATTTAGAAGAATTATCTTGAAAGGAATAATCAATATTCCTTTGAATTTTGAAAGGTCAAGTGTAGTACAATAGTACAAGTTGCAATTCCACTCACTCTCTCTCCTATGTGCTGCGAATTTCCTCTCAATTCCAGCCCATTTTTTTGTGCTCTTTCATGCCCATGATCCTTGTGAAATGATCCATAGCCATTGATTAAAACTTTTGATCAAATCCTAGGCTATAACTCAATGTAAAAAGACCTAAGGGCCCTCAACAATTTTTGCTCTCCAAAAAACCTCCAAAACCGTGTGCACTCCTTCACAACCAGCTCATTTGTGCTTCTTGAGTGTCCCTAATCCTTGTGCATTGCAATCTTGACCCTCCATTCAAATTCTATCTCAAATCCTAGTGGATTGCAAAAAGCACATTGTCACAAATACCCTTAAAATGACCTCCACATAAAAGCCCAAAATTGGAGAGGCTAACACACACACACACACACACACACACACACACACACACACACACACACACACACACTCATTTCTACCCTAGCACACAATCAGCTGAAAAAACCCTCTCCTCCTCTCCTTTTCCCAGCCGAAACCTCCCCCTCATTCTCCTCCTCAATTTCTTCAACTTTCATCCACTAAATCACTTAAAACTCATTCCATATTCATATATCCTCTTCCTTTCATCTTTGATTCGACATTTACATCATCAAAGGGGTTGTTCCTTCAAGGTTACGTGGCTGTTGTTGGTGATTTTTGAGGAGTGTTGGTGATTGGTTACTCTTGATTTTCATTTCTACTCTTGTTTAGCTTGGAACTAAGGTATAACCTAAAACCCTTTGCATTTTCATCCACTTTCTTGCATCAAAATCCTTTTTCAACTTATATTTGCATCTCATAACTTCATTTAAATGTAGATTAGGGGCTGTTGTGGGTGAGAGTTGGTATCTCACCCACCAAATAAATTGTTCTTGTGACTATGTGTTGATTATGTGTTGTTCTTGTGATTTGCTCTTTGTTCATGTGATTTTCACCAAATAAAAACATGTTTTCCTTTTCTTTTTGCTTCAGCCTTGGGCCTAATTCATGATCTTTGTGTTGATTTGAAGTTGAATAAAGCATGATTAATTGTGCTAATTTTATGGATTTAAGATGAACTATGCATATTTGTTGATTTTAGGGTTTTAAAATTTGTTTTTTTGGGTAAAAAGGGCTTCGGCCTTAAGCTGAATTTTTGGGGTTTTGCTTGTTAATTGTTGTTCTTCATGTATCCATGTGATTGGTTTAAGTTTGCTGAAGAAATTTGCGGATTTGGGGCATGTATAGTTTCGGGTTAGCTAGGGTTTCCTAGTACACCTCTTGATTTTTGCTTTCTTTTATATATGTGTTGAATAATTTGTTTGAGCCTTTAAATGATGGAAATGCCTCTGTTTTGAGCCCTCAATTGGTAGGGTTTACACTTGTGTTAATTGTTTGCAATTTGAGTCATGATCCCATAATGAATTGTGTTGATTTTAATGAGGTTTCCCTTGTTGTTTTTATGGTTTTGCAAGTTTTATTATGAACTAGAGTTTTGTTGTCTAAAAATGTTTTCCTCAAGTTACTTTAATGCTTTCTTGTTTGCCTATTGTTAGTTGTTGATGATAGGCAAGTTGATTCTCACTTGTGCCTAAGGCACCTTGATTCAAGTGAGAGGATTGCACTATGTGATTCAACTTGTTTATAAATTTCCAATGGACAAAATGGGAATTTATGGTTCTTTGCTTGCTAATGGTTTAAGATAGCTTGTGAATAATTTATTTTGGTAACTTTGAGCCTTGCAAATGAGGTGCTTGTTCTAGATCATTCATGGGTTTAAATGTTGATGATTGGTAAGAGGATCCAACATGTGCTCACAAGCACAATATTAAATGTTGGGGATTACTTTAAAGGGATTCAACTCTTGCATTATTCTAGCATTAAAAATTTGGTAAAATGACTAGACACTTATGTCTTTGTGCATTGTTAATAAGTGTCAAGGACTATCAAAAGAAACTTAACTCTTGTGCTTTTATGGTTGACCCTTAAAAGATTCAATAAGCTACCCTTTTGCAATTGATTAATGCCTCACCTTTGTGTGACTATTTCTTGTGGCAACTTGTAATTAGTTTTGATCATTACATATTTATGCATATTGCTTGTCTTTTGGATTAGTAATGCTTGCATGAATTGTAATTAAGCGATTTGTATATTGGCTAGGGATTCGTATGTTGATTGAAATGTCCCACTTGTTTTCCAAAACCCTTTTCCAAATCAAATTCTTTTGCTTAACTAGTTTTCAAATCAAGAATCAAATGTTTTTCCAAACAAAAAAACCTAAGGCATTTTTCTTAAATAAATCATTAGCCATCACTCGAAGTCTTTGCTTGTTTGATCGCTAATGAGGAGTTATTAGTGGTAGTCACTCGAAGCCTTTGCTTGTTTGACTATTATGAAAGCTCCCACACCATAATTAAACACAGACAAAATTCAAACTTCAAAAACAACATGAGCTATTAGTGATAATTATCACCGATGCTCACCCCCTTTTCTTAAAAATGATTTCAAAAAGATAATAAAACGTTGTTACTTGTAATCACTCGAAGCCTTTGCTTGTTTGATTACCGGTTTTGACTCTTTTCTTTCGAGTTAGTAATGAACGCCACTCGAAGCCGTTGCTTGTTTGGTATTCGTGAATACTTGAGTCTTATTTCAAAAACTCCAAAAAAAATTTAAATAAGATAAAACACAAAAACTCTTTCAAAACCAAAAGACTAGAACTACGTAGCTTTGATCCCTCTTCCAGAGAGGGTACGTAGGAGCGGGTCGTAACCCGTCAAGCACCCTTTTAAAAATCTTTGTTTTGTTCCGCTTTTCAAAGATACCAAAAATATTTTTCTTCTCAATAAAACCGTTTCTCAAACGAAATAAAAGGAAAGGAAGTAGAACAAAAATCATTTCAAGTCAACTTTTTCTAAGCCACACATCAAAGTTAATGGTTCCCTTTCGGTAGAAAGGAGGTGCGGGGTGCTAATACCTTCCCTGTACCTAACCGACCCCCGAACCTACATCTCTGTGTTTTCGAAAGACCATTCGCCTTTTCCAAAAAGATTTTTTCCAATGTTTTGGTCTTTAAAAATAAATATTGGTGGCGGCTCCAAAACTTTTCCCACGTTGTACATCGAGAAGTCCAAACCGGATTTTCCGGGGCGCAACAACCACACTCTCGACATTTTACCTTTTTGTAGGATTTGTTTAACAAATCCTTTTAGCATCTTATCAAAAAAAAAATCCTTTTAGCAAGTTCTGCCGTAATTAGGTCGATCTTAACCGTTGGATCTCGGATTAGTGACGTCGTAAGTCTTCTTCTTAGTAATTAGGTCGATCTTAACCGTTGGATCTCGGATTGGTGACGTCCTAAGTCTTCTTCTTAGTAATTACGTCGATCTTAATCGTTGGATCTCGGATTAGTGACGTCCTAAGTCTTCTTCTTAGTAATTACGTCGATCTTAACCGTTGGATCTCGGATTGGTGACGTCCTAAGTCTTCTTCTTAGTAATTACGTCGATCTTAACCGTTGGATCTCGGGTTAGTGACGTCGTAAGTCTTCTTCTTAGTAATTAGGTCGATCTTAACCGTTGGATCTCGGATTAGTGACGTCGTAAGTCTTCTTCTTAGTAAGTAGGTCGATCTTAACCGTTGGATCTCGGATTGGTGACGTCCTAAGTCTTCTTCTTAGTAATTACGTCGATCTTAACCGTTGGATCTCGGATTAGTGACGTCCTAAGTCTTCTTCTTAGTAATTAGGTCGATCTTAACCGTTGGATCTCGGATTGGTGACGTCCTAAGTCTTCTTCTTAGTAATTACGTCGATCTTAACCGTTGGATCTCGGATTGGTGACGTCCTAAGTCTTCTTCTTAGTAATTACATCGATCTTAACCGTTGGATCTCGGATTAGTGACGTCGTAAGTCTTCTTCTTAGTAATTTGGTCGATCTTAACCGTTGGATCTCGGATTAGTGACGTCGTAAGTCTTCTTCTTAGTAATTAGGTCGATCTTAACCGTTGGATCTCGGATTAGTGACGTCGTAAGTCTTCTTCTTAGTAATTAGGTCGATCTTAACCGTTGGATCTTGGATTAGTGATGTCCTAAGTCTTCATCTTACTAATTAGGTCGATTTTAACCGTTGGATCTCTGATTAGTGACGTCCTAAGTCTTCTTCTTAGTAACCGCTTACCGCACTCACGTACAAACCAAATGTTGCCTTCTTCACAATCCATTTCCATTTTTTTAACTGCTTCTTTTCACTCTCAATGCATGAAAGCCGATAGAAAAATGAAAGCGGGGAATTGGGACAGTGGATTAATGGGGATCTTGAAATGGGGAGGGAGGGTGGGGTGATTATACACTAATCATTCGCTCCATGGTGGTGAACGTTATTCCCTGTGTTCATGACCATCCCAGTGTTGTACACATGTTGATTCCGTAGGTTATGGTATGTATTTCTTTTATTTTTATCTTTCTCCCAATTTGCATTCTACATGTTTGCTTTTTTGTTTCTTCTTGGAAGTATCCCAAGTCTGTTCCTTCCTACACCCCTTACGGTCTTCACAACCCAACACAATCTTACAATTGTGGTTACTCTTTCTGTTTGTTTGCTTTTTTGTTTATTATTCTTCTATTGTTATTTTTGTTTTCTTCCTCTTTTGTATTACTTACTGGTCATTATTTTTTTCCTTTGATTTTTGTTGGCGAGGAGCGGTGGTGAAGACATACGCTATAGCTACCATGACGATTTTCCTCTTTGGTTGGCTTCAAATCTCCAACATGGTGGAGACACACACTATAGTGACTACCTATAAGGTTTTGAGACGAAGAAGTTGCCTCTAGAGAATGTGGTTTCGAGATGGTGTATCAATGTTTTTCCTCATAATAAATTTTTATGATGAACAGAAACTTACAATGTAGGTGGTGAATATTGCTTATTTCTTCCTATTTCTTTATATACTCTTACTTGGCTACCTAATTTGCATTGAGATGTTATATATGTACAGGTGCATTTTCTTGGCTCAAGATATAAATCAAAAATCAATTCTGCCCCATCAAACGTGTTATTGATAATGAGGCTAATGTGAGTTTGGGTGGCCTACTATGAGTTATTTTGGGTGTTATTAATATTTTTGTGGTTTAAAGTGTCATGCAATTAATGCATAAACATCTACATGATGAGCGTGGTATTCAAGTAGCACATAGCAACAAAGGATGGAGCAAACAGCAGGATATGGTGCTGTAGAGAGAGCCTCTATATGTATAAAAATGAGACACAAGATATGCTGCTATCATGAAAATTTTGTGTTGTGTTTGGTGTACAAGGTTGTTGCTGTCATGAATCTATTAAAAGTGTTGCTATTTGGTGTACAAGTTTTGTGAAAGCATAAAATCGATTATGTCACCAATTGCAGCAACATGAAGAATGAATTGTGATAGATATGTCATAGGTTTGGCACTCAAGGGAGCAAATTTTCTTTTCCCTGAATCTTTAAAATCAAAAACAACAGACTGCTGGGTAGTTTCTCCTCCAGCTGAACTTAAAGTATTTGTTTAACAACTCTTAACCCAAGCCCATGTACAATGTCCTTGTCATTGTGGGAAATAATACCCTTCTCAGCATACAATCCTTCACCTATAGTAGCACTTGGTTCAGTTTCCTCATCAGTGACAGCTCTTGCAAGGTTATGAAGTTTACCTGTTTTAAGTATAAAAACATGTTATTATGATTATATCAGAGTAAAAGAACAAGATAAGAACAAGATAAGAACCGCTAACATAAAAAAATAAGTAACTAGAATGATTTATGTATGTATCACACTAGCCTATATTATTTTTCCTGTACTTGTACCAGCTCAAAGAGATCATTGCAGTAAGTGTTATCAACATTACATTAGAAACCATTAAAGGCAAACAACTAACTAATCTTAGTAAAATTAAGCATTCTGATTTATTCTAAAAGGACGTGGTATCGGAACTAAATTAAAATGAATACTAAAGGCAAGAAACTAAATAATATTACATGTTACTACAAGTTTATGTGAATATGCTCAGATAATATATGAACAATCCAAGCATGAAATTCAAATCTATCTCCAATTAGTAATGGGTCCTTGGATTTAGTAGACGAATCCAACTTGCACTTTTGAGGCTTGGTTAAAAAAGAATTGACACCAACCTCTTAAGTTGTCATAAAATGTTTGATGTTACCAATATATTCAATTGAGTAAAAGAGTAAAAGATAGGGAGAGTACCAGAGACCTCAACATTGCCCCTGCTCCTTGATGGGTTCTGGTATGAATTGAAAGAACCACATTGTAACCGCTCTTGCAGTCTTTGCTCCGTTTGACTTCTATTAACTGCAAAATCTCAGATTCTATATATGGGTTTCTCCCCGTTTTATATTCAGATGTTTAGAAAAAAAAACACAAAATACGATAAGCTTTGCGGATTGTGGGCATAGGAGATTTTGCATAAGAAAAAAAGGGGAAAAATGAAATTCAGAAACATATCACAGCCTTCTTCACAGCATTTGTACGTACTATTTACCTTGCCTTTGTCAAGGAGGATGCCTTATCCTTCCCATCCTTGCACCCCTTCTTTTATTTATGAGAAAGTTTCTCCATATATCATAAAAAAGGCAACAGATATGCCAGTTAAAAGTTTACCACTGCTGAAGACACCAAAAGGAAAGAAAAAGACTGCAACAATTGTGCCAGTAAAGCTTTGATAACAATAACATGCCACAATCACACAAAAAAATTGTGCCAAAGATGACCACTTTCTGGTGTTAAAAAATTGCAGCAATAAACATCAATAATAAAAACCAGCACCTCGTGACAGTAGGTACCTAATGTATAAAGCAAATTGAAGTACCAATACACCAAAATAAATGACCAAATAAATGACAAATATGATCCATTTGTATTCTTCAGCACCTATACTCAGACTCCATGACATAGATTGAATAGCTTCAAGTCCTCTTGCACCATACAACACTATCTTCCTAAAATAAAAAAGAATCATTGTGATTACAAAAGGGAAACCAGTCTATACATGTTGTATGAACACGGTACATACAAATAGAGAGATAGCAAACAATCAATCAACACTATCTTCATTCAGAGTAACTATAGCCAAGTTCACCCATAACATTTTAAATTGTGTATTATATCTTCGCAGCATCCATTCCGTCCTAGTATAGATAAAGTCACTTAATTGCATGTGTGCATAACATGATTTTCTTTCAGATTCATCATGTTCTAAGCCAAATAAAATAAAATAAAAATGATAGATTCCACTCCATTATTAAATTGGTAAGGAGGGGATTCATATCATCAACTAGTTAGAGACAAATGGGTGCACAAACATAGTACATACAGATAAATATGCTAAAATTAGGTGAATTTCAGATTCCTTCTCCATATAAGTGAGATGTATATAGAAAAAACAGTTATATAACAAATAGGCACCAAATCTAAAATTTTTATGCAAGGAGCAAATCAACATCAATAAACTAATTGAAACTTTGAAAGGCATCTAGACCTAATTATTGATAATGACTTCATATATCATTTTGCACGTATCACAGACACACAGCACATGCAGTGTTTCAACTTTCAAGCACAAAAATTGGCAACTAATGAGCAGTCACGAACAATGAAACAACTTTATCACCCAACATCTACAAATTAATTTATGTGCACCAAAACAAGTAACATAGAAGCATGCCATCAACCACAAATCCCACAACAAAACAACCACAAAGACAAAAGTTGAGGAAACACTGAACTTAGAAGTCACGTCCAAATGCAAGTTTACCTTACACCTTGCATCATTTTCATATTTCTTTCGCTAGTGCACTTTTACAATTCAGTCAAGATCATTATGCGCCTACAAGTACCATGGATAATTATAACAATAGATGATATATAACTCAATACCATTACATAACAACATTAAAGAATAAGCTTACAGAGTCACTATTGAAATCATTGTTGTGACAAGCTCCATGTGATAAATGTGCCGTGCTAGCATGATGTTGACGCATCGAACAAGTTTGCTTATTATGACCGACTTTACCGCAAGTAGAACACTGAGTCTGCTTCCTTTTCTTATGAGTATGCGAAGAAGATGCACCTGTGCATCCTTTAGTTCTAACTACAGCAGGATCCTTCAGTATCTCGTGGTCGTCTTCTTGACCTGAATTTGTGGGTCCACTAACATGTAAGCCCCTCTTTGTTTCCATCTGACGAATATTAGCAGCTGCTTGCTCCATATGCTCGTTTAAATCATCCCCACTCTCACTTACCAACTTACTCAAACGCATATATCGAAACATAAGAGCACAATATCTCGACGACTTGTCTGTATCCCAATGTTTCGGACAATGTTTGTTTGTGCTACATGTTGCTTCCTTCGCATTCTTTGTCCACCTAGCTGCCACCAAAGTCTCTGGCAATTCTACAATATCTAACAGAACCAGTAGAGCAACAATATGCTCGCATGGGAGGCCAAATGATTCCATCCTCTTGCAAGAACATTTAAACACATTATCATATGGATAAAATGATACTTTCCACTCTCTCTTAGATGCTTGGTACTTACAAATTGTGTATATGAAATATGTGTAAGTTTGATGGCGTGTTGTCATGACCATATCGGCAGACCTTTCAAGAATATCTCGAAATATAAAAAATATTTCCCTAGTAAATAACTTCCCAGCATGGCGCTCCATGCTTCGACGTCTTGTTTGTAGCACATGATCACCGTAAATAGAAGCAAAGTCAGCCTCAACCTCCTTATAACGCATGTAATTAAGGGATCGATGAAAATGCAGTAAAAAATCAGCCAAATTATATCGTGAGTTTACAAACCTCCCCAATACTGCATGTAACCCCTCGCATCGAGAGGTAGTTCTGAACCCAGCAAAAAAATTGCCGCGAATATGAGTTGTGGCCCACATCTTTCTCTTTGCATACAGTTCGGTAACCCACTTGTTGTCACGCAACTTGAATGTGTCAACCATTTCATCCCACTTACGACGAAACTCACCTATCTCATAGTCACCCAACATGCATTTCCTAAATCGGCCAACAAATTCAGGAATTCCAACGTTGGACGTTGCATTACGAATTAGATGCCAAGCACACAATCTATGATAAGCATTCGGAAATACTCTTTTTATAGCATTCTTCATTGCAAGAGCACCATCAGTAATGACAGATATAGGTGACTTACCTGATACTGCTTCCAAAAACTGTTCAAGAACCCACACGTAAGTTTCTTCTGTTTCATGTGCAACAATTGCACCACCAAATATAATACTGTGATTATGGTTATTAACTCCTGAAAACACCACTAAAGGGCAGTGATATTTGTTCTTTTCATATGTTGCATCAAATGCCAACACATCACCATAAACTTTGTAATCCATTTGGCTTATACCATCGCACCAAAACAAGTTTTCAAGCCTACCTTCGTCGTCAATGGTGTGACGATAAAACATCAAAGGGTCATCTGATGCCAACCCATTAAGATAATGTAAAGCATTTTTACCATCACACCGTTGCAAAAGGCGTTGTTTTCCTATCTGATTATATATATCCTTTTTACGAAACCCTATCTTTTCGTACCTTCCTGACTGCCTTGCAAAACAACCATAGACTTGAGACGGGCCTATACCAATCTTTAACATGTCGTTCACCTGCATTATATCCGACTCTTTCATTCTTCGATGCGCAGAAAGCATTCCAGAGTACTCTTCATATAAAAGCTCATGATTGTGTCGATCAGTAAAAACAGTTATCCGCCACCGTTGTGACAGCAAATCAATATGCACCCGAAATTTCACTTCACATCCAGATCGAGTCTCGGGTTTACACTTACGCTTACGGTTTTCTATTGTTAAACCTCTATCCTCCCTAAACCCTTGTCTGTGGCAGACAAACGTTCGCTGCAGTATTTCTTTTTTATTGTTTCGGAGGATATTGCTTTTGCGGACTGCAAACCCATTTAGTCTAGCATATCGGTTGTAGAACTCATATGCGATATCCAAGCTTGTAAACTCAAATTCTCTTGCTTCATGAGGGCTTAACTCTTTCAGGTCCATGCTAAGAATATCCTCCATACTATCAATATTGATAATTCTTTCAGTCTGTTCGTCATCGTCAACACTACCTTCGTCAATATCAACACTACCTTCATCAACATCAACGCTAGTGGAATCATCATCGTCAATGTCAACACTACCTTCGTCAACATCAACACTAATGGAATCATCGATCTCACATGCCGCTTCATCTTCTAACCCAGCTGACGAGTCTCCAAGTCCCTACCACAACAAACAACATAATTCCAACAACAGTACCAATCAAATACAGTAACATTAGAATTAAATGCAAGTTCTCATTCTACCTTCTCAAATACAACTGATTCATCCATTTGCATGTGTGCTTCAACCCCAGAAGATGGAGTATGGATTCCCTAAATTCCTGCACATATAAATCCATATAAACCATTTAAGTAACAGATAATCTAAGTATGCACACTCAACAGATAATCCATATAAACCATTTAAGTAACAGATAATTTAAGTAACAGATAATCTAAGTACGCTTACGGTTTTCTATTGTTAAACCTCTATAGGTCTCCTTGTTTAATATTCTATTGGAAATAGCAAAGCAGCACCTCCATTCACATACGAAAAAGTTTACAATCCAAATTCATGCCTAAAAAGTTGACATTTTTTAGTGAAGGCCTCAATTGGGCAATTTCATAGTCTTTTTTTTCTGCAAATAGAAAAATATGCATATCAGGCATGTTGTTTGTTTCTATTCAACTATCGTTGCATAGGTTTGAATCCCAGATAGTATTTTTTTTAGCATATTTCTTAGTTTCCTTCATTTACATATTATTGGAAATAGCAAAATAACATGCTTTAGAAGATTAAGCAACACAATCAATCAACAAACTTAAGCATCATTCATACAGTTACTAGCTGATCAGGAAAGAAAGAAAACACAAACACACGTGAAAGTGTAGGATTATCTAGAATCATTAACAGAAAGTGCTAATCAAAGATAACAAAGCAAAAACAATTTAAGGCCTCATTCATTTGTTATCAAAAACACAAAGAAGAAAAGGGTCGATGACAATCAATTCAATTTCAAGTAGAGAATTGTCAAAGCAACTGTTGAATTCGGTGAAAACAAAATTAAAATCCTCATTTCGCAACAAGGAGCAGATGAAGACCGGCCCTAATTAGTAAGGATACCAAGAATCCTAGTAAAAACCATTGGCTTGACCTGAGGCATCGGGGACTCACCACAACCGCGAAGGTTCAAGACTTAGCCGCAGACGCAGAGGAAGAATTTTTTTGCCTTTCCTGGGATTGTAGTTCAATCGATGAGAAACCTTGAAGGGTTTTTTTTTTGGAAAAAAAAGAAAGGATTTCAATTTGCTGGAAGCAGAAAAGTTAAAAAACATTAGACCTAAAAATTAATTTTTTAGCCTATTTAATTTTTGACAATAACATTTTAAAACTACAAAACCCACTCCATGTTTACTTACAATAGTAGGTCATTTTAATAGTTCACCGGTGAAATATTTGGTTTGGTCTTTCACCCTAGAACTACCCGTTTTTAATTCTCTAAAAACACGTGTTTAATTAATTTAATTAATGATTGTTTTTTACTTCATTTTCTTTTTCCTCAGTCAAATTTTTATCTCTACTATTTATCTAATATATGTCTTTTTATCCATAGAACAGGAAAACTAATGTACTACGCTAGTGGATTATCAAAATTCTTGAACTCACGAACTATATTTTTTTGATAAGCAATGTTAGTGGGGGTGAGTAAATGTTAGTTTTCGGGAGTTGAACCCGGAACCTCATTCATGCACTCATTTGGTGCACCCTTTAGCTCGCCAGCTGAGCTATACTTGGGGTACTCACGAACTATGTAGTATGTAGTGTAGAGATGACGCTGAAAATTCTAGTTGGTGAATGAATCTCCTTTTTTACTTCTTAAAACCAATAAATATTTAATTTCCATATATTGCTTCTAATGCATAGTATAAATTAGTTACTCTCTTGTACCAAAAAAAAATTAGTTACTCTCTAATTAAATTTTATTTGAAATAGTTAATTATATCTAAGAGCTTCTTTTTTATCAATAACCAAGGAAGCGAAAGGTCCCCCCAAAGCAACTAAATGACTTGTTTTTTGGGCAAAAAAAAAGGAAATTAAGTCCCGTTAAAACATTGTGATGTAAAACTCTTCTTAGAAAAAAAATTATATAGACGACAATAGATAAAGGTTTGTTAGTGGCATCATTTAAAAGAAAACTCCCCTTATTCATTTTGTGTAACATCCCCAATTTAGCTAATTTCATTTATCGAAATTAGCAAGAAAGTTATAAGATAATTAATTAGCTAATTTAAAATAATTAGGCTTAATTAATTATAAGACATAGTAATTTGATTGCCAATTATACATCTGTGTGCTTTGGTGAGTTAATTTGGGATTTTAAGTGAGAATAGGAGCACAGGGGTATTTTGGTCTTTTCCACCCATAAGTGAGTTCAGCTGAACCACCTTCCACAAAACAACCAGATATGCATTAATTAATTTTGGTTTGGTCTTTCACCCTAGAACTACCCGTTTTTAATTCTCTAAAAACACGTGTTTAATTAATTTAATTAATGATTGTTTTTTACTTCATTTTCTTTTTCCTCAGTCAAATTTTTATCTCTACTATTTATCTAATATATGTCTTTTTATCCATAGAACAGGAAAACTAATGTACTACGCTAGTGGATTATCAAAATTCTTGAACTCACGAACTATATTTTTTTGATAAGCAATGTTAGTGGGGGTGAGTAAATGTTAGTTTTCGGGAGTTGAACCCGGAACCTCATTCATGCACTCATTTGGTGCACCCTTTAGCTCGCCAGCTGAGCTATACTTGGGGTACTCACGAACTATTGGGGTACTCACGAACTATGTAGTATGTAGTGTAGAGATGACGCTCAAAATTCTAGTTGGTGAATGAATCTCCTTTTTTACTTCTTAAAACCAATAAATATTTAATTTCCATATATTGCTTCTAATGCATAGTATAAATTAGTTACTCTCTTGTACCAAAAAAAAATTAGTTACTCTCTAATTAAATTTTATTTGAAATAGTTAATTATATCTAAGAGCTTCTTTTTTATCAATAACCAAGGAAGCGAAAGGTCCCCCCAAAGCAACTAAATGACTTGTTTTTTGGGCAAAAAAAAAGGAAATTAAGTCCCGTTAAAACATTGTGATGTAAAACTCTTCTTAGAAAAAAAATTATATAGACGACAATAGATAAAGGTTTGTTAGTGGCATCATTTAAAAGAAAACTCCCCTTATTCATTTTGTGTAACATCCCCAATTTAGCTAATTTCATTTATCGAAATTAGCAAGAAAGTTATAAGATAATTAATTAGCTAATTTAAAATAATTAGTCTTAATTAATTATAAGACAGAGTAATTTGATTGCCAATTATACATATGTGTGCTTTGGTGAGTTAATTTGGGATTTTAAGTGAGAATAGGAGCACAGGGGTATTTTGGTCTTTTCCACCCATAAGTGAGTTCAGCTGAACCACCTTCCACAAAACAACCAGATATGCATTAATTAATTTTGGTTTGGTCTTTCACCCTAGAACTACCCGTTTTTAATTCTCTAAAAACACGTGTTTAATTAATTTAATTAATGATTGTTTTTTACTTCATTTTCTTTTTCCTCAGTCAAATTTTTATCTCTACTATTTATCTAATATATGTCTTTTTATCCATAGAACAGGAAAACTAATGTACTACGCTAGTGGATTATCAAAATTCTTGAACTCACGAACTATATTTTTTTGATAAGCAATGTTAGTGGGGGTGAGTAAATGTTAGTTTTCGGGAGTTGAACCCGGAACCTCATTCATGCACTCATTTGGTGCACCCTTTAGCTCGCCAGCTGAGCTATACTTGGGGTACTCACGAACTATTGGGGTACTCACGAACTATGTAGTATGTAGTGTAGAGATGACGCTCAAAATTCTAGTTGGTGAATGAATCTCCTTTTTTACTTCTTAAAACCAATAAATATTTAATTTCCATATATTGCTTCTAATGCATAGTATAAATTAGTTACTCTCTTGTACCAAAAAAAAATTAGTTACTCTCTAATTAAATTTTATTTGAAATAGTTAATTATATCTAAGAGCTTCTTTTTTATCAATAACCAAGGAAGCGAAAGGTCCCCCCAAAGCAACTAAATGACTTGTTTTTTGGGCAAAAAAAAAGGAAATTAAGTCCCGTTAAAACATTGTGATGTAAAACTCTTCTTAGAAAAAAAATTATATAGACGACAATAGATAAAGGTTTGTTAGTGGCATCATTTAAAAGAAAACTCCCCTTATTCATTTTGTGTAACATCCCCAATTTAGCTAATTTCATTTATCGAAATTAGCAAGAAAGTTATAAGATAATTAATTAGCTAATTTAAAATAATTAGGCTTAATTAATTATAAGACATAGTAATTTGATTGCCAATTATACATCTGTGTGCTTTGGTGAGTTAATTTGGGATTTTAAGTGAGAATAGGAGCACAGGGGTATTTTGGTCTTTTCCACCCATAAGTGAGTTCAGCTGAACCACCTTCCACAAAACAACCAGATATGCATTAATTAATTTTGGTTTGGTCTTTCACCCTAGAACTACCCGTTTTTAATTCTCTAAAAACACGTGTTTAATTAATTTAATTAATGATTGTTTTTTACTTCATTTTCTTTTTCCTCAGTCAAATTTTTATCTCTACTATTTATCTAATATATGTCTTTTTATCCATAGAACAGGAAAACTAATGTACTACGCTAGTGGATTATCAAAATTCTTGAACTCACGAACTATATTTTTTTGATAAGCAATGTTAGTGGGGGTGAGTAAATGTTAGTTTTCGGGAGTTGAACCCGGAACCTCATTCATGCACTCATTTGGTGCACCCTTTAGCTCGCCAGCTGAGCTATACTTGGGGTACTCACGAACTATTGGGGTACTCACGAACTATGTAGTATGTAGTGTAGAGATGACGCTCAAAATTCTAGTTGGTGAATGAATCTCCTTTTTTACTTCTTAAAACCAATAAATATTTAATTTCCATATATTGCTTCTAATGCATAGTATAAATTAGTTACTCTCTTGTACCAAAAAAAAATTAGTTACTCTCTAATTAAATTTTATTTGAAATAGTTAATTATATCTAAGAGCTTCTTTTTTATCAATAACCAAGGAAGCGAAAGGTCCCCCCAAAGCAACTAAATGACTTGTTTTTTGGGCAAAAAAAAAGGAAATTAAGTCCCGTTAAAACATTGTGATGTAAAACTCTTCTTAGAAAAAAAATTATATAGACGACAATAGATAAAGGTTTGTTAGTGGCATCATTTAAAAGAAAACTCCCCTTATTCATTTTGTGTAACATCCCCAATTTAGCTAATTTCATTTATCGAAATTAGCAAGAAAGTTATAAGATAATTAATTAGCTAATTTAAAATAATTAGTCTTAATTAATTATAAGACATAGTAATTTGATTGCCAATTATACATCTGTGTGCTTTGGTGAGTTAATTTGGGATTTTAAGTGAGAATAGGAGCACAGGGGTATTTTGGTCTTTTCTACCCATAAGTGAGTTCAGCTGAACCACCTTCCACAAAACAACCAGATATGCATTAATTAATTTTGGTTTGGTCTTTCACCCTAGAACTACCCGTTTTTAATTCTCTAAAAACACGTGTTTAATTAATTTAATTAATGATTGTTTTTTACTTCATTTTCTTTTTCCTCAGTCAAATTTTTATCTCTACTATTTATCTAATATATGTCTTTTTATCCATAGAACAGGAAAACTAATGTACTACGCTAGTGGATTATCAAAATTCTTGAACTCACGAACTATATTTTTTTGATAAGCAATGTTAGTGGGGGTGAGTAAATGTTAGTTTTCGGGAGTTGAACCCGGAACTTCATTCATGCACTCATTTGGTGCACCCTTTAGCTCGCCAGCTGAGCTATACTTGGGGTACTCACGAACTATTGGGGTACTCACGAACTATGTAGTATGTAGTGTAGAGATGACGCTCAAAATTCTAGTTGGTGAATGAATCTCCTTTTTTACTTCTTAAAACCAATAAATATTTAATTTCCATATATTGCTTCTAATGCATAGTATAAATTAGTTACTCTCTTGTACCAAAAAAAAATTAGTTACTCTCTAATTAAATTTTATTTGAAATAGTTAATTATATCTAAGAGCTTCTTTTTTATCAATAACCAAGGAAGCGAAAGGTCCCCCCAAAGCAACTAAATGACTTGTTTTTTGGGCAAAAAAAAAGGAAATTAAGTCCCGTTAAAACATTGTGATGTAAAACTCTTCTTAGAAAAAAAATTATATAGACGACAATAGATAAAGGTTTGTTAGTGGCATCATTTAAAAGAAAACTCCCCTTATTCATTTTGTGTAACATCCCCAATTTAGCTAATTTCATTTATCGAAATTAGCAAGAAAGTTATAAGATAATTAATTAGCTAATTTAAAATAATTAGTCTTAATTAATTATAAGACATAGTAATTTGATTGCCAATTATACATCTGTGTGCTTTGGTGAGTTAATTTGGGATTTTAAGTGAGAATAGGAGCACAGGGGTATTTTGGTCTTTTCCACCCATAAGTGAGTTCAGCTGAACCACCTTCCACAAAACAACCAGATATGCATTAATTAATTGTTGCATAAATTATTGTTTAAATTATAAGATTAGAAATGAACAAATAGAGATTTAAGTGATGAATTAGAATGCAAGGGTAACATTGTCTTTTCACAACCATTTAAAACGCCCAGCTGAAGGTCATTTACCCCATCAGCTCAAAACCTCAAACACACTTCAAGTTGCTGGAAAATTAGAAAGATAGAGAGAGGGAGAGAGAGAGAGAGGGGGGGGGTCGCGAAGAGGAAGAAGGAGAGAAGAGGGAGGAGTTCTTGAGTTCCTCAGTGCATGTAAGTCAAAATACCACCATCCATCTCCATTTTTCATTCTCAATACAATGGTACCAGAATCATAACCTATCTCCCTCTCATTCTCATTTTTCCATTCTTAGACCTTCAAGCTCAAAGTAGTCAAACATGGAGTTTTGCCACTTCCATTAAGTCATTGAAGCCTTGCAAGTCATCTCAGATAGTGGGCCGTCTACATTCAGAACCTACAATATACATTGGAGTAGTGTGGAGAGGGTTATAGTTTCTGACTTCAAGTTTTAGTATATTCGGGGATAATTCGAGAGTTACGGTTTTCGGTTCAAGATTCAATGATTTCGGTGTTTGTATGATTTTCATCACAATACGGTGAGTTCTATACTCGCTTAGGGATGTTTTTCGACGCTATGTTGCATGTCTCTGAATTGATATCGTTCACGTTCTGTTTCAAAAATAGAACCGAGTCAAGATAAAAACCGTTTTTGAGAAATCGCGTTTTAACGATAATTTATACGATTGATTGATTGACATTGTGAATGATTGAATGTGTTTGCTAGACTGAATATGTTTGCTGTTATATGCTGTTTGTACGCATGTAAGAATTGAGTCTCGATTGGAACGAATATTGGAATCGGAACGGAATGGAAAACTACATGACAAACTGATTTTTTGGAAAACTGATGTGGACGCACGGGTCGGGCGCCCTGGCGCACGGACCGTGCTCCACCGTCTGTTACTTGTGCGCAAAAATTTCAAGATGCGCACGGGTCGCGCGTCTTCACGCACGGACCGTGCACCAAGTTCTGTAACTTTTTGAAAAATTTCACAAAACGCGCACCGGTCGTGCGCCTACACGCACGGACCGTGCGATAGCCTCTGTTACCCTATTTCAAAATGCACTTTAGTCCATTCCAAATGATTTCAAGTTCCTTCTAGGCTTCCCAATGATTGTAATGTATGAATATCATGAAGTTGAGTATGCTTGAGATAAAATTCTTAAGTTATGAAAATTGTGAAAAAACCGTACAATAGTAAGCGAGAGTGTACACAAGCCAAGTTAAGATAAAGGACTATAAGTCCATACAAGTCAAGTAAAGATAAAGGACTATAAGTCCATACAAGTCAAGTTAAGATAAAGGACTATAAGTCCATGTAAATTCTCAATCCATGTAAATACAAGTCATGTTACTTTCCCGAAAGGAAAAGAAGAATTACTTTCTCTAAAAAGAAAGGTAGAATGGCATACATATAATAATATATGTATATCAAGGGTGACGACCCCATATTATTAGCATACTAGGGCATGGAAGTCATGAGCCCGAACCCTAGGCCCCTTCCATGTAGCCCGCTTTCCAAGGTCAGCGTGATTGGGTTCACCAAAAGCAAAAGAAATAACCGAATAAGGTAGCTTGAGGTGTTATGTTAAGCTAAAGAAAAGAATAAGACATGAATCGTAGTCACTTATTAGGGCTACGGGTTAGAAGAAAATATGTCCACCTAGTCGCTTAATAGGGCTATGAGTTCAAAGAATAAAAGCATAAATAACCGCTAGAGTTAGTAAGGGGTCTCGATAGGACTCACTGAGATAATGTTTATCTCACCCTTTATCATTGTTGTTTTTACAGAGAAACAAGGGAAAGCAAAGGCGAAGAAGCACAGTTAGCCGGTGCAACTCTTGGAGTTATTGATGAAGCAGTTTTAAGTTTATGCCTTTGTCCTGTTGTTGTCTTTGCATTACCGATTGTATAACTATTACTTGCTAACAGTTGTAAATCGTTTCCGCTACTTATGTATTTGGGTATTGAACACCAGCACTACTAGAAATTCGCTATATAGTGACCGATTTAGAGACTGGATATAATCGGTCACTGTAGCGACCGATTTAGAGACCATTTTATAAGTTTTAAAATTCTTCTGGTTAGCGACCGATTTTATGGTCACTGACGTTTGTGACTGATTTTTCGGTCACTGAATTTCCACCAAAAAATACCATTCCCCCTTTTTTTAACCAAACAAATTATTTCCCACCACGTTTTTTAACAAAAATTCGGTTCCCTCTTTTCCTAAAAAAAATTACTTCCCACTACCCTCTTTTTCCTAAAAAAAAAGGAATTAGGATTAAGAACAGAGAAAAAAAGCGAAACAGAATTCCCACTAACTTAGGAATTTACGCTCATAGAAAAAAAAAATTGCTTCACCCTAACTTCTCGCTCTCCCCTCATCTCGCTTATTCGTACGCTCTGATCTTCTCAAAAGAATCCTGCGTTGTTCTCGCTCTCCCCTCATGGGACTTAAGTACTTGGTTAAGTTTAATGAGGTTCATGGAACCAATTGATAAGTATTTATCGAAAGTTTTTAGATGTGTTCAATATTCAATAACAGGAAGTTACTCTGAGGTATGCCAAGTGGTGCACTTTGGTATTTCTACAAAGTAGAAATATCAGGGTGTTACATTTTGTTTCTTATATTTTTTTTATTTTTAATTTTGA
Organism: Astragalus membranaceus; assembly: GCA_039519185.1. Lineage (NCBI taxonomy): Eukaryota > Viridiplantae > Streptophyta > Magnoliopsida > Fabales > Fabaceae > Astragalus > Astragalus membranaceus. Next base: position 173,649,795 of record CM076848.1, on the reverse strand, counting down.
TGTCTATTCAATATAAAAAATTATTTTGATACTTTTTACTTTATTATATCAATGTATAATAATTATGATTTTATTCTATTAATTGTCAAAATTAAAAAAATTATTGTTTTTCAATAAATAATGGTGGCATCGGAGTTCTAAGAGGAAATCCGACCCTGTTTGGGACCGAGTAGGCTGACGCAAAAATCGACCTCGCTAGAGATAAGGGTGGAAAGTCTGCCTCGTTGCCATATCTACTCTAGACTAAAACTCTGAAGTTAGAAACCTTTTCAAAGGTTAGAAGTTTAGGTATGAGAGCATGAAGTGTAACTGAACTAATTTGCACATTGTAAATTCAGTTTAAGGGAGGATTTTCTAACTTGTGCATTTTCTATTTAGGCATGATTTAATCTAACTGTCCAATGGATTATTATTATTTCATTACATGGCTAGCTTTCAAAATTCAGATGAAGATATCAATTGTATTACAGTTTTGATCGTTAATGATATGACATAATTTTTCTTTTATAAAAAATAGTATAAATAAGAAATTTGGATCGCCAATATCCCACTTGATTCATTATTTTACATTTTTTCGAGTATTGATTTGGTCTATTCTTTTTAGTTTTTATTACTAACTACCGTTGGTTTTAAAAAAGAATGTTATTTGCGCATTAATTTATATACACGCAAAGATATAGTCCCTCCATCTCATTTAGTTTGACGTTTTAGCTAAAAAAGAAACCCTCCATATTAATTGTTGTTTTAGTTTTACAATATCATTGAAACATAGTTTTCTTTTTTCAATATTTGATTATTGAGAGAGAGAGTGTAACAATTAGCATCTTAGGAAATATAAAATAATTATCGTGAATTCTAAATTATTAAAATATCTTATTGGTCTCTATATATCTCCTATTTTAGGAATGCGTGTATTTATACACACAATGATATAGTACTCTCTCCATCTCATTTTGTTAGACGTTTTAGCCACAAAAAAACACCTAATTTTAATTGATGTTTTACAATACCAATAAAATATTAATTAATAATTTTTCCCTATTATATCCTAAGAGTATTAATGTAGTTTTCTTTTTCTAATATTTAATTTTTAAGATAGAGAGAGTAACAACGAGCATCTTATAAAATTATAAAATAATTATGGTGAATTCTAAATTATTAAGATGCGCCCAATAGAACCGGATAAGTAATTTATTAAATAAAAAATAAAAAATATTAAATTTTGGAGAAAAAAGTAAATTTAAAAATAAAAAATTGCATTTCGGGCGGTTCAAACCGGTTCAACCCGGTTCGGTTCCCGGTTCTTTCCCGGTTCAAAGCGGTTCTTGGCGGTTCAATCCGATTCTGGGGCGGTTCTTTGGGCTACGGTTCAAATGGGGTTGAACCAACCGGTCAGGGGTCCGGTTCCCGGTTCAACCGGTTGAACCGGCCGGTCCGGTCCGGTTTTTAAAACCTTGCCCCAAACTCTTCCTCTGCGAATCTGTTCCATTACGTGCGCCCTGCACTTTCTGTAGTGTGTCAGCTTCCTGCCCGTTCTGCAATGCCTGCGATGGCAGGTGCCGATCTGACCATATGTTTCCTGAATTTAGTGCATGTGGGAACTTTCTGACGCGACAGATGCTGGTGGGGCCTTCTTTCTCATCTCAAAATCGCATTTCCATTGGTCGTATGTTTCCCAAGACAAATTTTTAACAGACTACAGCCTCCAATTTGGTTCCCTCATCAGTCTGCAATTTGGTTCCATCAAACTACAGCTCAATGCTGGGTTGGGCTCGACTCCATGGTCTTTCTCGTGAGTGTTGACGGCCAAAAAATTTGTTTAAGATTAGAGACAGTTTAGGTGTCATTCTTGCCTTGGATCTAAAGACCTCAAAGAGAACTTTTGGTCATTTTGCTAGGATTGTAATAGATATTAATTTAACTGAAAACTTACATGATCAATTGTTAGTGGAAAGAGACGGATATGCATTTCTTATCAGCGTAGAGTATGAACGTGTTCCTCGTTTTTGTAAATCTCTAATGAGCCGGTCATTCACTCCAAAATTGTAAGCATACTATGGAGTGTGATCAGTTGGCCAACAAGGTTGATGTGTTTAAGGAAAAGACTAAATGAAAGAATGAGTTGCCATGAAAGAATGAGTCCAGTACATTCCTAAGAAGGGTAAAGGTAAATCTATTCTCGTGGATCAACAAATTGAACATAATAATGTAGTTGATGTTGGTCGTTCCAAAGCGCATCCATTCAAGGCTTAACATGATATTAATTTGGTTATTTCAGTGGAAGAAGATAATGATCTCAGTCGTTTCAAGGGTGTGAACAATATTGTTTTATCCTCGAAAGAGATGGAAGAAAACCCAAATTCTTTGATTGGTGTGGCAAAAAATTGTGTTATTTCACGTAAAGCTACGCAAGAAGATTTTTTCCCCTGCTTGCTTTTTCACGTGAATCCTTGCTTGAAAATTCTCCCTATGTTCGACAAGCCCCCAATGGATACTTATAATATAGGTGATTTGGTGATACCCTCTTCAACTATAACTCATCAAACCACCGTTTGCAAGATCACTAGTGCAAAAAAGGGATTTAAAGTCAGGCGAAAAGGGGATTTAAAGTCAGGCGGGCGCTTGACTTTTATTAAGTCGACTTTGTATGTCTGGAGTTTTAAAGTCAAGCGGTAGCCTGACTTCCTAAGTCTGATTTAAAGTCAAGCATTTATTGCGCCTGACTTCGTAAGTCTGATTTAAAGTCAAGCAATTATTGCGCCTGACTTCGTAAGTATGTTTTAAAGTCAAGCATTTATTCTTGCCTGACTTCGTAAGTATGATTTAAAGTCAAGCATTTATTTTTGCCTGACTTCGTAAGTATGATTTAAAGTCAAGCATTAATTATTTCCTGACTTCGTAAGTATGATTTAAGGTCAAGCTTTTATTATTGCTTGACTTCGTATGTATGATTTAAGGTCAAGCATTATTGCGCCTGACCTTAAAAGTTTTTTTTTTAAAATTTTGGTTTAATCTATACACCCTGGTTATACAAATTTTTCGTTAAAAAGAAGCGACTCCACTGGGGATCGAACCCAGATCTTTGGTCCCGTGGACCAGCGCCTTATCCATTGGGCCATGGAGTCATATATCAGTGCTAGTTTTTGCCAATCAAAGGATCTATCTATTCTTTATAAGGCAACATGTAATGACACACTATGCATCTAAATCATAAAATTTCAGAATACAATCAATACATTATGGACCAAGGAGGCAAGTCATAGTGCATTTTCATAAATTAACACACAGAGGTACCAAAAGCAGTTAGATAAAGCTTATGTTTCTAAAAGGCTTTAGCAACATTTTGTAAAAGTCTGCGTACTAGTAAAGTAACCTTAATGAATGTAACCAATCAAGTGCTAGTCAACTTGCATTCTCAAAATAGAGTAAAACATATTTCTCAAAACAAGCATAATTTCCCAAAACAACTCTGATTTCAACATTAACCTTGAAAATTCTCAAGGCAAACTAGCAGTATACACTATACAGAGGCTGTTAGCAACAGGAAAATAACTAGAACAAAAATTGGAATTTGGCAAACAAGAAACACTAATTATTTCCTCTAACCTAAACGTTGATTGCTTGCTTTCTTTGTGGAAATTGCATCTTCTCTGGTTCTGTCTTCAATGCTGCATGCATCTGTCTTCAATAGAAAGTAGACTTGCTTTTTCTCACTCTTGAAAGATGCTCGTCCTGTTGACAAAAAAACATGGTTATATTATACACGGGTAAATTGAGGAATCGTGAAATGGAAAACAATTTGAAGAACTGAACATGAAGTAATCTTTTTCATGATCCTTATAAAGAAAAACAGTTTTGGTAAACTTTCTTAGCTTTGTTAGAAGGAAAAACTGTGACAATTATTAAATTTCAATCATCTTTGTCAACATGATGTCATTCTAGTAAAATTATAATCAAATGTCATTCTAGGCAACACAAGATATTAAATGAAACAAAGTGAAGTCGTGCTGAGTTTTACACAAACTAAATGCCTGTAGAAATGCAGCTAAGATGAGATACATTATTCCCTAAAGTTGACTATGTCATATGGTGAGTGCATATAGTGTTTTAGCTGATTTAACAACATAGACTTTGAACAAAGCGATAAGAAGAAATTCCAGATAAAAACTTCTCAGTAAAATGATGAAATGATTCAAATCAAGTTTCCTCTTTCATGCCTATACAAACTATCCCAGTTCCATGCCTCACAATAAAATGATGAAATGATTCAAATCAAGTTTCCTAGAAAATGCAATTCTTGATGCAAGTAGAACTCTAAATTTACTAAATAACAGGTCAAACTCTTTCAAATCAAGTACCTTTAAATGAATCTCAGAAACAACTTCAACAGCAACAGTAAAGCTGCAACTATCTCTTCCTTTTTCTCCTTTTTCTCCTTTTTCTTCTTTTCTTTCTTTTCCTTTTTTTCCTTCTTCTCCTTCTTTTTATCAGCAACAGAAGGCTCTTGTGTATCTTCATCCATTGCAGAATTAGATTTTTGATCAATAACTGAATCAGCTGCAGTGTTATATGTCTACAAAGAAAAGAAGAATCAGGAAAGAATAAATAAAATTAAAATTACTCTTAAAACAAAATAAAGTTCTACACAAAAAGATTTCACAATGACATAAAATTTGAATGAAATACTCCACTAGTTTCTTTCATTAACCAGAAAAATATCACAGTCATCAATGCCAAGTAACCTCCAAGCATGATCCCAGTAGCAAATATTTCTTAGTTTCCAACTATCAGGCATGGGGGATGGCTTAACCCTGTCCTTTGAAATTGTCATGATTGTCCCTAATAATATAAAATTTATTGATTCAAATTACCATTTTCATAATATAGTCATAAACAAATTTTAAGTATTTCTAAGATACTCCCCACGTGCTTACATACATAAGGAAAAATAATTGATGAAAATAAAATCAATCAAAACACACCGTACTCAAGTATATATTTTAATTCAAAATGCATATCTGTTGAGGGTCACTTGGAGTCCACTATAAAGACCATCTACATCACTCAACAAAATAAGAAGATCTGCTTTTAATTCCAAGTTGAAATGTAAATAACAAGTATTATGCATAGCAGTGAGAAGTGAGTAAGGAAAAAATAGCTGGCAAATAAAGCTTGTATATCATCCAGAATACGAAAATTACCATATTGAGTAGAAAGGTCTTACCGGCATGACCGAGAACAGGAATTTTGGTGGAACTCTTGATCTGAGAGACAAGTTTGTTGCTGCCTCTTGGAATCACCAGATCAATTACATCATCCACCTGTAAAAAGATGTTACAGAAATAATATGGTACTGATTGTAAGCTACTTAGATATTATAATTTCTAATAACTTTCAGAGTTCAAAGCACTATTCACCAATATCTAATAACACAACCATTAAACACATAACATGCACACAAACACTAATAGAAATTGGTTCAAATTACACATAAAAGAGAGATCTCATAATGGAAGAATTCTAGTAGATACATAATGTGTCATTTAGTTGAATTTCTAAACTAATATAATGTATGTTCAAATGCGACAGGAAGTTTATATGACAGTAGTGATTACTTGAAAGCATAATTCTCTACATGTGAATATATAATAATTTAGTGTAAAAACAAAAGTTCTTAGATAACAACCTTGATTCTAGTTCAGGAGTATTATTTACCTTAGGGTATTGCAAGGGTGGTAACATTAACATTGGCATTTACCATAATAGCACAAGGATCATCGGGTAGAAATCAAAAAAGTCACCTCAAGGGTCCCCAATTCAAATCTAGTAGAAATCATCAGCAACAACCTGACACTGAATACAAAATAACATAAAAGAAAGGCATTATCTAGGCTATAGGATCTTGATCTAGAACAGATATAGAAAACCAATTAAAAAGTCACCTCAAGGGTCCCCAATTCAAATCTAGAATTCAAGGCTACTGATCACCGCTCGTTCTTACTTGTATCTTGGACGAAAATGGCAGCACAAAACAGTGAACAACAATAGAGTAGATAATGATATTAGAAACAAAAGGTACAAATCAAGAGACCAAAATTAAACTAAAACGTCAATTATAATATGATAGATCTTCAAGTTACAGAAAATGCAAAACACGGTATGCAAAGCAAATTGATTGTTTCAAGGGAAAAAGAAAATGCATGCATAGTTCTTCTCTCAACTTACTCATCATAGCACTCAAAATCCTCCTCTTTAAAGGGGAACTACTCTGGCCATTCCACATTCTTCAGTATCTAGTATCTACAAAAGGGAACATGGCATAAAGAATTAGAAAAACAAATACAATTGAATTTTAACCAAATTTCAAGCAATAAACAAGTGGAATCAATTCATTTTGATTAACCTATTAACAAACAGAACTCAAACTCTCCGCCGCTGGCTCTACAAGTACAAATATCGATGGTGAGTTTCACAAACGTCATGAGAGGGCAAGGAAAACCACAACACTGAGAGACAAATACTACTAGCTCTTCGTATCACCCACAACATAATACTGCACCAAAAAGCAATGCAGCAAGCATACATTCTCAATCTCTCTTTTCACTTTCAAACCAAAAGGGACACAAAAATGTAGGTTGAAGAGAACTGATCTAGTAAATAGAAATTATTATCCTAACTTGACATCCAATCACCATTATCAGTTGTAGAAAATGCAAAAAAGTTATAGCAGACCAAAAAGATCAATAAAATGAACAATTACCTTGTTGAAGAAGAGCTAACTGGCCCGAATATACTCAACCATCTACCACATTTTCACTTTAAACTTCCAGAATCTACATGCAGCCCAACTTCAAAAGACAAAATCTACCATTAGAGATAAGGAAATCAACATGTCAATAGAACAAAAAAACAATATTTTAAGCTCATGGGTTCACTTACCTAACAGAGAAATAGAAGGTAAGTTGAAGAAAGTGAGCACAAGCTTACTTGCAAAACAACATCATAATGAGTATTCAATATGATTACTATTCATATCAAGTCCACCATTACATAAAAGTTGCAGGAACCCAAAGTATTCCTTAAGATGAATGCCATGAAAACACAAAGGAAAACTAAAACTGAATTCATGTTGTATTGTATGTATCCCATTGCCTATATTCCTCAACGAACAAACTGTTCATGTAAACATAGAACTTTGACTATTGCTTGGGAAAGAATTTTGTTCAGCAATAAAGTAATTGTTCAAGCCAAGATGAGTACCAAAAACGAAATGAAAAATAAGGCATTTGTAGATCCGATATGCATGAACATATATGCTCAATCTTAGTCCAAAACTCCAGAACAATTTCATATAAATTAGCCGGTTGATTCAAAACGCGTGTTGTAACATGTTATCCCAAAACTCCAAAGCATACCAAATAAACAGAAAACTAAAATGAATATTCCTTAAACAGCTAGGTTGCAATAACACAAGCAACCCAACAAATTCAGTCCTTCCTGTGAAAAATACCTCAACTTAGATACTTTATTCTTTAACTCAGAGATAAAAATCCAGAACAATTAAATTTTCCAAAGAAGTAAACTACAATTAGTCTTTCAAATACACCATTGCTGCATCATTTCTGAAATATCAAAAATTACAACAAAACTGTTCTTATTACAAAATTCCTATGAAGTTATAGATTTAATAAATCCCAGACACACAAAATTGTATCACTGATGATGATTACTTAATCCCAAAACAAAATTATTGATTTCTATGCAGTTTTAGATTCACATGCATTAACCACCAAAAGTATAGAAGCTATATGAGAAGGGTATGCTATGTGGAAACTCAAAAAAGTCAATAAGTTAGCTTACAATTTCTACAACAAAGCAAGAAAAACTAAGGGGGTGTTTGGGTAAACAGTTCAATCAAGCGATTCTTCAACAAGTGTTTATCGTTATACAAGTTGCTTTTACAATCAAATAGAAAATGAAGGGAAACTCCATATAAGCTCAGTCAGAATTATTTTATAATAAAATTCTAGGGAGCTTATGAAAACAATGCTTATGAAAATAAGTTGAACAGAATCGCAGACCAATCTGGAAATAGATAAGTTTGTTAATAACTAATTAACTAAAAGTTTGTTCCTAACAAACTGTTTTAGTTAAGTTTGTTATTAAATAACAAACAAAGTTAGTTAAGTTTAATAACAAACTTAACCCAAAAAACCTGTATATATATATATAGCTTAATGTACAATATACAATACAGATGCAGAATTGTAATAGAATACAATCTGAAATAAATTTTACATTCAGTTTTAGTTTTCTTCTTCCTCTGTGTGCTATTCTTCCGTGTGTGTTTTCTTCTCTTCCTTCTTGCCTTATCAAGTTGTTGCTTTCTTCAACAAGGTGCTGAAGAACCTCACAAAAGAGAAAATAGAAGTCAGTCTATTTTCAAGTTGTGAAAAAAGGAAAACAGTGATAACAGAGAGAGGGTGAGGACCGTGTATGTGTAGTCATGATGGTGTTCTCCATGTGGTGAGATTCATCATACTCACAAGCATCCATAGTCAAATACATACAAATCAAAAACATAATTCAAATCAGGGATTTGAATAAAAGAAGAAAACGAAATAAATTCAGAGGGTGACTTTATACCTTCGTTATCTTTGTCCTGATCTCCGTTTAGTTGCTGACCAGATTCTGGTTACATGAGAAACACAAACAGCAACAAAAATAACACAGAGATTAGGGTTCGTATGTGAAGAAAAGAACAGTAAAACCGAAACTGAAAAAGAAGTAAAAACAGGTATTATACCTTCGTGTAAGCAAATCGTGGTGCGTAGAGCCAAGATCCTTCAAATCGTAAGCAAATCAGAGGGCTTTTGTATTCTACTTTCTGATTCGTGTTCGTGACTGAAGATTGAAGATCAAACAGCACTGAATCAGTGGAGAGAAGAAACAAGAAAGAGATTCAAATTGGGTTTCGAAATACAGCAAAATAAGTAACTGAAATCAAGGGTTTTCTCGCAAGTTACCTTAGATCGTTGTTCTTGGTTGAAGGTTGAGACTAGATCGTGCTTCAATCTACTGGAATAGAGGAGGATCGTGGAACCCTAGCTAGGCAAGGAGAATGCCCAGAACGGCGCAACAAGAACGCAGAGCGTGATTCTTGAATTTCTGATCCAAGGCATATTAGGGTTTACAATTAGCTTTTATTCTTCGGGTACTGGGCGGGTTGGGAAGATCCGCGCATTGCTACAGTGTCACTTCTGTAGTCAGGCGAATACACGCCTGACTTCTAAAGTCTAATTTTTTCCCTGTTTGTTCACTTTAGAAGTCAGACGTGTATCCGCTTGACCTTAAAACTCGCGAGTTTTGCCTCTTAATTACAAGTTTGCCACCGTGTCTACTTATGTAGTCAGGCATCTGAGCGCCTGACTTTAAATGTCTAATTCTAATCCCATTTTTGCACTAGTGGATGTTGAATCATATCCTTCACTCAACCTCCAACCACCAGGCTAGATTCCCAAAAGGCCTCAGTTGTTACTCCCAATATCCAGTAGTAATATCTGACATGAGAATATTAAGAAAGATTTAAGGTGATGTGTTAAATGATGATGTTGACTCATCCTCCATTCAACCTCCCACACATCGACTAGATTCGCTAAGTGCCTCAGAATCTACTTCTAATCCACTAGTAGCATCTGGCATGAGAATATGAGGAAGGCTTTGGGGTGATATGTTAGATGATGTTGGTGATCCTATAACTACCGATACCCAAGGAACATTCGCAAGAGATGAAAATTTCAAATTAGTTGTGTCCGAGACCCAAAAGAAGAAATTGCGACAAAAAAAGAAATTGGTCGTTGGCTATAAGACTCGTTCAAGGGAAAATTCTGTCTCTGTCTCTTGATTTGGCTGTTGTAATTTAGTCTTTTAAATTGTCTTATTTTTTGTCTCTAGGATTGATCATTTTAGGGGGTCTTTCGCTGTAAAAAGTTTGGGGTTCCCTATTACTGATTGTCTTTTCATTTCCTTTCCTTGAGTATTAATGGTCTAGTCCCTCATTGGCCTCTCTTCTTTCTTTTTTCTATTATTTTTAATAAACTTATGGGGAAGTTCTCTTTTTTCTTCTTGATGTTTTTTATATCATAAGGTTTTAACGAGAATTCCTTCGTTATATTTGCCAAAAAAAATGTTTTTTAGTTTGAGTTTCATTTCCTTCGTTATATTGCTACGTTGTAAGTGTTAGGGTTGGAGTACTCTCTGTACTCTCTTCAATATAATTTTTACTTATAAAAATTTTTAAAAGTTAAATTAAATTGGACGAGGAGAGTAATAGAATTTTCAATAGCTTGTTTTTTTTAGAAATATGACCAAAACTCTTAAAGTTTTTATATGCTTGGATTGGATCCTATTTCTTTCACTATTTCTTGTTCTAACAAATGGTAAGCTTTTTTCTCCTACTTTTTAAATTTTTTATACACCTTACGGAGAAGCATTTATTCCTTTTTGGTGAAATTCCTTTTGCTCCTTCATATTACAGTAAACTCGTGGTGTTAAAGCTGATTGTCGTGCTCATCGTTGTGGATGTTTTGCATCAGTGGATTGCTCTTGGTCTGGACGTTGTATTTGCAAAAAGTGGAAATGAGTTGAAATAATATTTTTTATGAAATAATATTTTTTTTCCTCCTTTTATGAAATAATATTTTTTACTTTTCAACACCAATAAATATTTAATTTCCATATATTGCTTCTACTACATAGTAGTATAAAGTTACGCTCTATTTAATTTTATTTTGAAATAGTTATATCTATAAGACCTTCTTTTTTATTAATAACAAAGGCAACGAAAGGTCCACCAAAGCAACTAAATGACTTGTTTTAAGACAAAAAAATTTGTGGATAAAAGGTTAAAAGATACAGGTGTAGTCCACAAAACCTATACAAACAGACACATTTTCGTGCTCAGTAATTTTAGTGACATTTTTTGCGCTTGTCGGGGAAAAACTTTAATATTATGCCCATAGTTTTCTGTTGGTATAAGTTTTAGCGACATCTATTGATTTGCTATACCCACATCTGAGTGACCATCACTATAAGTTTTGGTATGTTTATTCTATAGGTTTTAATGACATTGTTAATGCTCATACTGCTCATACACCAACTATAATTTGCTTTAGGAACACGTCATAATTTGCTTTGTACACATAGTTTATTGTTGTCATTATAACCCTAATGGTAATTTAATATTTTTAAATATAAACCATTTAAAAAACTAGTGCAAAATAAAGGGAGCTGTTTTTTCTCTTATCAATGTTCTTGATTGTACAATTTTTTTGAAAAAATAATCAACTCAATGTAACACCCCGGTATTTTTATTTAGAAAAATTACCCAAGTGTACCATCCCTAAAACATCAGAGATATATTTTCTGCTTAGATACTGAATATCACTATAAATTTTTGCTGAATATAAATCAAACAATCTTATTTACAAACAAGACAATACAATTCTCAGACCATAAACCATCAGCAACTATTGTATTCAGTATCATACAAGAAAGCGGAAGAAAGATATAACACTAAAGACATAGAGTTGTAATGCATAGACAACAAAAGGAAATATAAACTTAAGCATAAAGCTAAGTCATCAGCAACCATCCGAGCTCAACCTACTCGTGCCTCTGTGATCCTCTCTTTCCCTGTTTCTCTGTAAACAACAACATATAAACAATGAGATACAATCTCAGTGAGTTCTACCGAGACCCTACTAACACTCTCGGTTTAATTATGAAACCTTTTTTTTAACTCAACACGGCACCGACTACGCGAACGCTAACTCCCGGAGAACCTGCTATAACTCAGTACGACACCGACTGCACGAACGCTAACTCCCGATGAACCACATTATTTTACACATAGCATTCCACCGACTGCGCGAACGCTAACTTCCGGGGAACCTGCTATAACTCAGTACGACACCGATTGCGCGAACGCTAACTCCCAGTGAACCGCAAAACAAACTTTCTAACATAACACCGTCTGCGCGAACGCTAACTCCCGGCGAACCCCCTTACCAATAGTACTTTCCCTAATGGTATACAGGCCTAGGGTAAGGGATCATGACTGTCTCGCCTAGTATGTTAACATCATGGGTCGTCACCCAAACTCGATAATATATATATATATATATATATATATATATATATATATATGTATATATATATATATATATCTACTATCATATGAACCCATAGTTCATTTACATTAGACCTTCATTTGAACATTTAGTTCGCATGATAAACAAAATCTACGTTTGCTCTCGCATACTAACTTGCCGCTTTTCGAAACAATTTATGACTTCAAAAAAACAGTTCCTTTTACCCTTTTAAAATGTATATTCAGTTGGGCCTCTGAATAAGCTTTCAAACGCATCTTAGAACACCTCAATCGGGTTCCCGAATCAAAAGTTATCGCGAAAACAAAATCAGTGTACAGTTACTGAAAAACTGCAAAGCGTCGCGACGCGAACTGCTACCGTCGTGACGCGAAAAGAGTCAGAAACATTTTCATTGCAAAATAAGCCTGGTCGCGACGCGATGGAGACGGGTCGCGACGCGACCGTCTGCAGAAAAATGCTGATTTTGCGTTTTCTCGCGAAATCTGCTTTTCCGCGCAATTCCGATTCTTGTTCCGATTGAAAACAATTCAAACAACCATAAAAACAGATCCAACCAATATCACACAATCAATCAAATCAATCAAAAACTCAACATAAACGAATTTTACGAAAATACGATATATTTCGAAATAACGGTTTTCGACTCAAAATCTTTCGAAATCAATTAACGTAAAATTCATTGTAAAACGAAATAATCATAAACGTGTGTAAAACTCACCGATTGTGATGAAAATCACAAATAGCCGAGACTTTCCGCGAAATTGCTTTTCCGTCATAACCACACGAACGCTCCCCGAATCAACTCCACGTTCCGGCGACATCCGTATCCGCTCCCAAAGCTTTCCACTCGATCACAAGAAACTCAACATCCCTCATTTTCTTCACAATATTCGAAAATGGTGGATTCGTGTAGAGTGAGTTGTTTGTGGTGAAATTGGTACCAAATTGAAGAAGAAGAAACGCTGATCATTTTTCGTGTTGGAAGGAAGAAGTTTCGATGAACCTATCTCTCTGTTGCTCCTCTTCTTCCTTCCATTTCCATTCTCCATTTTCTTTCTTCTTCTCCTTTCTTTCTCTCTGTCTCTCGCTTCCTTTCTTTCTTTCTTTTTAATTCTTTTCTTTTCTTATATATTAAGTGGTAATGTGGTCAAATGACCACATTTCCCTTAATCTCTAATTTCATTTCTAAATCGTCCTTGACCCGTATTATCCGGTTAGTGATCCGATGACAACCAATAAATAATTTTAGCACTTAATAAATTTACCAGTCAAATACTAAAATAATTCAATTGGATTAACACCCAAATAATTCAACTAATTATTTTGAGCATAACAATACATGTCATTGAAAAATATAAATTCCTCAATATTTTATATTTTCTTTGCACAAATTCTAGAAAAAAAAACTTCTTTGCATGTTATGTGCATCTTCTTGGATAACAAAAATGTATTGTCTCTCGTCATTATTCGTAGAATATTCTCTTTGAAAAGTTGAATGACATCTCTCTAAAAAAATCATTCAATATTAGTATGAAAATAGAAGAAAATTTTCGCAGGTCACGTCAAGGCAAATAGAAACGGCTTGTGAAAGAAAGGAGAGAAAATGTAATATATTGCATCAATGATAAGAGTTTAATTTATATGTATAGAGGCAATTAGATCAACTTTCAATTATAATTCACCATTTAGTCACGTCAGATTATTTTTAATTAAAATAAAAAAAATCGTAAAATAAGTCAAAGTAACCGCCACTAGTGGAAAAATAGGAAAATAATTAGACATTTAAAGTCAAGCGCTCAGATGCCTGACTTTATACTCAGAGGCGGTGGCAAACTTGTAATTAAGATGAAAATTTTTATTTGGCACTCGTTTTTTTATAGGGTTATTTGGCACTCGTGTTTTAAGTCAAGCGTAAAGATGCATGACTTTAAAAATAAAAACTTTTAACATTTTAAGACAGGTCGGTATATAGCGTGACTTCAAAAGTAATTAACAATTAAAAATAAAAAACACTATCTGATTTCATAATTCTCTCGTGCATTCTCTCGCGCTCAAGTTCACGTACTCACAGCTTCCACGGTGCTCAACCACAGCGCACTTCCACTCTCTCAAACACTAGGGTTTCCTCCGATTCTTCGATTTTCATGGCAGAAAACCCTTCCTCTTCCTTCATCAGCTACAATCGCTCACAGAAAGAGCTCTTCCTCTTCCTCTCTGTTCTCATCTACGATTTCCAGTTCATGGCAGAAAGAGCTCTTTGATTTTCAGTCTCAAACCTTAATCACTTCAACTCCTCTTGCAAATTGTTAGGGCTGAACAAGGAAAATCGCTGATCCCTTTGCTTCGGCCGTTAAAGAGCAGCAAGGAAAACCCTTTGCTTAAGCCGTTAAAGATCTTGCTTCAGGTAATCCTCTTCGTCTTCCCCCTATTCGTCTCCTCCCCTCTTCGTCTTCCCCCTCTTCGTCTCTTCCTCTCTTTGATTTTTCTTTCTATAACTGGTTATTGTAAATACAACAGCTTTTCCACTCATCATGCCTCTCAAGATAGGGTTATTGTAACTGGCTAGGGTTATTGTAAATACACCACATATATTTCATGATTATTGAGTAGTTGACACAATATCAAACAAATTTTAACTTATATTTTGGTTTCAATGGAAGATGCTATGTTTGTTTTATTTTAGGGTTTCTGACTAATGTAATAGACTCATATAAGAATAGTACAGTTTTTGAGCTTAGGAATATAAATGATGACTACAGTTATTGAGCTTATAAACATAAATATCTTATGTTTTCATTTGTTTGATATTATGAGGTGTTTTGTAATCATGAAATATGTTTTCATTTGTACTCACTTGCAACTGTGTTTGATTCATTACTCAGTTTAGCCACAGCTGGATATAGTACTGCTCTGGGTGTAATTCGTGCACTTAACAGTGATGGAGTTTTAGAAAGGGCTTATTGCACAGAAACACGGCCATTTAATCAAGTGAGTTCATTTTTTCCAAGTTTATTATATATTATACTTGGTGCTCTTTTCAGAGAAGATGCATTCTTGAGTTACCTTTCAATTAGATGTCTAGTTTTGAGTTCATTTTAACATGTTGTTTTAACTTTGTGGTTCTGCAACATTTAACTGATATGAATTCTATTTGGACAGTTTCCTTACTTTATGAAACTTTATTGAATTCTATGTTTTGGTAGATGTGGTTGCATATCACACAAGTCATTCTGGTGTGGGACTAATTTTGCTAAACCTCCCATTATTGAAATTTGAATGTGGTGTGGGACTCATTTTGCTAAACATTCCATTATTGAGAACTCAATGTGCTATTAAGTTATAAGTGCATTACCTATTGCTTGTAGCTATTTGGCTTGGGAACGCTTCTTAAATGACAAGGTGCTACGGAAAACTTGATTTGGATATGGGTATTTTGTTTATGCTTGAAGCTTAATCAGCTTGTATTCTATTTTTTCTATTCTCTTCATATTGTCATTATTTTATTATGTTTGGAATTTTATCACAAAATATTATTAATTATGTGTATTGAGTTTGTTTTCATCAATGTGTATTGAGCTTAATAACTTCTAGTTTTTCATCAATGTGTATTGAGCTTGTTTTCATCCATGTGTCATTCAGCATGTTGTATTCAATGTTCAAAGAACTAAGAGCAAGTTTGTGATTTCTAAGGAAATAAATTCTACAGAGACACTGTACAATTAAGTCTATTTGATTAACAAGAAATTACTAAATTCTCTTTTGTGCTTGTATTTTGTGGTGACGTTTTAGTCTTTTCATTTAGATTCGTAAGGCCTGTGATATTTTTGATATGGAGGACTGGGTGATTAGAGTTCCTGGTTTTATCATCTTATAACACTTTACTTACTAGGAGTAAACTCTTGGTTTTAAATACACCATTCTTCACCAAAGTATGCAAGTTTACCTAGACCCTTGGGACAAAGTTTTGTGTTTATTAGCTTTTATGGAGAAACCGGGTGAGCCTGAAGCTGGCCCAACCTTACAAGACAATAGTCTGGTTTTGGTGATGAATGACATCAATCCCAATCGTCTCAAGGGTTTTGGCAACACTGTTATTACACCTGAAGAGATGGCTGGGGGCCATGATCTTGGTGAAGCTCATACCTGCTCCACCAAGTCTCCCACGACTAGGCTTGACTCTGGTGCTTCCTACTCAGTGGAGACATCTGCTATAAAGAAAAATTGGGCGGATATCTCAGATGATGAGGTTGTCTCGAACTCTCATGCATCTATGTTATATCCAAACTCCAAAGTCTTGATTGTTGACTCAGAGGACATGAATCCAGCAGTTAAAGCTGATATGCAACTTTTAAGTAGGTTGTGGGATAAGTCGCCAGACGATGTGGGTGATTCGGTGGTTCCTGACTCACCTGAGAGGTACTCGGAACCGGTTGTGTCCAAGAAACAAAAGAAGAAACAGAAAAAGAGTGTGTCAGTTGGATACAATCTTCGGTCCAAAGCTAGCTCAATATATCCGTCACTTTCTGAGTTTGTTTTTTCAGCCGTTTTCGGCCTGCTTTGTTGATCTGTTTTCTTTTGGATGGTTGATCTAGGGCGCCTTGCCCAAGTTTACATTTTGCTGCTTTGTTTGTTTTTTCCCTGGCCTTGGGTTTTGGTTTGGTCCCCCCTCGGTCTTTTTCTGTTCTCCTTTTTTCTTTTTAATATATATTAGTCTTTGCTTAAAAAAAAAGCTTTTATGGTTATACATATTCAAAAGAAGGAAGTGTTTCTTGATTTCCTTGAAATCTGTTGCTTTCAACTTAACTTTTATCTGAGTTACAAAATGAAAATTATGATACCTAGATTTGGCCTTTACAAAGGACAGGTTATGGAACTATTTCTCTACTGCATATGTTTTCACTGAAGTTGTTTTCTAACTTCTTTAAGTTTGATTGTTCAAGTTTGCTTTGTAAATACAGTCAGATTTTTCCACTTATTTTATAAAGTTAGTGATTGAACAGGTTATGAGACAAGCTAAAATGGGCATGAAGGAGTATCAGCTTGAAAGCATTTTTCTTCACCACACCTACATGTATGGTGGATGTCGGCATTGCTCCTATACATGTATTCGTGCTACTGGTGAAAGTAGGTACACATTGAAAATGTACTAATTTTGTTGATTTCTCCTTGGGTTAGCTTCTCACTTCTCCATACCTTTTCAGTAGCTTACCATACTTCTTGATTGTTGTTTTTTTCTTTTCCTCTAAAGACAGATAATCATGGCAGGTTTAGACAGTCCTACTTATAGATGTTACTAGGTAGTTATACCATGATGGTTTCTGATCTATATACATGTTCTAAAATTACACACATCTATTATTAGATACTAGTTACATTGCTAGAGATAAAATAACTACTATACATACATGTATGTCTCTGAAGAATATTAGCAACAGAAGTTTGAATACATGTATGTGAAATTGTTTTTGATATTGTTGCACCATTGTATTTTACAGGCATTGATACTGTTGAAAGGGTGAGAGTACCTAATACGTTCTGTGGGATTCTTGGATTTCGACCTTCATATGGTGCTATTTCTCATGTAGGAATCATACCTATTTCAACAAGTCTGGACACTGTTGGTCTGAATGATTCAATTATTTTCCGACGTGTTTCTTTTATTTTGAATGAATAGTATATTTATGTTGTATAAAGATCAAATGCAAGTCTATAACTGATTACTTTAGTTTTGGCATTTTTTAGTAAGTTTTTGGGTAAGGTTTTTCATTAGGAGCTATTTGAACACAAAAAATGTTAAAATAAGCTTCTATCATACAAGTATGGCTCCAAACAAAACAAAATGAATAAGCGAATAGGTTAAAAAAGCAAAAAAAAAAAAAAGAATATGGAAGTTAGCGGTGGTTCTTAACCGCCACAATGTTTATAAAGAGAAAACTAGTTGTCTCTAACAACTTTGCTGTTTCTTATCTTTCATTTGTTTTATCAGGATGTTGGTATGTGGCTGGAGACGATAAATCTGGGAAGTTATCTGCAACATTTGCTAAACTCACTAAACTGAAGCATGTGTAGGAAGAGCAGCAGCGTCGAAAAGGCAACTCTGAGAGGGTAAATATTATTTTATATTGAGCAAAAATCTATTCCCTATGTTGGATTTATAGAAAAAAGCTGCAGCGTCGAGTTGCAAATCACTCAGTAATAGTATATCTGATAAATGGATTTCTGTTGGTCACAATTCGCCTTTCTGTTTAGGTTGGGAACAATATTAGATTGATATACCTGGGCGTTTGCTGTTTTCAATTTTTGAAGCTCTTCCTGAGTCTGAAGCTGTTTAAAAAATCTTGTAGCTGCAGAAAACATAAGAGTTGATGATAGTTTCATAGCTAAAAGTGGTGCAGCACCACTACTTGTTGCTGCTGCAACACCAGCTAAAGTTACTGCAGTGAGAGTAATCATGTTAATGTTGTTGAGAAGTAAGTTTTTCCAATTTTGATGTTGTTCATTGGTGACGATGGTCGAGAGAAGAATCCTCAATATACACTGTTTATGTTGGCAATCTTGCTCCATAGGCAAGGATTTCTTATTGGTTTCTGTCGGTTTTTTACCCTAATTATTAGTCCTTCATATCTATTTGGGATACTGATTTTGTCTATGAAATGTGTATAGTATTAAGTACACTTAACAGTTGTGTGCATAGATGAAATGTGCTTTAGTGCTATATTAGGCAATTAGATTTGGAAGCTATATAAAATATGTATAGCAGTCCTGTAATTTCAGTTTGTTCTAAAATTACTTTGTAGAGTTCTCATGGTCTGTAAAATTGCAGGTTACTTCTGTTAATCTCCATCATCTCTTTTCTTTTGCTTATACTTGTACACCCATTGTTACACTTGCTTGCTTTTTCGTGCATGTTCCTTTCCTATCTCCTCACATTTTCTTTTCAAAAATAACTCTTCTTCTTGTTGTTGGAAAATGGTTTCTACCACAACAGCAAAGTTTGCTATTGCTATCTTAGCAAGTTCATTAGGAAGTTTCTCTAAATGATCATACCAAGCATGAAGAAGAAGACATTGAGAATCCAAAGATTTCAATAATTTCACAATACTTAATTGTTGTTTATGGTGGTATTGCATGATTCCCCACATTGTGGCCATCCTGCATTGCATAAAAAACCAAAACTCCTTAATGTCACACTATTGCCACATAATATTTCATCTACTTCTCATTGATAATCACTTTCCTCTTATGTTATGTTATATAGGTGCCATAGTTGGATTGTTGGAGCATAATGGGAAGGCTTGGTCAATTTAGTTGGGTAAGTTGAAATCAAGATTCTTAAAATTTTTTCTCTTCAGTTTCTGGTTTTTAGCTATATTAATGCCACGCATGATAATCTGATGGATCATGCATCTATAAGATAGTATTTACTTTATTTCTTTCTAAACAATTGGCAGTTATTTATGTAATTATGCAATGAGATGACCATACCCTTATTTTCAGGGTTCAAGCCATACCAGCCCCACCTCAGTGTTGCCCTTGCTTGATGTATATTTTTCCAGTAGTTTTTTTTTTATTTTTATTTTTCTTTTATTCTTTTGTAAACATTAGTTAATCTTGTTAATTGTTAAAGCTTAGGATTTAGTTATTACTATCTTTGATATTTGTAATTTTGCCTGTGTATCGTATCATTTACCTTTGTTTGATATTAGCCAATTGAATGTTGAACTACTAAATTAAGTTCTAATTTGCTAATGATACTTTTGAAGCAAAATTTAGTACTTTTTATATAGAATGTGTGTTGCTAGGTTTATGAATTTGATGCCACTGGTGGAGTCGAATTAATATATGCAGGGTGAATCCCCTAAAAGCTAAATAAAAAATTAAAAAAATAAAGACTTTTAAAGTTGGGTGGATACGAACCTGACTTTAAAACACAAACTTTCAAAGTCAGGCAGCAAAACGTTCGACTTAAAAGCATCTTTAAAGTCAGACTAGCGCCTGACTTTAATAGTTATTGTCTGAACCGAACATTAGTAATTAAAGTCAGGCGGTTAAAAGCTGGACTTAAAAACAAACATATGAAGTCGAGCCGTCGCCTGACTTTAAAGCTCGTGACATACGAAAGTCGCCTTAATAGAAGTCAAGCCGGCGCCTTAATGAAAATGGACGCCACGTCAGCAGTTAACAGCCAGCGTGGCGTCCGTTAGTCAAAACTAACGTGAGGGACCAAAATGACAGAAAAACGAAACATGAGGGACCAAAACGGACCAAAAAAAAGATAAAGGACCAAAGTGAAATCTGGAGCAAACATAAAGGACCAAAAGTGCTATTTAGCCTTAA
Source organism: Astragalus membranaceus (assembly GCA_039519185.1). Classification (NCBI taxonomy): domain Eukaryota; kingdom Viridiplantae; phylum Streptophyta; class Magnoliopsida; order Fabales; family Fabaceae; genus Astragalus; species Astragalus membranaceus. Next base: position 173,629,285 of record CM076848.1, on the reverse strand, counting down.
AAGTATTAAAAGGGTAATGATATTTTTGATTTTTTTCTATGCGGTGTACTGGTATAGTTACCGGATAGGAAATTTGGATTACCGGTATCCCACTTTTTTTACTAATTGGACCGGATGGTAATTGGTATGGGCTTTTATTAACGGTCCAATATGGTACTCCCTCCATCTCAATTTAAGTGTCCTCTTTTCTATTTTTATTTGTCTCAAATTATTTTTCACTTTAAAATCTCAATGCAACATTTATTATTTTTTTCCAATCTTACTTTGATTTGTATTTTCAACTTTTTTATTTCTCTCTCCTCATAATAATAAATGGGTACTTTAATCCTTCCATACTTTTTAAACATAAATAGCATCTCCAATCATTTTCTTAAAAACCGCGCATAATCTTAAATGACACTTAATTTGAGACGGAGGGAGTATTTGGTATGGTTCAAGTTTACCAATTTTTTTGCACACCCCTATAAGACCATTATATTAAAATTAACGATTCAGATTACGTCATTAATTACAGGATCTCTCGTGATGTCTTGTTAAAAAGGAAACAAATATTAATGACGTTATCTGAGCCATTGATTTTAATCTAGCGGTTGTAATTAAATGTTCACATTTCATATAATAATCAAGTTTTCTCACCCAGGTCGTCATCTATATTAGCTAAAAAAATCACCCCATTTTATAATTGTTGTTTTACAATACCAAGGAAACTTAATACTTTATTTCCCTGGTATACCCTTAGTATTCATGCATTTTTTTTCAATTTTTATAATTAAAAGAGAGATGGAGTAATAATTAGCATCTTAGGAAATTATACAATTAGTATACCCACGTTTTTGATTTCATTCCAACCTGTATTGAGACTATTTTACTTAATGAAATGATATAAGTTTTTTCTTGTCAAAAAAAAAGGAGAGTAATAGAATTTTTCATAGCTTTTTTCATAGCTTTTTTTATAGCTTTTTTTTTAAAAAAAGAGAGTAAAAGAATTTTTCATAGCTTTTTTTAGAAATAAAGAAGAATTGTAATTTTTTATCTAAGAATGTGATAAATAAAAATTCTTTTGAATTAAGGTTAAACACAACACATTTTTTATAGGCAATATTAGTGAGGGGTGGGGGAAATGTTAGTTTCCGAGGTTTGAACCCGGGACATTCTGTAACATCCCCAAAGTTGCTAAGTTTAATTTTTGAGATTAGTTAATAATTTTAATAAATTATTGCTAATCAAGTTGTTTATTGTTGCTTGAGTTAATAAGTGATTGTCCAAGTTGCTTGAATACATGTTTAAATGAAATATCTAAGTGCATTATGTGCTAGTTGTTCATGAATTAATTTGGGGTTGTGCATAAGGAAAGAGAGAGGTGTGCATAGCATAAGGGTTAAAGGTGACATTTCCACACCAACCATTCAGCTGAGCCAAAAAGACCACCCACCTCATTTTCCAAACTCACTCACTTTGAAAAAAAAAGAAAAAAAAGCAAAAACTAAAGAAAGGAAAGAAGAGTGGAGAGAAGAGAGGGTGCGAAGGTGAGAGGGAGAAGAGAGGAAAATTTGCACAAAACAACACATTCTTCATGAGATCCATTTTTCCTTGCTTCACCTTTCACTTCAAACAAGAGAGAAATCTTAAGAGTTCGGTTTGTTTTATATCTTCCCTTCTTCACCATCCTATTCGAGTTGCATGTGGAGTTGGAGGTGAGATTGTGAGCTTGTCAATGCATGTGGATTATGAGAGCTGCAATAGGTTGTCTAAGACCTACATTGTGAGTTAGAACATTCAACCAAGGGATTCTTAGCTGGGGATTTGAGTTTGAGAGAGATTGAACAGCTTGTTGTTTTCTTGGGAGTTGGCTCAAGCTCAAAGTTTCGATTCTTGCTTGTTTGTTGATTTGTAGCGGAGTTTGAGGTGAGTTCTTAGCGAATTTGTGTTTGGTTTGATGTTTTGAGTATTGCATGTTGTCTATTTGGTGGATTCATTCATGCATGTATGTTTAATTTGGTAAAAACCCGAAATGGTGTTCATTGGGAAGTTATAGTTCTGTTTTTGTGTTGAACAAGAGTTGTGTGATTGAATATCATAATGTGGTTCTGTGTGGTTGTTTGATTGCAGTGAATTCGATTGTTCGAGAGTATAAAAACATTGTTTTTTAACTGTTAATGTGTTAAGGGTGGAGTAGGGCGAGTATTGGAACCATCAGAATAGAAAAAATTACACGAAAATGAAGTTTCTGCGAATCTGATGGAAGATCCAGGTCCGTGCGCCTCTAGGCCGGGACCGTGCGTCCTCTGCTTAGTGAAAATTTGCAAATTCTTTTATCAAGCCCTGGACCATGCGGCTTCGAGCTCAGACCGGGCCGGACCTTCTATCACTTATTTTAAAATGCCTCAAATGCTATTTCTTTTAATTCCAATCCTTTCCTAATCCCTTTCTTAAACCTTCCCAATGATAATTGAACAAAGATATGTTACATTTCAAGTACAATTAAGATGCAACATGAGTTACGTTATGTTAGGGTTTAGTAATGAATCGTGTTATGTGATATCGAGTGAGAAAATGACCGAAGTGTCAAACTTAAAGCATAAAACACCATGAGGATGACGATCCTATTAAGTATAGCATACTTGGCGGAGGGAAATCATATATGAGCCCAAAAACCAAGGCCCAATATCCATGTTGACCCGTCAATAGCTATCGTCGGGTGGGGTTCTCCGGTGAGATTGAAAATGGTCTCTCGGGTTGTGCTACCAAGACAAGTGAAAACACATGTAAAAGAAAATTTCGAGAGGCTAAGGTTATGGGTCACGGAAGAGTTCATTGAGATTGTATCTCATTGTTCATATGTTGTGTTTTTCAGATATACAGGGACCGAGCAATCAAGGCCAAGAGAAGTAGCTGCTGGTGTATTTTATTGTGCTCATGTAGGGTCCTTAGTCTTTGAGTTATGTTATGTTCTGTTACGGGAACTGTAACACCCCAGTATTTCTTATACAAAGAAACACCTAAATATACAATTTGGTATAAATCAGAGTTTAAAAATTCCTGTTCAGATATACATCTTTACAAGAAACAGTGGAAACTATAAAAATAATATTTTACAACTTCGAGTCATAAGACCGAACACAGAGACTACATCAGAAGAATCCAAATCATAGATGGAAGATTACATCTCCAACTTCTCCTCGAGTCCGACGACTAACTGTGCCGCCTGCCGTCCTTATAACCTGTTCTCTGTAAAAACAACAAATATGGATTGGGTGAGATAACATTATCTCAGTGAGCTCTACCGTGCCCCCTCACAACACTCGGTTCAATCAAATAGGCTTTCAAAGCTCTTTTTCAAAATCATGAGTTGAACAAGTTAAAAATAAGGTTTTCAGTAAGGCAATATCCTTAAAATTGGTTGGGAAGAAGATTAAAAGTGGTTTGGGATCGAAAGGAGCGACGAAATGAGAAATCGGGGATCGATAACAGAAGCTCACGCACGGTCCGTGCCCAGGGGCGCACGACCCGTGCGTGATGCACCAAATTAAAATACCCATCTGCGAAGTGGGCGCACGGTTCGTGCCCAGGGGCGCACGACCCGTGCGTCCGGTTCTGTTTCCCGATTCCAATCCGGTTCTCATTCCGCTTTTCCGTTTCTCGCCCAAATCGAATTCCGATCGTAATCCAACCTAAAAACATATTCAATATACCACATTCCAGACTATATTCCAGCGAAAGCGTTTAAATCGCAATTTCATAAAATGCCTAACATTTCGATAAAAACCGTAAAAACGCGATATTGTTCAGAAACGGTTTTCGACCCGAAATATTTTTCAATATCAGTTTTTCTCCGAGAATCAAAATGTATTATAATTTCAGAAAACATAATTTTCCCTAATCCGTGAGTAGAACTCACCCGGTTAGACGATCTCGCGAGAATTCATGTTGGAGCACGAACGATGGGACCGTAACCACTCGAACAATCCCCGTAGTCACGAGCACGCTCCGAATGCCTCCGTATCTGAATTCAGAAACCAATACCCCTCTCGCTACTGACTTGACTACCGGTACATAGAATTGACGTCTCGCACGACTTGACATCTCGAATCCCAAATCCAACGAATCAACATTTCCAGCTTCGCTTCCATTTCCCAGCATCAGGATTCAGTTTTGTAACAGGCATAACTTGGTCAATCTGTGACCAAAACTATCCAAACCGGTGCTCATTGTGAAGGTAATTTCGTCTACTTTCAGATGGTCAAGGATTCCCATGCATGCATCCAGTGGTTTGGGAGATATCACCAAGACAAGATGACTGGTCCAGGATAGTGCTTGATTCTGAAACCGTAACTTGGGGACATGATATCTCCTTTATTTCCCAATGAAACCTGATAGTTCTTGTGCCCAAAATGAATACCTTTGTGTCTAGTTTCCAGAGAAACAAGAATAACGTTCATAGGGATAGTGTACAGTGAGATACGATGAAAACAATGAAGGTAGGTCATACGGGTTTTCTGTGATTAGCTCCAATTTAACATGCAAGTCAAGAACATCAAGCTTTGGTCAATGTTTGAACTTCAAGCTCCATCCATGGCAGAAAGAGTTAGGATCAGAATGGGATGTTGAAACTTGGATCAATGGAAAGAGCACGAAAAATGGAGTGGAAGGGAGAAGAGATTACTCACATGCATTGAAGAATTTGGTTGATCCTCCCTCCCCCTTCCTTCTTCTCTCCTCACTCTCCTCCTCTCACCTCCTTCTTTTTTCTTTCTGTTTCAGTATCTTGGTGGAGTGAATGAGGGTGTGACTGAGTGGGGGTGAGTTGATGAGAGTTTTAAATGAAGGTGAAATTACTATTTTGCCCTTATGCTCATCTCTCACTTCAACTCTCCTTTTCTCACTTTCTCTCTTCCAATTTTATTTCCAAATGGCTGAATGAGAGGGAAAGGAGTAGGGTCAGGTGGTGATATGAGTTGAGGGTTGCTTAAATGAGGCAAAATGACCAAAATGCCCTTGGTTCATTAATATCCATTTAGGTCCATTTTAATCCACCGATACTCATCAATCCCTATGAATTAGCAATTTAAATAACATCTCCATAACCTAGCACGATTAGAACCCAATCCGTTACTTCATCAATGATGCTTCTTCATTTTGAGACGGAAATGATGATTTTACCCTTGTGCTCTAATTCCCACACGATTCATACAATTCGGATAAATTGCGTGCATTTCATATAATTGTGCAATTCAATATTAATTTCGCGAGATTATCATATCCATGACTCAATTTATCATTTGATCGAATAATAAATTGCCATTTGATTTCGTAAACCGAAATTTACGAAACAGGGATGTTACAGGAACCCTTATGTAATTCGGGTTGTATTTGATAATTGTATCAAACAACTAAGTATTAGGACAACCGTTTTATGGATTTGAGTCATGTTTACGTTATAATATCGAGGTTCCGTCAAGTTGTACTTGATGGTCATGAGCTACGAGTTTGAATTAACTTTCATTTTAATTTTCAAGGAAAACCTCAAATCCATACCGGTTAATAATCTCTAAATTTTTATCACTTGTCTACTACCATATATTTCGAAGGCTAGTGGAAATATGAGATGTTACATTTTGGTATCAGAGCAGCTCGACCTTATCGGGCTTAGTGATTTTACAGTTAATATATTAGATAGATCGAGTCAGCCAGGGACTGTGACAAGAAATTGTTAGAACCTCTCAGGACGTTGTGTGAAGCACTGAGCTTGATCAACTCAATAGTTAATGCAATTTACTGAGAATAACAACAATTGGTTGCCTTAGCCCCGAAAACTTCCGAAACACCGAACCATAGGATTCCCGGCCTCATTCTTTTATCAGAACGCACAGTGGAAACTTCCGGCGGATTTTAGGAATTTCCGGCGGATTTTATCCGCCGGAAAGATTCTGGTGGATTTTATTCGCCGCAAAAGTCAAAAAAAAAAATTTTTTTAAAAAAATCCGCCGCAAATGCCAAAAAATCCGCCGCAAATGTCAAAATTTTTTTTTTTTTTTTTACAAAAAATCCGCCGCAAAAGCCAAATTTTTTTTTTTTAAAAAAATCCGACGCAAATGCCAAAACATCCGCCGCAAAAGCCAAAAATAATTTCAAAAAATCCGCCGGAAAATTCGGAGGGAAAAATCCGCCTATAAATAAAAATTTCTCCTACACTCCTCTCATTCTCTCATTTCACTCTTTATTTCATTCTCATTCTCTTCTATATTTCTCTACATATCTCTCTTCTATATTTCTTATACTCTCATCTCCATAAATTTCTCTACATATCTCTCTTCTATATTTCTCCTTTCTTCTTCATTCTTTTTCATTCACTCCTTAATTCTTATTTCTTCTTACTTCTTTATTCACATTCTCTCCTATATCATTCTCTTCTAATATTCTCTTTCATTCCTAAAAATTTTTTTTTTTTAAAATCCGCCGCAAATGTCTTTAAAATCCGCCGGAAAATTCCAAAAAATTTTTATTTTTTTTTAAAAATCCGCCACAAAATGCTTTTTCGGCGGATTTTCCGCCGAAAAGCGTTTGCTGCGAGCTGGCTACCGGCGGGCAAAAATCCGCCGCAAAGTCCAATTTTGCGGCGGAAATATGGCTTTTCCGGCAGATTTTGTCTGCCGGAAAATCCTGTTTTTCTTGTAGTGAGTGTCCTCAATAAGACAAAAGACCAAAAACAAGTCTTTTTTCCTCTCTCTCTCCCCCCCCCCCCCCACAATTTCGAAATCCCCTCTCTCTCTCCCTCTCACAAAATTCTTCCACACTCTTCTATTGTACTATTATTCCTTATATTGAAGGAATATGCCTTGTACCATCCTTAAACCTTCTCCTTTGGTGCATATCACCAATTCTCACTCACTCTCATGAAGATTCATGCCCTCTTTGGTAAATAACCTCACCCTCTCACACTCACTCTTCATTAGGAAATGCAAATTTACTAGAAATAGAACATTCTATCTCAATTATACCCTTAACCCCATCACATATGAGCCTCCATTCTCAAAATAGGACAAGTTCATTTTTGCACTCCTTTTTCCTCTCCATATGCGACACCTTTCTCTTTCTCCCTCACTCCCATTTTGTGTTTTTTCTCCACCCTCAATCCATGTGATAAGTGATCTCAACCGTCCATTCAAAATCAAAGTTCAATCCTAGAGCACCTCTCAAGAACAATGACCAAAATGACCCCTTTGCTTGGTGCCCAAGTTCAATTATTTATTTCCATTTTATTTTCAGCTGAATATTAATTCCCTTTTATTGCTTGATTACCATTTTAACCCTAGACCTAATCCCATTCTATAAATACCTCTCATATTCACTCATTCCTAACCTTTGGCCTCTCATTTTCACCCTAGCACAACTCTCTCCTCTCCTCCCTTCCCTCTCATATGCGAAGCTACCCCACTCCCCTCTCCTCCATTTTATTTTATTTTTCTTCATCCAAACACCACCAATCCATCTCCCCTTCATCCCTCCCTCACATACTACTTCCATTCTCCACTAAAACTCAAGAACTTTCATCAAGAGGGGTTTGATCTTCATTTTGGGCGTGGGTTTCTTTGTTGGTTTCCTTGGTTGATTTGTGTTCTTGCTCTCCATTTCTTGCATAATCTAGCTAGTATCTAAGGTATACTCTAAAACCCTTGCATCATCTTCAATCTTTTTACATTAAAACCCATTTTTCTCTTCATTTTTCATTTCGCATATCATTGTCATTTTGTTTAAAATGTAGTTTGTTGTTGTTTGTGAGAGGAGCCTTAAACACTATTGACAAGCACTTAGGGAGGCTTGGGTGTTTAAGGTGCCTCTCACCCTTGAATAATTGGTTTCATGTTGTGTGATGTTAATTTCTTGTATTTCGCATACTATGATTAATGTGTTCTTAAGCTAATTTTGTTGTTCCTCTTTGCTTGATGATGTACAATCTTGGCATTGGTATTTGATTTTAGTGTCAAATGTTATTTTCAACATATTTCACTTGTAAATATTTGTTGATGATCGAGCAAGATGATTCCTACTTGTGCTTTGTGCACTTTATGTTAAGTAGTTGAGGATTGCTAGATGTGATTCAACCTTGTTTATGTTTTCTTTTATTTTAGTTTGCTTATTGTAAATTGTTGATGATAGGCAAGTTGATTCTCACTAGTGCCTAGTGCACTTTTCTCAAAGTGAGAGGATTGCTCTATGTGATTCAACTTAGTTGTGTGTTTATTTAATCTTTGTATTTTAATTTGCTTATTGTTAGTGGTTGATGATAGGCAAGTTGATTCTCTCTAGTGCCTAGTGCACTTTTCTCAAAGTGAGAGGAATGCTCTATGTGATTCAACTTAGTTGTGTGTTTATTTAATCTTTTGTATTTTAATTTGCTTATTGTTAGTGGTTGATGATAGGCAAGTTGATTCTCACTAGTGCCTAGTGCACTTTTCTCAAAGTGAGAGGATTGCTCTATGTGATTCAACTTAGTTGTGTGTTTATTTAATCTTTGTATTTTAATTTGCTTATTGTTAGTGGTTGATGATAGGCAAGTTGACTCTCACTTGTGCCTAGGGCACTTTGCTTCAAGTGAGAAGATTGCTCTATGTGATTCAACTTGATTTTAATGTTCATTTACTTGTTCTTATACTCAAGTTTGATCATTGTTTATTGTTGATGATAAATCACATGACTCCCACTTATGCCTAGTGCATCATGTTCTAAGTGGTGAGGATGGTTTTAGATGATTCAACCTTCCCCTTTTAATTTCTTAATGAATAAATTAAAGATGAGATAGTTAAGTTTATGGTTTAGGGTTCGTGGGGTATTGCAAGGGATAGGTTACCCAAAACCTTGATACTCCCTCCTCTTTGATGGTGTTATTAGCCTTTGGGCACTTGTTCATATTGTTGATTGCAAATGATAGGCTTACCCTAGTCTTGATGCAATTCCTCTTTGTTCATGTTATTGAGAAATCGTTGCTCACATGTCATTAGTTTAATTAAGATCATTTTATGCCTATGATCAATTGTTTACTTGTTTTTGATGCTACCTAAATGTCTTGATTTAATTGTATGCCATTCCCTCCACTTGTATGACCTCCTAATGAAGACGTAAGCCTACTTGCTTGTTGTAGCATAGAGTCATTAGGGTAAATACACTCCTTCCTACACACACACGCATTTGTTTTGAGAACTTTACCTTTGCATCCTTGATAAGTGGATCTTTTGATCGTATTGGCATGTTTAGTCTTGGTTAACGTTCAACATATGCAAGATTCCTTGATTATTGAATGTGTTCGAATTTTGTAACCAATCATTGATAACAACTTCACCCTTTTCCCAAAAATCTTTCAAACTCTTTTCTAACTAATGCAAGTTATTAGTGACTATCACTCAAAGCCTTGGCTTGTTTGATTGTCATGAACGCCATCAAGAGTTATTAGTAATGATCACTCAAAGCCTTTGCTTGCTTGATCATTATGAAAGATCTTCCCCTTTCCAAACCCTTTCAAAAACATTTTTATTAGAACTACGTCGCTTTGATTCCCATTTAGGATACGTAGGAGCGAGTCACGTTCTCGTCAAGTGCAACAAATAAAAACCCTTTTCGCAACCATAAACAAATCATTTTCATAAAACAAACAAAAAGAATCATTTTCAAACCCATTGTCGCTAGTGGCTAATCAGAACCTTTGTTCGTCTAACCATTGGTAGCAATGTCTTTTCCCAAAAGAACAACAAAGCGGTGATCGCCCATAACCTCTGTTAGTTTGATCATTCGTGCCAATCAATCTATTTCAAAAACCATTTTAAAAAAAAACAAATAAAAATGAGTTGCTACTGACAGTCAATCAGAACCTTTGTTCGTCTGACTAGTGGCGGTGACTCCCATTTTTTAAGAGTACTTAGCGGTGATTACCCATAACCTCTGTTAGTTTAATCATTCGCTGAATACTCGTCCTATTTCGAAAACTCACTAAAAATATAAAAGACAAAAATCTTTTCAAAAGAAAGACAACACAAGAACTACGTAGCCTTTGATTCTCCATTGCACTTGGAGATACGTAGGAGCGGGGGCACACTCCCGTCAAGCCCAAAAATAAATAATTTCTAAATAAAAAATACAAACACATCTCTTTCATTTCAAAAATCAAAAATCTTATTTTCAAAGTAGGGGATTAAGTCGGTCGTACGGCCGGGTTAATCATCGTTTTAGGATAAGTGAAATGTGGTCCTTCAGAGCCCCGGCGCTCCTTCAGCCCCCAGCGGCCCTTCAGACCCCCAGTGGTCCTTCAACACAGATCACACAATCCTAAAACCCCTATATTAAAAAACACCAACCAACAAACGTTTTCCACAAGAACTACGTAGCTTTGAATTCTCCATCGCACCGGGAGATACGTAGGAGCGAGAGGCTAACTCTCGTCAAGCGTCAAAAATAAAACTTTTCATTAAGTCTTCTCATTCCCTTTTCAATAAAGAAGCAAATTTAAGTATTTTCCAAATCAACACTTAAAACCACACGTTTAATTAAAGGTTCCCTTTCGGTAGAAAGGAGGTGTGGGGTGCTAATACCTTCCCCATGCCTAACCGACTCCCGAACCCAAATTTTCCGGTTTCCAAAAGGCCATTCGCTTTCCAAAAAAGGTTTTCCTAATATTTTCCTAAATAAATATTGGTGGCGACTCCGTTGTTTTAAAGAAAGTTGTAAACGAGAACAATTCTCTCCCAAGGACTTTTTCGGCCGCAACAGGGGTTCGATCCCCGCATTGGGTACGGAGCAGCGTTAAAACTCTGGGCCAGCTGTCTTGCCCCTCGCGGCACCTACAATGAGCAAGGGATTAGTCACTCTTGTCCGTACGGTGGATACCCGGGTTTACCCAAAAAAATATTAAATATTGAATATAATATAATATTGACTCACATTGAATAGCATCAATGATATTGAAAAACAAATTATTCATAGTTGAATGTGAATAATACTCCGAAAGTAACGTATATGTTAAATGGCCAATTAAATATACGTTCAAAATAAAAATTATAAAAACTCATAATGAAAATAATAATGAGTATAAAATATATTTATAATGTTCAAATATATACTTATTGAATCAATTAATATATAGATTTCTCCAAACAATTTTCTAATAAATTGTTTTAGTATTTTTAAATAAAAAAACACACAACAATCCCCCACTTGTTTTTTTAAAAATTCATCGAGCAGTAAATCTTTGTTGTATAAGATTGAGCATAAATATTGGTGTTCGTAAACTTGAACCAACACATAGTGATGATGCTTCCGATTTAACAAGAGTGACTCGTAGTCTTGAACTCTATCTCAGACAACATTACACACCCAATCTTTCAGGTAGTCTATAAGCCCGTGCATTATGGGCCTGCACGTTATCTCAGTATAGTAACGCTCTAGCAAGTGTTGCCCAAAACTTCATAGGAAGTGGCCACACATCCACATTCACATAGGTGAGTCTATCAAGAGTACTCATGTAGTTGCGTACCCCACTCTAAATAGAGTATAGAACTCATTAAGAAATTAATTCAACCTTCCAACACTACATGATATCATGCTCCACACTACATGATATCTGGAGCAAACATAAAGGACCAAAAGTGCTATTTAGCCTACTTTTAATACACCTCACAGTGACAGAAAAAGCTTATCCTTTCGTCAAAGACAAATTTTCTTTCATGACTCCCTCAACTTAATACTCATTTCTTTCATAAAATTTTACATTTAGGCTTTAAACTCATGGCTAATACTGCATTTTTGACATCTAAGAATTAAATATCATTTAGGAAATAAATAAATGAGAGAGTTGCTAACTCAAACCACTGAACCTTCTTTAGCAGCTGTTTCATTGTAATCTGTAAGCAGAAGATATTTTTCTAGGGGAAAATGGCAGACAAAGCAAGCTTGGATGGTGATATTGTTTCAAGATCAACAAGTCATCAACCAGTTCCAGGTCCTGAAAATATGGCCGAGGATTCGAAGAAGAACAGGGTGAAGGACCAAAGAAACAAAACAGTACCCTTTTCCATGCTTTTCTCATTTGCAGACTCTTGGGATATTATCTGCTGATGTTTGTGCCTCTTGCTACTTCATTGTTTTTTTGACAATTACTTCATTATTGTTAGCATTTTTAATGGATGGTAGACCTTTTTAGTAGCATTTGTAGAATTTTGTGTAAGAAGTTTGTACAACTTATAAGATTAATGACTTGTATTGTATGACATTAAATTTCAATAGAATTTGTAGTATTTTTATTAATTTATTATGAGTTGCTCTCTGGAAATAATTTTGTATATCAGGATTTTATAAAGGCTTAAAGGTACTTTTAGTCCCTGCAAATGTCAAAATAATCCAGTTTAGTCCCTGCAATTCCAAAACTTTTAAAATAGTCCCTGCAATTACTAAACGTTACTACTTTTAGTCCCTGCTGTTAGTTAAGGGTTAACACTGTTATCTTTTGATGATGTGGCAAGCTGACTCATATTTTTTATTACTTATATTTATTTTTATTACTTAATCATCAACATCATCAAAGATTCAATATCCCTAAACCCCCTTCAGCTTCCCCTTCCTCCTGGCTTCTCCCAGCTTCAATATCCTGAGACTTGAATAAAGAACCATCTTCTGAAGCTTCTTCAAGAGCTTCCTTCAGCTTGTTCTCTTGCAACTTTCGCAGAATTGTTGGATTTTTGTTCCCCTCCACAGTTGAACGAGAGTCACGTTTTCTCCTGCTCTTCTTGTCCAGGATCAGAGAAGCACAATGAGAAATAGGCTTCCATAGTGAAAGATGCATTATCACACACTCCACAATACAAACAACAATAGGATTGTTCTGTTCTGTTTACCCCATGAACCCTCCCTCTCTACTCAAGAGAAATAATCTGGAACCCGACAGAAGTAAAAACCACCTACCACAAGAAAGGAAAAACAAACAAAGATGGATTTTTTTGCACAACCAAACCCGGAAAAGGAAACAGTGGTGGAAGGTGTAAGAAGCAGAACGCGATGCAGAACGCGTTGGAGAAGATGAACGTGCGAAGGAGAGGAACTGAGATGCGATTTCAGAAACAGCAAAAATCGAAGAAGAAATTTGACGCAGCAGCAATCAGATGAGGATTGCGATTTAAAGAGAGAGTATTGCGATGAAGAAGATCTGAATGATAATCAGTGCAGAGCAAAATCGAACGATCCAGAAAAACGATCAACATGCGTTGCAAATCAATGGTGATGCGAGAACCAAGGATCGATTTGGAGATGGAGGATCTCTGTTTCTTTGTGATGCGCGATCGTGAGAGATAGAAGAGTGAGAGCAGAATCTGTTTGACCATTTTGAGGAGAGAGAAATGTCAGAGGAGACGAAGAGAGAAAATGTTATTTAAATAAATATAAGTAATAAAAAAATATGAGTCAGCTTGCCACATCATCAAAAGATAACAGTGTTAACCCTTAACTAACAGCAGTGACTAAAAGTAGTAACGTTTAGTAATTGCAGGGACTATTTTAAAAGTTTTGGAATTGCAGGGACTAAACTGGATTATTGTGACATTTGCAGGGACTAAAAGTACCTTTAAGCCTTTTATAAATTGGTCAATTGATATCTATTAATAGTGCCAATTAATTTTTTTTTAAAAAAATACATTTAGCATCGGTTGTTTCAAATAACCGATGCTAAATGTCATTTTTCAGGACATTTAGCATAGGTTGTTTCAAATAACCGATGCTAAAAGTCATTTCTAGGACATTTAGCATCAGTTGTTTCAAATAACCGATGCTAAATGTCATTTTTCAGGACATTTAGCATCGGTTGTTTCAAATAACCAATGCTAAATGTCATTTTCAGACATCAAAAATAGTGATGAAATAGACATTTAGCATCGGCTATTTAAACACCCTAAACCCTAAATAAGACATTTAGCATCGGTTCAACCGATGCTAAATGTCTCACTTTTAGCATCGCAACATTTAGCATCAGCAAATAACCGATGCTAAATGTTCAAAATAACCGATGCTAAATGTCTTTTCTGCACTAGTGTTTCCATATGAATAGAGGCAACATTGGTTCTTTTTATTATGACTTGGTTTTGATTTCATTCTTATGAGTCCTTCGATGCAAATTGTGTGCTCAACTCCGAGAATACTCTCATTCTGATTGTTCTTCGTTCGTGATCGTGGAAACTCGTAAATCCTGTTTTAATAATGTCTCGGACCAAGACCATTCCATTGGTTAAGTTTTCTTAGTGTGCTTCTACTCTTGGGTAAGGTAGAAAAGGGTTGCTTACAATCTAATATCCTCCATTGTGGTCCCGCTTGTACACTATGTTCCATGAGTCTCAGCTCTAAAGGTACTATTCTAGTCCTCGTCAGTCGTTGAGTTGTGAAACGGTTGAACTTCGTTCTAATGTTACATTCCAACCATATCCGGGGAGCATCTCAGATATTGATGCGAACACCTTAGACCGAAAGTTATCCCAACGGACGAAATCCTTGGGAGCGAATAAAGGAGTTGATTTTTGGCTAACCATGATAGTTTTCAGCAAGCTATGACTTGAACAATTTTTTGGACAAAAATTTTCAAGTGTGGGTGGGGTGTATTGTAACATCCCCAAAGTTGCTAAATTTAATTTTTGAGATTAGTTGATAATTTTAATAAATTATTGCTAATCAAATTGTTTATTGTTGCTTGAGTTAATAAGTGATTGTCCAAGTTGCTTGAATACATGTTTAAATGAAATATCTAAGTGCATTGCATGCTAGTTGTTCATGAATTAATTTAAGGTTGTGCATAAGCAAAGAGAGAGGTGTTAATAGCATAAGGGTTGTGCATAGTAAAGAGAGAGGTGTCCACACCAACCATTTAACCTTCAGCTGAGACAAAAAGACCACCCACCTCATTTTCCACACTCACTCACTTTGAAAAAAAATGAAAAAAAAAACAAAAACTAAAGAAAGAAAGGAAAGAAGAGTGGAGAAAAGAGAGGGTGCGACAGTGAGAGGGAGAAGAGAGGAAAATTTGCACACAACAACACATTATTCATGAGATCCATTTTTCCTTCCTTCACCTTTCACTTCAAATAAGAGATAAATCCTAAGAGTTCAGCCGGTTTTATATCTTCCCTTCTTCACCATCCTATTCGAGTTGCATGTGGGGTTGGATGCGAGATTTTGAGTTTGTCAATGCATGTGGGTTATCAGAGCTGGAATAGGTTGTCTAAGACCTACATTGTGAGTTAGAACATTCAACCAAGGGATTCCTAGCTGGGGATTTGAGTTTGAGAGAGATTCGACAACTTGTGGTTTTTTTGGGAGTTGGCTCAAGCTCAAATTTTCGATTCTTGCTTGTTTGTTGATTTGTAGCTGAGTTTGAGGTGAGTTCTTTGCGAATTCGTGTTTGGTTTGATGTTTTGAGTATTGCATGTTGTCTATTTGGTGGATTCATTCACGCATGTATGTTTAACTGGGTAAAAACCTGAAATGGTGTTCGTTGGGAAGTTATAGTTCTGTTTTTGTGTTGAACAAGAGTTGTGTGATTAAATTTCATAATGTGTTGAACAAGAGTATTGGAACCATCGAAATAGCGAAAATTACACGAAAATGAAGTTTCTGCGAATCTGATGGAGGAGCCCGGCCCGTGCGCCTCTAGACCCGGACCGTGCGTCCTCTGCTGAGTGAAAAGTTGCAAAATTTTTTATCAAGCCCGGACCGTGCGGCTTAGAGCCCGGACCGGGCCGAACCTTGTGTCACTTATTTTAAAATGCCTCAAATGCTATTCCTTTTAATTCTAATCCTTTCCTAATCCCTTTCTTAACCCTTCCCAATGATAATTGAACAAAGATATGTTACATTTCAAGTAAAATTAAGATGCAACATGAGTTACGTTATGTTAGGGTTTAGTAATGAACCGTGTTATGTGATATTGCGTGAGGAAACGACCGAGCAATAGCTATTGTCGGGTGGGGTTCTCCGGTGAGATTGAAAATGGTCTCTCGGGTTGTTCTACCATGACAAGTGAAAAGACATGTAAAAGAAAATATCGAGAGGCTAAGGTCAGGGGTCACGGAAGATCAGCTCATTGAGATTGTATCTCATTGTTCATATGTTGTGTTTGTCAGATATACAGGGACCGAGCAATCAAGACAAAGAGAAGTAGCTGCTTGTGTATTTTATTGTGCTCATGTAGGTTCCTTAGTCTTTGAGTTATGTTATGTTCTGTTACGGGAACCCTTATGTAATTCGGGTTGTATTTGATAATTGTATCAAACAACTAAGTATTAAGACAACCGTTTTATGGATTTGAGTCATGTCCACATTATAATTTCGAGGCTTCGTCAAGTTGTACTAGATGGTCATGAGCTATGAGTTTGAATTAACTTTCAGTTTAATTTTCAAGGAAAATCTCAAATCCATACCGGTTAATAATCTCTGAATTTGTATCACTTGTCTACTACCATATATTTCGTAGTTAGTGGAAATATGGGATGTTACACATTTTTCTTGCTCTCTTTTGGTGTACTCATTTGATATCTCTTAACTCACCAACTTTTCTAAAAAAAAAAACAATTCACCTACTGAGCTACCTACTTGGGGATACCAAACACAACACATTGATATATTTAAGAGACACTTAACGATGAAATTTATATTACAGAGGGGTTTCGCACGATTCAGGAGTGTTGTAAAATTATTTAATTGATATCAGCATATTAGAAATTTTTACATTATTAATAGAAAAAATTACGTTCCAAGGAGAGCAATATGACCGGAACTCAAACCCAAACAATAATACAGATTACATATGACCGGAATTCTTAATTAGCTTGTAATGCTTGGATCCTATTATTCCTTTCACTATTTCTCGTTCTAATAAAAAATTAGTTTGTAAGCCTTTTTTCTCCTACTTTTTTAAATTTTTTATACACTTTATAGAGAAGTGTTTTTTCCTTTTTTTTACAATAGGTGACTTTCATTCAATTCTTTTAAATTACAGTAACCTCGTCCAATTTTGTGAACCTCTTGAAAAAGTGAAATGCACTTGACATTTTTTTTTTTTTTCGATAAGCAATATCATTGAAAAGAGCACAAGGGGTGTCTAACCCTTGAGAGAAAAAAAAAGGGGGAGGGCCTCCTCAAAACCTCCCTGAGCCAAAACCCATTGGGAAAAAGACTCAGGTAGGAAAAAGAGTACCCTGTGAGTGCACTACAGAGGGAAAACCTAACCCACTGTTTCTCCCCCTACTACCCAACAAAATGATTAATACAATGGTAAGCGTTATTCCACCAAGAATCTAAAACATAACCGGAATGACTCCCCACCCCATAAATAAACCACGACCAAGACATACTTTTAATATGATAAACAATCGAGTCTAAATCCGGTTCTTCCCCCTTGAAAATAAGATTATTTCTAGTCAACCAAATACTCCAACACGAGGCCAGCCAGATAAGATGTCTAATCTTCTTAGATTTCTTGCCGGTAAACACTTTTGCGAAGGAATCGAAATGCTCCATCAAAGACTCCTCAACGATATGATCCACACCAAGCCATATCTCCACCTTTTTCCACACCATCCTAGCCAAATCACACCCCACGAAAAGATGGTCCAAATCTTCAAAATCATTCTGACAAAAAGCACAGGCCGCCTCCTCCATAGACTGAATAACGTTACGATTAAGCAAAGAAGAGCGAAGAGGAAGAGCCGAGACAAACATACACCAACCGAAAAGCTTAATTTTCGACGGAACAACTGTTTGCCAAACGGCTTCAATTCTGGCCGATAGCAGAGGGGGCAAGACAGCAGCTTGCCGAACGCTTTGTACCTGGATATAACAAGAACTAACCGAAAACAATTTATCATGAGTTAGAATCCATTTCCAACAATCAGATTTACCTCGAATCGGAGAAACTTCACGCAAAATGTCCGCCAACTCTGCAGCTTCTTGAACACAAAGATGACAACCTGCAACATTAGATAAAAAATTCCAACTCCATACATCTCTTCTCCAACAACCAGCTTCAGCCACAGTGAGATCCTTATCATCATAACCTGCAAATGCACTTGACATGATTGTATTTGCAAATAGTATCGGCTGAGTTAAGCGTATTGTGAAATAAGAACAATATTGTGGGTTCACATAAGATAGCTCAGTTGGCGAGCTAAGAGTTCAAAGATAGTTGTTCATGACAGACTAATCAAAGATAGTTCTTTTATTTTCAATATTTAATTATTAAGAGAGGAATAGAGTAACAATGAGCATCTTAGGAAATTATAAAATAATTATCATGAGTTCTAAATTATTATTTGCTTTTCGACAATCTTAAAAGTTAAATAAAATTGGACGAGGAGAGTAATAGAATTTTCCAAAGCTTTTTTAGAAATAAAGAGGATCTCACATGTAATTTTTTATCTAAAAATGTGAAAAATAAAAACTATTTTTATCAGTAAAAAATACTCTTTTTAATTAAGGCTACGTATCAATTGAGTGTGCTAAAAGAACAAACACAACACATCAATGTACTTAAGAGACATTAAATGATGATATTTATATTACGAACGGGTTTCTTGTTTCGAAATGTTACAAAACTATTTCAATTAGGCTTAAATATGAGTTTTCCCTGCAAATATTCTCATTTTCCGTTTTCCCCCTGCAATTTTTTTTAAAAAAAAACACATTCCAAATATTAAGTGTTTCTAGCTACCCCCTCTATTAACTTTTCTGTTAAAAAAATGACTTGTGCCATGTAACACCCCTTTTCTACCCCATAAATTACACGTCATTTATCAGAATAAATCTTTTTTGCAAATATTAATTTAACTGATAGAAAAGAAATGCCACATCGTCATTAACAAAAACTCGTCAATTTGTACTCATCAAGGTTTGTGCAACAAAAACACCCGTCATGAAAATTAAACTCCAAAAAAATTACGTCACAGCGGAATAAAACAATAACTCACTAATACCACTCAAACACGTCTCACATCATCAATATAATCCTTAAACAATTAATTAATTAAATAACAACTTCAACCACGCCCCCTAGGTGTCACAGTATCAGAGAGCGACTCGACAGACATCCCAATAGCTATAAAAGAAGGCAGCAGGACCTTCACTCGCGGTTACCTGCAGCGTTGCCACAATAGAGCAACATTCCAAGCAGAAGGGGTGAGAATTTCAACAAAACATAATTAAGCATATAATAGAGTAATATGAGCAAACAGTCATACAACATCATCATTATCATCAACCTCATCGTCACTAAACGCTAACTCAAGTCATAATTTTTACCACAAGTCATAAACATGTATGTGCATGAAAATGCAACCCACGCCTGGGTATATGCATGATGGTACCATACTCATCATAAATAAGCCACTAGGGGCACACCGTCACTGTTTTACGTCAATAAGAGGCCGAAGCCTATTCGTCATAATATGCACATGCTATGAGACACTATGGACACATGTGCAATCACCAAATTACTCACCTGGAGTACTCGTCATCGTCGTCATAAAACACTCATAGAGTGTACTCGTCATAACCATCACAATGATATCACAACATCATCATAAACATCACATTCAAATCGGAGTAAAAACACCTTTAAATTTTAAGTAACAACACCTCTAAATTTTAAGTAACAACACATTAAAATTTAAGTGACAACACATTTAAATTTAAGTAACTACACATTAAAAATTTGGGTGACAACATATTTAAAATTTGAGTAACAACATATTTAAATTTTGGAAAACATCTCATTTTCATGCTTAGGAAACATCACATTTAAAATTGAGAAAAACATCACATTTTCAAAGTGGAAAACATCACGTTTAAATTGGAAGAGCAGTAATAAAACAACAGCCCCATTAACACGCCCTTTCATTTACAAAACGCAGAAAATTCGGTTCACAAACAGCAGCGAATCAGAATGGAAACAGTGGCTTTTTAGGCGCGCAACAGTAGCAAAACAGTAGAAAAACAGTGTGAAAAAACAGCAGTATTTTTCGAGCCAAAAACAGCAGTAGAACAGTGGCCTTTTAGCGCAAACAGCAGCAAGAAAACAGCACGATTACACATAAAAACAGCGCTTCATTTTGTATAAAACAGCAGCACATTTTCTTCATAAAAACACAAACTCATGTATAAAAATAACAGCAGGGCAGCGACTTATTTTCTGGGCAAACAACAGCGTTTTTAACTTGCTAACAGCAGCATTTTTATTTTAGAAAAACAGCAAGACAGCAACTCTTTTTTTTTGGCAAACAGCAGCACTATCAATTGGTAAACAACAACATTTTATTTTGCAGACAGCAACATTCTTTTTGATAAACAGCAAACAGCAACTTAATTTTATTCTCAATCTCTTGGTATTGTTCAAATAATTGTAAGCATATCACTCAATCACCACATAAGTCTCACATACTCAATTAAACTATAACACCCCCTAATTCAATCTCAATTTACTCATTCATATGTTCTCATCACTATATACATGAAATCGATACTAACCACTCCAAAATCACCAAAATCGAAATTCATCTCATCATCTCATATGGTAGATCACGTGACAACATCACAATTCATCAAAACAACATCACAATTAATCCAATCCTTCATCCATCTTACACATATTCATCTCAAATTCACAACAACATCAAAACCCCACAAAACCCACCACATACCCAATTATATTAAATCGAAACGCTCACCCTTACCTCTTAAACGTATGCTCCGTGGAAGATGATTTGAAGGCACCACGAGTAACCACAGCAACAGAACGAGCCAAAGCCTTGAGAATTGCGAAACCCTTCTTCTCCCTCCCTCTCTTCTCTTCGCCGCCCTCTCTCACTTCTCACTCTCTTTAAATTTCGATTTCTCTCAAGTGAAATGAGAGTGAGGGTTTCGCATACCCTTGGGGTTTAAGCTGTGGGCCTTTCACGCGTTGGGCTCACAGCTACACCCCCGCTATTACTCGATCCCACTCCTACACAAAACATGACATTTTCCTCTTAATTTAATTAAATCACGATTCAACTAAAATTAATAATTCAACTAATCAAATTAATTAAATTAATTAAATCATTTTTCGGGGTGTTACATGCCACGTCAGCAACCAAGAGATGGCTGCCACGTGGCGAAGGCTTGGCAATGTGGAATATAGTGTCTTACTAAAAAAATTAGCATTTTGGCAAATATGAGATTCGAATTCGAACCTGTTACCAAAGAGAGAAAGCCACACTGAAAAACCACTGAACCACACCATTACTTGAGAAAATTATGCCAACAAATTATATATGTTACGTAAACACGTCTTCTTCTTCTTCATGAGATCTGCAACTGGAACTTCAATTCGATTTTTTTGTTTGATTTCGTTTTTATCGTTTCTAGATTAATACGTTTTTCCAATCCTTAAACGAAATCGTTTTTTTCTTTTTCCAGATTAGTTCGTTATTTCGATCCAGAATCTGAGATTGAACCCAGAAACGAAATTCAAAATCGAACATAAATCTGAGATTAATTCGTTATTTCATAAACAAATCTTAATTTTGTTTGCTGTGTATCCCAAAATCAAATATAAATCGAATTGGGTTTCATAATAATAACGAAATCGAATTGGGTTTCATAATAAGAACGAAATCGAATTGGGATTAAATCTGAACGAAATCGAGTTTGATGATGAACTGAATCGTTGCCTACTTTCTGGGTTTTACGTTTTGTGGGATTGGGTTTCTGCGACTTTTTTTTTCACTTACAGAAGATAATACAAACAAATAAAATAAGCTAGTTTGAAAAATAATAACAAGGTCAGTGTGTGGTGTAGTGGTAAGGCAATAGTTTTGTTTAGTTGGGGGTTGTCGGTTCAACTCCTTCTTTTGCCATTGCTGAATTTATTTCAATTTATTTTCAATTAGTAACAATCAACCACGTGGCAGTCCCTCGTTGGCTGCTGATGTGGTCCTGATGATGTGGCGTTTCATTGCCACGTATCAGAAAGGTCCAATAATATGGTGACACATGGAACACTACAAGAATAACAGGTTTTACCCACCAAAGTTACCCACGGACCCAAAATCCGTCGGAACCGTTTGTGTGTTCCACTTAAAAAAACCCCTCATCTCCTGCGACTATTCATTCACTCTCGTTTTCACTCTTTTCTCCCTAACACTCCTCTCTTTTCCCTCGAACCTCCTATCTCCACCACCTTCCCTCAAAGTCTTCCATCTAATTCCAAAAGCCTATTTCTCAACTGCATTCGATTTCTGCTTCCAAACCCTACATTTCAAAGCCCATGACTCTTAAACTCTTCGCTTATTCTCACTTGACATCCTCATCTTTTTCATAACCCTAGTCTCTTAGAACCCAAATCATCTCCCTGCGTTTTCGTAGCCCTCGCTTTCTCTTTGTGTTGTTGTTACCGTAGCCTGCTGTCACCGTCTCCTGCCATCACTGTCGCCTGTCATCACCATCGCCCTCTCCCTGCGCTGCCGCTGCCATCTCCGTGTAACAGTGAGTTCTTTTGCTTTTCGATTCTGGTATTAAATTCGTTATTTGTTTCATGCCTCTGTGCGTTTTCTTGTTTTGATGGCTTGGGTTTGGATCTGAATGAATATGTGTGTGTTGTTTGATTGGATTTGGTAGATCTAAGAGTTATGCTTGGATTCCAAATCCCTTCAGGTATTTCCGTGTTCTCAAGTCTGCTCAGTATTCCACTGCTCATGCTATTGCTGGAAGACATACTTTTGGAACTTTCACAAATCAGCTTCAAATTTCCATCGGTGAGTGTGAACACCCAATTTTAATCGGTATGTTCTTCCTTTTTTCACGAGAATTCCAAAAATATCGTTTTATGCACTTTGGTGATTTTAACCGACTTTTGCGTGTCACTTTGGGCTTATTGCTGATTTTTGCATTTTTATCAATATTATTATCATTAGTAGAACATTTTTTTTTAAGAAAAAAACTTTAGAAAAAAAATCTGTTTAGAATTAAATATTATTATTATTATTACACATTTAAAATAAATAAATAAAATAGAAAATAAAAATTAAAAAATAATAATAATAGAAGAACGAAAATTACACAAATAATTAAAAAAAAAATACAAAAAGACAACAATTACAACAGAACTGAAGAATGGAAAAATACAAAAGAAAAATGGCCATCTTCTAATTTAGGCTAAAGGTCAGTATGTCTTTCATCATATTTGCTCTGCTTTTCACCAAAGGACAACAGTATGGACAAGAGGAAGAATCAAAATCGCTGCAGCAATAGGCCTAGGCTTCAAAGCTCCAAGTGGAAGGTCTCAATTTCTATGTGCATCTGCCCTGAACAAGTAACCACAAATAAAAGTTTAGGCAATCAGATGTTAGTCAAACAAGTCCATTTGTGAATGCTCCAGAGACTTGGAGAAAGGTTTTTCTGAAAAGGAAATTTAGAGCACCAAAACGTGATTTTTTTGAGAAAATACAAAATCAGAAATACTGAATTAAAATGGACAGCACAGTACAATATACAAGGAAAATCCTTCTATAAAGTAAGCTTCAAAAACAGACTGAGGGGGGGGGGGGGGCGGGGGGAAAGACAAAGGGGGACAGATAGAGAAAAATGGAGCAATTTTTATACTGAGAGAGTCCACAAAGAAGTAAGGAAATCTTTTTTAGTTGCTGTGTTGAATACAGAAGCAGTAGAAAAAGGGGAGGGATCGATTTTCAGTAATAAGAAGTGCAGCTTTTCAAGGAACCCAGGTTGGTCAAATTCTAGACTTGTATGCGTTTTTTTAATAGTTCGGAAATATGAAGTTTATGCATATTTAGTTTCTGTTCTCTTTTTTTTATCACTTAAGGAATACAATAAAGACTAAATAGGATTTAAATTCAGTGCAAAAAAAATAGATTGATGGGCAGAACCAAATCACGTTCGGAGCAAAAATAATAAGCAAATCTTTTTTGAAAATAAATGGTCTAAATCAAGAAATGTAAACAAGCATCAAACTAGGCTTTTAGGAGGAGGGGCAATATGAAGATAAGTTAGATAAAAGCTAGGCTTTTAGGTATCCAAATAGAAGAAGGCAACAATATCGAGATTCAGAAGAAGGCAACAGAACCAAAAAAACAAAAAAATATACAATAAAGCTCACCTCATAGACACCGGCCCCCGTAGACGGTGGCCGTGGGCCGTGAACCACCACCTCCAGTCGCCTTCTCCGGCGACCACCACCACCGTCCAGAAAAAAACGCTGCCACCCCAAATCGACAGCAACAGCAACCCAAAAATCACCACCGTCAAACCCATCGAATCACCAACGGCCACCACGGCGCACCTATCCCTCCCCATCGCGAACCCTCATCACCACCGTTCCCCTCCTTTCTCTTCCGTTCATCACGCCCTCTCCCCGTTTGGTCATCGACGGTAGTGAAGTAATGGAGAGCGAGGTCAGGATGCGTTAGGGAGGTTACGACTTGGTGGGGGAGAACGATCGGTCCGGTGAGAGGAGTAGGGAGGATCGGTGTTTATAGGAAGCAGGGAGAACGAAAACAAAACTTGAGGGAGAAAGAGAGAGAGTTCGGTGGTGGAGAAGGAGAGAAAAACGAAAATGGAGTTGAGAGGGAGGGGTTCGGTTTACAGTGGTGGAGAAAGAGAGAAAAACGAAAATGGAGTTGAGAGAAAGGGGTTCGGTTTACAGTGGTGAAGGGAGAGAGGAAACGAAATTAGGGGGGAGAGGGAGAAGAGATACAGCGCATGGAGAGGGAGAGAAGAAAAAAAATTAGGGTTTGAAATTTGGGGGGTGTGGGCGCCGTTGAGAAGAGGAGAAAAATTAGGGTTTCCACTTTTAGGTTTTCGTTTTTATAGTAGGAGCGTCAGGGGCACGTTCATCTTTTCATTTTTTTATTATGCAGATTCCTATTTACACCCCTTGCCCTTACTTCGCACGCACCCCCCCCCCCCCCCCCCTCGAAGCTCACATCTTTGTTTTAGTGAGATACGGACCAGCCCACTAAAAAATGAGGATAGGCTACTGTCTGCATCCCAGTTTTAATAATACAACCCCCCGCGGTTAACTGCACCCCCATTTTTCTATTTCACCCCCTTTCGTTTTTATTTATTTATTTTCTTCTCAAAATAAATTCTTTTTTACCAAAAAAAATCCTATAAAAATTATAAAAATGGGTTTGGCTGAGATGTACATCTTGTCGATCTCGGCTTAAGAGACTTTAGCTGTACGGCTTTGATCTTAAACCCCTTTCAAAAATTAAAATCAATCAAAACACAAATATTTTTTCAAGAAGAACTACGTAGCCTTTGATTCTCCGCTTCGGAGATACGTAGGAGCGGGGCTTCCCCGTCAAGCTAGATTAATTTTTTCCAATAAATAATCATTTTTTTCTTTAACAGCCTATTTTCCAAATAAAACTAAAAATGAGCTTGATTGAGATGTATATCTTGTCAACCTCGCAATCCTGGATTAAGACGCCTGAGTTGTACAGTGATCTTAAACCCCTTAAAAAAAAATCAACCAACCAACAAAATTTTCCAAGAAAGAACTACGTGACTCTTGAGTTCCTCATTGCACCCGAGGATACGTAGGAGCAGGGCTTCCCCGTCAAGTCAAAATTAAATTTTCTTAAATCGGTCCCTATTTTATTTATTTCTAAATAATTCTTTTTTTTACTTAATTTTGGGGTAAACAAATAACTCGTAATTTATTATTATTTGCACAATCGGATTTAGGCTAACTGTCTTATGACAGATGTACTAGGGGTGCAATTAAGTTTCGCCCTTCCCTATGCATAATCGACTCCCGAACTCAATCTAGTATACGCAGACCAATAGCTTCTAGTTAGGTTTTTCTCAATATTTCCATTTAAAAAATTGGGTGGTGACTCCTAAAAAATCATTTTTGGGCCGTCTACGTCGGAAACCCGGTCACGACAGTGAGCCACGTCTTCTGATCCTCATCGATCAAAGAGATGATCATCAGGTTTGTGCGTTACCCTTTGTTGTTGATGGGTTGTGAATATTTAATTTATAATAATTTGCATTTATAATTTCAAATGATAAATTTTTAACTATTACTTTACTTGTCTTGTGTTGATAATGGTTTAATTAATTTTTTCACTATAGAAACCATTAAAATTATACTGATAGATAGAAGTGTTATGTATACAGGTAGCAAACTTTTGAGGCTAATCAATGAATAATCAATGATGCATGTAATGATTTTTGAGTTTGATTTTCAGTCTGCATATGCTTGAGTTTGAGTTCCAAAAGGGGTCTTACCTCAATTTGCTTCTTCAACACTGGAGACGATAAATCAGACACCAAGTTTGAAGACAAGGTGCTTGCTGCTTTTATTACCCACAGACATCGACTTTCTTATTTGTTAATTTCTTTCTTGCTGTGTATGGCTCTTAGATGGTCGAGCGTAGTGGAACCATATTAAGAAAAAATCAGTTGGTCCACTCCCTGGAACATAGGCTCACTTGCCGAACTTCGCTAACAAAGTAACAATCACTTGGGTTCCTTGTGTGAATTAGATATTTGTGTTGTTGTATCTAACACATCTCCATTAGATATCTAAATGTGCTATGATAATATGTGTCCATTTGCATGAGTGAATTTGAGTCTACTTCAGAGACACTTACGTGGTTGAGGTCTTTGTATTGTTTATTTTTGTTTCCAATAATATAAGAATATATGAATATAGGTTATATGAATTCTATTTTTTTTTCAGGAATCTGGATTGGGAATGGCAAACAGTTTCATTTACCTCTTTTTTCTTTTTGGTGAACTTTCTTTTACCTCTCTTGCTTGTGGATTGGGGTGTGTTTTAACTGATACATATACGTTCGTAGACGTATGCATCAAATAAGTATGGATATATCTTGTCTAAACTCAAAATTTGTTAGCCCTGAATCAGATTTAATTAAGGTACTTTTTAGTTTATATGTAACTACTTAATTCAGGAAAGCTAGGGAGCACATGATGAGTTGTTAACTTTATGTCCTTCTATTGCATTTTGATGATAAGGCAATAAGCATGTTAGCTTATATTTAAATGGTAAGAAGTATGTCAGTTTAATTGATAAAAGTATGCATGAGTGAGCATACTATACTAGTACAATTTCTTTGTGGTTGGTACTAGCTAGGGGTGTGCAAAAAATGTGGCTAACCAACCCAAATTTATTAACTGCACCACACCACAACCTAATAATGAGTGAGCATACTATACTAGTACAGTTTCTTTGTTGAAGTTGATATTTCATCTTTGTATCTGATATTATACCACTGTTCTCTTGTAGGGAATTACACAACATAATAATGATGGATTTTCTTTGAGCTCTGGAGATTTTCCTACTCTTGGTTCTGAGAAGGATAAATCTGTACATAATATTGAGTTGCAAGGTAGCATATTATGCATAACTTTTATTAGTACAAAGGTGATTACAGTTTTAATTTGATTAACAATTTTGCATGGATAATAGTGTTGCATTCTTTGGTTTTAGTTGCATTTGTATTTTTTGATTTACACCGCATATATTTCTCATTGAGAGGTAGTTGCTGACTACAATCATTTTGTCCAAGGTTTTAGGTTTCTTGTTTATGCTGTTTACTTTTCTCAATTATTGTGCCCTGCCCCGTCCCCTTTTAATCCCCTCCTCGAACACTTCGATGTAGCTGTTGTGGTTATGTGTGCCCGGAAGTATGCCCCCATCTTGTAGGGGATATCTTATCCTCTCAAACTGTTTTGAATCTTTGAACTCGTTTTCTTTTGACAGCTGAATGATTCAAGAGGGAATCCAGATTATGAGAAACTGTGGAAACCACCACCAAGTCATGGATTTCTACCCTGTATACTAAGCCTACCACTAACTATACAAGTAAGAAAATTGAACTCATGTTGCAAGTTGTACTTGTATTTTTTTTGTAAATAAAGTACTTAATTCAAGTCTTAAATGTTCATCCAGCTCCTGCAGAATCACAAGGTTACCTTTTAGTGGAAACAAATGGCGGGCTCAATCAAATGCGTGCCGGGGTATGATTTCTCTCTCTTTAAATTGCTTTCATATCAAACATTTTAGTTCATTTGATTGTTGTTAATGTTAGAAAGTTGTCCATTTTGTCACATTTGAATGTTGTTTTAGAAACTGAAAATTTGTTGCTTTTACAACAGATATGTGATATCGTAGCTATAGCTAGAATCCTAAAGGCCACTTTTGTAATTCCAGAACTTGATAAGAACTCATTTTGGCAAGATATTAAGTAACTTTTTAATTATGTATCAGCTATTCTTTATATTATTTTTAAATATAGTTCACTCTTATAGTTTGATTTTATACTTTTTTGTTTGATTGGCAGCAATTTCTCTGGCCAATAATGTAAAAATCATTAAGAAGCTTCCTGAGGAACTGGTTAATGCAAATAGAATAGTCAAGCAATTCAAGTGTACTTTAGCTAAATGTTGCATCTGTGATAAATTGTTCATATAGTTTATCATTTATGAATTCATTGAGTTGATAGTTATACAGATATTGCTTCCAGATTACTAGAACCATGATTTTAGCTCCATTTTGTTGAAGCTAATATGTATTTAGTTATGTACTTTTCTTAATTATAGTCTTTATTGTGAAACTAATATGTATAGATATATACCACTATTAAATAGTATTTTGGATGAATGATTTAGTTTTTTTTAATTTTTTTTTTAAATTTCCGACGGAAATTACCGTCGGAAATGGTTTGCCACGACAGAATTTGCGACGAAAAGTTGTGACGGATTAGCGACGGAAAAATCCCTCGGAAATCATTTGCGACGAGCGTTTTTGCGACGGAATTTTGTCCGTCGGAAATGACCATTTGCGACGGAATTTGCTTCATTTGCGACGGATTTTTTCGTCGGAAATGAGCGAATTTCTTGTAGTGGCAGTGACGTCATTGCTGACATCGTCTCTGTTTGCCACATCATTTTTTTAACAGAAAAGTTAACAGAGGGGGGTAACTAGAAACACTCAATATTTGCAAGGTGTTTTTTAAAAAAACAATTTTGCAGGGGGTAACATATATTTAAGCCTTTAATTTATATATACACTAAGTGTATAAGTGTTTTAGACTATATCTATCAATTAAAAATTGATACATCATTGAAAACAAATTAGTCGATTGGTAACCAACCATTCCATAAAGTGTGATTGGTTGTGATTGTAAAAACCTATACAATATATGTGTTTATAAATTAAAATCCTTTATTATTTATGACATTTTATTCACCCCCCACTATGCGACCATCACTATAGTTTTGGTGCATAAAATCTATAAATATTTAATATATATATATATATATATATATATATATATATATATATATATATATATATATATATATATATATATATATATGTCTTATTTTAGGAGTGTGTGATTTATACACACAAAAGTAAAGCACTCCCTCCATTATTTGACGTTTTAGTTAAAAAAACGGCCAATTTGAATTGTTGTTTTACAATACCAATGAAACATTAATACTTTATTTCCCTATTATACTCTTAGAGTATTAATCTATTTTTTTAATATTTAATTATTAAAAGAAAGATGGAGTAACAATGAGCATCTTAGGAAATTATAAAATTATTAACGTGAGATCCAAATTAATAATTTTTTTCTTAGTTTGTGTACCACAATCTTAAAAGTTACATAAGTTGGACGAGGAGAGTAATAGAATTTTTCATAGCTTTTTTTAGAAATAGAGAAGATCTCACCTGTAATTATTTATCTAAAAATGTGAAAAATAAAAACTCTTTTTTATTAAGGTTACGTATCAATTGAGTGAGTTAAAAACCAACACCGTTGGTCTAGTGGCATAATCTACCCTAAGGCACGATAGGTCGACCGACCTAGTGGTCTCGTGTTCGATTTCTGCAATAGACAAATTCGGTGTTGACCAGTGCAAAATTTGATCCTAAAGACGAGCGAGAATAAGTCTTTCGTTCAAAACATTTAGGATACTCCGTGGGTAGCCAACAATGCTTAAAAACTAAAAAATTGAGTGAGATAAAAGAACAAACACATTAGTGTACTTAAGAGACACTTAATGATGATATTTTATATTACGAAGGGGTTTCTTAGGATTCCAGCTTGTTACAAAACTATTTAATTGATATCAGGAGAAATTTTTTCCCTATTAATAGGAAAGAAATTGTTTGTCAGTACATGCCAAGGAAAGCAATATGACCAGAACTTCTAAGTTTTTATATGCTTTGATCCTTTTCCTTTCACTATTTTATGTTCTAGCAAATGGTATGCCTTTTTTCTCCTACTTTTTAAATTTTTTATACACCTTATAGAGAAGCATTTATTCTTTTTAATTTGGTGACATTCCTTTTGTTCCTTTATATTACAGCTGGAACCTGGAGGTGGAGGTGTTTGTCTGATGATGATTGTCCCGTTGAACTTTGTAGGCCTCCATCTAAATCTGCTTGCTCTTGGATGTTTCGCTGTTTTTGCGAATAGTAACAGTTGAGTTGAAAATTATTCTTCACTTTTGTCCACCTCTAGGAGGGAGCTAGAACTACAAATGTACTACATAATTATAATTAGCTACTTTCAATTTCTCGTAATGATGTACTCATGACATGTTAAACGTATTGTGAAATAAGTATAAAGTCTTTGGTGCAATGTTTTTTAAGTTAAATATAATAATTAAGTACAATATTGTGGCTTAGCCTAGACCCTTCAAGGAAGTTGTACATCATGAACTAATCAATAAAATTAGATATTATGTGGTTAATTGAAATTGTTTAACCAATAATTATTGTTTGCACATAGTTTAATGGAATTGTGAAATAAAGAAACAAAGATACAACAAAAATCGAAGTATGTCTTTTGAAAAGGAACCAAATTCATTCTAAACGGTATATTATAATACCCTGAAGTGTGACCTTCTAGGTTGAGGATAGATCCTAAATTAGGATCAATTGAAGTTATGGTTATGAATTTTAAGGACTTTGATTGTACTAACCCTTGTACAAGTGTTATGGATTAATGGTATTTGTGCTAACTTGATTGTCAATTAATGATGTATTTAATGATACAATTATAAATATGTTTTATGAAATTATGTGCCAATTATGATTATCATGAAAATGTTATGATTGATGAATTGTACTGGAATGTCTTCTATTGAATTTATATTGAATGAAAATGTGTCTCTATTAAAGTTATTAGATTTATAAAATGAACTAGTAAAAAGAACTAGAGATGATTTCGCAATAGGAGTTTAGAACTCAAAACTCCATAATACATTCTTCTTTTAACATCTCTAACCTCAAGACTCTCCCTTTTACCTTCATTCTAACTCAAAAATCAGGAACAAATAGCTCAACAAACCCCATTTCTAGTCATCTCCTAAAATAAACTTGCATGTGGTGTTTAGAACTCAAATGAAGATTGTTGGAGCTTGCATGTTACAATGTGTGGGAGCGGGAGGTTTGATTTTGGAGCTTGGGGTAGTTGTTTGGGTTGCTTAGGAGCTTGTTTTGCTGGTTTTAGAGTTTAATTTCAGCTTTTAAGGTGAGTTCTTAACCCAAGATGTGTTGTTGTTGTTGTTGTTAATGTACTTGCTATTGACTAGTTTTGTTCTGAACTGCAACCAAATGTGTAATTAACACCCCCAAAATAATTAACCGAATTATTTGGATGTTACCCCAATTGAATTAATTTAGTATTTGATTGGTAATATGGTCCTTGACCGGATGAAAAGGAATAGGGGCAATATCGTCCTTGACCATATATACCACTTATATATATATATATATATATATATATATATATATATATATTAAGAAAAGGAAAGAAAAGAAATGAAGAAATAAAGAAGGAAAGGAATCGAAGAAGAGAGAAACAGAGAAGGGGAAAAGAAGAGGAAGGAAGAAAGGGAAAGGAGAAGAAGAAGTGGATCCCAAGCCCCAAGTTCATCATCTTCATCATCTCCCCTCCATTTTTGCTTTCCACAAGCTTGGTAAGCTTCTCACCCATTTTTCCCCCTTTTTATGGACTTCGAATTTTAAGGGTTTGTGGGTTGTGATTTCGAACTCGTGATGATTTTGATGGTTGAAACGTGATTAGCAGCAAGCCCAACAAAGATTGAAAGCGGATTGAAGCTCGATTCAAAGTTGGGGGCGGATTGGTAATTATAGGGTTTCGTTTGGGGATTTTGAGACCTCGATGACTTTGGCTCGATAATAGCTCTCGCGTCAATGGTGAGTTTTACTCACGTTTAGGATTGTTTCGTTTTACAATGAATTTTACGTTGATTGATTTCGAAAGATTTTGAGTCGAAAACCGTTATTTTGAAATACATCGTATTTTAACAAAATTCGTATATGTTGAGTTTTTGATTGATTTGATTGACTGTGTGATGTTGATTGGATAAGTTTTTATGGCTGTTTGAACTGTTTTTAATCGGAACTAGAATCGGAATTGAGCGGAATAGCAGATTTCGTGAGAAACCGCAAAATCTGCACTTCACAGCAGACCGTCGCGTCGTAACCCGTCCCGTCGCCTCGCGACCCTTGCTGAAATTTTGACAGATTTCGTATCTGTCACTTTTCGCGTCGCGACGGAATCTGTTCGCATCGCGACGCTTTGCAGTTTTTCAGCAACAGTCACTGATTTTGTTTTTGCGATAACTTTTGATCCGGGAACCCGATTGAGGTGTTCTCAGGTGCGTTTGAAAGCTTAGCAAAAGGCCTAATCAAATGAATGATTTAAATTGTATAATGAGTTTTTTTTTTGGTGATAATCATGTTGAAAAACCGTGAAATAGTGTGCGTGAGCGAACACGTAATACGTTGTTATATGTAACTAACTGTTCAATTAACGGTCAAGTGTAGATGAACTAAAAATGTTCATTGAGTGTAGATATATATATATAATATATCGAGTTGGGTGACGACCCATGTTAACATACTAGGCGGGGCAGTCATGATCCCTTACTCTAGGCCCGTATACCATTAGGGAAAGTACTATTGGTAAGGGGGTTCACCGGGATTAGCAATGTGTGCAGTCGGTGTTGTGTTAAAAGTATTGAGTCGCGTTCACAGGGATTAGCAAAGTGTGCAGTCGGTGTCGTGTAAATTTTCAAAGGATGATTCCTAATTGGACCGAGAGAGTAGTTAGGGGTCTCGGTAGAACTCACTGAGATTGTATCTCGTTGTTTATATGTTGTGGTTTTACAGATAAACAGGGAAAGTGGAAATCCAAGAGGGCACGAGTAGGTGGTACTCGGATGGTGGCTGAAGACTTAGCTTTATGCTTAAGTTTATATCTTTCCTTGTTATTTGTGTATCAAGACTTTTTGTCTTTAGCGTTATGTATTTGTTTCCATTTCCTCGTATGATATTGAACACTGTAGTTCACTGATGGATTATGGTCAGAGAACCGTTATGGTCTTATTTATATTTAAGACTGTCTTGTGGTTATTCAGTGAAAAATTTGTAGTGGTGTTCAGTATCTTAACAGGAATATTATCACAGATGTGTTAGTGGTGGTTCACTTGGGTATTTTTACTTGTTAGAAATACCGGAGTGTTACAAAATGCATGTATGTATGTTGATTTGAATTTGATGCATTTGTTGCCCAGAGTTTGATTAAGGTGCATGCATGTTTGGTTGAAATGTGGTTGACGATGATTTTGAGTAAACTCTAAAATTTGAGTTCTATGAGTTTAAATTAATTTTGTGCATCTAAATTGTGTTATTGACCCTTGATGTGAGTTAATTGATATGTTTTACAAGCATTTCATAGTAGTGTTGAGTATTGAGATGGGTTGGATTGCATAAAATTTAGCATTTTTACTCAAAAACAAGACATAGGGATTGCTGGAAAACGACATGGATCGTGTCTTGAAGAGCACGGACCGTGTCATCAACGGGTCCGTATCTGCTCCTTAAAAGTTTTGCAGGATGGACCATGGCTTTTAAACATGGACCATGTCTAGCCAAACCTGAAATTTTGATCTTTTCACATATATATGAAACTAGTGCAATCCAACTTGACCCAAATCCTTAATCTATTGATAAGTGCTAGATACTATTTGAATTCATTTGATGTATATTTGATGGAAAATAACGAGGTTTTGATTACGCGATAATTGTCTAAGTCAAACGATGTTTTATTAAACAACCTAATTAACGAGTGAGAACACAACTATGACTATAAATAAAAGACACTATGGGGATGACGATCCCAAGAGGTTACTTAGCGTACTTGGAATGGGAGGTCAAATCTCCTGAGTTCAAGGCCCATAGTTGTTATCCGGTCAAGGCCAGATTGGGTTTTTCGCTGTGGTTGACGTTGTTCGACTACCTTTCGATTACGCTAAGTTAAGACAAGTGACACTACTAAAAAAATTGTTATTAGTGAGGAATTTTAGAGAGGGATAAATATTCCTCACTATTAGTGAGGGATTTAGTGACGAAAAAAATAAATTTAGGGGGGGAACCTGCAGCTTATGTTTGTGACGAATTTAGAGATGAAAAATATTCCTCACTAAAAATTTCGTAACTTTGTGACGAATTTAGAGATGAAAAATATCCCTCATTAAAAATTTCGTAACTAAATTCGTCACAAAATGTTGAAAAAGAATTTAGAGACGCAGTTTGTGAGGAAAAGTGTTCCTCACTAATAGTGAGGAATTCCAAATTCGTCGTTAACTCACTCTGTGCAATTTTTTTTTGTCACTTAATTAAGTAAAAAAAACTCTCTCTCGCTCTCACTGAAACCCACCCTCTCGCAGTCTCGCTAAATCCCTAAATCCCTTCCCCCCTCTTGCTGTCTTCTCTCCCCCACCGTATTCTTCATCATCGATGACACCCACCCTCTTGCTGTCTTCTCTCCCCCACCGTATTCTTCATCATCGATGACACCCACCCTCTCGCTAAATCCCACAAGTCCACAACTTCACCATCGATGACACCCACCCTCTCGCTAAATCCCTAAATCCCACCGTAGCCTTCCCCTCTTGCTCTCTTCTCTCCCCCACAACTTCATACTCGCTGAAACCCACCCTCTCGCTAAATCCCTAAATCCCACCGTGAAACCGTAGCCTTCCCCTCCGAATCACCCTCCTCATCCCATCAAGCCTCCATTCGCGTTTCTCTTCCAATCAGGCTCTGAATCAAAGGTTCTATCTCGCGAAACTTGCAAAGCTAAAGGTAAATCATCCCTTCCATTCGCGTTTTGTTCCCTCTGTTCCCTCTGTTCCCTCTGTTCTTTTTTTTTTGTTCTGCAACTGATTTCTTATTAGATATGGAATAAGAAATAAAATGTATACGCACTTAAACAGAAATAAAATGTTCTGCAACTGATGTTCTGCAACCAGTTTAACAATGCAATTTCAATATGCAAATAACAGTCATTTATCTTTCATGACTTTATCATTTTTGGATGGATGAATAAGATTAAAATGTATACGCACATGGCCGGTTGAACTCTTAGGATGCTTATTCTGGTGTCTATGAAGACAATTTCACTTGCAATATTATTATATAAATAAATTATCTGATGTTGTGTTACTTTTTTCTTCAATGTATAGAGTACGACGTAAGCTTGATGCGGGGACTTGGATTCCTAAGAAATATCGTGATGAATTGGAGCAAAAGTGGGCTGATGATGATTGGAAAAAAAGAGCAATAATTAACAGCAACAACAGAATATCCTCTGATGGCTCTCTACATACAGGAGGGTCTATTCCGACAACTGAGCATTACAAGAGATTAGTAAGCAAATGAACTATATATAACTTCCTATTTGCTAAGAGTATATTTTAATCGAAACTAATCCAATTATTTTTCAGAAAAATTCCTTGGGTGAGACTCCAACTTGTTGGGACCTGTTTGAGAAGACTCACAAAATGAAAGGTGAGACGCCAAAGTGGGTCTCCTCCAAGTCAGAGAAGATTGCTGTAAGTTAAAATTTCTACATTAACGTCCAAATTTAGTTGTTTTATTTGTTGTGAGTTTCTGCATTTATTTGGTCTGATAGTTTCCAATCTGTCGTCAATTACATATTTAAGGTCCGATGATCTAGTATTATTTTAGGGAAAATGTCATCTATTTTTCCTTTTTGTAGATTGATCTGCCTGGAAGTTTATATTCTGATAGTTTCCTTTTTGTAGATTTATATTCTGATGATCTAGTATTAGTTTTTGTAGATTGATCTGTCGTCAATTATATCCTTTTTGTAGATTGTTCTGCCTGGAAGTTTATATTCTGCCTGGAAGTTATATAATCAGTCGGATCAAGAACCACCCTTGACTGATTATATAACTTGCTAGTGTTTCCTTAAAGGTTCATTCTTAGTGATTTTAGGCTTGACTTATAGGTCTTTTGGTGTTTTTTTGGTTGAAAATTCTGTTTCAATTGGTATTCCATGTCAGTCATTTGTGTAAATATTTGCAGTTGCCTCACTTTACATCTTCATTGTATCTTATGCTTTGACCTTACTTGTGTGTGGCTGAAAGGATTGATGCTTGGGAGTTTTCTTTCTAAAACTATTGATCTTGCAGTCTATAAGTTGCAGAAAATATTAAGAACCACCCTTGACTGATTATATAACTTGCTAGTGTTTCCTTAAAGGTTCATTCTTAGTGATTTTAGGCTTGACTTATAGGTCTTTTGGTGTTTTTTTGGTTGAAAATTCTGTTTCAATTGGTATTCCATGTCAGTCATTTGTGTAAATATTTGCAGTTGCCTCACTTTACATCTTCATTGTATCTTCTGCTTTGACCTTACTTGTGTGTGGCTGAAAGGATTGATGCTTGGGAGTTTTCTTTCTAAAACTATTGATCTTGCAGTCTATAAGTTGCAGAAAATATTGATGAGTCCTAGCAAGCTCAGATAAATATTAAGAAAATATTAAGGAGACAAATATGATAAGTATTAATTTGGTCTGATATATTAATTTGGTCTGACAGCTTCTATACTTTGCTAATTTTGATTATTATTTGCTAAGTTGATGGTTTTGTTGACTTACTTTCCCCTGACTTCTATGATGAGTATTAATTTGGTCTGATATATTTGGTCTGATAGCTTCTATACTTTACTAATTTTGGTTATTATTTTGAAATGCTCATGTTTGATTATTATTTTTTCAGAATGAGTATGAAAGTCGTATTCTTGAAAGAGACTCACAAGAGGCACTAGGAGATAGCGTGTCTAGCGAGCAATCTGACAACAATATCTTCTTAGAGATTGTTGGAGGTGTAGATAAGAAGAAAAGAATATTTGGTTTGGGTCCTGAAGGAGAAAACTACATTCCTTCTTCCAAACGATCTACTGGAATCTCTGAGTCTGAATATGTGCAAATAAAGTCTGAATATATGCAAATGAAGGCTGACTTTTCTAACTTGACTGCTGAAAATCAAAGTCTTAAGGAGCAAGTGAGTGGCCTTTGTGCAACACAGGAGAAGATGCTTAAGTTTATGGAGACTTTTTCTCAAACTCATCCACGTCTGCCTTCACCTCCACCTCCACCTCCACCTACAAACGAGGATGACCAACAAAATGATGATGAGTATTATGATGAACTAAATGGTTGATGTATTTTTTGTTTTTTTCAAACAATGATGTGTAAGGGTTATGTATTTTTTTGATTAACATTACTTTTGGTTTGTATGAACTATGCTTATTAGCTTTATTAGTAATATGAAATGTGTACTTTTAAAAAAAATTGTAACCTATGTATTCAAGCACCACTCCTTTAATCCTTTAATTTGATTTAAAGGTTTCACACAATTACAGGTTGGAATGGATATAATAAAAAAAAACTGGTGTTGGATAAATTTAAAAAAAATTGGTTTTAAAATTCGTCACTAACGGGCTCGCTGTTAGTGACGAAAATCGTTCCTCACAATTAGCGACGAAATATGTTCCTCACTATTAGCGACGACAATGGTTCCTCACAATTAGCGACGAAACTGGTTTCTCGCTATTAGCGACGAAATATCTTCCTCACAATTAGCGACGAAACGTATTCCTCACTATTAGCGACGAAAAGCTTTTTTTTTATCTGATTTGGTGTTATTGTTTAGCGACGAAACTTTAGGATTTTGTGAGGAATTTATTCCTCGCTAATAGCGACGAAATTTATTATTCCTCGCAAATGATTTAGTGACGCCAGATTTCGCTACGGATCTTGTTTCGTCACAAATTTCGTCGCTAAAAGGTTTAGTGACGAATTTTCATTGTTTAGTGACGAAAATATGGCGTCACTAATTTTTGTTTTTCTAGCTGTGTGAAATGAATTTAATTAGCATACTTGGAATGGGAGGTCATGGCTCCTGAGTTCAAGGCCCGTAGTTGTTATCCGGCCAAGGCCGGGTTGGGTTCTCTGCTGAAACTGACGTAGTTCAGGTTCTTTTGGATTATGCTAAAGAGGTTAAGTGAAAAGATAAGTAAAAGACAACGAGAGATACATGGTGAGAGGTCACAAAAGAACTCACTAAGATTGTAAATCCCACTGTTTATGATCTTTAGAGATCTACGTTTAATTGTTTAGTCCACCCTAGTTAATGTTTATGTATTGTCTTTTTGATACTTTAGCCTTGGAGCTTGTAATCAAGTTAATGTACTAAGTCTAAATCGTTCTTTTGGATTTGAACTATGGTTAAGAAATGACTTATGTAAACTGTTTCAGTTATGTCATCTAGCTGTCCTTTTTGTATTTATGTCATTTGTATGTTATGTTTCATTCAAATCATTAAGCGATTTAGAACTCTGATTTTGTTAAAATAGTTAACATCCCGACTTTATGACGTCTAGAGTTCAGGGTGTTACATTTATTATTTCTGATGTTTTTATTTCTATAAAAGTATATGTTAAATTTAATTTAATTTAATTTAATTTAATAGATGATTTTTTTTTACTCCATTTTCTTATTCCTCAGATAAATCTTTTATTTGTAATTATCTCTATTATATGTCTTGTATTTGTCTTTTTTTCCATAGTAGAAGGAAAATATTGTTTATGTTCTACGCTAGTGGATTATCAAAAAAATTGAACTGACGAAGTATGTAGAGATGGCGTTCTAAATTCTAGTTGATGATGAATTTTCTTTTTTAAAAAAATATTTTTTACTTTTCAACACCAATAAATATTTAATTTCCATATTTTGCTTCTGCTACATTTTTCTATAAATCAGGTATCATCTGCATGCAATTGTATAGACTAATTCTTCGAACCTAGCTAGAATCTTGGTTAAACTGAAAGAGACCCCTACCATCTCATCCAAGTGCTCTTGGGTGCTTGTACTACATATAGTATAATGTGTTGTCGAAAATTGCTGATATGGCTGTAGTCGAAGGATGCTGACTGCAGTCGAAATTCTATAGTCGAATTTCAGAAGTAAAATTTCGACTGATGCTGTTGAGTGTGAAGGACTGCTGCGAACTAAATGTGCAGGAATAGAAACTATCGAGGTGGAAGACCTGCTGTCGAATTGTACTGATGCTGTCGAAATTAAACCTGCAAACACAGAAATGTTAGATAAACAACCGGAGGCGTCTTGCGACTGCCCTGAAGAATTTATCCGCCTCTACAGCGCAAATTCCCCGAGGTACAACCGGGTCTTCTCAATCGCAGTAACGAAAGAGGTATCAGAACTGGCAAGAAGAACTGGATATTGACAGGAGAGCAACCCAGAGCTCTTTTTCAAGAAAGGTGGAAAAATAAGT
This sequence comes from Astragalus membranaceus, assembly GCA_039519185.1. Lineage (NCBI taxonomy): Eukaryota > Viridiplantae > Streptophyta > Magnoliopsida > Fabales > Fabaceae > Astragalus > Astragalus membranaceus. The sequence continues at coordinate 173,589,532 of CM076848.1, read as the reverse complement.
TTTCTGAGACATATTTCAAGTGCAACTCGAAATCGTTTATATAGGCTTTAAGAAAAATAGCTGTTAGAGACATAGGCTCCAGCAATCAATAGCCAGTCAAAAACCGTTTTCGAAAATCAATTGTGATCAAAAGATTTAACTCTGCGGTTACGAAATAAATAGGTTTAAAAGAAAAGAAGCCGTTGGAAGAAACTGACAGTTACAAAATAAAGGAAATTAAGTTTCAGTTTTCGACCAAATCTTTTCACCAGTCAGTTCGACCAACTTTCAATATTCGACCAGATTGTTTTGCCAATCAGTTCGACCAACTTGCAGTTTTCGACCTGAACTTTCCGTTACAAATTATTTCATAAAACATTTCGACCCATGATTGGGCGTATACGGATAGGCTGATAAAAGTAATATTTTATTTAATAAAATTAGTACAAAGCCAGTCGAGCGCGCAGGGGGGGGGGGGGGGAATCGAGAGATTCGCACTGAACCAAGCCATGTTGGTCCCTGCTTGTGCGCGCGAGGGAGTCCCTTTTAGTTACTTGTTTACTAGCTCTCATTAAGCTTTAGTATATGAAGACTTTGGTGAATCCAAAGCCAAGCAATGTGGGACTTCTCACTTTTGAAATATCCTTTTATTTTCAATAAAATACAACAATCCCCCACATATTTCAAAAGTTGAAAAATAAATTTATAAAAGAGGTTTTCTGGGTTAACATCGTAGATGGTAATGTTTCGGAGCTGTATAGCAAGCTATGGAACCAGTCCTAGATAGATAAAACATAACATACTGTGAATTGGTATAGCAAGCTATGGAACCCAATACGCATATTATATGTTAGAGGTTTCATTATCACATTACACCCCCACAATTCTTGCTGTTTTCGCGGTGTTGCGCTACTAGGCCCTGCGCGTGCTCGGTATTCATGAGTGCTCTAGAGACCTCGCCAGGATCTCATGCAAGCGGCCTCACTTGACACTCATATAGGTGATTTCATCAAGTGTATGCTTCAAGTCATACACCACCCATAAGGGCTATGAAAATCATTAAAAGCTTTAAGCTTATCCTTTTAACCCTGCAGTCTAGCACCATCACAATAACACCATAGGAAGGGACAATAAGGAAATTAATTACTTGAATTAATTTCCAGTGCTAGCACTATCAAGAAGTAACTTGTTTTTACCACATTGAACCTTATTCATGGGATCTCCAATCACAAAGGTTGGGTTACCATCACTTCTTAATATCAGTTGGCTTTTAGTCCCATTCCCCTCGATGTTTCACATATCATTTTCTTCCCTAAGGGTTTTGTCAGAGGATCGGCCAAATTCACTTCTGACTTCACATAATCGATCGATATTGCTCCATACTTTTGCAATTGTTTGACAACATTATGTCTTAATTGCACATGTCTATTTTTGCCATTATAGGTCTTATTCTTTGCAACGGCTATTGCCGATTGACTGTCACAATGTATTGACACTGATGGTGTCGGTTTTATTCCCAAAGGAATACTAACTAAAAGGTTCTTCAACCATTCAGCTTCAGTACCAGCCAATTCCAGAGCTACAAATTCCGACTCCATAGTCGATCTAGCAATAATGGATTGTTTGGCTGACCTCCAAGTTACCGCACCACCACCAAGTGTGAAAATGTAACCACTAGTGGATTTTGTCTCATCTGAATCAGATATCCAGTTAGCATCGCAGTATCCCTCAAATACTGCGGGAAATCCACTATAAGTAATACCATGAGTTGTGGTACCTCTCAAATATCTCATAAGGTGAGCAATTGTCTTCCAATGATCCTGACCAGGATTGTGAGTATAACTACTCAGACGACCGACTGCGAATGCAATGTCTGGTCGAGAAAATTTCATTAAATGCAGTAGGCTCCCAATTACTTGGGCATACTGAGGTTGGTCAACAGGATCACCTCTATTTTTCTTTAAGCGTGAGTTAGCTTCATAGGGGGTACTCAAGGGGGTTGAGTCATAGTGTCCAAACTTCCTAAGAAGTTTTTCCACATAATGATCTTGCGATAGTGTGATACTATCACCTTCCCTGATGATTCTAACTCCTAATATTACATTAGCCTCACCCATATCTTTCATGTCGAAACTAGATGAAAGAAAGGATTTTGTTTTGATAACAATATCCAGACAAGTACCAAATATGAGCATGTCATCTACATATAAACATATGATTACATGTTCTCCACACACAATTTTAGTGTAAACACATTTATCAACTTCAGTTGTGGTGAAGCCATCTTCGACTAAGGTTCTGTCGAATTTTTCATGCCATTGTTTTGGTGCTTGTTTTAAACCATATAACGACTTAAGGAGTTTGCATACTTTGTTTTCTTGACCTGAAACTATACATCCTTCGGGTTGATTCATGTAAATTTCTTCTTCTAAGTCACCGTTCAAAAAAGCGGTTTTAACATCCATTTGATGAATAACTAGTTTGTGGATAGAAGCCAAAGCTATTAAAACTCTAATAGAAGAAATTCTTGTTACTGGAGCAAAGGTATCGAAATAATCAATGTTTTGTTTTTGAGAAAAACCTTTTGCTACTAGTCTTGCTTTGTATTTATCAATAGACCCATCAGGGTTATATTTTCTTTTGAAAATCCACTTGCATCCTATTGATTTTGCCCCAGGTGGTAAATCAACTAAGGTCCAAGTGTTACATTTGGAAATTGAGTCTATTTCAGTTTTAATGGCTTCTTTCCAAAATTTCGACTCAGAAGAAGAAGTTGCTTCAAAAAAGGTTTCTGGATCTTTTTCGACTAGATAAGTGTAAAAATCATTTCCGAAGGATGTTTCTTTTCTTGGCCTTTTACTTCTCCTTAGTTCTTGATACGGTTCCTCATGAGTTTCATCATTAGTACTTGCTAATGGTTGTCTAGATATACTATCATGTTTCAAAGGAAAAACGTTTTCAAAAAACTCGGCATTTTTAGTTTCCACGATAGTATTATTATCTAAAACATCACTTTTCACAACAAGGAATCTATAAGCAGTGCTGTGTTCTGCATATCCTATAAAAACACAATCAGAGGTTTTGCAACCAATTTTTCTTTTCTTAGGATCAGGCAACATAACTTTAGCTAAGCACCTCCACACTTTTAAATATTTTAAGTTAGGTTGATAACCTTTCCACAGTTCATAGGGGGTCTTTCCGGTTTTCCTATGAGGAGTTCTATTTTGTATAAAACATGCAGTTAATATAGCCTCACCCCACAAGTTAGTTGGCGCATTAGAACTTATTAACATAGCGTTCATCATATCTTTCATTGTCCTATTTTTCCTTTCGGCTATGCCATTAGATTCAGGTGAATAGGGGGGAGTTGTTTCATGTATTATACCTTCCTTTTCACAAAAATCATTAAAAGATATGTATTCTCCTCCACGGTCGGATCTAACTCTTTTAATCTTTCTATCTAATTGATTTTCGACTTCAGCTTTATATGAAAGAAAAGCTTCAAATGCTTCATCTTTTTGTCTTAATAGAAACACCTTAGTGTATCGCGAAAAATCATCTATAAACGTTACATAATAATTTTTTCCGCCCCTAGTTGGAGTTTGTTTTAGATCTCCTAGGTCCGAATGAATTAAACTAAGCAGTTCAGTTTCACGATGTACTGGGGGACACGATTTCTTTGTTAATTTGGATTCAACACATACATCGCATTTACTATGTTGATTATCACTAGTCGAAATCATGCCAAGGCGTTGCAATTTAATAACATACTGAAAGTTAATATGACCTAGTCTAGCATGCCACATATTATAAGAGTCAATCAAGTAAGCAGAAGTCGAAACATTGTTATTGAAATCAAAAGTGTTGAGTACAAAAAGTCCATGATCATAATATCCCTTTCCAACAAAAATGTTGTTCTTGGTAAGAACAATCTTATCAGATTCAAATGTCACTTTGATACCATGCTTCAGCAGAACCCCAACAGAGATCAGGTTTGCCCTTATGTTAGGCACATGAAGCACATTTGTGAGAGCCAGAGTTTTTCCCGATGTGAGCTTGAGAAGAACTTTTCCTTTCCCCACAACTGGGGCTGGATGTGAGTCACCCAGATAGATATTTTCTTCTCCTTCCCCTACAGCAGTGTAGGAGGTAAAAACTTCTCTATTAGCACAGATGTGCTTTGTGGCTCCAGAATCCACCACCCATTTGTTCACATCAGTTGCCATGTTGACCAGAGAAACGACAGCAGCAATGACATCGTCATCCTCATTATCATCTCCACCAGCATCAGCCAAGTTAGCGTTAGCCTTAGGAGGATGGTCATTTCTCGCCCTATGCCTGCATTTAGGTGCATAGTGTCCTGGCTTTCCACAAACAAAGCAGTATCCTCTTTTCTTGAATTCAGTGCTATGAGTACCAGGATAATGATCATTGTTCCTTTTGTGATACTTTTGATTAGATGATTTCTTGGGATCGTACCTTTTGTTTGGAGAGACTGGTTTGCCTTTGTCGAACCTTGAAGGGTTGTTCATCACCATGTTTGCCCGTGAAGCCATTGATTTCGCCTTTGTCTTGTTACTCTCTTTTCGGTTGGTATCTTCGATGATGATATGAGTCAACAGCTCGTTCAGTGACAATTGCTTGTGTTTGTGCTTCAGTTGTTGCTTGTAGTCCTTCCATGATTCTGGCAGCTTCTCAATCAGAATACCTGCAATGAACTCGTCAGGGAGAACTATGTTTTCAGCCTTCATTTCCTCTAGTAATTTGTGATACTGGTTGATTTGAGTTTTGATTTCGCCAGTTTCACTCATGACCCAATTGTAGTAGTTGCTGATGACAAATTTCTGCTTGCTTGCATCTTCAGCGGTGTATTTGAGAATCATTGATTCCCAGATCTGATTCGCTTCCTTGTAAGTGCAGTAGATGTCGAACAATTCGTTTGAGAGGGTGCTAAGAATTGTGTGACGACACACTTTGTTGGCATGGGTCCAAACTTCGACCTGTTTGGGAGTAGCAGGTTCGACAGGTTTGGAGTCAGTAAGAGCAGCAGCAACCCCGTGCATGTCAAGAAGGGAACTCACGCGTTCCTGCCACCTGCGAAAATTTTGGCCTGCGAAGACCTCAATTTTAGAGATGTCAGGGAAAGGTTTCGCATAAGTTACCGGGACAGCAGAAGGGATGATAACAGTGCTGTTGTTGTTGATGGGAGCACCGTTATCATCGTTGTTGATTGCGTCAGCCATGATAAATTCTTCAGATTGTTGTCGAAAATTGCTGATATGGCTGTAGTCGAAGGATACTGACTGCAGTCGAAATTCTATAGTCGAATTTCAGAAGTAAAATTTCGACTGATGCTGTTGAGTGTGAAGGACTGCTGCGAACTAAATGTGCAGGAATAGAAACTATCGAGGTGGAAGACCTGCTGTCGAATTGTACTGATGCTGTCGAAATTAAACCTGCAAACACAGAAATGTTAGATAAACAACCGGAGGCGTCTTGCGACTGCCCTAAAGAATTTATCCGCCTCTACAGCGCAAATTCCCCGAGGTACAACCGGGTCTTCTCAATCGCAGTAACGAAAGAGGTATCAGAACTGGCAAGAAGAACTGGATATTGACAGGAGAGCAACCCAGAGCTCTTTTTCAAGAAAGGTGGAAAAATAAGTTTTCTGAGACATATTTCAAGTGCAACTCGAAATCGTTTATATAGGCTTTAAGAAAAATAGCTGTTAGAGACATAGGCTCCAGCAATCAATAGCCAGCCAAAAACCGTTTTCGAAAATCAATTGTGATCAAAAGATTTAACTCTGCGGTTACGAAATAAATAGGTTTAAAAGAAAAGAAGCCGTTGGAAGAAACTGACAGTTACAAAATAAAGGAAATTAAGTTTCAGTTTTCGACCAAATCGTTTCACCAGTCAGTTCGACAGATTGTTTTGCCAATCAGTTATTTAATAAAATTAGTACAAAGCCAGTCGAGCGCGCAGAGGGGGGGAATCGAGAGATTCGCACTGAACCAAGCCATGTTGGTCCCTGCTTGTGCGCGCGAGGGAGTCCCTTTTAGTTACTTGTTTACTAGCTCTCATTAAGCTTTAGTATATGAAGACTTTGGTGAATCCAAAGCCAAGCAATGTGGGACTTCTCACTTTTGAAATATCCTTTTATTTTCAATAAAATACAACATAATGTTACTCTCTAATTAATTTTTATTTGAAATAGTTATATCTAAGATGTAAACACACTAAATTTTGTTCGTCAATAAAATTCAAAATGTCGTTCATTTTATCAAATCAGAGTATACGCATTTAAAATTTGGATCCACCAAACAGAAACTAATTTCCCAATTAGACTCAACAAAGGTTATGATAAACACGTTAAACCTCATTCCTTGAATTTAAACATAGTCAAGGTTACCAAAAGAGTCATAAAAGCCTTAAAATTCAAATAGAAGGTGCGTACATCGTACACATAGATTTTAGGTACATAATTTGGTTTTACAATTCCAAATACATAAGTACCTCTTAAGCCATCACTAACATCATCCGAAAGGGTCCATAATTTGGTTTTGGGTACATAATTTGGTTTAAAATCACAAAATAACTTCATAAGCCATCACTAAGGTTCCTTTGCCTTTTCTGCAATCACAACAGACTTTACTTGCTTATCTGAAAATCCACAAATAATAAGAGTGAGATTGGAAAAAAGCTCAATGAGTCCTTCTAACAGTACCTCACTAATACCTCATACGATGTCTTTTAAGAGTTTAACCAATAGCGAAATTCCCAAATTAAATTACATATATTTTAAATAGATATCAAACCCAACTTGGAAACCCAACTCCGACAATATAGAAGGAGCCACGAAAGGGTAGTAGACTCAGCTCATGACTTCTCTCTTTACTTATGCTAAACCATCATTACAACACATATTTCTATCATGATTCACACAATTATTTTCCCTATTTATCCTAAATAAGTCTTAACAATTTCAAACAAGTCAATATCTTGTAAATAGCATATTTTAGCATAATGAGGCTCAAGGTGTCTTCCCCACATAATAATTTCACTTTAAAACCGGATTGAGCTTAAGTATCAATTGATACTCAATAACCCTAAGTATGACAACAGGGAGGAAGATGGAAAACTTGTAACACCCCAATTAATATTAATAATTATTAGGATCTGTTTTAGAAATAGTTGTATTTTAATTGTGAGCTTTTGAGTTTATTGAGATATGCCTTGTAATTCTATTGCTTGTAATAATAGTAGGTGTGGTTAGTAACCTAGTCGAAATGGGCCAGTCGAAATTATGGGCCTGGGCCTGTTTTGTTGTATATATATAGACATTAGTAGTATGTAATGTGTACAACCTTTTTGCATAAGAATCAGTGCAGTTTTCACTATTCATTTATATGGCCCTAATCATTCCTCTTGTCCCTTAGCGCCGCCACCTCCCTTTCTTGTCCCTTTCACATGTTTATCCCCAACAAACTGGTATCAGAGCTTGTTAGATCCTTACAAAATCTATCAAGATTCATGGCAGCGCGAGACAACTCTGGTGGAGGTATTCTGGGGAACCTCCCAATCTTCGACGGAAAGGATTATGAACGATGGTGTGCGCAGATGAAGGTGTTGTTTCGATATCAAGATGTCCTTGATGTCGTGAATGATGGTGTTCCACCCTTGGCAGCAAACGCCACTGAAGCGGTGAGGAACAACCACCATTCGCTGAGGAAGAAAGATGGAAAAGGGCTGTTTTTGATTCACCAATGCGTTGATTCTAATGTCCTGAACCTGATCATCGACAGTGAGTCAGCAAAGGCAGCTTGGGACATCCTCAAGAACTCATATGGAGGAGCAGATAGACTGAAGAAGATACGCCTTTAGTCGCTTAGGAAACAGTACGAGGCCTTGAAGATGACAGATGGAGAATCGATTGGAGAATTCATTACGAGGTTAGTAGCGTTAACTAATCAAATGAAATGAAATGGTGAAACTGTGACTGAAGTAAATAAAGTCGAAAAGGTGCTCAGATCCTTAACCCTGGAATTCGACTATGTTGTCACTGCTATCGAAGAATCCAAGGACCTAGATACATTGAAGTTAGATGAACTTCAGGGTTCCTTAGAGGCTCATGAGTTGAGAATAAGGCAGTGAAGTTCAGAGAAAGAAACTGAACAAGCCTTACTATCACACTCCTCTAAGAAAAATTGGAAGGCAAGCAACAAGAAGGAGAAGGGTAAAGAAAAAGGATCAAGCAGTAAGCAGAAAGAGCAAGGACCTTTCGACAAGAAGAAGGGAGACCTGTCGAAAGTGCAGTGTTATAACTGTCAGCAATTTGGGCATTATAAGAACAAGTGTAAAAACAAGAAAGTTCCTAGAAATAAAGACGCTGAAGCCAAATTTGCAGATGATAGTGACACGGATTCCGACTCAGATGGGTTAATGCTAATGGCAGTCGAAGATGAGATTCATCTCAATGAAGAAGTTGCTGAAAGTAGCGAGCAAAACAATGGGAACACTTGTATAAGTGGATACACTTGTGACGCTCAAAATACTTGTGCAATGTGTGTGTGGCAGGGCAGTGGTAACACTGGTGATGCCTCCAACATTGCCAGTAAAGATGGAGAAGAATTATCATTCATGACAGCTATTGACCAAGAATTATTGTTGTTGAAGGCATATACAAATTCGACTGAAGAGAAGTCTGTCGAATGGTATCTCGACACCGTATGCTCAAACCACGTGTGCTGTCACAAGGAGTGGTTTGTCGAATTGAAGAAAATTAGCAAAAGAATAAGGTTTGCTGATAATAGCAGGGTCACTGCAGAAGGAATTGGTACCATAAAATTCCTGTCGAAAGATGGAAAATGGTGCTACATTCAAGAGGTATTCTATGTACCAAATATGAGGAGCAATCTGCTGAGTATTGGGCAGATGATTGAGAAGAAATTCACTGTCGAAATGGGTGATAATAGTCTCAGCTTATTCGACTCAAACAAGAAGATGATCTTGAAGGTGTTGATGCAGAATAACAGAACCTTCAAGATCAAGTTGGAATAGTCGAAGAGAAATGCCTAAAGAGTACTGTCGAAGAGGAGCACTGGAAGTGGCACAAAAGATTTGGCCCCCTAAACTTCAAGAGCTTGAGTCAACTACATGAAAAGAATATGGTTCATGGGTTGCCTGCAGTAAAGGTACCTGTCGAATTATGTGAGAGTTGCTGCAAGTCGAAGCAACCAAGAAACTCATTTAAAACAGAAGTACCTAGCAGAGCAGAGAAGAAGTTAGAGGTGATACTTTTGATGTTTGTGGCCCTTTCGAAGACAGTTCATTAGGAGGGAACAAGTACTTTGTCACCTTCATTGATGAATACACTAGAATGACCTGGGTGTATTTGATCAAAAGGAAGAGTGAAGTACTTGTAATATTCAAAAGGTTTAAGGTAATGATTGAGAAGCAGAGTGAATGTGCAATCAAAATCCTTAGAACTGATGGAGGTGGAGAGTACAATTCACATGAATTTGTAAAATTCTGTGAAAATGAAGGCATTGTACATGAAGTCACTTCACCTTACACGCCTCAGCATAATGGAACAGCTGAGAGGAAAGACAGGACCATTCTCAACATGGTAAGAAGTATGTTGAAGGAGAAGAAGCTACCTCATAGTTTATGGGGAGAACTTGTAGCCACAGCAGTATACATTCTGAACAAATTCCCCACAAAGAGATTGATTGGGAAGACACCTGAAGAAGCTTGGCTAGGAAGAAAGCCAAGTGTCAAGCATCTCAGAATAATTGGCTCATTATGCTATAGACATGTCCCAGAGCAACTAAGAAGCAAGCTGGATGATAGAGCACAACAAATGATTCTTGTTGGCTATCATTCGACAGGAGCATACAAACTGTATGATCCTGTGCAGAAGAAAATGGTGAAAAGCAGAGATGTCGTAGTAGATGAGTCGAAACATTGGAACTGGGAAGATGGCTGTGAGAAACCTACAATGATAGACTTCGACGAAGTTCAGGATCTAGATGATCGAAATGAAGCTGTCGAACCAGAACCTGTTGCTGTCGAACCAGAACCTGTTGCTGTCGAACCTATCAGAAGGTCACAGAGGGAAAGGCAGAGATCAATAAGGTTCCCAGATTCTGCTATTACAGCAGAGGGTGACCTGACACACTTTGCATTAATGGCTGAAGCAGAACCAGTGAGCCTGGAAGAAGCTCTTAGTCACAAGCAGTGGAAGGAAGCAATGATTGATGAGCTGAAGTCAATCGAAAAGAATGGCACTTGGAAGCTAGTCGAACTTCCAAGGCAAAAGAAAGCTATAGGCGTGAAATGGGTATCGAAATAATCAATGTTTTGTTTTTGAGAAAAACCTTTTGCTACTAGTCTTGCTTTGTATTTATCAATAGACCCATCAGGGTTATATTTTCTTTTGAAAATCCACTTGCATCCTATTGATTTTGCCCCAGGTGGTAAATCAACTAAGGTCCAAGTGTTACATTTGGAAATTGAGTCTATTTCAGTTTTAATGGCTTCTTTCCAAAATTTCGACTCAGAAGAAGAAGTTGCTTCAAAAAAGGTTTCTAGATCTTTTTCGACTAGATAAGTGTAAAAATCATTTCCGAAGGATGTTTCTTTTCTTGGCCTTTTACTTCTCCTTAGTTCTTGATACGGTTCCTCATGAGTTTCATCATTAGTACTTGCTAATGGTTGTCTAGATATACTATCATGTTTCAAAGGAAAAACGTTTTCAAAAAACTCGGCATTTTTAGTTTCCACGATAGTATTATTATCTAAAACATCACTTTTCACAACAAGGAATCTATAAGCAGTGCTGTGTTCTGCATATCCTATAAAAACACAATCAGAGGTTTTGCAACCAATTTTTCTTTTCTTAGGATCAGGCAACATAACTTTAGCTAAGCACCCCCACACTTTTAAATATTTTAAGTTAGGTTGATAACCTTTCCACAGTTCATAGGGGGTCTTTCCGGTTTTCCTATGAGGAGTTCTATTTTGTATAAAACATGCAGTTAATATAGCCTCACCCCACAAGTTAGTTGGCGCATTAGAACTTATTAACATAGCGTTCATCATATCTTTCAATGTCCTATTTTTCCTTTCGGCTATGCCATTAGATTCAGGTGAATAGGGGGGAGTTGTTTCATGTATTATACCTTCCTTTTCACAAAAATCATTAAAAGATATGTATTCTCCTCCACGGTCGGATCTAACTCTTTTAATCTTTCTATCTAATTGATTTTCGACTTCAGCTTTATATGAAAGAAAAGCTTCAAATGCTTCATCTTTTTGTCTTAATAGAAACACCTTAGTGTATCGCGAAAAATCATCTATAAACGTTACATAATAATTTTTTCCGCCCCTAGTTGGAGTTTGTTTTAGATCTCCTAGGTCCGAATGAATTAAACTAAGCAGTTCAGTTTCACGATGTACTGGGGGACACGATTTCTTTGTTAATTTGGATTCAACACATACATCGCATTTACTATGTTGATTATCACTAGTCGAAATCATGCCAAGGCGTTGCAATTTAATAACATACTGAAAGTTAATATGACCTAGTCTAGCATGCCACATATTATAAGAGTCAATCAAGTAAGCAGAAGTCGAAACATTGTTATTGAAATCAAAAGTGTTGAGTACAAAAAGTCCATGATCATAATATCCCTTTCCAACAAAAATGTTGTTCTTGGTAAGAACAATCTTATCAGATTCAAATGTCACTTTGATACCATGCTTCAGCAGAACCCCAACAGAGATCAGGTTTGCCCTTATGTTAGGCACATGAAGCACATTTGTGAGAGCCAGAGTTTTTCCCGATGTGAGCTTGAGAAGAACTTTTCCTTTCCCCACAACTGGGGCTGGATGTGAGTCACCCAGATAGATATTTTCTTCTCCTTCCCCTACAGCAGTGTAGGAGGTAAAAACTTCTCTATTAGCACAGATGTGCTTGGTGGCTCCAGAATCCACCACCCATTTGTTCACATCAGTTGCCATGTTGACCAGAGAAACGACAGCAGCAATGACATCGTCATCCTCATTATCATCTCCACCAGCATCAGCCAAGTTAGCGTTAGCCTTAGGAGGATGGTCATTTCTCGCCCTATGCCTGCATTTAGGTGCATAGTGTCCTGGCTTTCCACAAACAAAGCAGTATCCTCTTTTCTTGAATTCAGTGCTATGAGTACCAGGATAATGATCATTGTTCCTTTTGTGATACTTTTGATTAGATGATTTCTTGGGATCGTACCTTTTGTTTGGAGAGACTGGTTTGCCTTTGTCGAACCTTGAAGGGTTGTTCATCACCATGTTTGCCCGTGAAGCCATTGATTTCGCCTTTGTCTTGTTACTCTCTTTTCGGTTGGTATCTTCGATGATGATATGAGTCAACAGCTCGTTCAGTGACAATTGCTTGTGTTTGTGCTTCAGTTGTTGCTTGTAGTCCTTCCATGATTCTGGAAGCTTCTCAATCAGAATATCTGCAATGAACTCGTCAGGGAGAACTATGTTTTCAGCCTTCATTTCCTCTAGTAATTTGTGATACTGGTTGATTTGAGTTTTGATTTCGCCAGTTTCACTCATGACCCAATTGTAGTAGTTGCTGATGACAAATTTCTGCTTGCTTGCATCTTCAGCGGTGTATTTGAGAATCATTGATTCCCAGATCTGATTCGCTTCCTTGTAAGTGCAGTAGATGTCGAACAATTCGTTTGAGAGGGTGCTGAGAATTGTGTGACGACACACTTTGTTGGCATGGGTCCAAACTTCGACCTGTTTGGGAGTAGCAGGTTCGACAGGTTTGGAGTCAGTAAGAGCAGCAGCAACCCCGTGCATGTCAAGAAGGGAACTCACGCGTTCCTGCCACCTGCGAAAATTTTGGCCTGCGAAGACCTCAATTTTAGAGATGTCAGGGAAAGGTTTCGCATAAGTTACCGGGACAGCAGAAGGGATGATAACAGTGCTGTTGTTGTTGATGGGAGCACCGTTATCATCGTTGTTGATTGCGTCAGCCATGATAAATTCTTCAGATTGTTGTCAAAAATTGCTGATATGGCTGTAGTCGAAGGATACTGACTGCAGTCGAAATTCTATAGTCGAATTTCAGAAGTAAAATTTCGACTGATGCTGTTGAGTGTGAAGGACTGCTGCGAACTAAATGTGCAGGAATAGAAACTATCGAGGTGGAAGACCTGCTGTCGAATTGTACTGATGCTGTCGAAATTAAACCTGCAAACACAGAAATGTTAGATAAACAACCGGAGGCGTCTTGCGACTGCCCTGAAGAATTTATCCGCCTCTACAGCGCAAATTCCCCGAGGTACAACCGGGTCTTCTCAATCGCAGTAACGAAAGAGGTATCAGAACTGGCAAGAAGAACTGGATATTGACAGGAGAGCAACCCAGAGCTCTTTTTCAAGAAAGGTGGAAAAATAAGTTTTCTGAGACATATTTCAAGTGCAACTCGAAATCGTTTATATAGGCTTTAAGAAAAATAGCTGTTAGAGACATAGGCTCCAGCAATCAATAGCCAGTCAAAAACCGTTTTCGAAAATCAATTGTGATCAAAAGATTTAACTCTGCGGTTACGAAATAAATAGGTTTAAAAGAAAAGAAGCCGTTGGAAGAAACTGACAGTTACAAAATAAAGGAAATTAAGTTTCAGTTTTCGACCAAATCGTTTCACCAGTCAGTTCGACAGATTGTTTTGCCAATCAGTTATTTAATAAAATTAGTACAAAGCCAGTCGAGCGCGCAGAGGGGGGGAATCGAGAGATTCGCACTGAACCAAGCCATGTTGGTCCCTGCTTGTGCGCGCGAGGGAGTCCCTTTTAGTTACTTGTTTACTAGCTCTCATTAAGCTTTAGTATATGAAGACTTTGGTGAATCCAAAGCCAAGCAATGTGGGACTTCTCACTTTTGAAATATCCTTTTATTTTCAATAAAATACAACATAATGTTACTCTCTAATTAATTTTTATTTGAAATAGTTATATCTAAGATGTAAACACACTAAATTTTGTTCGTCAATAAAATTCAAAATGTCGTTCATTTTATCAAATCAGAGTATACGCATTTAAAATTTGGATCCACCAAACAGAAACTAATTTCCCAATTAGACTCAACAAAGGTTATGATAAACACGTTAAACCTCATTCCTTGAATTTAAACATAGTCAAGGTTACCAAAAGAGTCATAAAAGCCTTAAAATTCAAATAGAAGGTGCGTACATCGTACACATAGATTTTAGGTACATAATTTGGTTTTACAATTCCAAATACATAAGTACCTCTTAAGCCATCACTAACATCATCCGAAAGGGTCCATAATTTGGTTTTGGGTACATAATTTGGTTTAAAATCACAAAATAACTTCATAAGCCATCACTAAGGTTCCTTTGCCTTTTCTGCAATCACAACAGACTTTACTTGCTTATCTGAAAATCCACAAATAATAAGAGTGAGATTGGAAAAAAGCTCAATGAGTCCTTCTAACAGTACCTCACTAATACCTCATACGATGTCTTTTAAGAGTTTAACCAATAGCGAAATTCCCAAATTAAATTACATATATTTTAAATAGATATCAAACCCAACTTGGAAACCCAACTCCGACAATATAGAAGGAGCCACGAAAGGGTAGTAGACTCAGCTCATGACTTCTCTCTTTACTTATGCTAAACCATCATTACAACACATATTTCTATCATGATTCACACAATTATTTTCCCTATTTATCCTAAATAAGTCTTAACAATTTCAAACAAGTCAATATCTTGTAAATAGCATATTTTAGCATAATGAGGCTCAAGGTGTCTTCCCCACATAATAATTTCACTTTAAAACCGGATTGAGCTTAAGTATCAATTGATACTCAATAACCCTAAGTATGACAACAGGGAGGAAGATGGAAAACTTGTAACACCCCAATTAATATTAATAATTATTAGGATCTGTTTTAGAAATAGTTGTATTTTAATTGTGAGCTTTTGAGTTTATTGAGATATGCCTTGTAATTCTATTGCTTGTAATAATAGTAGGTGTGGTTAGTAACCTAGTCGAAATGGGCCAGTCGAAATTATGGGCCTGGGCCTGTTTTGTTGTATATATATAGACATTAGTAGTATGTAATGTGTACAACCTTTTTGCATAAGAATCAGTGCAGTTTTCACTATTCATTTATATGGCCCTAATCATTCCTCTTGTCCCTTAGCGCCGCCACCTCCCTTTCTTGTCCCTTTCACATGTTTATCCCCAACAAACTGGTATCAGAGCTTGTTAGATCCTTACAAAATCTATCAAGATTCATGGCAGCGCGAGACAACTCTGGTGGAGGTATTCTGGGGAACCTCCCAATCTTCGACGGAAAGGATTATGAACGATGGTGTGCGCAGATGAAGGTGTTGTTTCGATATCAAGATGTCCTTGATGTCGTGAATGATGGTGTTCCACCCTTGGCAGCAAACGCCACTGAAGCGGTGAGGAACAACCATCATTCGCTGAGGAAGAAAGATGGAAAAGGGCTGTTTTTGATTCACCAATGCGTTGATTCTAATGTCCTGAACCTGATCATCGACAGTGAGTCAGCAAAGGCAGCTTGGGACATCCTCAAGAACTCATATGGAGGAGCAGATAGACTGAAGAAGATACGCCTTTAGTCGCTTAGGAAACAGTACGAGGCCTTGAAGATGACAGATGGAGAATCGATTGGAGAATTCATTACGAGGTTAGTAGCGTTAACTAATCAACTGAAAGGAAATGGTGAAACTGTGACTGAAGTAAATAAAGTCGAAAAGGTGCTCAGATCCTTAACCCTGGAATTCGACTATGTTGTCACTGCTATCGAAGAATCCAAGGACCTAGATACATTGAAGTTAGATGAACTTCAGGGTTCCTTAGAGGCTCATGAGTTGAGAATAAGGCAGTGAAGTTCAGAGAAAGAAACTGAACAAGCCTTACTATCACACTCCTCTAAGAAAAATTGGAAGGCAAGCAACAAGAAGGAGAAGGGTAAAGAAAAAGGATCAAGCAGTAAGCAGAAAGAGCAAGGACCTTTCGACAAGAAGAAGGGAGACCTGTCGAAAGTGCAGTGTTATAACTGTCAGCAATTTGGGCATTATAAGAACAAGTGTAAAAACAAGAAAGTTCCTAGAAATAAAGACGCTGAAGCCAAATTTGCAGATGATAGTGACACGGATTCCGACTCAGATGGGTTAATGCTAATGGCAGTCGAAGATGAGATTCATCTCAATGAAGAAGTTGCTGAAAGTAGCGAGCAAAACAATGGGAACACTTGTATAAGTGGATACACTTGTGACGCTCAAAATACTTGTGCAATGTGTGTGTGGCAGGGCAGTGGTAACACTGGTGATGCCTCCAACATTGCCAGCAAAGATGGAGAAGAATTATCATTCATGACAGCTATTGACCAAGAATTATTGTTGTTGAAGGCATATACAAATTCGACTGAAGAGAAGTCTGTCGAATGGTATCTCGACACCGTATGCTCAAACCACGTGTGCTGTCACAAGGAGTGGTTTGTCGAATTGAAGAAAATTAGCAAAAGAATAAGGTTTGCTGATAATAGCAGGGTCACTGCAGAAGGAATTGGTACCATAAAATTCCTGTCGAAAGATGGAAAATGGTGCTACATTCAAGAGGTATTCTATGTACCAAATATGAGGAGCAATCTGCTGAGTATTGGGCAGATGATTGAGAAGAAATTCACTGTCGAAATGGGTGATAATAGTCTCAGCTTATTCGACTCAAACAAGAAGATGATCTTGAAGGTGTTGATGCAGAATAACAGAACCTTCAAGATCAAGTTGGAATAGTCGAAGAGAAATGCCTAAAGAGTACTGTCGAAGAGGAGCACTGGAAGTGGCACAGAAGATTTGGCCCCCTAAACTTCAAGAGCTTGAGTCAACTACATGAAAAGAATATGGTTCATGGGTTGCCTGCAGTAAAGGTACCTGTCGAAGTATGTGAGAGTTGCTGCAAGTCGAAGCAACCAAGAAACTCATTTAAAACAGAAGTACCTAGCAGAGTAGAGAAGAAGTTAGAGGTGATACTTTTGATGTTTGTGGCCCTTTCGAAGACAGTTCATTAGGAGGGAACAAGTACTTTGTCACCTTCATTGATGAATACACTAGAATGACCTGGGTGTATTTGATCAAAAGGAAGAGTGAAGTACTTGTAATATTCAAAAGGTTTAAGGTAATGATTGAGAAGCAGAGTGAATGTGCAATCAAAATCCTTAGAACTGATGGAGGTGGAGAGTACAATTCACATGAATTTGTAAAATTCTGTGAAAATGAAGGCATTGTACATGAAGTCACTTCACCTTACACGCCTCAGCATAATGGAACAGCTGAGAGGAAAAACAGGACCATTCTCAACATGGTAAGAAGTATGTTGAAGGAGAAGAAGCTACCTCATAGTTTATGGGGAGAACTTGTAGCCACAGTAGTATACATTCTGAACAAATTCCCCACAAAGAGATTGATTGGGAAGACACCTGAAGAAGCTTGGCTAGGAAGAAAGCCAAGTGTCAAGCATCTCAGAATAATTGGCTCATTATGCTATAGACATGTCCCAGAGCAACTAAGAAGCAAGCTGGATGATAGAGCACAACAAATGATTCTTGTTGGCTATCATTCGACAGGAGCATACAAACTGTATGATCCTGTGCAGAAGAAAATGGTGAAAAGCAGAGATGTCGTAGTAGATGAGTCGAAACATTGGAACTGGGAAGATGGCTGTGAGAAACCTACAATGATAGACTTCGACGAAGTTCAGGATCTAGATGATCGAAATGAAGCTGTCGAACCAGAACTTGTTGCTGTCGAACCAGAACCTGTTGCTGTCGAACCTATCAGAAGGTCACAGAGGGAAAGGCAGAGATCAATAAGGTTCCCAGATTCTGCTATTACAGCAGAGGGTGACCTGACACACTTTGCATTAATGGCTGAAGCAGAACCAGTGAGCCTGGAAGAAGCTCTTAGTCACAAGCAGTGGAAGGAAGCAATGATTGATGAGCTGAAGTCAATCGAAAAGAATGGCACTTGGAAGCTAGTCGAACTTCCAAGGCAAAAGAAAGCTATAGGCGTGAAATGGGTCTACAAGACCAAACTCAAGCCAAATGGAGAAGTGGCCAAGTACAAGGCCAGGCTAGTAGCCAAAGGTTTCCTGCAAAAACCTGGTTTGGATTTCAATGAGGTCTTAGCCCCAGTAGCCAGGATCGAAACCATAAGATTGGTAGTAGCATTGGCAAGTCATAGAGGCTGGCCCCTACATCAACTAGATGTAAAGTCAGCATTTCTTAATGGACCTCTGGAGGAGGAAGTCTATGTTTGTCAACCACCTGGTTTTGAGTCGAAAGGTCAAGAAGACATGGTTTTTAAGCTTGAAAAAGCCCTATATGGACTCAAGCAAGCCCCAAGAGCGTGGAACAAGAGAATTGATGGATTTCTCTCGGCTCAGAAGTTCATGAGATGCACCAATGAACATGGAGTATATGTGAAGAAGAATGGAACTTCGACTCAGTTGTTGTTGTGCCTGTATGTAGATGATCTACTAGTAACTAGCAGCAATGAAGTCGAAGTCGAAGCCTTTAAGAAAGTGATGATGTCTGAGTTCGAAATGAGTGATCTAGGACATCTATCATATTTCTTAGGAATGGAATTTATAGAGTCGAAGAAGGGAATATTTTTGCATCAGTCGAAGTATGCAGCTGATATCCTGAAGAAATTCGACATGATCAACTGTAAGGAGGTTTCGACACCAACTGACACAAGCAACAAGCTGTCGAAAGATGATGAAGGGATCAAAGTAAATGCCACCCTCTACAAACAGATTGTGGGATCCCTGAGGTACCTGTGCAACACTCGACCTGACATTATGTTTAGTGTCGGAATGATCAGCAGATTCATGGAGAAGTTGAAAAGCTCCCATCTAGTAGCTGCCAAAAGGGTACTAAGGTATATAAAGGGAACACAAAGTTATGGTATTCTATTCCCTAGCAAGTCTGAGTCGAAAAATAGCGCTGAAGTGTTTGGTTACACAGACTCCGACTGGAGTGGAGACAAGAGTGATCGAAAGAGCACAAGTGGGTATGTCTTCATGCATGGATCGACACCCATCTCTTGGTGCTCGAAGAAGCAAAGTATAGTTGCGTTATCATCTTGTGAAGCAGAGTATGTGGCTGCTTCCTTTGCAGCATGTCAAGCATCATGGCTGAGCATGCTATTGGTCGAAATTGGAGTGCACAAGGTCGAAGCAATGAAGTTGTTGATCGATAACAAGTCTGCGATAGATCTCGCCAAGAATCCTGTCGCACATGGTAGGTCGAAGCACATAGAGACCAGATATCACTTCCTGTGTGATCAAGTAAACAATGAGAAGCTGAATCTGGAATATTGCTGTTCGGAACATCAAGTAGCTGATGCAATGACCAAGCCATTGCAAAAGGAAATATTCGAAGAACTGAGAACAATGCTTGGGATTATGTCACTCAGCAATGTGAATTAGTAGGTGTAGTTAGTAACCTAGTCGAAATGGGCCAGTCGAATGGGCCGGTCGAAATTATGGGCCTGGGCCTGTTTTGTTGTATATATATAGACATTAGTAGTATGTAATGTGTACAACCTTTTTGCATAAGAATCAGTGCAGTTTTTACTATTCATTTATATTGCCCTAATCATTCCTCTTGTCCCTTAGCGCCGCCACCTCCCTTTCTTGTCCCTTTCACGTGTTTATCCCCAACAGAGTTTAGAGAGTGATCTATGTATAACACCCCAAATCTTTTAAAACTAAATTATGTGTGTATTCATTTAACTAGATTTTTGTTATAGTAAATAAAAGATAATAATCATCTACAATATTATTAACTATTTTATAGTAATATATATATATATATATATATATATATATATATAACCATATATATTTTTATAAGAAGAAGAAAAGAAAACAAAGAGATAATATAGAAGCTACGGATACTTTTACTCTTTTAGATGTCATCTTGCATGTAAATGTTAATTTCACACATCATGCTTAAGATGATGTAATATAGGGCGATGATTTTAAGTATAAAAGCATGTCCTGGAAGGAAAGTTGGAACACATCATTTTTGTGAAGACAGTTATCTATTTTTGATCTGTTTCATTATCCATGTTTGGCCCAAATTAGCTTTCTAAATTGCTGCTAGAAATTAGAATAGCGTACTGATGATAACAATTTTTTATACACAATAATAAATAACTCTTATGTTTCATGTTAATTTTTGTTTTTGTAGTGTCCTGTCAAACTAACAAGATAGATTGTCGGAACTATGTATTGTGATTCATGAAGGAGATTCATAATGCGACAAAATATAATTCAAGAGACGGTACGTTATTTTTATTATATTATGAATTTAAAACTCTTTCCATATAATCAATCTATTTTGAAGTTATATTTGTTAGAACTGAATAGGCATCACACTGTATTATTGATTATATTTTGTCACTGAGAGTGTTACATATATATATACTAACTGCATGACATATGAAGAGTCAGCAATTAATTACACATAATTAAACATACGTAACTGAAAAAGATTTCGACAGTCAACACGAGACTTCGACAGCCAACACAAACTTCGACTATACTGGTTTACAACAATACACCTCCTAAACCAGTTTAGTTACTTTCTTCAATCCAATGAGCTTCCTCAATTCTTCGAATCTGCTAATCTTCAATGGTTTTGTCAGCAAATCAGCAATGTTGTCCTCTGTTCGACAATATTCTACCTTCAGTTTCTGCTTTGCGACTTGATCACGTAGGAAATGAAATTTGGTCTCTATGTGCTTGCTTCGACTATGAGCAATTGGATGTTTCGACAAATCTATGGCAGATTTGTTGTCGACTTTCAGTTCGACAGCTTCATTATTCTTCAATTTTAACTCACACAACAGCATGTCAAGCCATTGTGCTTGGCATGCAGCCATAGCTGCAGCTATATACTCCGATTCACACGAAGATAATGCCACCACACTCTCCTTCTTAGAACTCCATGAAATTGGAGCATCTCCATACATGAACACATATGCTGCTGTGCTCTTTCGATCTCCTTTGTCACCGCACCAGTCAGCATCAGAAACCAAACACTTCTTGGTTGTCTATTCCATTCCCTCTGGGATAGAACACACCCAGATCTACAGTACCCTTGATGTATCTCAATATTCGTTTTGCTGCAACCAAATGTGAGGACTTTGGTTGCTCCATAAACCTGCTTATGAGTCCCACACCATAGGATATGTCAGGCCTTGTGTGACACAGGTACCTGAGAGATCCCACTATCTGTTTGTACAGTGTCGAATCTACAGCCTTTCCTTCGACATCACTTGTCAGCTTCACTGCTGTGTCTGTAGGAGTAGCAGCAGGATTGCAATCACTCATATTGAATCTCCTTAGAACATCAGTAGCATACTTCTTCTGATGTAGCAAGGTTCCACCTCCATCACCAACAATTTCGATTCCTAAGAAATAAGTAAGAATGCCCATATCTGACATTTCGAACTCACTCATCATGCTTTTCTTGAACTCCTCCATATCCTTCTCGCTGGTTCCTGTGAGTAGCATATCATCCACATATAGACAAACTATCAGCCAGTCTTCTATATTGGACCCCTTCACATAAATGCCATGCTCATTTACACACTTCACAAAGTTCAGTTGGGATAGAAATGAATCTATCCTTTTGTTCCAAGCTCGTGGAGCTTGTTTTAGGCCATATAGAGCCTTTTTCAATTTGTACACCTTTTCCTCCTTACCATTCATTACAAATCCTGGTGGTTGGTTAACATACACTTCTTCCTCTAAGTAACCATTGAGGAAGGCAGACTTCACATCCAATTGATACATAGGCCAGTTTTTGAAACTAGCTATTGCAATGATCAATCTGATTGTCTCAATCCTTGCTACGGGAGCAAAAACTTCATTGTAATCATATCCAGCCTTTTGTAGAAATCCTCTTGCAACCAATCTTGCTTTATACTTCCCAATTTCACCATTGGGTTTGATCTTAGTTTTGAAGACCCACTTGACTTCGACAACCCTCTTCTGCTTAGGCAATTCGACCAATCCCCAAGTATCATTTTTTTTGATTGAATTCAGTTCTTCTATCATTGCTTGCTTCCATTTCGACTGCTCGAGAGCTTCTTCGACAGTTATTGGTTCACAATCAGCAAGTAATGCTTCTTGCAGCAATTCTCCATTTTCTGCTATGGCATTGTCAGGAAATAGTTGAAAATCATTCAATCTCTGTGGTTGTTGTCTGTTTCTTCTTGGTCTACCACTTGCACCTCCTTGTTCATTCATCACTTCATTCACTTCCTCTTGTTGCTCATTCAATGTCACTTCCACTGGTGTGTCCTGCACAGGTTCCAGTAACACAGCTTCGACAGTGTCACTCTGTTGAATTGTTAGTGATGTTCGACACACTATAGTTCTGTCGAATTGTGTTTGTCGAATTGTTCCATTCCCATCCCTTCGATTCCTCAAAGATCACATCCTTGCTAATCACCACCTTTTGTCTATTTGGATCATACAACTTGTAGGCACCAGTCGAATGATAACCCAATAGAACCATTGGTTGAGCCTTGTCATCCAATTTCTTTCTCAAATGATCTGGAACATGTCTGTAACACAGTGCCCCAAACACCTTCAAATGCTTCACACTTGGTTTCTCACCACACCACGCCTGTTCAGGAGTCATTCTATCCAGTCTCTTAGTTGGGCTTCTGTTCAAGATATACACAGCAGTGATTGCTGCTTCTCCCCAGAATTGATTTGGCATGCTTCGACTCTTCAGCATGCTCCTCACCATATTTAGTACAGTTCTGTTCTTTCTCTCTGTTGTGCCGTTATGTTTTGGTGTGTATGGTGCTGTGATTTCATGCCTTATTCCTTATTCTTTGCAGAACTTCTTGAACTCTGTGGAGGTGTATTCACCACCTCCATCAGTTCTAAATCTACTGATGCAGCATCCAGATTCCTTCTCAATCATTGACTTGAAGTTTTTGAAAACTTCGAACACTTCACTTTTCTTACTAAGTAAATAGATCCACATTTTCCTAGTAAATTCATCAATGAATGAAACGAAATAACTATTACCTCCCAATGTTTTTACTTCAAAGGGCCCACAAACATCTGAGTGAATGGCTTCAAGTTTCCTGGTTGCTTGAATCTTCACTTCAGTGTTGTAGGAGTTTCTGGCTTGCTTCGACTCACAACATTCCTTGCACACTTCGACAGGAAGCGTCAAAGCAGGCAATCCATGCACCATACCTTGAGCAGTTAGATTCTTCAGGTCTCTGAAATTCAAGTGCCCATACCTCTCATGCCATCTCCACACTTCATCATTGGTGACAGCCTTCAAACATTCATCATTGACTATATTCATGCCAACTTTAAAAGTTCTTCTCTTGTTCAATGTTGCTTTCAACATCAGCCTCTTCTTAGGATCATATAGCTTCAGTTCCATATCCTCCATATGAACTGAACACCCCTTCTCTAGGAGTTGTCCTAGACTTATCAAATTGCATTTCATTGATGGAACGTACAGCACATTTGTGATGAGGTAAGTTTTCCCATCATTCCTCCTGATTCTCACTGTGCCACACCCTTCAGCATTTATCACTCTATTATCACCAAACCTTATCGATTTCTTTACTGATTCGTCTAGATCAATGAACCAGTTTTTGTTGCCTGTCATGTGGCTTGAACACCCTGTGTCGAGATACCACAGATCATCATCACTATCTCTTGATTCTGCCATCATCACTAGTTCACCACCACCTACTAGTTTGGCCACTTGTTGCTGCACATCTGTGCCACTTTCACTGACTTCTGCCATCAG
Source organism: Astragalus membranaceus (assembly GCA_039519185.1). NCBI lineage: Eukaryota > Viridiplantae > Streptophyta > Magnoliopsida > Fabales > Fabaceae > Astragalus > Astragalus membranaceus. The sequence continues at coordinate 173,565,628 of CM076848.1, read as the reverse complement.
CATCACTTCATCATCAGATTCACCTCTGACCAACTGTGCTTCTTCGTGAGTACTCTTCGACCTGCATTCATCTGCGTAATGGCCGAATTTCTCAAAGTTATAGCATTGCACCTCCTTCTTGCTATAATTCTTGCTTTCTCCTTTATTCTTTTTCCACGCTTCTTTTCTCTTTAGGAAGTCACTCTTTTGATCATTGCTCTTCTTCGACCCTTCACCTCCTTTGTTCCACTTTCCTTTCCCTTTCTTGTTCTGGGCTTGTGCCAACAGCACTTGTTCACTTTCTTTCTCAGCTTGCTTGTTGACCAATCTTGCACGAATTCTTGCTTCACTTGCTTCCAGAATTCCTTGCAATTCAGCCACCTTCAACGTATCCAAATCTTTGGATTGTTCGATTGAAGTTACAACATAGTCGAAATGTGGAGTCAGTGTTCTCAACACTTTGTCGATCTTTCTTCTATCAGTCACAGTTTTTCCATTAGTGCGCATTTGGTTCGTAATCAATGTCAGTCTATTGAAATACTCCCCAATCGTCTCTTTCTCGTTCATCTGAAGCAGTTCAAATTCCCTACGCAGCGTATTCAGTTTCACTTGCTTCAGTGATGCATCCCCAGAATAAACTGTTGCTAGTTCATCCCATGCTCCCTTCGATGTTTCATATTCTGAAATCTTCTCAAATGCTTCGCCATCAACACCTTGATGGATCAAGAATAAAGCTTTGCTGTCTTTTCTTTGCCATCCACGAAGCGCTTCTCCTGTAGCTAATTGGGGTATTCTGGTTCGCACAACATCAAGCACTTCTTGATACCGGAAAACCACCTTCATTTGCACAGTCCACTTATCGTAGTTCTTGGGATCAAGAACTGGGATCTTCGTTGAAAGGTTGTTCAGATTCGCCATTGCCACGCCTTAAGATCACGAACACGATCGTAAAATCAAAGTTCTGCAATTCACTCACTCACCAACACTCGTGTTTCCCAGGGATTTCGCACTCGCTCTGATACCAATTTGTTAGAACTGAATAGGCATCACACTGTATTATTGATTATATTTTGTCACTGAGAGTGTTACATATATATATACTAACTGCATGACATATGAAGAGTCAGCAATTAATTACACATAATTAAACATACGTAACTGAAAAAGATTTCGACAGTCAACACGAGACTTCGATAGCCAACACAAACTTCGACTATACTGGTTTACAACAATAATATTCTGCAGTATTTTCAAGATTTCACATGTTCAGGATTTTGATGCAAACAATGTAGATTAGTCTCTAATCACATCGACTGATATTTATGTGTACATTCTTTTTCATAAGAGGTCTTATAGATTAATCAAGCTGAGTGTATCTAGAAGATGGATTAAAAACAACTTTTAACACATCGTAGTGGTTATCTATTCTTTTTATGTTTTATAATTTACAGGTTTATTTCTTTTTAATATTTGATGCGTGATTTTATCATTGTAATATCTATATATCACTAGCCTCATTACCCGTGCGAAACACGGGGTGTGTTTCGCACGGGGTGAGCCAGTATCAACAGATATATATACATTAAATCAATATTTCAATTACTTTATAAAAGTGTGCTGAAATACCATATTTGACCATAGTCATTTATAGCTTGAAAATCATTAGCAAATCATGAAAGATGAACGGTCTATTACCAATTTTGATCCACCATTTGGCCATAGTGATTCATGTGTTGCACGCCTTAATATTAACATACCGAATTTTCGGAAATACAAAGAATTGACCAAGTGCCTAAACTGGTTGAGATACTATGATTTAGCTTCTAAACTACTGAGTTGTTTATTGAAAATGTAAGTAAGTCTTAAGTCCAGCCAGTTCCAATGAATAAAATACAAAATCAGATAATTTCAAAAGGAATAAAGAGAGAAGACAATATAAGGAAATAGACAAAAGCATTGCATTAATTAAAAGACTGAAAAAGCTTAAAAGAAGATTACAAGGGTTCTATTGTAAATGTAGTTGAAATTTTCTCAAGAGTAAATGTTGCAACGCACAGTACTCGAATATAAAAGAAAAATAATAAAAGAAACACCAATTTAAGTATGCTTTTAAACCCTGTTGATGCAAAATAACCAAAATAAATAACACAACACAAATAGAAAGTGAAACACGTGGGTATAGTGCATGGTTTGATGAAATTTTGTCACGAAATTTTTTAGTTTTCATCAAACCAGTTTTCGAGTAACGAACTTCGCGCATCCAAATATCTAAGAAAATTATGGATCATAAAGTACCCCAAAATACACTGCTTAGCATCGCACTTTACATATTTTGTCTCAAAATTATTATTATTTTGACCAACCCGGTTATTGAGGAAGGAAATTCAGGTATTTGAACAGTTACATTTTTTTTGACCTTAAAGTACCCCAAAATATACTGCTTAGCATCGCACTTTACGTATTTTGTCACGAAATTATTATTATTTTGACCAAACCAAAATTATTGAGGAAGAAACTTCACGTATTTAAACCGTTAAAATTCTTTCTGAATCTTAAAGTACCTCAAAACACACATTGCTTAGCATTGCACTTTATGTATTTTGTTATGAAATTAATTTTTTTCACCAAACCGACCACTGAGAAACGAACTTAGCATATTTGAACATCTAATTTTTTTTTCAAACTTTATAGTAATATTATTTTATAAGTGGAGAACATTACAATATGAAGAAAAAAAGGCTAAAGTTTATAATAGAAATAAAAGAATGGTATTTGTGTAAATATGATTGGAATTTGAGGGTAAAAAGATGGTGCATTTTGGCGCATCATATGCCAAGCCGTTTATAAGATAGAGATATACGGTTTGACATTGTTAGCGGCAAAATCCGCTTTTTTCTATTTTCTTTTTCTTTTTGTTTTTTTTTCTTCTTTTCCTTTTTTTTTTAATTTTTTATTCCTTTTTCCCTTTTTTCTTTTATATTTTGAGGTTCTGCCTTTTTTCTTTTTTAGATTTTTTGGTAAAAACCTCCATAGCGATTGTGGAGACTAATCCATCGAGGTATCGAACCCAGGACCAAATGGTTAAGAGACTTTCTTTTTTTTGTATTTTAAGGAGTATTTTACGGTCTTGAAAAATTTAAGATGTTTAAATATGTGAAGTTTATTCTTTAATAATCGATTGGGTGAAAAAAAATCATTTTATGACAAAATACGTAAAGTGAGGTGCTAAACAGTGTGATTCGGTGTACTTTATGGTTTAGAATAAATTTTAATTGTTCAAATACGCAAAGTTTGTTCCTCTTTCAACTCACATCATCTTCTTTCAACTTTGTATAGTTGCATCTATTTTATTGGTGATTTTCATCCCACCCTACATGATACACACATGTTTCACTTTCTAATTGTGTTGTATTCTTTTCTTTCTAATTATGAGTTAAGTTTTTATATTTACATTTGATAAATATGGATTATGTTATTATACTTTTTAAACATTTCCTTTCTATTATCCATGGATGTTAATTTCAGCGACTTTTTTAATTTTTTTAAATTTTATAATCTTCTTATTTAATTTATAATTATAATTTAATTTTTATTCACAGTTATTTGACTATATATTTTACAAACCAACACTATTGGTCCACTGACATAAGCTATTCAGGGACATGGGGTCGACTCAGCGCTCCGGAGTTCGTTTCCCACAGTGGATAATCTCTGTACTGTGAAAAAAAGAAACCGAGCATGAATGTTTATAAAGAGGTTTGCTAATAAATGCGTAAAAATTTTATTACTCATTTACACGAAGGAATTTAGTCAACCCCGTGCATCGCACGGGTTATGGGGCTAGTTTTTCATTAAAGTTGGAGTAGATCAATTATATGCTGTTCTCGAACTTTTGATCTCTTTACAATGACCTAATAATGGGTGGGAGTGAAAATAAGCAAAATATTTGTTTTAATAAAACTTAAGATATGACAGCGCTTTTATATTAAGCATTTAAACTGCTGTTATATTCCACCCTATGACAGCGCTTCATACAACAAAAGTGATCTCATATGTTATGGAAGAATTAAAAGTCTTTAGTGACCTATAATAGCGCTTGTAATTTATAAATGTCGTGAAACGTGAGATATAACAGTGCTAATTTGTAAGACAAAAGTACTGTATATAGGAACTTATAACAGCGCTTTTTAAACTCGAAAAGCGTCGTTATACCATATAAGCGTTGTTCTAAGTGAGGTATAATAGAGTTTGAAATTTAAAAAGCGCTGTCAAAAGTAACATATAACATCGCTTTTGGTCCATCAAAAGCGTTGTTATAACATATAACTACACTAGAATATACAACGCTTTTATGCGCTGTCATAGGCTAAAAAAGCACTATCATAGGCCTTTTTTGGCGTAGTTGGGTGCTTGCTTGTGTGCTTAGGAGTTCGATTTGAGGGTCTTAAAACTCACCTTGTTACTAACTTTTTGAATCTACCTTGAAACTTATGAGTTCTTCCCCCTTTTATGTAAATTTTGATTTTTTAGAGTTATTATTATTAGCTCCAAACAAGATAGGAATATTTGCATGTTGATGGAAGTGAGTAAGTTGCTGAAATGGGTTGGAGATTTAGGTAAAGTATGATGCTAAGTCTCTTTGTAGTTCCATGTTTTTAAGTAATTGTGTGTTTACATTGAAGTTTTGATTAGTTGAATTATCTCTAATTGTGTTGGAAATATTGGTATATGACTGTTTTGAGGTTGAGAATGGGATTGGGAAAGGTTTGAGCACAAGGGGATTGAATGACACAACATAAAACAGACAACAGGGTATATGCTGGTCCGTGTCCAAACGTCACGGGTACCCGTGTCCAAAACTGTGTCACGCAAATTTGCTTTTGAAAACAGGGACACAACCCATGTTCTTTTGACACGGGTGCCTCTGTCCCAGCCCATTTTCTCAACTATTTCGACAATGTGTCCCCTTCAAATACCCTATGTGTCAAACCTAATTCAATCCCTATCATAAGTATTACAAATTGTAATTGTTTAAGCCCCCCTTTCCATCAATTGTGATGTGTAGCGAACGAAAAATCCGGAGGATTCCTCGAAGTTCGAAATGAAGTCGCCATCAATATTAATTATATAAGGGAAAACATTGAAAAATCCCTTTGAAAAAGAAAATGGTCTTGAAAACCAGATTTTGGATTCAGAAGTCGATTATGTGTAGGGAAGGTATTAGCACCCTACAACAACCTTTCAAAAATGGTTACCTATAATTAATTGTGCAAAATCATTTTAACTTTGAAAAATATTTATTTCCCTATTATTACAAAAAAAAACTTTATTTACTTTACATTTTTATTGATAATTAATAAAGAAATGAATTATAAAAAAAATACTATTATTGCACTTGACAGAAGTGGGCTCTCTGCTCCTACGTATCTCCGGGTTGAGAATCAATGGCTACGTAGTTCTGAGTAGAAAAAGTTTGTTTGTTGGTATTATTTTAAATAATGTTTTGTGGATTGGTAATAGGGATTTTAAGACTCTTGAGTTGTACAACTCATTCGTCTTAAAATGCAGATTAATCCAGCAGTAGAGTCGACTTAATCCCCTATAATTATTTTGTAAGGTTTGCATTGAAAGGATTAATGAAAATGGAGTGTGCCCCCACTCCTACGTATCTCTTGGTAGAGAATCAAAGACTACATAGTTCTCAGTAGAAAATCAGCATGTGTTGGTTGATTTTAATAAAAAATATGTTTGTTTAATAAATCAGAGACTAAACCCAACTAATGTATTTTCCGTCTCTTATTTCCCTCTCTTGATCAATTCTTTGCGTTCCTCCCTGTTTGTGTATTGATAATTTTTGTTGCTCTGAATTTTATTTCTCTCAATTTGGTCAAAATTCTCCCTCCCTTCATCTTCAATCTGATGTACTATTTATAGCTTCAAACATTACTTTTTTTTAACAATAGCTTCAAACATTACTTAACTTGGAGAGTTTTGGGAATGCTTCTTGATGAAGTAAACTGCAAGTTGAGTTGCAGCAGAGACAGAGCATAACTTGTGCAGTATAGCAGAAAATTGCAAGAGCAAAAGGGCGGTGGCTCTCTGCAAATTGCAAGACCTTCTTTTTATTTTTATTTTATTATGTTATTTTCTCTTTATTTTTAGTTTTTTTTTTAAACAAAAAGGAAATGAGCTTCGTTAAAACCTTCTTTTTATTTTTAGTTAGTTGGCTAAAAAACAAAATAGATTGGGCCTTTTTTAAATAAAAAAAAACAAAAGATGGGATAAAATTAAAAGGAATGATTTTTTTTAGACTATCACTTCTTATGGCTAATACCAATTTAGATAAAAAAAAAGGTTTTTGACTTTAAACAAAAATGGTAATCGGGTTTCAATAGCAAGTTGTGCTTTAATAGGCCTTGACCCAAATTCAATATAAAAAACTCGAAAGTCCAATAATAAAATTGAATAAAAAACAAGACAAAAAGTTTGTGAATGGAGGACAAAATTGGGGTACAACATGATGCGTTTGAAAGTTGCGATTAAACGGTTTTTGGGTCGTGTCAAATTCTTTTGAAAACGCGCGTGTGAAAACAGTTTAGTACATAAATAAGTACACCGTAAAAGAGTTAATGAACTGATGATGTACTTGGGGTGGGTATAATGAACCTACTCTCAAGGTCCAAAAGGTTTTCGCTCAAATACAGTGTTGAGTGTGGTAGAATAATTATGAATTTCCAAATTTACGCTCAAAAAAGCAAAAACTTAAATGTCTAATTTAGTAATTTCACCTAACCCATTCTTTTCTTAAAGAGACAAAAATATCTATTTATAATAGTAAATATATTTTTCCGTCCAATATTTTAGAAATGAGTAGTTTGTTATTTTTTGTAGTGATTGAGTTGATTAAATACATAGTTGGTAGTTGATAAATAGATAGTTGAAGATAGTTGATGATTAGTGTTTTGATTAAATAGATAGTAGATAGATTAAAAAACATGAAATGTGAAGAGAGAGAGAGAGAGAGAGAGAGAGAGAGAGAGAGAGAGAGAGAGAGAGAGAAAGAGAGAGAGAGAGAGAGAGAGAGAGAGAGAGAGAGAGAGAGAGAGAGAGGAGGGAGGGAGAGAGAGAGTAGAGGGGGGAGATAGAGAGAAAATTGAGAAAGATAAGAGTGGGAAGAGAGGTAAAAAAAATTGGTTTTAAATGTGAGGTAAAAATATTTAAGAGTGATGTGAGAAGGTGGGGTCCACAAAAATAAAAAGTGAGGTAGAATAATTATGAATTTCTAACTTTACCCTAAAAAAACAAAAACTTAAATGTCTAATTTTGCAATTACACCAACCCATTCTTTTTTTTAAACAAAAGGAAAGGAGCATCGTTAAAACCTTTTGATGCAAAACCCTCCTTAGGGATAAAAGCAACTAGAAGGAAAGAGTACTCCCCCCGATTCCATTAAAAAACAGAAAATTACTAAAAGCAAGGGGGGACATAAACCAAAACCCTTGCGAACAAAGTTAATGCTTAAAACGAAAATAAGGAAGACCAACCCTATTTCGGTGAAACTCATCCCTGATAAAAGAGGGAATGGAGCTCCACCACTGAAATCCAGACAGGGTAATCCCATGAGACGCAAGCTTATCAGCACAATGATTCCTTTCCCTATAAATATGAGTGCAGATGAAGATCATGGATTTGAGAAGAACCATGCAATTAAGCCACCGAGTACGGAGATTCCAGGGCACAATAGAGGGAGAAGAGAAGGCCATAACAGCAAGCTGAGAGTCACTTTCGATCTATAAACGATACCAACCTTTATTGAAAGCCACCTCAATGGCCACAATGACACCCATTAATTCAGCATGAAGAGCATAATTTGTACCAAGGGGGAGCATAAAACAACCAAGAGAGCTAGCATTACTATCGCGAAAGATGCCCCCACACGCAGTTAAACAAGGAGAGCCCCTAGCAGCGCCATCTGTGTTGCACTTAACCCAAAAGCAAGGAGGGGACTTCCAAAGAACCTCGATAGTTATAGGAGCCTTGCGAGGCTTACAGTCAACCGAAAAAGCCTTAAGAATCGAAAAGTCCTGAATGGAGGCAGAAGTGGATCCCTTGCTAAGAGTACCAGAAAGGTTCACATTAGCCGTGATCAAGTTTTTCAAGTAGGTGGGCAAGATCTTCTTGTTGTCAAAACGAATCTTATTCCGAGAATGTCAAATCGCCCAAAAAACATTAATAACAGCCACAGTCACAACATCCTGCACTTGGTCAGACCAAGGGCGCAAACAAACCTCAATAATCGTCTCAGGGGAGGAAATATCAATAATTAAAGAGAGCTTGTCACTAAGCCAGAACCAAAGCTGCTTAGCGAAAGAGCACTCACAGAACAAATGTAAGGATGATTCAGCGTCCACTTCACAAAGACTACACATGGAAACAGTACCACAACCACGATTTCTGAGCTACTCATCAGTTGGCATACGCTTGTGGAGGATGCGCCACAGAAGAAAAGACTTGGAAGGAGGAATAACATTACGCCAAATATTTTTGCACCACCTAAAAGGTTGCCTAATAGGTCTATGGAAGAGATAAGCGGTTTTAAAAGTAAGCATACCATCAGTAGAGTTCTTCCAGATCAACTGATCCTGAGATTCAAAGGAAGGCGGGACCTTTTCCTTAAGGAGCGAAGCCAATTGAGGAAAGCTATTGGCTAGAGATGCTGGAATACACCAATGACCCTCCTGAATGAAGTCGCAAACTCGGGCCTTGAGAAAATGCTGAAGATGCTCAGGGACATTGAGAAGAGTTACCAGAGGAACCGACACCCAAGGATCAAGCCAAAAGTTGACACAGTCACCTTTACCAATTTGCCAAATGCAGTTGTCTTGAATGGCAGCTAGATGATTTCGCAAATTACCCCACAAAGAAGAGCTAATATGATAAGATATCGGAGTATTATTTCGGAAAACTCTGGACCTTAATAAGACAGCCCAACTATGCTGGGAAGTGCTAAGCTCCTAGCTAAGCTTTAGGCAGGCTGCCTTATTAGTATCTTTCAGGGACCTAATCCCAAGACCCCCCTCAGAAGATGGTCTACAAACCTTATGCCACGCCACAGTAACTACTTTCCGCTGATTGACGTCCCCAGACCAAATGAAGTTTCTAATCCAAGAGTCCACCATGTTCAACAGAAAAGTAGGCCATTTGTAAATCATAAAGCTGTAAACTAACATGCTTTGAACCATTGACTTGACAAGCTGAGCTCTTCCGGTAATAGATAGAAGCGAAGCTTTCCAAGCTGACAACTTGGCTTTAATCTTGTCAGCAATAGGCATTAAATAAACGGCTTTAGGCTTTACTTTGAAAATAGGAATTCCCAAGTAAGTGAAAGGTAACTGGCCAATAGAGAAGCCCAGAAAATATGCAATGCGACGTTGACGTGTAATTGGAACGACGCCCAAATGAACAGTAGATTTGCTAGAGTTAACAATCTGACTAGAAGCTTCACCATACTTAGTAAAGAAATTGAGAAGATTATGAAGATTTCTCTGGGAAGCTCTGCAAAAAATCATGATATCATCAGCATAAAGGGTGTGAGAGGGAACCTGAGTGCCTCTTAGACCATTAATTAACTGAAGGTCCCCATCCTGCACCAGTTTGGAGATGCCTCTGCTCAACACCTCCTCAGCCAAGCAAAAAAGAAGGGGGGAGAGGGGGTCCCCTTGACGCACACCACGCTTGCAGCTAAAGAACCCAGAAGGCTTGCCATTAACTGAAATCGAGAGCTTAGCAGAGTGCAAAAAGACATTAACCCAATCGCAGAATTTGTGATTAAAACCAAAAGCCTTGAGTACTCTAAGAAGGAAATTCCAATCCAGCGTATCAAAAGCTTTCGTGACATCAACTTTTAAAGCCATATTACCACCAAAAGACCGATTATGCAGCATATTAATGGCTTCAGAAGTTAAGCAAATGCAATCAGATATGCTCCTACCTTGAATGAAGCCACGTTGCTGAGAGGAAACAATACGGGGAGCAATTTTGGAAAGACCGTCAGCAAGAACCTTAGTAATAATCTTGAATTTAAAGTTCGCAAGGGCGATAGGCCGAAACTTCTCAATACTGCCAGCTCCATTGATTTGAGGAATAAGCACCACCAAATTAGAGTTGAAATTAGGGAGCAGCCAGCCAACCCATTCTTTTCTTAAAGAGATATATAGTTGAAAAGATCTCACCAGTAATTTTTTATCTAAAAAGGTGAAAAATAAAAACTCCTTTTAATTAAAGTTACGTATCGTATCAATTGAGTGAATTAAAAATCAAAACGGTTGGTCCAGTGGCATAATCTACCCTAAGGAACGGGAGGTCGACTTAGTGATCCCGGGTTCGATTGCCGCAGTAGAAAAACTCGGTGTTGGCCAGTACAAAATTTGATCTTAAGGACGAGTAAAGATTAGTCTTTCGTTCAAAATATTGGGATACTCCGTGGATAACCAGCAATGTTTTGAACTAAAAAATTGAGTGAGATAAAAGAACAAACACAACACATTAGTGTACCTAAGAGACACTTCTTGATGATATCTATATTACGAAGGGGTTTCTTACGATTCTGGCGTGTTACAAAACTATTTGATTGATAGCAGCAGAAGGGCAATTTTTTTCCTTTTAATGGGAAAGAAATTGTTCCCTGTAAAAAAAGGAAAGAAATTGTTTGTTAATACATGCCAAGGAAAGCAATATGACCAGAACTCCCAAGTTTTTTTTATATGCTTTGATCCTAATTCTTTCACTATTTGTTAGTCTAACAAATGGTAAGCCTTTTTTCTCCTACTTTTTAAATTTTTTATACACCTTACAAAGAAGCATTTATTCCTTATGGTGATATTCCTTTTGTTCCTTTATATTACAGGAAGCTGGTTGTGTTTTTATATACATGGTTGTACCATTCATCTTTGTAGACCTCCGTTTAAACCGGCTTGCACTTTGTTATATGGTTGTTTTTGCAAATCGTAACAGTTGAGTTGAAAATGAATTCTTCACTTTTATCCACCTCTAGGAGGGAGAACTACAAGGATACTACATAATTATGATTAGCTACTTTAAATTTCTTTTAATGATGATAAGCACAAAGTCTTTGTTGCAATGTTTTTTATATACAATAAGTACAATATTGTGGCTTAGCCTAGACCGTTCAAGGAAGTAGTATGTAACCCGTGTGATGCACGGGAATATAACTTTAATTTAAATTTTATTAAAAGGAAATTATTTTAAAGTAACATAAAATAACAAATAAACTAAATATGTAAATTTTGCTAATTAAATAGGAAATTATTTTAAAGTAACATAAATATGTAACTAATTAAATTAAATGAAAAATATAAATATAGCTAATTAAATACTCCCTCTGGTCCATATTATAAGAAAATTTTGCAGTTTTAGATTTATTAAATAACTGATGTAACTGGCCTATATTATATGCCAGATAAATCAGTTACTCAATCAACCTAAAACTGCAAAATTTTCTTATAATAGGGACCGGAGGGAGTAATACTTAACTAATTTAATTAAATAGTTAAAATAAATATTTATTTAATTAAATATAAAAGTTCACATAAATATTTAGTTAATTAAATTAATGAACAATTTATATATGGTTTTTTTATTGAAAAAATTTAGTTAATTAAAAACATTACATATGGTTTTTTAGTTCAATAGTGTTTTTATCCCTCCGAAAATAATATCTTTCCTCTCCAACCATGAGACACATTTCTTTCTCCTCTATATATTTCTCTTCTTCTTTTATACTTTAAGGTTTTGCATTTTTTCTTTTTTATATTTTAAGGGGTACTTTATAGCCTCAAAAAATTTTAGATGTTTAAATATGCAAATTTTGTTGTAGAATAATCGATTCGGTGAAAAAAAGAGTTAATTTCATGGCAAAATATGTAAAGTGATATGCTAAAGTCTAAACAGTGTGCTTTAGTGTACTTGATGGAGTAAAAAAAATTATTTTGTAACAAAATGCGTAACGTGAAATGTTAAGCACTATGTTTTTGGATACTTTAGGATTTAGAAAAAAAATTAACTCTTCAAATATCAGAAGTTTCTTCGTAATTAATAACCAGTTTGGTAAAAAATAATCATAAGTTTGGGACAAAAAATACATAAAGTGCAATGCTGACAGTGTATTTTTGTGTACTTTAGGGTCCCAAAAAAATTTTAGGTGTTCAAATACATAAAGTTCGTTCATCAATAACCTGTCTGATAAAAAAAAAAACTTTTGTGAGAAAATACGTAAAGTATGATGCTAGGCATTTTGTTTTGGGGTGCTTTAGGATGCAGGAAAAAAAATTTACATGTCCAGGTTAGTGTTTTTTTCATGTCCAAATTGTTGTTTTCTTCTTTATTTTGATAATTTCGCACCAACGAGTATTAGAAGCATACTTAAATTAGTGTTTAGTTTTAAATCAAACTCGGCATCATAGCTGCGTACGTGTTCCACTTTCTAATTGTGTTGTCATCTTTTCTCTTTAATTATGGGTTAAGTTTTTATATTTCTGATATAGATAACGTTATTAGAAAAAATTTAGAATTTTTTAGATGTTCAATTCCAATTTTTTTGTTAAAGTTTATTTTTAATTTTATAATATTGTTATTTAATTTATATTTATAACTTAACTTTTTTCGTGGGAACTTCGATCTCATTTACAATAGAACTCCAACATTTTCTTTCAACTTTGTATAGGTGTTTTTATTTTAATGGTGGTTTTTATTCGACCCTGCATGATGTATTAATGTACTCCATTCGAGCTTAATTATAAACAAAAATAACTATCTTTACACATATTAAGGATAATAGTTTTATACATTTAGTTTTCTTGGATTCATAGAAAAAATAAATAGATTTACTAAACTATCTCTAATCAATAGTCACCTTCTCACAACATTAATGAGTTGATTTAATGTATTTATTTCCATTGATACTAGCTCACCCCGTGCATCGCACCGGAAATGAGGCTAGTTATACTATACTCCCTCCGGACCCAAAAAAGTGTCTAGTTTTGGTGGACTCAAATATAAGCAAATCTCAACTAACCCACCCATATTTAATGCTATTTTTCCACAACTACCCTCAAAATAACTCATCAATATTGTGAGAAGATGATTATTAATTAGGGATAGCTTAGTATATCTATTTGTTTTTTTCCATGAATTCAAGGAAATTAAATGCACAAAACCACTATGCTTAATATGTGTGAAAGTAGTTATTTTTGCTTATAATTAGGTCCAAAAGGAGTACTTCTCATCTGTTTCTCTCTTTCCTTACTCTCTCTCTCTCACCTATTTCTCTAATTCACTTCTAAATATAACACACTGATATTGATAATAAATAAATAAATAAAACTTAACAAACGCTTCATAGTGCGGTTTTGATTAACCCTGGGTCGGGGGTTCGATCCCCGCCTTGAGTATGGAGCAGCGTTAAAACTCTGGGCCAGCTGTCCTGCCCCTCGAGGCACCTACAATGAGCGACTGTCCTGCCCCTCGAGGCACCTACAATGAGCGAAAGATTAGTCACTACTGTCCGTGCGGTGGATACCCGGGTTTACAAAAAAAAAAATAGTGCAGTTTTGATTACCAAACTTTTGGAGTTGAGTGATTACTGGTATGTATGACTCGTGCGCTGCACGGGTATACATTTCATTGTTAGTAATATAAGTAGTAATTAAATTCTTGTGAGACATATAATATATAGAAACTTTGACTTTATATATTAATAGCTTACATAGTATTAGTATGTTTTATTGAAATTAAAATTAAAAAAGGTAAATTTTGTTCATTGGTTCTGATATTTCAATATGCGTGAAAAGATATTAATTTATTGATAATTGGACAGCATTCAATAACGTATTAGCACTTCTCGATTAAACTACTATTTGCGATCGATAAGAAGTCAAAAAATGTTGTCGAATATATTTTTTATAATAGCATATAAAGTAACCTTAATACAATGTTTATTTATCTAAATATACATTTTATATCATTGGAAGTCTTCAATTATGTATTTATATATAATAATTATAGGGTTTAATCGGCATCAACCAATTAAATTACATTGTAATGGTGACTTTTAAGATAGTTAAGGTAAAATCAAAATTATTTTATTATTCAATCAACCTGGCTAACAAATTTAACGGAAAGAAACTTACATAATAAGCACCATTAAAATTAGATTCTTTGAGATATGAAAACATTTAGTCCCTCTCCTAATCTCAAACATAAATCCCCAAAAATCAGCACAATTAAATTGACAGTACAATTAAATTCTGATTCCTCGGTTGCATTTCTGCCCCTTTATCTCAATCAAATGTGCCATTAAAAAGCATCAATCAAAACGACTGACGTCCTCAATCATTTTTGTTGGACATGCCCCAATCATTTACCAAATCACTCCAAATTTAGTGTGCTTTACAAAATCAGTAAATAGGAAATAATGAGTACTGCTCTAATTAACAAAAGAATAAAAAATAACAATGACGGGAAAACTTAATAAAAAAATAAAGCACACAAAATCACAAGAAATAGAAGGATAGTAAAAATAATAGCAATATTAAGATTATCAACAGTAGCAAAATCATAAGACTATTAGCTCACCCCATTGAAAAACACATTATTGAGTGCCAAAATAAATTAGGAGTTAAACCCATTTGATAATCAGTTTTGACTCTAACAAATATTCAGTTGTTGGATTTTAAAAGAATTGGGAATGAAGGTTTCTCAAAGGATCTAGCAAAACACTCTTAGTTGAAGAAATAGGCTCACCTAGTTTCTGTGTAAGTCCAAAACAACAATCGTAAAATCAATAAGCAATATACATAATGTTAATGTTTTTAATTAAATTTTATAACAAAAAAAGATCCATCACATGAGCCAAATATAATAATAAATAAACAGTGAAGGAATGCATTTAAACTATTAAATTCATACATCAGCAACAGTTTGATCCAAAAACCTACACAATCTATTTGCAAACTAATATTGGGACAAAAGAAAGCAACAACCATGCAAAAATAGATCAAATTAAAAACAACGTATCATCCTTTCTTTTCTCATAATAAAAAACATAACATTCACGATCTCAACTTAACTCAATAAATGAGCAAGTAGTAAACCTAAGTGAAATAGAGCTTTATTGCTAGGCTTATATTGTTTATGTTATATTCATCTGAAACATGATTCCACATATAAAGTAACCACCTCAACTAACAGAAATTAAACTGATGTCAGCATTGCCTTAGGCTACATCACACAAACCATCTTAATAGTAAATGGCTGTAAATATAATTTGCTGCCTTTAAATGAAAGCAGAGTTAGTAAGATAATTTTGAAATCTAAAATAATTCATAACAATTTATATAGAAAATGAAATATGAGTGGAAGAGTTTATACAAAGTCGAACGCCAAAGTATAACCAATTTTAATCTTTAGCCATAGCCATATATAGAACATGTATTCCTTAGAGCATGATGATCACAACATAACAAATTACAAAAAGGATAATTAAAGGACAAATTTAGCACATCTGACAACTACAGTCCAAATAAAATACGGCATGTTATTCAAAGACCATGAGTAATTCAAAGACCATGAGCATTTACTTGAACCACTGAGTGCATACTCGAAAACTCATAAGAAAGCTACAAATGATAATTATAAGCAGTAATAGATGCTAGTAAAGCCCTAGCCAAATAAAAAATGCGCCATCAGATAAAGAGTAATGACTAATGACTAATGAGCATAGTTGATTATGCTTTTTGGTTGATTTGGGCATTAAAAAAGGTATGCAGAAGTTGGTCCTTTCATCAACAAAGGTAATTTGGGTTTTGTACTTGCACTTTATTAGAAATATAAATCAAATAAAGAAAGTCTGAATTTTTTATTTTGTATTTGAGGAGATACTGAATTAGTTCATAAAACTGTGAATTCATACAATCAGAAAATATGAAATCACATATCATTAGCTTGATGTTGCTAATCAAAAAGTATGCACTCAGTGGTACTCTCCTTCTCAAATTCAAAGATGGAAACCTGTAAATGAAAATGAAATATTAGAAAGAGTAGTGTTATACCTCTCCCTTGGTTTCTCAAAGTAATCAAAAAGAAATCGAACTCGTGTCAACATGATTGCAAACAAAAACGCATCAAAGATTACCCGTCTATCGTTTTCTCCCATTCGCTTGTGAAATGAACAAAGAGTTGTTCTTTTCTTGTTTAGATTATCTATAAATCCAAGTACCACACCTGTCTCAATAATAAAAAAAAAGTTGATGTAAATGAAATCAGAATAGGAAGTTACATTATTGATCATAAGCCACAGAAAAATGAGATAGCTACAAAATAGGAAATTTATATTTGCTGCAAAAAGAAATAAAAAATTCAAAATTACATCAACACAATTCAATTATCAATCATCGAAATCTGTTTATCACATTTTAACACAATTTTTTTAGACAATTTCAAATGAAAATGAATTTACATTTTAAATCATTTTCAAATCAGCTTACATTTTATATTCAAATCAATTTATGATCAACTTACACCGTGATTTTTTATTTATTACAATACAATTTAAATTTAATTTCAAAATTCAGACAGATCATCGTTGTTTGTTCTTCAACGAAAATTCCAGCATATGCTTATTGAAGCAAGAAAGGAGCAACGAAGCAGCAACTCAACAATGGATTTCAATGACTAAGAAAAAAATAGACGAAGTAATGATTAGCATTACCTTAGAGGAAAACACAGAGATGTGATATGGCGCAGGTACAAAGAAAAAAGGGAAGGAAAACAATGGTGATGGTGTGTAGAAATGGTGGCGGCGGCGCGACACCATGCGATGGGGGCGCACAGGTTGCAAACTAAAGATCCGAACAGGAGACGAAGCGAAGGAGTAGAGTGACTTGGCGTTCTCTTCTTTGGTCTGGTTCTCGCTTTTGTGAAGTGACGCTTTCAGGAGAGAGAGAGAGAGAGAGAGAGAGAGAGAGAGAGAGAGAGAGAGAGAGAGAGAGAGAGAGAGAGAGAGAGAGAGAGAGAGAGAGAGAGAGAGAGAGAGAGAGAGAGGGAAAGAATGAAAGAGGCGTGAAAGATTTGATTTCAATTTGGTAAAAAAAACCACGATTGGTGAGCGTGAAAGCCTTAGAATTGATGTTAAAATAATTTCAAATTAGAATTGATGGGGCAAGCCTTAAATTGCGTTGCTTTTATGATGGGCCATTACGGTGGATCCGTTATATAGCTGTAATACCAAAACAGTTTATATGACTCAACAAATCATTAATTATGCGTGGCAGTTAATAATTCCGTTTTTAATGGCCCATTATGGTGGATCCGTTTTGCTGTTTTACGTGGCAGTCAACAGTTTTAATGGTAGTCGTTTTTTTTGGTCCAATGGCAGCCGCAATTTAAAGCAATTTTAGCCGTCGATGTTGTTTAAGGATGTAACTTTTCATTAACAGCCATTGAGATCATTTTTTTTTCAAAATGGTATTCAATGTTAGCTTAGGTGGCTGCCACGTATTTTTGTAGAGAATTGCGTAGAATTAAACAGGAATACGCGTGGCGCCTACATGGACCGATGATATGAACTATTCCTTATTTTATATAATTATGATATGATTATTATACGATTATCATAGTGATATTCTCATTCAACTGTTTTTATTTTCCACCTTATTATTATTCTTCTCTCATCTCCTTCAACACCAGAAACGCAAAAGCTACTTACGAATAGTTGGCCGGAAAAACCTTGGTGTATTGTACGGCCGCAATAGGACGCTTCCAGTGCGATTTGCGGCGGAGATCGCCGCACATAAAAACCGCTCAGCACCAGCGCTCCGCGTCTCCACTATTCTGCTATCGCATGCCATCGCGCTATCGACTACATAGGTTTGAACACTTTTTCGTAATCTAACTTTAATATGCAATTGCTTTTCATCAGTAATTGCGCATGCATCATTATAGAGGCGTTAAACTCGAGTGATCTTATAGATGAATATACTAAAATTGAGACAAGGAATAAGTAATTAGACTAAGATTTTGAAGGGTTTGTGTATAATTGATGGTCCTAGACCTGTATATAAGTAACTACCTGTAAGAATTTGATGATGTTTGCAAACCATCCCAATAATGCATTGAAGGCAAATGAAAATTGTTTGAAGGCAACATTTTTCTATCTTGATGAAAAATAAGTTAACTCATAATCCAGTTTAGGGGAAAACTGCGAAATTCTACAATGATTAAATGGTTCTGATTTCAGTAAAAATAATGTAAACAAGGAAAGGGAGACATTGATTTCAGTCCCCCATTTGAAACCCCTTTATACTTCGTAATTGTAAAAGACCTTACATTTATTCGTTGTATGCTACTTGAAAATTTACTCGATGAGAGTTTCTCAATGAAACAAAGTCCCCTGATCCAGTTTATTAGCTGGAAAAAGATCAACTTGTTATATATTTTAACGTCGCATCTTTGACAGAATGTAGTATATAGATATACTATAGATGATATCTGTAGCAGTGGTTAAACTGTTCCTCTTTCCATATCTGATCTAGTCTTTCTTCTTTTGAAAGTGGTTGAAGTCTTTGTTGTCCCTTCTTTATTGCATTGTGTATAATGCTTTTATTTGTGTGCATAGGAATCAGATGTCCTGCAACTTCAGTAATTGAATCACAAATGGTAGATTAAGTCCGGGACAACCCAACAAGATTTCTTTTTGATTTCTTCAAGACGGTGACTTTAGCTCGACCTTACTTAAGTGCACTCAGACTTTACTGGTATAACCAGTAGCTGATATTGTAATTTCTGGAACTCGGTAGCTATTAGCATCCAAACTGAAGCAGCTTTAAAGGCTGAAATGAAACAAAGTTTTCATCTGTTCTTTTACTTCTCTAACAAAGCCTTTTCCCACTAGTAGAGGTCGACTACATGGATCAATCGAGTGTATAATATCTTATTGTAAATCTTGCCCTTTAGATAACTAGTTAAATCTAGATACCTATGAATGGTTTGTCCTGCACTTTTCTATGTCTCCTTTTGAGTCTAACTATTTGGCTACCTTCCATCTAATCCCCTGTCTTATTGAGAGTTTTATAGGTCTTCTCCATACATGCTAAAATCCCCCAAGTTTTATAGGTCTTTCCACAATAGAATCTACGTCAACAATCTCTCTAATCAAGTCATTCTTAGTATTGTCTTGTATCCATTGTAACATACTAACATTTCATTTCATATTGTACATTCTAGCTTCATTGGTTTGTCTAAGTTGAATCGGTGTGTAACATTTTTTGTTTTCATTTTCTGATCCACTAGTCTTCCTTTCTTATTGATGGTCATGCAGGCTATCAGATATGGATCTAAATACTGGCTTTTTTTTGGGTTTGAATAACTATTTGTATTAAAAAAATGAATTGGGAGACCCGATGTAAAAGTAATCTTAAATTTGGGCTTAGGCCTAATTTATCCCCACAAAATCGGCTTGTAAGGTAAGGGATTCTTCAAGCCTTATAAGAACTACTTAGGGGCATATCTCTAGTCAATTGCTAAGCAGATTTTTATCTTCGTGCATGATTTGAGCGAGATATCCTCGATGGGTTCCCCCTTTGCAAACCAGAATTTTATTTTATTTATTATTTATTTTTGGGATTGAAGAACCAATGATGACATTTTTTGAAGCCTTTTTTCTATAAGCAACATTTTTTTAGGCTTGTTTTGGATTGGTTTCCTTAAATTGGTGCTTGCTTGCATAGTTATAAAGTGCATAAAAAGATAAACAACATCGGTAAACATTCTGGATATCCTCAGGGAAATTAGAATGTTTCAGCATAATGATGTGTTATTTTAGCTGGCACTCTTAAGCACGCTGTATTTTCGGCTGCTTAAGGCGGACAATTGTCTGTTTGTTTCACATATTTTAGGTTTAGTGCTTGGATTTTCGCTGGTTGATCTGAAGACCAATGTGCCAATGGTGTCACAAAACTAGTGTACTGTCCCACTGGATTTGACCGATATCATTATTTCATTAAAAGAAAACTCAATATAGATACCATAATTTTAGAAAGTAAACGTTCACGAGATTATGAATATATCATGCTAATATTGGCAACTTTAAGGCTGTATAGACTTGGAAGGAGGGAAGTTGTTTTGGATCATGTGGTTTCACACTCACACATCTAATTTATCAGAAAACTAATTATTAAATTAGGGTTGATTTCTGCGCTTGTAATTATATAAGGTTTTTTCTCTTTTAAAACAACTGCAGATTGGACCTGAAAAATAACACTTGGTTTATTGTCGTCTTAGATTACACTTTTACCACCACCCTTCACTTGTGAATTGGTCAGTTATACACTCCAACCATGGATAATATGAAGAAAGATGAAGCCCAAGATCAGAAGCATGATGAACTTGCTGAATCACTAAATGATCTCTTTAGTAGTGTTTCCACCATGATCAAATCCGAGCTTCAGGTGAAACCACTAATTCCTTCGCTATCCTTCTCTAAAATCCTACTTCTCATATATTTCATGGACAATGTCATTGTTTGAAAAATCATTTGTGATTTTTATCCATTTTTTTTTCATAATTTCCAATGATTTTGTGTATCAGGGGACTAATAATCATCTAGAGTTGTTGGAGAAAATGAATGTGAGGGTAGCAGAAGAGTATAAAGGGTTTGGCGATTTGGCTTCAGGGGTTGAGGGTTTTTGTGGAGCAATTGAAATGCAAGAGTGGTAGCTTTAATGAATATGTTGAGCAGATTGATGCCATAGAAAATCAAGTGACTGAATTTGAAGCTGTGGTCTCTATGCTTGACAAATATGTGGCTTTGTTGGAATCAAAAGTGCAATCTCAGTACCAATTCAAAAATCCATCTCCCTAATTAACTAGTAATTTAGCCGTGAATCCGCACGGCACGGGTGAGAGACACTTTATTTATTGTAATTTTCTATGAACCTATAAATATTTTGTAAATTGTAAAATTTAATAAATAAAAAAAAGAAAAAACTCGATAAAAAACTATATTTCAACTTGTTTTTTTTAACTTGTGTTGTAGAAAGTTTTAAAAAAGTCAATATCTTCTTCTAATTTTAATAATAGAGTAAAAATAGGGAAAAAGAAAATGAGATCTAATATAAGATATGCAGCCTGTTGCCGTTCCCGTTGCCACTCTCCGTTGCCGTTTCCTTTTGTCGCTCCCAGTGATGCTCCCGTCAACAGTTTCTCGTTGCCGCACCCGTTGCGGCTCCTTGTTGATGCTCCCGTTGCCGGTTGTTTATATTTTTTTTCTAGATCAATTAATATTATTTTAATTATTTTAATAAAATTACTAATTTTTTAAAAAATAGTTATTTTGGAATTTTTGTTTGCGGTATGATTTTTTGTTGACAATTGAAATTGATTAAATTGACTGGTTTTACTAGATTTTAGTAAATAGTCAGTATTTTTTATTTTTTTTTTGTTTTTCAAATACAAAAAAAAATTAATATAAAATTTGTCAGCACGCCGGTAACTTAATAAATGATTGTTTAGTTTTCTTTGCCGGTTACTAGTTTGCCTTTTAAATTGCACACATGACACATGTCATGTGGATAATTGTACTAAAAATGCAAATTTTCTAGCACTTAGATTTCTTATATTAGATTGCTAAAATTGATAGTTGTTAAAATGATTGGTTTTAATATATTTTAGTAAATAGTCAATATTTTTTATTTTTTTGTTTTTCGAATACAAAATAATTTAAATAAAATTTGTCAGCGCGCCTGCAACTTTATAAATGATTGTTTAGTTTTTTTTTGTCAGTAACCAGTTTGCCCTTTAAGTTGCACACGTGATATGTGGATAGTTGCACAAAAAATATTGATTTGCTAGCACTTAGATTTTTGATATTAGATTGATAGTGGTTAAAATGATTGGTTTTAGTAGATTTTAGTAAATAGTCAATATTTTTTGTTTTTCTGTTTTTTGAATACAAAAAAAAATTAAAATAAAACTTGTCAGCGCGCTAGCAACTTTATAAATAACTGTTTAGTTTTTTTTACCAGTTACCAATTTTCCCTTTAAATTGCACACGTGTTATCTGGATAGTTGCACTAAAAATATTGATTGGCTAGCACTTAGATTTCTTATATTAAATTGATAGTGGTTAAATTGATTGGCTTTAGTAGATTTTAGTAAATAGTAAATATTTTTTATTTTTTTGTTTTTCAAATACAAAAAAAATTAAAATAAAATTTTCCAGCGCGCCAGCAACTTTATAAATGATTGTTTAGTTTTTGCCAGTTACCAATTTGCCCTTTAAATTGCGCACGTGTCATGTGGATAATTGCACTAAAAATATTGATTT
Organism: Astragalus membranaceus; assembly: GCA_039519185.1. Classification (NCBI taxonomy): domain Eukaryota; kingdom Viridiplantae; phylum Streptophyta; class Magnoliopsida; order Fabales; family Fabaceae; genus Astragalus; species Astragalus membranaceus. Next base: position 173,543,250 of record CM076848.1, on the reverse strand, counting down.
GCTAGCACTTATATTTCTTATATTAGATTGATAGTGGTTAAATTGATTGATTTTAGTAGATTTTAGTAAATAGTCAATATTTTTTATTCTTTTGTTTTTCGAAGTAAAAAAAATTAAAATAAAATTTGTCCAGCAATTTTATAAATGATTGGTTAGCAAAGTTTGGAGCTAATATGAACCACGGAGATCATGTGTGGCCTCTCTGTTTTACCGCTGTTTCGCCTCTTCTTATAGCCGATGCTTTGGGGATAGAGCATGATAGACTTTAGTTTGTTTGTGTTCCGCGTTTCTTTTTATTGCTTTCATCTTGATAAAAAAAAAGATTATTAGAAGAGAGGGTGAATAAAGAAATAAAGAATGATATGAAAAAGGAGAGAGATGATGGGAAAGTGTGTAAAAGAAAAAGTAAAAAGTGATGAAAAGTGGGAGTGAGAAGAAAGTGAATTGGGAGAAGAAAATTGAAAAAAGTGAGATAGTAAACTACAATTTTTTCCTTAGTTAGATAAGTTGTCGAGTAAATATAGAGGTTTGTTTGGGTAATTTAAGTGTGATTTATTTTTATAAATAGATATTAGATTAGATTAAATTATATATTAGATTAGATTATAAACAAAAAAAATTTAGTAGTAATAAATAAGTTGGTGATAAAAGAATTTACCATGAACTTAAATTAATATGCCTAAAACTATCTCTTCTATATGTTCGTTACCAACATCCCTTAACTATTATTGAATTCAAAATCGTTGCCTTACATGTGCAAAATTGCAAGGCGATGATCTCAGATTGATCAACAAGATTTTCTGCTAGAGAAAAAAGAGTCCCTCGTTGATGTTGCTTATTCCCGTCGGTGATAGATGGTATTTTCATTGATAAGGATCGGAATTTTGTCTGGCTTATGAGTAGGAATTGCACACGATGTTCATCCTAACCAAGGTTACAATATCGCATCTCACAATTTCTATTGCTTGCTTCCTCTTTTTTGAACGCACACAAACTGTTTGATAAAGTACCTGTATTATTTTCCCTGCACTTATGTGGAATAATCAAGGTATCTTGTCATTCGATTGTGATTTGGTGATTTTCTAGCTACGAAAGACATTCTTTGGTTTAAAGTTTTATGTAGTGTTTTTCCCCTGAGTGGGATGTGTTTTTCTCGTGATCGAGAGTTTGCATCAAGTGTTAATGGATTGTTTCAATGATTTTTCTATTATGTTTTGGAATATACGTGGTGCTTTGAACAGAGATTCACGTAGACAAGTTCGTGATATTATCCGTGTTCATCATCCTTCGTTATTTTGTGTGTATGAGACTCATGTCCAATTTGTCAAAGTGGAGTGTTTTTGGACGTCAATCGGTTACACTATGATTTTTTGCTCAAGAGGCCAGGGGCCACTCAGGTGTATTTGGGTTTTATCTTGTGTTAATGATGTTACTTTCACAGAAATTGATCAGACTACTCAGGCCATCACCTTCTCTCTGAAGCGTGGAAATTCTATTTGGCTCTGTACCTCTCTTTATGCTTCTCCTTCCTTTGCTACTCGTTGCATTTTGTGGGATTATCTAGCTGGTTTAAGGAATAATATTGTTGGTTCTTGGTTGATGTTTGGGGACTTCAATGACATTCTTTTTTCTTATGAGGTCTCTGGTGGTCAATTTAATGCATCCAGAGCTTCCCTTCTTGCTGACATGTTTGCAAATTGTAATTTGTTAGATTTGCATACAACAGGTGGTTTGTATACTTTTCACAGGAATGTGCAACTTGCTGGTCATGTCTGAAAAAAATTAGATAGAATGGTTGCAGATTTTGATTGGCATTTAGCCTCCCCCACTGCTAGAGTTGAAGTCCTCTCTCAGCATGGTTCAGACCACAACCCGCTTCTTGTCAAATGCAGTAACGCCCAGGGGCATTCGTGGATGATTTTATTGGCTCGTTACAAGGTAGTTTTATTCCTAACAGAGGCATTACTGATAATGCTATGCTAGCCCAAAAGTTGGTTCACTTTATGCACAAAAAGAAAGGTAAGAATGGATTTCTTATGTTTAAAATTGATTTTGAGAAGGCATATGATAGTGTGGATTGGAATTTTCTCAGACTTACTCTCTCTAATTTTGCTTTTCCTCCTCCTATTATCCGAGTGATTATGAGTGGGGTTACCTCATCTAGTTTAACGGTTAAATGGAATAACAAGAGGCTTGAGAATTTCTCTCCCACAAGGGGGCTTCGTCAAGGGGATCCTCTCTCCCCTTATCTTTTTCTTCTTTGTATGGAGAAACTCGCTCTTCAAATTCAATCTAAAGTGGAGAACCATTTGTGGAAGCCTATCAAGATTTGTGAGCATGGCCCAGCCATCTCTCATCTTTTCTTTGGCAGATGATTGTCTTCTTTTCACCAGTGCTAAGTCCCTCTCAGGTTCAACTTGTCAAGGAGGTACTTCACGCCTTTTGTTTAGCCTCAGGAATGAAGATTAATGTCCACAAATCTAGATTTCTCCCTTCAAAGAATGTTACTAGAACAAAGGTTCTCAAGTTTGAAAGGATGCTGGAGTTTCAACATACCTACAACATTGGACGGTACTTGGGTTTTCCTATGTTGTCAGGTAGAGTTACCAACTCTTGTTTTTCTTTTATTATTGATAAAGTTCACAGCAGACTAGCAGGTTGGAAGGGCAAGGTTGCTTAGCAGAGCTGGGAGAGTAACTTTAGCTAAGTCCGTCCTTAGCTCTATGCCAGTATACACTATGCATAATCTCTGGATTCCTGAAGGCATTTGTGATAGTTTGGATTTAGCTATTAAAAAGTTTGTTTGGAGAGGTAAGACTTGTCACTGGGTCAAATGGGGGACAACTAGCACTCCTATGAATAGAGGAGGTCTTGGTTTGCGCAGGACAAGACCGACTAATATAACTATGCTTGGCAAACATGTGTGGGAGTTGATTCATAATCCTAACAAACTATGGGTCAAGCTACTGACTGCTCATTATACTCCTAATTCTATTATTTTCCTTGAATCCAATAGCACAGGTGCCTCCTATACTTGGCAATCCCTACTAAAAGCTGCTGATGTTTTGCAACCCGACTATATTTTCAGAGTTGGTATTGGTGATATATATCTTTGGTATGAGAAATGGTTGCATATGGGGTGATTATGTGACTCGGTTCCTTTTGTTGATATTCATGATACTCACCTCTCGGTTAAGGATATATATGTAGACTCTCAGTGGAATTTTGATCTTCTCTACACTCAAATCCCTTTGGAAGTGCAATTAGAAATTCAGAGTTTATTTCTTAATCGTAATCTCACTAACATCCTAACTTGGGCTCCGTCTCCATCAGGGACTTACTCCCCCAAGAGTGCCTATACGTGGCTTACAAGTACCGAAGGTCCTTTTTTTCCTGCATCAAACTGTGAATCATAGTGACATCTTACTAATGGTTTTCGGAAAACTTGAAACATTTTGTATGCACACGAGCCTTCCTACTAATATAGACATCTTACTCAAGATGGGTCTTGTCATATCTGTGGTGCAGATAGAGAGGATATTATTCACATGTTGCGGGATTGCTCTAGATCTCAAAATGCTTGGAGGTTATTGTCTTTTAACACTGATGCTGGTGAGGTTAACGATGATGCTCGACTTTGGTTTAAACATCATGCTATTAGTGAGAAAGGTATTATCTTTATCTGTTGTTGTTGGTTCCTCTAGATGGCTCGAAATGATGAAGTTTTTAATGATGAAAAATGGGCAACTTGGAAGATTCTTAATTGGGCTAAATAATTTTCAAATGATGCTGTTAAATATTTGTCTGCTGGGGTTTCTACTCGCCCTCCTATATTGGTTCGCTGGTTTCCTCCTACTAGCAATTGTATTAAACTTAACGTTGATGAAAGCTCCATTGGTAACCCAGGCCGTAGTGGTTATGGGGGATTACTTCGGGATCATACAGGAGGGTTGCTTCTTGGTTTCTCAGGAAGTTGTGGCATTGCTACTAACTTGAATGCAGAGCTCCATGCAGTTGCTAAAGGATTGAACTTAGCTTGGTCCAATGGTTATAGGTCTATTATTTGTGAATCGGACTCCGAAATCGCCCTGTCGTTGATTGCTCGTGAGCTTGAAGATACCCACCCCTATGCTTTCATTATTTCCTACATCTAATCCTTTTCTCTTAAGGCTTGGAATTTAACTTATGTTCACACGCTTCGTGAGGGCAATTTGTGTGCTGATTGGTTAGCAAAGTTTGGAGCTAATATGAACCATGGAGATCATGTGTGACCTCTCTGTCCCACCGCTGTTTCGCCTCTCCTTATTGTCGATGCTATGGGGATAGAGCATGTTAGACTTTAGTTTGTTTGTGTTCCGTGTTTCTTTTTATTGCTTTCATTTTGATAAAAAAAAAGATTATTAGAAGAGACAGTGAAGACGGAAATAAAAAATGATATGAGAAATGAGAGAGATGATGGGAAAGTGTGTAAAAGAAAAAGTAAAAAGTGATAAAAAGTAGGAGTGAGAAGAATGTGTATTGGGAGAAGAAAATTGAAAAAGTGGGATAGTAAATTACAATTTTGTCCTTAGTTAGATGAGTTGTCAAGTAAATATAGATGTTTGTTTGGGTAATTTAAATATGATTTGTTTTTATAAATAGATAAATAGATATTAGACTAATTACGTACTAATTGAGGAAATGGGTAGGACTAATGACAATATGCCTCCCCAACCTACTATTTTACTTTGCTCTAAACTTGTAAAATTCTACTTCGCTTTATACAGTTTATTGGTCTAGATATTTTTTTGATATAAATCGGGTATCCTCTGCGCGCAACTGTATAGGCTAATCCCTCAACTCGGGTATGACTACAATGGACGGCAAACTCTCCCTCAAGAGTTTTAATGCTGCTGGATTCGAATCCAAGATCTTGTTTAAGCCGGAAAAGACCTAAACCATCTCTTCCAAATGTTCTTGGATAAAAAATAGAATATGTGTAAACTTATTTAGTAGTTTCTCAAGAATTCTTAAGTTTACCCAATATATAACTCATAAAGTTCGATGCTCTCTTATGGGATACCTTTCAATGTTGGAGATTCTCAAAAGGGTGCAACTAAAGACAAAAGGGTGCAACTAAAGACAGCCCCCTTTTTGTTATCATGCACACTCTGTATTTTTCATTTTTTTTCCTCAAAATGCCCCTGTTGGAAAATACAGAGTTTTAAAGACAGCGCCCTTTTTGCTATCATGCACACTCCGAGGAAGTTGATATTTGGCACACTATGAAGCCCCGATACTTCAAAAATGGAGAAGTACCCGTGTCGGATACGTATCCGATACCGATACGCACCCGATACTTCCCGATACGTACCCAAAGAGTATCTAATAATTTTTAAATTTTTTTTAAAAAATAATTGACTCGATACTTTTCAGATACATCTTTGATACTTCTTACCAACTAAGGATACTTCTCAGATACTTTTTCGATACCTCTTACCAACTAAGCACATGATTGTCACTCATATATCATACACTTTAATACCCCAATAACTAAAAGACAAAATTATATGTTTTTTCGTAATACAATAATAGAAGAAATAATACATTGTGATATGAGTGGGATAAATATACGTAACTATCTCTACTAGATAAGATCACAAGTATTTATTTCTACAATGTGATGAATATATATTGACTAATGACATGCTTATGTTTTATTGACCAATTACGTACTAATATGAATATCTTAGTCTATAAAAAGTCATCTATTTCTGCCACTGACTATTCATATTATACGATTTCGGGTGGTCTAAGTTACTTGTCCACCATTACTTTTGATGACTAGTCACTCATACATAGGTGTGTCGGTTGTCCTCTTCCTTTCATCCATATATTTTGTGTGATTTTTTTATCTATTTCGGCAGTTTTTTTTTCATATCTATAAAATGCAATATTTCAGTTTTTCATCTTTGTTTTTTTTCTATTTGTGTTTCTATTATATTTTACTTTTTCTTTTATGTTTTTATATATTTAAATTTTAATTTAATTTTTTATTAAAGTATCCCAGCCGTGTCGTATCTTGATTTTCAAAATTTTCCCGTATCCCCGTATCCGTATCGTGTCGTATCCCGTATCGTATCCGGTATCCAGGCTTCATAGACGGCACATATTAATTTTCCTATGCACAATAGTTTTATATAATATTAATTTAATAATTTAGAACAATAAAAACCCACTAACATCCCTAGTTAAAAAGCCTATAAATAGGTAGGTTTATACTCCTCTCGTAACAACATATAAGAAAAAATAAGTTAACGAAAATTGATGTATTTGATCTAAATTTTTAATCAAATATAACAATTTTTATTAATCCATTTTAGCTTATATTTTGTTACAAAGAGAGTATTCACATATGTATTTCTCAAATATGTAAGAAAATTGCCGATTATACCATAAACACCATTAATTAAACAGTTCGCCGCTACGGTTTGCAGAACAGAGTCTGCCTCCGGGGGGAGGCCCCTTCGCCGCCCTCGGTTCCCCCCTGTTCCCTCCGCCCTCTCCCCATCATCTTCTCTCGCTATCTGATCTACTCGTCGTCGGTGATGCGTTGTGGGGCTGTGTGTGTTCTCGTGGATCGTATTCTGCTCCTACGGTTTCCTTCTGCTTTCGCGCTCGCGATTGGCTCTGCTCACCGTCGAATCCCAAGCTCTGATCGCGTGGCTGGTGAGTGTAGATCGGTTTCGATCTGGTGTTCTCAGTGCCGTTCATTTGGAGCCTGTGCGTTGCCGCCTCGTCTTTCTGCTTTTGCTCTGGTGTTTAGCAAGCTTGGCGTGGGTTGTGTTTGTCCAGGTCGCGTATCTGGTCTGCCTGTTACTCTGAAACTCTCGGTTGTTTTGGCTTTCTTCATAATAGATCTTCTCTTTGGGGTTGGAGCCTTCAACTGTTATGTTGCTTGCCTTCGTTACCATTGGAGGAGTCATGCTAGCTCCGTGGAGCTGGTCTTTTACAGATGGGAGTCAGATTTTGCTGGTGATCTTGAAGGTGCTGATATGCGACGAGATCGCAGTTAAGGTGTTGCTGGAGTTTCCCTTCGCAAGGTGTTTTTGTCCGCTCCGGCTCAGCTTGTGTTGGTATTACGCTACTTGGGCGAGGAGTTTTGCTTGTGCAACTGTTGCTGTCCTCAACCCGTATACTTTGGTGTGTGGTTGTGGTTCTTGGGTTGGCAGAGATCTGGTGTGTGCCGCTGCGTCGCACTATGTGCGCTCGTTCTTGGGCCGCTCCTTCGCTCTCTTGTGTTAACTTCTGGTTGGTGTTCGTTTCTGGTTGGTGTCCGTTGCTGTTGCTGCTTCTTTGTTGAAGCGGCAGGTGGTTCTTCAGGTTCAATTTGCAGTTAGTCACCGCTGGCCTCCTCCCCTTTCCGCCTACATCTGAGCCCCCTTTTCCATTCGTTTATTGTCCTTCACCTCTAACCTCCCATTTGTTCTCTTCATATGTGAGGACAGTGAGGTGGTGTAGGAAGTAGTGGTTTCGCGCGAGAGTTCAGTGGGTGGATGGTGTGTGGGGGCATTTGCGGTGTTTCGGCATTGCTATGGAGCTTGTGACCGTGCATTTGTCTGACCTTGAGTTGGCTTCTGGTTGGTCTTCGTTTCTGATTGGTGTCCGTTGCTGTTGTTGCTTCCTTGTTGAAGCGGCATGTGGTTCTTCATTTGGTTTTAAGGAGTCATTCGCCCGACTTGATATGGCAATTCAAGCTCTCCAGGTTCATTTAGTAGTGAGTCACCGCTGGGCTCCTCCCCTTTCAGCCTGCATCTGAGCCCCCTTTTCCATCTGACTCACGTCCTTCACCTCTAACCTCCCATTGCTCTTCATATGTGAGAACAGTGAGGTGGTGCAGGAAGTAGTGGTTTCACGTGAGAGTTCAGTGGGTGGTGGGTGTGTGGGGGCATTTGTGGTGTTTCGGATTTGCTATGGAGCTTGTGACGTTGCATTTGTCTGACCTTGCGGTGTTGGATCTAAGTTTCTAGGCATTTTCTGTCAGTGTTTCTTTTTCCTAACTATTGTCAGTTAGCTTTCTTCTTTTTGATAGCTAGGCTGTTGTATTTTAGGGATCTCGGTTAGAGACTCCCTATTATTGTTTTGAGTATGTTCTCTTTTGCCAAGGGTTTCGGTCTAGTCACCCCTTGCGCTTGCTCCTGTCTTCTCTTTTTTTTTTTCTATTTTTTAATAATATTTTCAGGCTAGCGGCCTGTTTGATAAAAAAAAATATGAATAACTTCATTTCTTTTTGACCACCTTAATTTTCTTAATTGATACTCTACTCACATGAAAACATGATTGGTGCCAATAAACAATCAAAAAATTATAATCATTTAATTTAACCCACTTCCTTATCATATTATTATTTGGGTCACCCAATGTTGCCCCCTTAATGGTGGTTGCAACTTATATATGAATCTATAAAAGGACTTGTTCTTTTACCATTATATGATATGATCTCATAACATATAAAACAACTAGCTAGAGTTTTCTTTCTTTTTGTGTGTGGGTGTGTGTATACTGTATACCCACACAAAACCACATATAAGTTCTCACTCCATTCATTTATCACACCTTCCTCACTTACCACCCTCTCTCTTTTAGGTTCTTCATAACAAATTAAAAACGATATGGGAAATGCAAGTTGCTTGGTTCTTCTCTCCTTTCTCATTTTCACTCTTTTTGTAGTTGAAATCTATGGAAACAAACAAGGTAGAGCTCTTGACAAGTTTCAAGAGTCCAAATTCAATGCAAATTCAAAATTTGATAGGAGTTCCTTTAAGGCACAAGAGAATATTGTGCTTGATGAAGTGGTTCAATCTCAATATGGTCTTAAAGAGAAAGACAAGATTGAGAAGCTACCAGGGCAACCACATGTTGAGTTTTCTCAGTATGGAGGGTACGTTACGGTGGACGCATTAGCCGGACGCTCCTTTTATTATTACTTTGTGGAAGCTGATCATCATTCTAAAGAAACACTTCCTCTTCTTCTTTGGCTCAATGGAGGTACAAACACACCACTTATTATTTGATTCAATGTTAATTAAACTATAGCGAATTTTAGGTTAGATTTTCTCTGGCTATAGCTTTTTGGTTAGACCGTTTCAATAAAATCAAACTTATGGAAAATAAAACGAAAATTGGATTTCGCAAAGTTGACCATGATTTGGTTTCTAGTCGGTAGATGTGTTCACATTTAGTGTGAGACTATACTTCAAAAAGAATTATGAATTATCTATACTATGAAAAGATCGCGACACAACTGTGACTGCATTTTAAAATATTAGATCTGAATCTAATGTTTGTTTTCAATGAAAAAAATGCATATATCATGAAGATGCAGTTATGTGTTTCACACTCAAAAATGTCAAAAGCAACTTTTGTTAATTTTTTTTTTAAAAATTTGAAAACCTCAATTCAATTGCATCTACGCACATGCACATGTTTACAAATTGTTTCTTTGAACTCACATGCATGTATTCTTTTGATTTTTCATATCCTTATATATTTCTCACTTCTTTGTTAGTTTAATTTATATGGTTTTCTAGATATATTATAGTCAACATGATATCATTGATTTTCCTGCCACTAATGTCTTGATAGATAAGAGTTGTTCCCACCAAAGTGTCACTAATACTACTTTCGGACCTACATAGTGTCTTGATAGATAAGAGTTGTTCAACCAACATAAAATTATCCTTCATATATATATATATATATATATATATATATATATATTCTGAACAATAGCAGCTGCTAAAATCCCATATTTGGCGCCTATATAGGATTTCTCGGCGTACATGTTGTAACTATATAGCCTCGTTCCTTAAAGAACAAACTTTAGTAAATAATAAATAGTCATCGGTATATGTATGCATTGGGATTGCTATTAAGATTATTATTATTATTATTATCCGTTTTTCATTCTGACCATAGTTAACTATTTACGAAGTTCCCCAAAAACTTTCAACGAAAAACCTCATATTTAGGAGTAAACTTTTCACTGGTCAATAATAAGTTTGACCACGGTACTTGGGAGCACACCGAGTTTATTCTCTCTATGAGTTAAAATGACACTGATGCATACAAAAAAATTCACTGATAAATGTGTTTCTTTAATTTTTTTCTTATAAAGGGAACCGATGAAAGTAGTATTTATGTGCATGCAACTTGCAACAAAATATAGGCCTCATGACTCATATGCATGTGAAGTTATTATAGGGGCTTGACTATGCCTAGCCAGTACACTATCATACTTATGTGTAAATGCATAAATATAAATTAATTAATTTTTTATGCATATATGATGAAAATAAATTGATGAATCTTATAATTGTATCTCAATATATTTTACTAGTAATAATTCATTATTGTCACTTTTATAGGTCCTGGATGCTCATCTCTTGCCTATGGAGCAATGCAAGAACTTGGACCCTTTCGTGTTAATAGTGATGGAAAAACCCTTCACAAAAATACATATTCATGGAATTATGGTATTAATATATTATTATCTCAAACTGAGACTCCCTTTTCTTTTAGTTTTACTATAAATAATAAATCCTTATTTAATTTTAGGTTTCTCACTTGTGACTTAATTTTTCAATTTTGAAGCTGCAAATGTTTTATTCCTTGAGTCACCAGCTGGAGTAGGATTTTCTTACTCAAACAAATCATCTGATTATGAAACCAATGGAGACAGAAAAACAGCTGAGGATAACTATGTGTTCTTAGTGAATTGGTTGGAAAGGTTTCCTGAATACAAGAATAGAGATTTTTACATTTCTGGAGAGAGCTATGCTGGTCATTATGTCCCTCAACTTGCACACAATATTCTCTACCATAACAAAAGGGCTAATAGGACAATTGTCAACCTCAAAGGAATAATGGTATGTGTCTTATAGCTTTTACCCGCTTTTGCTATTTGACATCCATGCAGAGAAAATATGATCATTAGTTCACATGCTAATTAAATGATAAACCTTGTCTTAAAATAATTATATATATGTTGAATAGGCTTTTTAAAATTTCTCAATATGGTTTCATCATGGTGATGCAACATATATTTAGAAAACTTAAGACAAAAGAATAGGGCTAAAACAATCATATTAGACCTTATGTGTGTGAAACATTATCATTATATAGACCTTATATAGTCTTCAAATCATTTTTAAGGAACGACAATTAATCGCAGGTAGGTTTCCTAACTTTGTAGTTTTGTATTAAAAGAATGCAATGAAGTCCGTGAGTATTGATCACTTGCTCAATAGTGGCTGTAATATCATGTTAAGAAAACGCAAGTTATTAAAAGAACATGAACACCTTTTGCACCAAATAGTTGTTCTAATCACTAACTAGGATTAAAATATTAAATTTGTTTTACTACGACAATGGATTATATTAGGCCTTAAATTTAATTTCATTTAGATTGAGTCCATCACATCACATTTGTATAAGAATAGATAGAACCAGAATAAGATAGAGACAGGATACGATATGAAGCAGGATAGTATAATATGATACGATAGATACAAGATAACACTATCATATCATTTGTTTAATGTGCAACACCTGATAACTTATATCATAATACATATTATTCCCTTTTTAGGTACAAAGATAACATTTATTCTTTTTCTTGTTACCATGTTATATATTGGTGTGCAGTTTCCACCGGCTTTGCCGATGACTAACCTGGCTGGCCATGAGTACCCGGATTTGTCGGTCCGTGTGGTTCTCCCCTCCCAACAGAGTTTTCGAACCCAATATTCTATTATATATTTTAGATAAATTAATAAATATAAATATGATATATATTATATGTTAATGACAAAACAACTCTCATGAGTTGTGACAACTATATTTCATTTGTTGAAAAATCAAAATAGTTTTCTATTAAAGTTACTTTTTATCACTTATTTTAATTTCTAAAATTTCAATTTTTTTTTTATTTTTAGATTATACAAAAAGACAAAATTACCCTTATCATAAAATTACACATTATTTTGTTTATTAATATATTTTTTTATTAGATTTCATATTTTTAAATTTTAAAATATAGTTTAGAAGGGTAAATGAATTAATTACTTTTTTATCCAATCATGTTGGTTTATGACCCTGTTCAAAATTAGAATAAAATTTTAACTATAGAGATAGAATATGATAAGTCACATGATTAAGTTATCATATCCTATTGACTCAACAAACGTAGGACTAACATATGATATGATAAACTTGTCATATCCTGTCTCATTATCATGACCACGAAACTGATACTTATTGTTTTAAAAGTGTCATATTATATATTTTTTTTTTGATAAGTCAAAAGATTGTATTAAGAGGGCACTAGGGGTGCCACGACCCGTTTACAATTAGGATGACAGGTTTAAACAAGAATTAAACAAGCGTTTGGGGAATTACTCCACACCTCGAAATCTAGAGACAAATTAATTCCCACCCGATTTGAGAACCAACCCCATGACAACCCTTTAACATGGTTTAGCATTTGATTTACATTTGGAAAACCTCCTCTAAAGATAATTCTATTACGGTTAATCCAGATTACCCAAACAACCGCTATCCAAAACAGGAATCTTACTTTCTTGTTCTTTTTACCACCTATCTTAATCCGATGTTTCTTCAAATGATCCCACGCTCCCGAGTGCTCCACTCCTTGAATCCCAAGCCAATCAAACACACCGTTCCACAGTTGCTTCGATACGTCACATCCGAAGAACAAATGGGAAGAATCCTCGTCAAACCTGAAACATAGAACGCAGCACCTGCTGGTCTGAGAATTCAGAACCCCTCTCTGCTGAAGTAATGTTCTCGTAGGGAGCCTATTGATTAGTAATCGCCATCCATGAATCAAGAATTTAGAGGGTGCAGAGGTGCTCCATAACTTCGTCACTGTTTTCAGTTCCTCCTCCTGTAAACCTGAATTATCGCTGCTGTCAATCAACAAACTGTACGCGGACTTGACTGAATATTGTTGCATCTGTGAGTGCAGCCAGACCCATCGGTCTGTCCTATTTTTCACAGGACCCATCTGCAGTAACGTATTTGACAGCATGCCCGCAGCCTCCTCTTGCTCGACCGAGAGTAATTCAAGCCAATTAAATCTCCACTCCCAACTGTCATCGCTCCATTGACCGAAGTCTGCTACATTGCCTGCTGCATTGTCTGAGATCACGTACAGCTGAGGAAAAATTTCTGCTAGTTGCCATGGACTACACCACTTATCCTTCCAAAACTTCACATTTTTTCCATCTCCCATTTTTATCCTAACCGAATTGCTAAACCAGTTTTGATTAAATTCCAAACAAGCATCAACCAAGTTCAAGTCCTTCCACCAAATCGAATGAGAAGATCTACTCAAAATTCCTTCTCCACCATAGAAAAGTTCAATCATTGAGCTCCATAGATTATTTTTTTCCACCAATATCCTCCATTTCCATTTTCCCAAGAGAGCCAAATTGAATAACTCCACGTTTCTAATTCCGAGCCCCCCCTTCTCCTTTGGCAAGCACACTCTACTCCACCTCACCCACGCCATCTTATGCACCTCCAAGCTTCCGCCCCAAAGGAAATTTCTTTGTATTTTCACCATTTCCTTAATAACCTTTTTTGGGGCTTTGAAAAAAGAAAAGTAGTACAAGGGAAGGCTAGCTAACACCGAGTTGATGAGTGTCACTCTTCCCCCCATTGATAGTTGTCTACTCCTCCACAAAGATAATCTATTCCTCATCTTCTTTACCACCGGTTTCCACGTGCTACTTACCCTTGGGTTTGCTCCTACCGGAACCCCTAGGAAATTAAACGGAACGCTTCCTTTCTTGCAATAAAGGAACTTAGCACCTATGTCCATCTCCTCCTCCTCCGTTTTAACGCATATAAGGCAACTTTTATAGAAGTTAACCCGAAGTCCCGACACTAGCTCAAACACTCTCAATACCGCTTTCAAACACCATAAATTCTCCCTAGAGTTGTTGCACAAGAACAAGGTGTCATCCGCAAATTGGAGAACCGGGCATACTAACCTTCCCATCACCGAAAACGCATCAAAAAATCCTTGCCTAGCACAATTATTAATCAGCCCCGTTAACCCCTCCGCAACCATCAAAAAAAGGAAAGGTGCCAAAGGGTCCCCTTGCCTCAATCCTCTTTCCATCATAAATTCTTCCGTCGGGCTTCCATTAACTAGCACCGATACGTGCCCCGAAAATATGCATGCCTTCATCCAACCTCTCCACTTTGTACAAAAGCCCATCCTTTCCAACATATATTCCAAGAAATCCCATGACACCGAGTCATATGCCTTCTCGAAATCCACCTTAAAAAGAACTAGTGGTTTCTTCTTCTTCTTTGAAAAATTGATCACCTCATTTGCCACCAGAACACCGTCTAGGATTTGCCTTCCTTGTAGAAAGGCCGTTTGAGTTGTTGAAATAATACCCGGTAACACACCTTTGATCCTTATTGCTAGCACCTTGGCTATTATCTTGTAGACGCATCCTATAAGAGAAATAGGCCGGAAATCCCTTAACTCTTGAGGATTTTTCTTCTTCCCTATCAAAGCTACGAAAGAAGATGTGAAAGCTTTCGGCAACTTGCCATTTGAGTGGAATTGATGCAAAACTCCTAGTATCTCCTCCTTTATAGTGCCCCAACACGCCTTAATGAAATTAAAATTAAAGCCGTCGGGTCCCGGGCTCTTATTCCCTTCACAAGACCACACTGCCTCCTCCACCTCCTCCATTGTGAATGGTGCAATCAAATCTCTTGCCTCCTCCGTCGAAATCCTCTTGAACTCCACTCCATCTAGTTTCGGCCAACTATGGTCTTTTTCCTCAAATTGTTGCTTGAAATTCCTTCGCACCTCTTCCTTCACTTCCTTTACTCCTTGAATCCACCTTTCACCAACCTTTAGCATTTCCATTTGATTTCGCCTCTCTCTCGTTTTCAACATATTGTGAAAATATTTTGTGTTGCCATCCCCCTTTTGTACCCAATTGACCCTAGCCTTTTGAGCTAACAATGATTCCCTATGGTGTAATTCTTCCCAAAACTCCGAATTCAACTCTTGCCACTTCTCCACTTCCCAATCTTCTCCAAACACTTCTTCATTTTCCATCACATTCATATCTTTTACTAACCCATCTATTTTGAGATCCTTATAGCCGTATACCTCCTTATTCCACACCTTTAGGTTCTCCTTTAGAAATTTCAACTTTTCCTTCACCACATGAGCCATCCACCCGTCCACCTTCAATTCCTTCCATTTGTCTTCCATAAATAACTTTCCATCCTTGTGTTCAGTGTCATATTATATGAATTTTACTAGAACAAAAGATAATTTGTGACAAATATGAATATACCCTTCTCTTCTACATTGTGCACAGATTGGGAATGCAGTGATCAATGAAGAAACAGATCGTCAAGGAATGTATGATTTTCTTGCTAGCCATGCAATCATACAAGACGAAACAGCACATTATATCAACACAGTTTGTAATTTCTCATCTAGTAATTCCAATCAAACTACTGAGTGCAATGAAGCAGCAAGGGAACTATATAGGAATACTTTGTCTATTGATCTCTACAATATTTATGCTCCATTGTGTGATAATCACAGCCTCACTACCCATCCCAAGAAGAACTCGGTGAGATTTAAATTGCATGCCTTCTTTAATTTTTCAATCTTAATTATGAAATATAGAAATGTTTATTCATTTTTTTTTGACAAACTTTATTCATTTATTGGTTTAAGTTTTGAGAAGTTTAGTTTTTCATAAGAAAAGTCTTAAATTTTAGTACTACGAACATGGAGTTGGGCGGGGCCAATTCAAGCATAGAGTAAATAAGACCCTAGCTTTAGGCTACGAACAAAAACAATCATTTGCTATTAGTTTTTATAAAGCAAAAGGACCACGTACGTTGCCAGTAATTAGGTCCAACGTAAAATTCTCACTTAAATTAAAAAGGTCTCTGTTAAGGAATTAAGCGTAACTCTTCCTCAAAACCATTGTTCTAAGGGGAGGTTTACCCAACCCTTATTAGCAGGGGCGGACATGTGTCTTGGTGAGGGGAAAAAAAAAATTCTATTTTGCCCTATATAATTTTTTTTAACCCCTAAAATTTAAAATTTTGACTAATACGCTTAAGTTTGCACCCAAGACACGATTTTGAACCCCCTTATAAGGCCCTACATTGGGTTCATTTTTCTTGAAATAGAGCCGGTAGCCAAAGATTGAAACTGCTTTGATACTATTGTTAAGGAATTAAGCCTTACTCCTCCTCAAAATCATGATTTTAAGGGGAGGTTTGCCTAACCCTTGTAAACCCCTACACCGGGTTCATGACGCCCGATGTGGGACTCCAAGTTTGGTTCATGAAGCCCTCCTTGCACATGAAAATCGGTAACAGTCTCCTTCAATATTTATTTTAGGTCTCACTCACCCTTGATTGACCTTTGCGCTCATAGAGCTTTTCCCTCTTAGTCCACCCGACTCAGCTCAGATTATTTGAGATTCAATATGACCTTAAGATCATATTGAGAGTGGTGAAGCCAAAAAAAAATTAATCAAACATTATTGTATGAACTTAAAAGATTAAGTGAAACTTAAGTAGATGTTATTCATTGCTTTTTTTTGTTGTAGGTTGTTCTTGATCCCTGTAGTGATGATTATGTATATGCATATCTTAACCGGGGTGATGTTCAAGAAGCCCTTCATGCCAATGTCACTAAGCTCAAATATGACTGGGAACCCTGCAGTAGTGTCTCTTCACTTTGGGGAGATAGTCCTTCAACAATCCTTCCCCTTTTACATGAATTCCTCACCAGTGGATTAAGAGTGTGGATTTTTAGGTAAATTTTTTTCTATATACTTATAGTTGTTTGTTGATATTATTGGTTATTGTCTCTGAAGCACCAATACTTCATGTTGAAGACGTGTTTGGTGTCGGACATGTGTCGAGTTGGAAACCGACACTGACACTTTAATTCCTCTGATTTTTCAAATTAAAACCAGTGTTTACATGTCATTGTCAGTGTCGTATCTGTATCGGCGTGGTTTACTTGTGCTACTTGTATGTGTTTCCTTGTTATTCTCCGATTACTTGTTTAAGAATAGAATATGCGTGCCTATGAATTTATTTTGATTATTACTTATCTATTGTATGATTCAGTGGTGATATAGATGGAAGAGTACCAGTCACTTCAACCAAATATTCTATTAAGAAGATGAATCTTCCCATTGAAACTGCATGGTATCCTTGGATCATAAATGGAGAGGTATTTGTAAATAGAATTTCAGTGTTTGCATTTCATTGTTTTAAGATCATTGTATTCATATTGAATAAAAGTGTTTTTAAGTCCATGACAATTGAATAAAAAAGATAATTATGATTATTTGTTAGTGCTTCTTTAGTTTTCTTAATCATGTTTTATGAATGAGTACAATTTCTTTGCATCAATTTTAAATATTTTTAATAAACATTATGATGAAATTTCATATGAAACAGGTTGGTGGTTTTGCTGAAGTATACAAGGGAGGTCTAACTTTTGCTACAGTGAGAGAAGCAGGACATCAAGTGCCAAGCTACCAGCCAGCAAGAGCCTTCTCTCTAGTCAAGCATTTCTTAGATGGCACTGTTCCTTCTTATACTAAAAGATTATATGACTAATTTGTTGTAAACTTGTAATCCTGTTAGAATAATTATTATGTTGCTTAATTTTCTTTAGTCGAATCTTATTTACAAAGATGGAGAATCCATTTATTATTGGAGTTTGGTTAAAACTTTTTGGTCCAGGTTTTTTTTGTACCCCATCACATTCAATTATACCCCCTACGGATCCTGCGAAAAGACGCAATTGCCTTTCACAAAATTTAAAAAACCCGAACATATCCTGATTTCAAATTTTTTTTTGGAAATCGGATTTATGTATCTGTGAGGTAAATCCGATTTCCACTGAAAATTTTAAAAAATTAAAAGCGGATTTATTTAAGGTGGGGGTAGATCCGCTTTTAAAAATAACAAAGCGGATTTAACTTAGGTGTGGGGTAAATCCGATTTTGTTATTTTTAAAACGGATTTACCTTATGTGGGGGTATATCCGTTTTAAATAACAAAAGCGGATTTACCTTATGTGGGGGTAAATCCGCTTTTTTAACCTAATTAATAAATAAATAAATCAGTTAAAAAATTAGATACGATTTTCGACCGTCTTTTGGTTCTGTTTAGTGTGTAGTTCGTTAACACGTGACGATGTTGTATGTCGAGCGAATAAATTAGGCTAAAAAATCGATTTTCGGGCAACCTACTCAAATTGTAATGAAACCACAGCCATTAAATCCGAAAAAATCACGGATCAAGACGCCTCAAGAAGAGACTTCTTTTAAGACAAGGGAGTTCAAAATCCCAAATTCCATCGTTTACTATTTTTTAATAATTTTTTGTAATTTTTCATAATTTCCAAAAAATCTAAAAAAAATTTGCATAACCTTATTTTGGTTTTATTAGATTTTTACTGGTGTTTTTATAATTTTTGGATTAGTTTTGACTCTTTAACGGATTTTTAGTAGCATTTTTATAACTTTTTTAAAAAATTTAAATAAAAAACAATTATTTTTAATAACAAAATCGGATTTACCTAGTGGGTATATAAATCTGATTTCCCTAAAAAAAGAAAATCGGATTTACCCCACCTAAGGTAAATCCGATTTTAAAAATAACAAAGTGGATGTACCCCCATCTGGGTAGATAAATCCGCCTTTGATTAATCTCAAATCGGATTTACCTATTTAGAAGGTAAATCCGATTGAGTCAAAATTATGGGGTATTTTGAGATTTTCATATTTGATGTTGTGATGTGGTGGGAGCTACGAAGCCCGGATACCGAATACGATACAGGGACACGATACGATACGATACAATACAGGGACACGGGAAAATTTTAAAAATCAAGATATGACACGGCTGGGATACTTTAATAGAAAATTAAATTAAAATTTAAATATATAAAAACATAACAAAAAATAAAATAAAATAGAAACACAAATAGAAAAAAACAAAGATGAAAAACTGAAATATTGCATTTTATAGATATGAAAAAAAAAAACTGCCCAAATAGATAAAAAAAATCACACAGAAAATATATGGATGAAAGGAAGAGGACAACCGACACACTTATGTATCTAGTCATAAAAAGTAATGGTGGACAAGTAACTGAGACCACTCGAAATTGTATAATACGAATAGTCAGTGGCAGAAATAGAGGACTTTTTATAATAAGATATTCATATTAGTACGTAATTAGTCAATAAAACATAAGCATATCATTAGTCAATATATTCATCACATAGTAGAAATAAATACTTGTGATCTTATCAAGTAGAGAAAGTTACGTATATTTATCTCACTCATATCACAATGTATTATTTCTTCTATTATTGTATTACGAAAAAACATATAATTTTGTCTTTTAGTTATTGAGGTATTAAGGTGTATCTTATATGAGTGACAATCATGTGCTTAGTTGGTAAAAGGTATCGAAAAAGTATCTGAGAAGTATCCTTAGTTGGTAAAAAGTATCAAAGATGTATCTGAAAAGTATCGAGTCAAATATTTTTTAAAAAGAATTAAAAAATTATTAGATACTCTTTGGGTACGTATCGGGAAGTATCGGGTGCGTATCGGTATCGGATACGTATCCGACACGGGTACGTCTCTATTTTTGAAGTATCGGGGCTTCATAGGGTGGGAGTATAAAAAAAACATTATGAAAATGTAAACAAAAGTTGTTGGAACTTGTTGACCAGGGCCGGCCCAAGGCTCACGCAAGGGCTTGGGGCCTAAAAAAATAATTTCTTTTATCAAAAGTGAAGGGGCTCCATTTTCCCTCTATATAGTATATAGGATGCAATGGTAAAATATTATTATATTCTAGGGTTAAATGTATGTTTCGTCCCTGCAAATATCACAATAATCCAGTTTCGTCCCTGTAAAAAAAAAAGTTTTAAAACAGCCCTTGCAATTACCAAACGCTTCTAGTTTCGTCCCTGCTGTTAACTTTCCATCCAAAAAACTAACAGTTGCCACGTCATCAACCCTTGCCCAAAAAAAAGTTTTAAAACAACCCTTGCAATTACCAAACGCTTCTAGTTTCGTCCCTGCTATTAACTATTCATCATCTTCAACCTCTTGATTGTCTTCTTCAAACCCAAATCCCATCAAATCTCCTTATTTCCTTACACAAAATCTCATTCTCACCACAAACACCAAATAATGACATTTTATATTGAGTCAATATATATATAACATTATAATGGTGTTTGTGGTGAGAATGAGATTTTGTGTAAGGAAATAAGGAGATTTGATGGGATTTGGGTTTGAAGATGACAATCAAGAGGTTGAAGATGATGAATAGTTAATAGCAGGGACGAAACTAGAAGCGTTTGGTAATTTATATTCTAACGTAGCCCAACTGGTAAATGTTAGTAGCACTGTGCTTTTTTGGTTCAAAGTTCGAATCCCTTATGCCTCTTTTTTGTCATTTAATTTTTTTGATCAATTCATTTTTGTCATTTCTTTTTTCTTGACGCATATTTTTTGTCATTTCTTTAAAAGAAGGTACCGTAAAAATGCTATTAAAGTCAAATACCATTGACGCAAAAAACAGCTTTATTCTTAGGTATATAAATACATATATTTTTTTTGACAAAATATAAATACACACACACACATATTGTTATGGATGGGGCCTCAATGGCCAATCCACCAAAAAGGCCCAACACTAAAGGATCCAATTCATACAACGGTGGAGATTGCAGACCTAGATTCAACGGCCCTCCTCCACTCCAGATACCTATAAATAAGCATTGAATGCTCACATTAATGGTATTCATCTCTCACATACTCTCCCTTGTAATTGACTCACTCACTGACTTGAGCGTCGGAGTGTCATTGCAGGTACCACCCCACCTCGGACCGGAGCACCGACTCGGACAACCAAGGACACACGTACCAACTATCTCGGACCGGTCTACCTATCCAAGATCGGATACGTAGCTGGAGATACGGTACCGAACATTGGCGACCACAGTGGGAGAGCCTTTTACTCTAGTCTTTCCCCCAACCTCCTTGATCAGAAATGGCTCCGGAATTACGACGGAGAAACGTCTCCAGCGTCGTGGTCCGACCCGACCAGCAACAGGAAACCCCGGAGGGGGTAGCGGTTACTCTCCCTCGCAGCTCGGCCCATGGCCGGAATTCATCCAGGGCGATGGTCCCTATAAGCTCTGCTAGAAACCAGTTTCCACCTCCAGCCCCGACTGTCCCGGTACCGATCGATGCTGTCCAACAGCTCATCCAACTGCTGACAAGGCAGGCCGAGGCTGATCAAAGGAGTCAGCGTTACTCCCAGCTGGAGGCCGAGATGGCCGAAGTCCGGGCCAGAGATATCCCGGATCGTACCTCCCCCCAAACTTACTCTCCTAGCAGAAGGACCTCTAAGTAAGAGACGTCACCGATCCCCTGCTTGGAGGAGGCACCACCATTGTTCGCCACCGCGCAGAAGAGGAAGGCAAGAATCTGGAACTCCCCCAACCGAGACTTATGACGAGACTTATTACCCCGGGGACTCAACTCACCAAAGCTCATCATTAGCATCTTCATCCCCAAGGCGACGTTCTATAAGCCGGGGAAGTCCCCCGAGGCATGAACGTCGGCGCCCTCGGTCTCCCGGATCCCCTGCCCGGCAACCTATCAGAAGGCCTCCTCCGAGGGAAAGGTCCGCGACGCGGAAGGGACCCTTCACAGCAGAAATCGACTATTTTCCGGTGCCCAAGCACTTAGAGAAGCCCCCAGAGGGTTTAAAGATGCATGACGGGACGGGCGATCCCGACCGACACCTAGATTACTTCGACACGATGATGCAATACCGGAATGTCCCAGAAGAGATAAAATGCCGAATCTTCCCTCTCACCCGTGAGAAATTGGCTCTGGATTGGTTTAGAGCCCTCAAGCCAAACTCGATATCATCTTGGGACCAGCTTGCAAAGCTGTTCTCGGCCCAGTTCGCCCACTCCAAATGAAGCCTAAGTCTCGGAAAGTCTTACAAGCCATCCGACAAGGAGAGAACGAGTCTCTCCGAGACTACATTGAAAGATTCAACAAAGAGGCAGCTCAGGTCCGGAACTTAGACGATTCATTTCGACTATTCTTCATGGAAGCCGGCCTGCGGGAAGGAAGTCTGTTTCAGATCGATGTCGGTATCAACCAAACTGAGTCGCTTGCCGAGTTCCTCCAGCGATCTCAGAAATACATTGACCATGAAGAAGGCGCTGTTGCAAGAAAGTCAGATGCCGACCCCGGAACGAGCAAGCCTCGGTATGAAAGAGAGGCTCCGGTGCGTCAGGCAGCAGAGGCCCGTTATGAAAGGGAGGCTCGGAACGACAGTAGGCTCCGACCTCGGAACCGACACCAGCAATATTCCGACCTAAATGAAACAAGGGCCAGGATTCTGGCGGAATGTATGAACGCTGAGTTCAAAGAAGTCAAGTTCCCTGATCCTCTCCCACACAGGCCGGGACAGAGATCCAACAAGTACTGCCGGTATCACCGGAGCAAAGGGCACGATACCAATCGATGCAATGCTTTGAAGGATGACATCGAGGACCTGATTAAGAAAGGGAAGTTGAGCCAGTACGTGGCTAAATCACCCGGGCATGAGGCCGAGGTTAAGGAAGAAGGAGCCGATCCGAAACGAAAGGGTAAAGCCCCACAAAAACGAGAAGAGAGCTCAGAGGACGAGCGCGATTATCGAAAATCAAAGGGCCGACCTGTGATGATGATGATATCTGGGGGCTACCCCGACGATGCATCAGGCAAAACAATGAAAAGAAAATGGAAGGAAGTCATGTGTGCCGCTTCCACCTCTGCAATCAGCTCAGGCCCGGAGCGCCCACCCTTGGCCTTCAGCGACCGAGACTTATTGGATGGCAAGCCAAATAAGCACATACCCCTCATAATCAGGGCGGTCATGGCAAACCATGAGATAAGAAGGATTGTGGTCGACTAGGGGAGCTCCGCTGATATCATCTTCATCGACCTGGTGAGAAAACTGCAGATCTCAGAGGAAGACTTCACCCCTTACCGGGGATCGGATCTTTCGGGCTTCAACGGGTCTCAGACCAAACCTCTCGGCTACTTGGAAATGATGGTCACCTATGGAGAGGAGCCACTAGAAAGGACGGTCAAGACCAAGTTCTTGGTATTGCCATGCCCCTCGGTCTACAATTGTATCATCGGGAGGCCCACCCTTGGAAGGCTCGGAGCCGTAACTTCAACGGTTCACCTCAAGATGAAGTTCTACTCATTGAGTGGCGAAGTTATCACCCTTGACGCCGACTTAGAGTCCGCCCCAAGATGCTTCTATCTTCATGTCAAGGCGGACAGGCAGGCCTCAGAAGAGGGGGTTCCCCCCATAGAGGCAAGGACTCAGAAGAGCCCAAAGAAGAAAAGAACCAGTCCAGCGGCCGAGGTCAACGTCACGGACCTCGACGCGAGATATGACCCGGACAGCTCTGAGGAGGAAAGCGACGACGAGTTAGCACGAGAGCTAAAGAAGAAAATTAGGCGACCTCAACTTGATGGACAGTTCATACAAATCCAGCTGGGTGAGAACCCGACCCAAACTGTCCAGATCGGATCCGATCTCCCCGACGAAGTAAAAGCAAAGCTCACCCTCTGCCTCAAATCCCACGCCGATCTCTTCGCGTGGTCAGCAAAGGACATGCCCGGGATTCCCCCCGAGGTCGCCTGTCATCAGCTAGCGGTGAACCCCGGGGCAAAATGGGTCGCCCAACGCAAAAGAGCTCAAAGCCAGGAAAAGGCAGCTGCTACGGCTAAGGTCGTTGAAGATTTAATTAAGGCTGATTTTGTAAAAGAGGTCAAGTATACAACTTGGCTCTCAAACCCTGTACTTGTTAAGAAAAGCAATGGAAAGTGGCGAATGTGCGTTGAGTATACCGATCTTAATAAGGCCTGTCCTAAGGACGCCTTCCCTGTTCCTAGCATTGATCGGCTCGTCGATAATGCTTCAGGTTTTCGCTTACTATCGTTCATGGATGCTTATTCCGGATACAATCAAATTCCGATGTTCCCCCCGACCAAGAGAAGACGACCTTTATGACTGACCGCGGTAATTTCTGCTACCGGGTCATGCCATTCGGTTTAAAAAATGCGGGGGCCACTTATCAAAGGATGATGAACAAGGTATTCCGAGATCAGATCGGTCGTAACGTGGAAGTCTACCTCGACGACATGATTGCAAAAAGCGAAAGGGAATACTTCCATATATCCGACCTGGAAGAGATTTTTGCTGAAATTCGAAAAAATAATATGCGGCTAAACCCGGAAAAATGCACTTTCGGAGTCCGGGCTGGAAAATTCCTGGGTTTCTATCTCACGGAAAGGGGCATTGAAGCCAACCCGGATAAATGCCGAGCGGTAACAGAAATGCGGACCCCGTCCACTAAGAAAGAGCTCCAGAAACTCAACGGCATGATAGCTGCGTTATCTCGCTTCATTTCCAACGCCGCCTTCAAATCGCTCCCATTGTTCAAACTGCTTAAGAAAGAAGCAACTTTCGAATGGACCCCAGAGCGGGACGAGGCACTCTCCCGGCTCAAAAAGGTCCTGTCCGAACCGCCCATACTAAGTCGGCCGAGCCCAGGGGAAGATCTATTTTTGTATCTAGCCATCTCAGATAAGGCCATCGGAGCCGTGCTTGTCAGGGAGACCGGAGCTGGCCAAAGCCCGGTATACTTCGTGAGTAAAGCTTTGCATGGACCAGAGGTGAGATATCAGAAAATAGAGAAGATCGCCTTTGCTCTACTCATCTCGGCACGCCGCCTCCGACCTTATTTCGTCGCCCATCAAATCGTGGTGCGAACTAATTATCCAATTCGGCAGATCTTGCACCGACTCGACTTAGCAGGACGAATGATCAAATGGGCAGTAGAACTCTCCGAGTTCGGAATCAAATACGAAACAAGACCGGCCATGAAAGCCCAGATACTTGCCGACTTTATCACAGAGATGGCACCCGCCGATCCGGATGACGGGGTGTGGACACTTCACGTAGACGGGTCCTCAAATCCAAAAGGAAGTGGTGCAGGGTTGATGCTCGAAAGCCCGACGGGCGTCGTAATCGAAGTATCACTCACGTTCGGTTTCCCTACCTCAAACAACCAGGCGGAATATGAGGCGTGCATAGCTGGACTCCGGCTTGCGATCGATCTCAAGGTCTCCCGGCTTTCCCTAAATACCGACTCATTATTGGTGGTATCCCAAATCGGGAAACAGTACGAAGCTAAAGATCCGATCTTGCAAAGGTACCTAACCCAAGTGCAGGAGCTGCTCTCCCTTTTTACATTCACGGAAGTGAAGCACGTTCCAAGATCGGAAAATACCAGGGCTGACATACTTTCCAAACTTGCCAGCACCAAAATTCTGGGGAACCACCGGTCGATAATCCAGGAAACACTGAGCAAGCCGAGCGTAATCTTGAACCCGGAAGCAAATTTTTCTGTTAATGTAGTGGAAGAAAGCCAGGGTTGGATCGCGCCATTAATAGACTATATCAGAACGGGGAACGAGCCCCCGGACCCGAGCAAAGCCAAGATCCTCCAGGAGGAAGGCCTCCTCATTTTCCATAATCGATGGAAGCCTCTACAGAAGAAGCTTGTCTGCACCACTGTTGAAGTGCATCGAAGGAGGAGAGGCGGACTACGTCCTGGCCGAGATCCACGAGGGAATCTGCGGGCAACACCTTGGAGGTCGATCCCTGGCTCGAAAGGCATTAAGGGCGGGATATTTCTGGCCAACCATGGAGACCGATGTAAGAAATTATGTAAAGAGGTGCAGTAAGTGTCAGATCCATGCCAAGGTCCACATAGCGCCCCCTACGGAGCTCACCAGCTTAAGCTCGCCGTGGCCATTTGCTTGGTGGGGAATAGATCTTTTGGGACCATTCCCAACTGCCCCCGGCCAGATCAAATATCTCATAGTAGTGGTGGATTACTCCACCAAATGGATTGAAGCTGAGCCTTTGGCCATCATCAGCGCTAAGAATTGTATCAAATTCTTCAAGAAAAATATAATGACTAGATTCGGGATCCCCGAGGTTGTAGTCACGGACAACGGAACACAGTTCACCGACAAAGGCTTCAGAAAACTCATGTCTGACCTTAAGATCAAACACCGGTTTACCTCGGTAGAGCACCCTCAGACAAACGGTCAGGCCGAGGCTGCCAACAAGGTCCTTCTCAATGGACTGAGGAAACGACTCGATGAAGCAAAGGGAAACTGGGTGGAAGAGCTACCTTACGTGCTGTGGGCCTACAGAACTACCCCACAGAGCTCAACGGGGGAAACCCCTTTCCGACTTTCGTACGGGACGGAGGCCGTAATTCCGGTGGAGATCGGGGAGCTGAGCTGGAGGACACTCCACCCGAAACCTCCGGGGGACAATAGCCAGGCGTTGAAGGAAAACCTCGACCTCGTCGATGAGGTCCGAGGCCAGGCTTTCCTTAAAGAAGCAATAATAAAGCAGAGGGTAGCAGTACAATATAACTCGAAAGTGATTCCCAGAGACCTTAAGGTCGGTGATTTAGTTTTACGAAGAGCCGATGTCGGTTTGAAGAACGCCGCACAGGGCAAGCTCGCCCCCAACTGGGAAGGACCTTACCGAGTTTTATCTAAAACCGGCAGAGGTGCCTACGAATTGGAGACCTTGTCCGGCAAGGCGATCCCAAGAACTTGGAACGCCACTAAACTGAGAAAATACTACAGCTGACTCTCATCTTATCTAATGAACGGTGTATACCAATGATATCAATTATGTTTGCGGTGTATACCGATGTTGTAACTCATCTTATCTAATGAACGGTGTATACCGATGTTATCCATTATGCTTGCGGTGTCTACCGATTTTATCACCTAGTTTATCTTCTTTTAGCTGACCGAGGTTGTCGCTACCCTAAAGGGACGAGTTCGATCTGGGCCGAGTCCCGGTAAACTGCCCCGAAGGCGATCATTGTTACGTAAAACAACTTGTTGGCCGAGGTTGCCACAACCCTAAGGGACGAGTTCGATCTGGGCCGAGTCCCGATAAACTGTCCCTAAGGCGACGCTTACCACTTGAGCGAATCAAACGCAAGTGCAGGAATGTAAAACAACAGTATAAAGACCAAACCGAGGTAAATAAAACCGGAGGCACTTTAAAATAAATTTCCATTACAAATTATCTCGGATACGGCCGGGTCCTCTAGTTCAAAAAGATGGTGATATATTACAAATTCCGGTTCCGCCCGGAACCCGGGGCTTTATTTCCCCACCGGTTCCACCCGGAACCCAAAAAGCAGCAAATTCAGAGCTTCCCCATCAGCAGCAATCACGGCAAGGAAGGGGGAGGGAAATGATATCGAACGCTTCAGAGTCACGATAGGGCCTGACAATACGCCCGTCTTCTACGGTATGGTCCAAGCGAATAATTCCCCGGTCCAGAGGAAGGGATGGGTGGATGACAGTGACTTGCGCAAGGGCTTTTTCGAAGCTCTCCCCGGCCACGTCCACAGCCATTTGAGCTACCTCCACCATCTCGTCCTCCAAGGCTTCAGCTTTGGCACGTACCTCTTGAAGCTCTCTTTCCAATTCAGCAATCCGAGGCAAGGAATCAACGCTAGACCCGACCTGGGCCTGCCTCGCCTTCACAAGATCGGCCTCGAGTTCATGAATCCGAGCCCTCAGGGAAGAAACCACCTCGGCAGACCGCCTATCTTGACTCTCGAGATCTTGGATTCGAACCTCATGTTCCATGCACAAGTTAAGGGCAGAGTCCCTCTCCTTTTCAAGTTTTTCCGCAGTCGCTTTAAGCTCGGTCTGGTCCCTCTCCAGCACCTCATATTTCTTTTGCAATTCCTCCCGGGCTTTTCTTTCGTTGTCCCTCTCCACCAGGGCTCCTGTAATAGCAGAAACAAGAAAGTCAACAACAGAAATAACCAAGAAGCAAAATCAAAGACTGCACCACGGAACTTGGGGTCACCTTTCGCCTGACTCTCAGCCTCGACCTTCTGAAGCTTGGTCACGTCGGCCAGATGCCGGAATAACCTGAGAGACGCCTCAACCGGGTCGACCCGGGAATCCTCCAAGTGCTTCTGCAGGAAGTCGGCGTCAATAGAAATGCCGGAAGACCTAGAAGTCCGGTGCTTCCCATGACGCCCCTTTTTTGAAGCCCGAGCAGCCGGAGCATGTGAAGTAGAAGCAGGGTCTGCTTGCGGTAGGGGGCGCTCCCTTTTTCGATGCAAGAGATCCGCAGCCCGATCCTCTGCTCCAGCCGAGCCGGCCTCCGGGATGGTGCTGATCGGAACGGCAGCAACGGGTTTTTCCTTTTGAACCCCGACCTTCCTTTCTGCAAGAGCCGCCAGGGCGGGAGAACTTGTCAGGCCCCATGCTATCTGCAAAATAAGGAAAATAAACAATGTTAGAAGAAACGGCAGTCAAAAAATTATGATGGGCGGGGTTATCTACCAAGAAACCTACCAAGAACGGCGACAACTTGAGATTTCGACCCAGCCCCAACCAATCGAGCTACGTCAATCCCAAATTTCTTGGGATCCCGATAGACAATCAGGTGGCAAAGTTCGTCAAGATCGCCAACGAGTCCTGATCAACCTGGGATAGCCGCTCTAAGCCGACGGTGTAGGAATGAGGCCTCCGGTTGAAATGAGAGAGAGACCACCCCAGTTGAAACTTTGTGAACTCCAATGATTTCCCGTCCGCAGAATATTGGCCGACGTGCCTCACTGCCTCGTCATTCACGGGCTCCACAAAGAAATACTTATTTTTCCAGTTCTTCAGAGAGTCGGAATAAGGCATGAAAATCTTTACCCCTCTCTTAGCCCGGAAGCTCACATGTTCCCACCGATCCTTGGTTCCATCCTCATGCCTCCGGTTAACCTCAAAAAGGTGGAAGAAGAGGTCACAAGAGATTGGCCTCTCCAGATGAATGCACATCAACTCAAAAGCCCGGAGGAACGCCCATGAGTTGGGATGTAGTTGGGAAGGAGCGAGGTTCAAGATCTCCAAAGCCTCTTGTTGAAAGGCGGTGAACGGGGGGCTAACGTGCATATCAAGGATCGTCACCCCGTACATAACAAATTTCAGAGCTTTCGGCCAGACGGCCACATGCTGGTCTTCAGCCATTCCCTCCACATTCCAGATCTGATCCTTCCGAGAAAGGCGATTGACGAAGAAACTCATATCGTCCCCGGTCCTATAAAGGGACGGAATCCCCCTCAACGCCTCCGACACCCAGGAATACTCCCGGGGAATAGTGAGAGGTAGGGACACGGGAACATTGACCGGCCCTACTCCGGCTCGGGGATATTGGTCGGAATCACCTTCTTCATATGCGGGCTCCCCGCAATGCCCAAGACTGTCTTCATTGTTTCGGCTCTCAGCCACCTCCGCCTCACTCTCCTCCGAACTCCAACTAGTACTACCCTGTTCTTCACGGTCGGGCTCGGCGTCAGAATCACCCGAATCAAGGACCACCACCTCTGTGTTATCTTCATCTACCGGCTCGTTGCTGGGAACCCCGGGAGACCGGTCTTCTGCGTGAGTAGGAGCGGAGCCCAAGTCGTCTTGAACCTCGGGAATAGCCGACCCGGGGGGACTAGCACGAATTTCCATCGACTCTCCAATACCGGAAGCCATTGTTTGTGCGAAATTAGGGCGATCTATGTCAGCAACCCGACGGGTTTGTTTCGTCCTCGCCAGACCGGTCCTGCAGAAATGGGGGCTTGACGAGTCAGGTTGATACGTAAACAGTGGGTCCACAACCAAGTCGAAACCCGACCTGACGACCCCCACTCTGTATCTACAAATGCGGGTCCTGGAGAGAACCCGGTCGTGATCTAAAGCCGGAAGCAATAAAGAAAAAAGGAAAACTAACCTTATGAAAAACGAAGCTCGTCGAACACTTGAGGCAGGTCACGAACAGCAAAGGCGTCACCGAGACTCAACACAACTCTGAAGAACGAAATAAGCTCCGGAACAACTTTAAGATCAGAAGCAGAGCAATTCGCAGATAAACAATCCAAGTAAGGGGGACCCCCCCCTCCTATTTATAGGGAGTAAGAAGGCCACAGATGGGCCTGGGCCTAGGCTACGTTTTCCAACGCTAGCCCCTAGACAGGCGCGTTGTTCCAAGCGCCATCATTACCCCAATCATCCTCGAACGACACGTCCCATCAATGACGTTGCCAGCTGGCACAGAAATCAAGGCGCAGCTATGACCGGATCGCTTCGTTTCCCTCGGCTCGCCCCGGTCTCTTGACCCCGCCGTGACCGGAATCTCTCAAAGCGGACAGCCTCGACTCACTCGGCGCGACCTGAGTCCCTCAGATCGTCCCGGTATACCGTGAAGTATCTCGCCCGAGTTTGGGCCCGACGAAATCTCTAAGCAAGTCTAGCTCGCCTTAAGGCGACCCGACTTGGGGGGCTACTGTTATGGATTGGGCCTTGATCAGTACATTTTAATGCACTCTTTATAGCTTTGCACTTGGTATTTTTGATTGTGTTCTGTGTCTAATATTTAAGTCTTAGCGCGTTTCTAGATTTTGGGTCTTATTTGAGCAATATAGTAATTTCACGATTAATTCTTGTTTTATTGCATATTGACCCCTATCTACTCTGAAGGTCATAACTTTGTCTGTGGTTATCCGATTGAGGCGTGCGAGCATGCGTTGGAAAGCTAAGGAACAGAGCTACAATTCTTCTGTTGAGCTCGAAACCCAGTTCTGAAGTATTGAAGGTGAAAACTGCGAATTACCGAAGCAGTACTGTGTAAAACGGGTTTTGGACCGAATATTAATTTGTTAACGGGCTTTTATCCAATAGCCCATTTAGTGATTAGGTATTTCGTTTTAGTCTTATAGATTTGGCTGGTCAGCAGCCGTTTTATCTATCTTACGCATTATCATATACTTTACAAAACTTGTGTGCTCTAGCTTCCATGGAAGCCTAAATTCCTAAGTTGATTCATCGGTGAAAGGCTCTCGTCTGCGGATTTTGAGGTTCGGTGTCTAATGTTAATTCGTTTATTTCGTTTTTAGTTTTCAGTTCTTTCTTCTCTATCAATTCCACATTTGAATTCTTTGTTTGCAAATTTTCGTCTTTGTGTGATGCTTAATTACCCAGATTACGCTTATTTGCAATACGCGAATCGTTTATATATGACGCTTGTTTATATGTGAATCTGTTTTTCGCAACTCTTAACTATTCGGGTTATTTAATCGCTTGTTTTATTTAATTCGAGTAGGAATTGATAGAGGATTGATTGAATTCAGTTATGATATTGATTGTGTTTAGTGGCGCTTGTTCACCATCATGATTGATTGAACACGTTGTTTTGACGCTTGCTTTAAAACGGTGCGAATTCGTTTAAACTAATTGACACTTGCTTGATTAGTTTATTATCAATCAAGAACTGAAACCTTGAACGAGTCTTGCACGAATATTTGGAACCAATGATAAATCCGAGACGCGTAGCCGGAAACCGGTGAATCGATTGTCACTTTAAGATTGTTAAACACCTCAAACACAAATCGTTTTCTTCATAAACAAACCCCCCTATTTTATTGTTAATTTTGTTCCTGATTCTGGAAATCTTAGTATTAGAGATCCTTGTGAGACGACCAAGGTTTCTCACCTTGTACTACATTCTTAATCCTTTTCAAATATTTTGACCCGCGTACGACCGCTGATCAAATTGGCGCCGTTGCCGGGGATCTCTAATTAGGGATTACCAACTTCAGGACTCACTAACCACTAACATTTGTTTTTGAGTTTTGTTGCCTTGCAGGTTCTGTTGGTTTCAGCCCCGTTCTGTGTTGTCTCTAATTAGGTGAAAAAACGGTTTTCAGGAGATTTTCTCCGATTGCTCCGAAATTTTGTCAGAAAATCAGAAATAAATCAAAGAATGGGACTCCCATAAATGGGAGCTGTAGCGTAAAAATCTCAAATTCGTTCGTTTTCTATTTTTAAGTAATTTTTTTAATTTTTCATATCTCCAAAAAAATTTTGCATATCTTTCTTTAGATTTATTTAGATTTTTAGTAGTGTTTTTAAATATTTTTGGTTAGATTTGATTCGTTTTCTATTTTATGCAGTCATTTTAACATTAGGACATAGTTGGTATTTCTAGAATTGTTGCATTTTCTCACTTCTTGTTACATATGGTGCATGACCAGGTCTAATACTGTTAATTTGCATCCCTTTGACCCTGAAATTGAGAGAACAATACATCGTAGACTTAGGGAGCATATAGAGGATATTGGTAGTGATAGTGATAACATCTTTAGCCATAATCTTTTTGAACTTGATTCTGATCTTGATTCTGTCAACATGGCTGGTAGAACCCTTAGGGAACTTGCTGCACCTGATGTCACTTACAATGCTCTATGTATTAATTATCCTGATGTTGATGTTCCTTTTGAATTGAAATCTGGTTTAATACACTTGTTGCCAAAGTTTAATGGTCTTGCAGGTGATGATCCACACAAACATCTCAAGGAGTTCCACATAGTGTGCTCAACCATAAATCCCCAAGGAATTCCAGAGGAACACATTAAACTAAGGGCCTTTCCCTTCTCACTCCAAGATGCAGCCAAGGATTGGTTGTATTACCTCCAACCAGGTTCTCTTGAAAATTGGAATGACTTGAAAAAGTTGTTCCTAGAGAAGTTCTTTCCCGCATCCAGAGCTGCTTCAATCAGAAAAGAGATATGTGGTATCACACAAAACTCCACTGAGTCTCTACATGAATACTGGGAAAGATTCAAAAAATTGTGCGCAAGCTGCCCTCACCACCAGATCTCTGAACAACTGCTCATCCAGTACTTTTATGAAGGGTTACTACCCATGGACCGTAATATCATGGATGCTGCTAGTGGAGGTGCACTTGTAGACAAGACCCCAGCAGATGCAAGAGCTTTAATAGAAAATATGTCCACTAACTCCCAACAATTCACAACCAGAAGCAACTCTGCACTTCTAACAAGGGGAGTAAATGAGATACATGCTAATAATCATAAGAGCTTAGAGAACAGGTTGGATGAACTCACGATTTTGGTAAAAAAATTGGCAACAGGTCAGACAGCAAGGGTTTGTGGTATTTGCACCTCTACAGAGCACCCCACAGATTCTTGTCCTACGCTGCAAGAGGATCCTAATGCTGATACCCCTCAAGCATATGCAGCTAATATATTTAACCCTCAAGCCAATGTTGATTTGTCTTCTAACAGGTACCACCCAAGCTGGAGGAATCATCCAAACCTTAGATGGGGAAATCCAGCTGCACAACAACAACAACCCAAGCAGCAAGTTAATCCATCACAAGTTGCTACCAGGCCTGAACCTTCATTAGATGATCTAGTTAAGCAGATGGCTGCCCAGAATCTCCAGTTCCAACAGAGAACAGATTCCTCAATTCAGAATTTACAGACACAAGTGGGACAACTAGCTACCACAATTAATCAGATGCAAGCCAGAGGGTCAAACCAATTGCCTGCTCAAGCAGTTGTTAATCCAAAAGCACCAAACCCCAATGTTAGTGCTATCACATTGAGATCTGGGAAGGCTGTTGACACCTCAAAGGTGCCTGAAACTACTATTTTGAAGAATAATAAGGCACCTGAACATGTTTCTGATGAACAAGAAATACCACTCCCTTTCCCTCATAGAGCAATGAGTACTAAAAAACAAGATGAGGCGGATAGGGACAGTGAGATCTTAGATACTTTTAGGAAGGTGGAAGTCAATATTCCCCTCCTTGAGGCAATCAAGCAGATTCCAAAATATGCCAGATTTCTGAAAGAGTTGTGCACACACAAGAGAAGGAGAAGGCTGAAAGGAACTGAAAAAGTCAATGTGGGGTATAATGTTTCAGCCCTCATGTTGCCCATGCCTCAAAAGTGCAATGATCCAGGAACCTTCTCCATCCTATGTACCATAGGAAATAGTCAATTTGACAATGCCATGCTAGATCTAGGAGCTTCAATCAATGTAATGCCCACATCTATTTTTAACTCTCTTGCTCTTGGACCTTTGCAGGAAACAGGTGTTACCATCCAACTAGCAAATAGGAGTAATGCTCGACCTACTGGATTGATTGAGGATGTTCTTGTTAAAGTTAATGATTTGATTTTTCCTGCAGATTTTTACATTCTAGACATGGAGGAAGAAACTAAGTCCAGCAGGTCACCTATCATTTTAGGCAGGCCTTTCTTGAGGACTGCAAAAAACTAAAATTGATGTACATGCAGGGACTCTTTCCATGGAATTTGGTGATACCACTGAAAAATTTAGCATCTTTAATGCTAAGAAACACCCCATGGAAGAGAATTCCCTTTGCAAAATTGAATTGCTTGATGGTTTGGTTGATACTTTACAGGTTGACACACTTCCTATAGCTGATGTTGTGGATGTAGCTGCTGCTACCATTGAGCAGCCATTTGTTTTAGAGCTTGAACCACCCCATAGAAAATTTAATTATGCATATTCACAGGGGAGTGGGAAGCTTCATGAGGCTAATATAGCAGGGTTTAAATCTGAACTAAAAGAGAAGCCGCCAATCCTAAGGAAACACAGGAACAACATTGGTCTAACCTTGGCGGGCATTCCTGCCAAGAAAGTGTGGAAAGCTAAGCATGATAAGTTGATTTCCAGAAAGGAGTTCTCCATTGGGCATAGAGTTTTATGGTTCAGACCCCGCCTGAAAATTATTGTTGGGAAACATCGATCCAAGTGGATTGGTCCTTTTGTTATTACTAACATTTTTCCTCATGGTGTAGTGGAAATAAAAAGTGAGGTGACAAACAAAGTTTTCAAAGTCGATGGAAAGCGCCTCAAGTTATTCCATGAGAGTTCCGCAACTGAAGATGCAACCATAAGAGAACTCTCATTGGAACATCCCACCTACACTGAAGTTTGACCAGGGAGTCCCTCCTCCTTACTCTTATTTTATGTTTGTTGTTTTCATTGAGGACAATGTCTGATTTAAGTGTGGGGGGTGTCTTTTAGTAGCTTAGTAGTTTGTAATTTTTTTTTCCAGTTTTCCTTCAAAGAAAAAAAAACAAAAAATTGTTATTTTAGCATGTTTTTCCATGAGTTATTGGTTTGTACAAGTTGTGAGTGATTTTACTATTCTAGGACCATAGGTGTTTTGACATGACTTGATTGATTCCTTGTGGCTCTTGGTATAATAAGTTCGATGTGAGCACTAAATTTTGCATCATCTGTGATAGTCAGTGTCCCTGGTGAGAATTAAGCCTTTTATTAGATGGACTACATTTTGTCATTCTCTCCTTTCTTGTGTGTGACTCACTCATGTTTGTTAGTTACTCTAGAACTTGACTTGATTCTTGTTGAAACACTTGTTCACATGCATGTTTGAAATGATCTAGGCAATTCTGTTTTTTTAGCCACTAGCCAAATAAGCCTACCCTAAATTTATCCTTTTGTGTAAGCCCCTTTGAGCCTTTTTATCCCATTCTTTGTTTTATAGCTCATTACAAGCCCAAAAGTGAAAAACAATGTTATTACCCAATCTTAAAGGGTGAAGGAGCTTTGAATTGAGAATTGTTAAATCCATAAGTGTGGGGGTGTCCAAATTGTGCAATTGTGGTTCTCACTTGGGTTTGTTCTTGGTTTCTCAATAGAAAGTTTGGCAAGTACATTTGTATAGAAAAATATTCCCCAAAAAGAAAAAAAAAGAGAAGAAAAAAAAAAGAATGAAAAAAAAAAGTGTGTGTATTTCTTTTAATTTTTGTTTCAAGAAGAATGAAAGTGTGTAGAGAGAGTTATGTGGAGAAGTATATCAAAATAGAGAAATTCATCATACCTTGATTCTTTTTAGTTTAGTTCCCCCTTACAATTGATTTTCATTGCTTCTTTATCCTCTTTGATTCTTTTTAGTTTAGTTCCCCCTTAGGATTATCCCACCTTGACCTTGGCCCCATTACAACCCTTATAAAGACCTTTTGATCTTATGTGCATGTGTTCTTAAGTGTGGATGTCAGAAGCTTGTCAAGCATATGGTAGTGCTAACTTTCATTGATGTGCTTATTATATATATATGAGAGTAAACACAAGCCTAGACACTTGAGTGATTGAGAGCATTACTTATACATATCCTGTGAGGACTCATCACTTATGATTCACTCTCTAGTGCTCTATCATCTTGTTTGCCTTGATTGTAATTAAGTGCAGTCTTTAATTGTCGTTCTCCTTGAAGCCTAGGAAAAGTATTTCTCTTATGACTTTGCATTCTTTGGGTTCATTGGAAACTCATGCATTGTTTTCGTGTCTTGTTTTGTGTGTTTTGCCCGGAGTGCAAAAGCTTAAGTGTGGGGGAATTTGATCAGTACATTTTAATGCACTCTTTATAGCTTTGCACTTGGTATTTTTGATTGTGTTCTGTGTCTAATATTTAAGTCTTAGCGCGTTTCTAGATTTTGGGTCTTATTTGAGCAATATAGTAATTTTACGATTAATTCTTGTTTTATTGCATATTGACCCCTATCTACTCTGAAGGTCATAACTTTGTCTGTGGTTATCCGATTGAGGCGTGCGAGCATGCGTTGGAAAGCTAAGGAACAGAGCTACAATTCTTCTGTTGAGCTCGAAACCCAGTTCTGAAGTATTGAAGGTGAAAACTGCGAATTACCGAAACAGTACTGTGTAAAACGGGTTTTGGACCGAATATTAATTTGTTAACGGGCTTTTATCCAATAGCCCATTTAGTGATTAGGTATTTCGTTTTAGTCTTATAGATTTGGCTGGTCAGCAGCCGTTTTATCTATCTTACGCATTATCATATACTTTACAAAACTTTTGTGCTCTAGCTTCTATGGAAGCCTAAATTCCTAAGTTGATTCATCGGTGAAAGGCTCTCGTCTGCGGATTTTGAGGTTCGGTGTCTAATGTTAATTCGTTTATTTCGTTTTTAGTTTTCAGTTCTTTCTTCTCTATCAATTCCACATTTGAATTCTTTGTTTGCAAATTTTCGTCTTTGTGTGATGCTTAATTACCCAGATTACGCTTATTTGCAATACGCGAATCGTTTATATATGACGCTTGTTTATATGTGAATCTGTTTTTCGCAACTCTTAACTATTCGGGTTATTTAATCGCTTGTTTTATTTAATTCGAGTAGGAATTGATAGAGGATTGATTGAATTCAGTTATGATATTGATTGTGTTTAGTGGCGCTTGTTCACCATCATGATTGATTGAACACGTTGTTTTGACGCTTGCTTTAAAACGGTGCGAATTCGTTTAAACTAATTGACGCTTGCTTGATTAGTTTATTATCAATCAAGAACTGAAACCTTGAACGAGTCTTGCACGAATATTTGGAACCAATGATAAATCCGAGACGCGTAGCCGGAAACCGGTGAATCGATTGTCACTTTAAGATTGTTAAACACCTCAAACACAAATCGTTTTCTTCATAAACAAACCCCCCTATTTTATTGTTAATTTTGTTCCTGATTCTGGAAATCTTAGTATTAGAGATCCTTGTGAGACGACCAAGGTTTCTCACCTTGTACTACATTCTTAATCCTTTTCAAATATTTTGACCCGCGTACGACCGCTGATCAGGCCTCAATGGCCAATCCACCAAAAAGGCCCAACACTAAAGGATCCAATTCATCCAACGGTGGAGATTGCAGACCTAGATCCAACGGCCCTCCTCCACTCCAGATACCTATAAATAAGCATTGAATGCTCACATTAATGGTATTCATCTCTCACATACTCTCCCTTGTAATTGACTCACTCACTGACTTGAGCGTCAGAGTGTCATTGCAGGTACCACCCCACCTCGGACCGGAGCACCAACTCGGACAACCAAGGACACACGTACCAACTATCTCGGACCGGTCTACCTATCCAAGATCGGATACGTAGCTGGAGATACGGTACCGAACACACACACACACACACACACACACACACACACACACACACACACACACACACACACACACACACACACACACACACACACACACACACACACATATATATATATATATATATATATATATATAATTTCATGGGGGTTCGATCCCCGCCTTGGGTACGGAGCAGCGTTAAAACACTGGGCCAGCTGTCCTGCCTCTCGAGGCACCTACAATGAGCGAGGGATTAGTCACTGCTGTCCGAGCGGTGGATACCCGGATTTACCCAAAATATACAATTTCATGTTTTATTCTTCACATTTGACTTATCATAAATTGGATCAAAAAAATACTTCCATAAGCTCTAAGCTCCAATAAATAAAATTTGCTAAAACAACTCCAATAAATATAATTCAAATAATTTCAGACATTGGATGCTATATCACATAAAAGCAATTTTAATATAATTCATATAAACTTTGTCAAAAAAAAAATACAATTCATCTAAACATTATTTTAAAATTGCAGTTAAATATCCAAATGAAAAACAATTTAATCTCACACTATAATACAATTTTTATCATAATATTTTATCTCACACTAAACGATTTCAGACCAAAAAACTGTTTCATTATTACTCCAATCTCAAATATAAACAATAAAAATCGAAAGTGGTATATACCGCAAAGCAAAATCTTAATGAACTCCATGAAATGACGTGGATATGTTTTTAAGTAAAAAATAAATGAGATAAGATGTTGTTAATTGTTTACCGCCACTGCTACCCTATTTTACAATGTGATAGACTTTGTTATGCGCTGCGTACTTCTACCTACTGTTGAATGTGACCGACTCCCTCACAGAGACCGTTGCTTCGACAGAAAGAAGTTTTTTAAAACTAAAACTAATAAAGTTTTACTTAAAATCAACTATGTCTCAATAAAGATTACATGGATTAGCTTTTTATTCAATCGAAAAAGAAATATTAAGTGAAACTGATTACAGTAGTTTGATAAATGGTTTCGCGTCACAAAAAGCTCGAAAGATTAAATTTCAATAAAAATAAAATAGTTTTACAAAAAAATTTCTCTAAAATATAAAAGGGCCTCATTTTCGGAGCTCGCTTTAGGCCTCGCTTAGCCGGCCCTGTTGTTGACTAGTTGTGAATTGGAAAAACTACGAAGTCCCACGTTGAGGAGAATAGACACTTTAAGAGTGTATATAAATGTGGAGATTGAAACTTTCGTGTGTGCCCCAAAGGATGCCCAATTATTGAAATGAGGAGAAAACAGACAAGATTGACCATTACCCGCGTGCCGGCTGGGCCAAGAAAACCACAGGTGCACTTCTGAAGCTTGTCTCCTCTCGTCATGTATGCAATGATCATGCTATGGTCAAAACATACACAACTGCTGGAAAGTGGTAAATGGGTGGAGGATGTGGATGGTATAAAGCTAGCGGTAAAGGAACACTTTGAGAAGAGCTACAAGGAAGAATCATTTGCAAGACCGAAACTGGATGGTATCTCTTTTAAACAAATAACAAGGGAGGATAATGATTTTCTCACAGCACCTATAACCATTGATGAAGTCAAAGAGATTGTGTGGGAATGCGACGGCAACAAATGCCCGGGGCCGGATGGTTTCAATCTCAATTTCTTCAAGATTTGCTGGGAAATTGTGAATCCGGAGGTTATGAAGTTTGTTGATGAATTCCAGAGGAAGGCGAAACTACCAAAAGCAATAAGTGCTTCGTTCTTGACACTTATTCCGAAAGTTAAAAACCCACAGGGGCTGTCGGAGTATAGGCCAATAGCACTTATTGGTAGCTTGTACAAGATTCTGGCAAAGGTGTTGGCGGGAAGGATGAAAAAGGTGATGAAGACTGTGATTTCGGATTGCCAGAATGCTTTCTTAGCGGGACGCAGCATCTTGGACGGTGTGGTAGTGGTGAACGAAATCCTTGATATGGCAAAACGGAATAAAGCGGGATGTGTGGTGTTGACGGTTGATTTCGCGAAAGCATACGATTCGGTTAATTGGACGTATCTTGACTATATGCTGAGGAGACTGGGGTTCAATGAGAGGTGGAGGAGATGGATGAAGGTACGTGTCTCGTCTAACTCTATTGCGGTCTTGGTGAATGGTAGTCCATCGGGAGAGTTTGTGGCCCAAAAAGGTTTAAAGCAAGGTGACCCTTTATCCCCCTTTTTGTTTCTTGTGGCGGCGGAAGGTTTGGCGGGGTTAGTTCGCAAGGGTGAAGAATCTAATTGCCTAAAAGGTTTCCAGGTAAGTGATCCACTCTCGGTTTCATTATTACAGTTTGCGGATGACACAATCTTTTTTCGTGATGGAAAAGACAAGAGTATTTGGAGCATTAAATCAATATTGCGAAGCTTTGAGTTGGTTTCGGGCCTAAAAGTAAATTTTTCGAAGAGTAATGTCATTGGCATCAACATTGAAAGAAGAGTGTTAGAAGGCATTTCACATTTTCTTGCATGCAAAGTGGGATCGGTTCCTTTCAAGTTTTTGGGTGTACCGGTTGGCGCTAACCCGAGAAGGGTGGGCACATGGCGACCTATAATCGAAGCTATCAAGGCTAGACTGACAAGTTGGAGAAGCCGGCAACTATCTATTGGTGGTAGAGTCACACTTATAAACTCGGTCCTATCATCACTGCCATTATACCTCTTCTCATTCTACAAGGCACCAAAGAAGGTAATTGATGCAATTGTAAGGCTCCAAAGAAGGTTCTTATGGGGAGGCGATTGGTGTGTGAAAAGATGTGCAAGTATACACAGTCACAAACAAGTAATATAATGATAAGAAAGGTCGAACCCACAGGGATTGGATTAACTTTGTGTGTGTTTAGAAAACATATAAATTAGTACTACTATTCTACTCACAAATTTTGGGGTTTTTAGTTTAAGTAAAAACAGAATGCAAGTATGTAAATTAAGATGAAGGAAATCAGTTGAGAAAGATAGTTGAGATGTCTTTACTATATAATGTTTCTTTTGAGAGTTTCTATGTTTTTAAAGATGCAGAAGCACTATTGATGCAGAAGCATCAAGTGCAGAAGCATCAAGTGCAGAAGCATTGAGTGCAGTAGCATAAGTGTGTGCTTTTCAGCTACTTTCTTCAGAGTTTCATTACAACCTTCCCATGTCTGGGCTTGCTAAATAAGTTCACTCCTGCCTTTGAAGTACCCACTGTTTCACCCTAAGGACTATGTTATCCTATGTGTAGGACTTAATGTAACACCGTTTTTTCACCCATCGTTTATTCATAATTTATCAGAGTTTTTCGCGCCAAAAGAGTGTCGCATTTTTCAACGTAAAACAAAACCTCGTAGTTTTCTCAAAACATGCAGCGGAACTATTCAACATCGTTAAAAACATCAACAACCGACAAAGTGCAAAGTGCACCAATTACTAAAATATTCAACATCAACCGAAATTTAATTAAAAACAGTAATCGACCCTTCCCCAAGTGCTACCTATCAGAGCAGACGGACACCAGGCAAAAGGAAGACTACAATCTTCACTCGGGCTCACCTATAAAGTAACAACCACAAAAAGGGGTGAGATTCCATACAATATAAGAAGTGTATGAAAGACCACATACGAAGCTCAAGACATCAATTAATCACAGCAATCAACATCACTCTTAACAGTTAATAACAGCTAAGTATACATTAACACGTCGCTTTCACAACAACACATCACTTTAACAACACATCACAATGGCCAAACAACTTCATTCAATCAGTCGTGCAATATGAATGCGATATGAGACTCAAGCAATGCACATGCATGTGGTACCAACCTACGTCACTGGCCAAAGGCCTAATTTCCGTCACTGGCACAAGGGCCTAAAATATCGTCGCTGGCCAAAGGCCTAATTTTCTCGTCGCTGGCACAAGGCCTAATGTTCATGGTATGCATGCGACCCAATGATGTATGCACAACAGTCAAACAATCACACATCAACGTCACTGGCCATAGGCCTACATCACATCACCTGTCCATAAATAGAGGCAACTCGTCGTCGTCATATAAACATCGTCGTCAACAATTACAACTTAACAATTTATAGCGCTTTGGCCACATCACCACAATTTGCAACATCACAACAATTTGGCTTAATCACATACTCAACATCATTTTAATTGACAACACCTAGGACAGCACCTACCGGGCAGCCACAGGGACGCCCAACAACCAACAATTATCAACCAACTAATTTAGCAAATTAACAATTAATAATTGACAACTTAATTGGAGCAACAAACCCCACAAAATTCGGAGCAACAAACCCCACAAAATTCGGACAGAATTATTAGTCATTTTGAAATCAAATCTTCTCCCTCAATTCTCAACGAAATTTAGCTAAATCAGTGCCTATTCAGTAGGAAATTAAGTCTACTTTCCAACAAAACAAACCCCACGAAATTTGGAGGATCAGGGCATTCACAATTAGACAAAAACTGAACCTATATCCCAAACCGTCCCAGATTTTTGACCCAATTTGCAACCAAGAATTCTCCCATTATACTTATCCAAATTGAGTAAACTCAGTGCCTAATTTGTAGAAAATTGTGTCTAGTTTCCAGAAAAACAAACCACATAATTTTTAGACAACTATATTGTTCCCAGTTACTGTATAACCGAACCTATACTCAGATCATTTCCAGAATTTTAACCTAACTTGCAACACCTTTAACTCGAGCTATACAACTCCAAATGCAACCAAACTAGCGCCAAATTAACAAGCATTAAGTCTAGTTTCTAAAAAGGTAAACCACATAATTTACGGACTGCTAGATTGTTTCCAGAATACACGCAGAATGCGCCCTACAACCAGAAATTTTGTTTAAAATCAACAACACACAACACCAAACACCAACAATCACATCCAAATCATCATCAAACATGTTAATCATAAATTCTCAACAACAAATCATCATATGGCAACAATTATTACTATGAGCATAACAACATATCATTTAGGCATAGGAATGTGAGGAAATCAAGCATACATCAAATTACTCAACAAGGCACACAATCATAGGGCATGCGATTTTTCAAGACAACAATATGGTGATCAAGACACCCTAAAACCCCACATGTAGATCCCTCATAAATCCTTATATTGAATTAAATCCCTCCCTTACCTTAGCTTGGAGAAAACGGAACCCTAGATTAGGAGATGTGTGAAACCCTAGCTTTCCCTCTCTCTCTCCTTGGTTGTAGATCACGCCTCTCTCTCTCTTCTAGCTTGTGGATCACGCCTTCCCTCTCCTCTTCTCACTTTTCTAATCCTTATTTTTCTTTTTCCTTCTCATGACAACAAAACCCTAACCTAGCCCTTTTATAAACTCACTTAACCTCATGGGCTTTTTCTTATCTTATGTGACCTAATCACGGGCCTCCACTTAACACTTCTAATTTACTAATACTAACACTAATAATTAGGTCCACATATACTAATAAATAATTATTTCTATTATTTCTACCACATAAATCCTAAATAATTAATCAAATAAATTAATCAATTATTTTGGGCTGTTACACTTAACATGGTTTTAACACAGTTTCTTTATTAAAACAAGTTTAACAAAGCCTTTTATTAAAACACTCACCCTTATTAGTCTTGATTTCTAATTATAAACCATGTCTGTGAATATAACTCTACTTATTATAAGAGATCAACCTTAAAATAAGATGGATGTAGTATAACACAAGACCCAAAATGCCACAACACTTAAAAACATATTAACTTACTCAAAAGAACATTATAAGTTTAGAACATCTCAACTAAAGGAATTTAGCTCATGTTACTCATTATATAATAGAGAGAATCTGTAAGGAACATGGTAACATGAATCATATAAAAGATATCAAGAGGGTAGAAGTTACACAAATTGATGTTCCTTTGTATGAATTCTGACAGGTGCGGAAGCATCAAGTGCAGAAGCACTGATTCCTTCGTCTATCTATGAAGAAGTGGAGGAAGAGGGTGTCAATTCCTTCCTCACCTTCTTACAACTAACTAGTAAAATAAAATGCAAGAATTGAAACTACTAAAATATAAGTAAGGTGTTTGATCTACATATAATCAAGTGAGATATGCGATGCCCTTCAAGTGAGAAGTGGGAGCCCTTTTTTATAGCCTTTGGAGATTTCCCTTGCTTGAGGGTTTGCTTGAAAACCAAGTTTACCTAAGGAGGCTTAACCATGGTTGCTTTTCTGATCTTTAGACAAGGAGATTAAGTTCAGCACATTTCCATAAGAAGAGGTCCAATTA
The DNA here is from genome assembly GCA_039519185.1 of Astragalus membranaceus. Taxonomy (NCBI): domain Eukaryota; kingdom Viridiplantae; phylum Streptophyta; class Magnoliopsida; order Fabales; family Fabaceae; genus Astragalus; species Astragalus membranaceus. The sequence goes on along the minus strand of CM076848.1, from coordinate 173,498,891 downwards.
TGTAAGGCCATATGTTTTTAGGTGAATAGCCTTTCATGATGATGTTTATGGTGGGCGCCTCCTTATGCATGTGGCCAATGTGCTCCATATGATTTGTGACAAAGCATGATGTCATAGAAGTTCTAGAGTAGAGGTATGAATTGAGGTGCTTCAATTGTGGGTTTATAAATCTTCAGCGCAGGATGGTGCAGAAGCATCTGTGATGCAGAAGCACTATTGATGCAGAAGCATCAGGTGCAGAAGCATCTGTGGTGCAGAAGCATCATCTGTAGAAAAACTGAACAAACACATCAAACATACAAATATATATACAAAATGCTTTATTCATCACATAATTCCTAGAATGTTGTTATTTTACTAATATTACTATATTTAACACATTTTGTACTTGAGTTTAAAGCAATTTGTTGCATTTAGAAGTATAAATAACTCTATATAAACTAGAGTTATCACACCCCCAAACTTAAATCATTGCTTGTCCTCAAGAAATGACAAAAGGGAGTACAAGTAGATTTTTCAATTTAAAGAAGAACAGATCAGCTTGCATCTTTTCAAAGAGTGAATTTGCATTTTTATGAACTTCATTTTTCAGAACATTTTGTGCCTTTGAATTTCCTAAATATCCAAAGTTTATTAAAACTCATTTGTGTGAGTGTGTGCCCCACTGAGATCCAATCAGTTCCAAAACTAAGTGAAAAGTTTCTCTTTAACTTTTGGGAAATTTTAGATCACGTTTGGTCAAAACAAAGATGTTTTAAAACATAGACTAGACTAACAATATATTCAAGATTTTGGGGGGCTTTAAGTACAACTAAGGACTTTGATTGAGTAAAAACTGTTTGGGTCTATGCACTATACTTTATTTTTGGTGGCTCTTTTTGTTGGTGCAGAAGCACTGTTAGTGCAGATGCACTGAATATTTTTGTGAAGTGCAGAAGCACTGACTTTTTGTAACGGTGCAGAAGCACTTGAGTGCAGCTGCACTTGACACTACTTTTTCAAGGTTTGTAGCATGTATTGCCCTCCTCACTGACCTCCTTATGCATACTTTTTTCTTTGGCTTTTGTTTTTCTTTTCTTCTTTTCTTTTCTTTTTCTTTCAAACCAAATGCACTACTAGAACAGGTTCAGTTCAATGATTTGGGTCAATATGGCTAGCTCATGACATTTTGGCTCTTTTGTAGTGTATTCTGGTAACCTTTTGCATTTGACTCTACTCAGCCTTAGTATCCATGAAAATTCCCCCAAACTTATTTCTTTATGCTTTTCTATATTTTTAGTAAAAATTTGTTTTTGACCTTGGATTTCTAAAAAAAATTTCTTGTATCAGATAGCTTTTCATATAGCAAGGTTCTTTTCAAAAACTCAGTTTTGATGTGTCAAGGTAATAATAAACTTTGGTTATTTTGAGGAAAACAAGGCTTTCTTTTCTTTCATTCATCATTAAAATTTAGTTCAAAGAATGCAATTAGCTAGGTTTTGTGAAAAAGATTTCAAGCTGATCATGCTTCAAAAAATTCTCAAATCTTACTTTGACATAAAAACAAATTGATGCATTTCAACAGGTTTGTGCAATTACTGTTTTTGTGGAACAATTTTTTGAAAAATTTTAAACAGAAACTTTGTTGATTGCATCACAATTTTTTTGAAAATATACTATATTTTTGTACATACAAGAAAATAACAAAACTCAGACATGCATACTTATTAAAAACATATCAGCACATGCATATAGTAGATTTAAAAGTGTTTTTCTCCCCCCCCAACTTAAAGTTGAGCAGTGTCCTCACTGCTCTAAGTTGAGTTAGACAAAGTAATTTTTGTTTCAAAATGGGGAGGGGGTTTAATACATGTGGGATATGAATAGAACATAAAAAGTACTTATAAAATAACAACATGAAAGAGTTTACTCTTTCTTGGCACCACTTTTGGTTCTGGAGCTGGTTCTGCTGGGCATGTGTTTGACCTTCTGTTTCTTCTTCTTTGCCCCTTCAACCTTTGGTGCTTCTGCACCAACCTCCTCTGCTGCTGTTTCTGTAGGTGCAGATGCATTAGGTGCTTCTGCACTGCTTTGTTCAGTAGTAGTTCTGTCTTCTATTTGTTCTGGTGGTTGCTCAAGTGTAGCCTCAGCTTCTTTTGGCTGGTTTATCTCCTTCTGTGGGTCCTCCTTTTCAGCTTCTTCTCCTTGTGTCTTGCTGTATTCTGCACCTTCCATTCCTTGACTCTCCTTTACACTTGTTTCAACAGCTTTCTTGAAGAATTTCTGGGTGTTGCCCAGTTCTTCTCTTTTCTTCTGTGCCAGCTCTTCCAGCACCAGCTTGACAGTATCTTCTCTGTTCTTTGGTATGATTGTCACCACTGGAATACCTGGAGATGCGTCTGCACTAGGTGCAGAAGCATCAGTTGCTGGCTGAGCTTTTTCTTCAGGGCTGGCTTCTTCTTCTTCTTCTATTGCTTCTTCTTGAATAACCTGCAATGTTTGTTTCTCAAAAATAATGTTAGAAGTTTGTGTGGCAGGTTCTTGTTCAAGTTGGCTTTCTTGGTAGATGGGTGGTGGTAATGATGGCTGTGGAATAGGTGATGGTGGAGGGGTAGGTGTTTTTCCTGTGGAGGGTGATGTTGATTTCTCTGGCTGGGGGTGGGTTGGTGGAGTGACTTGGGTGAGGAGTGGTTCTGCTTGGGATCCAGCCTCATATTTCTTTCTTACAAATTCCTCCATGCTTATATTTTCTTCCTCTTCCTCCCCACTTTTGTCTGAACTTTCAGTGGTATCCTCATCCTCTTCATCTTCATTTTTCTCCATTTCCTTCATCATTCTTGTCAATGTCTCATCTTCATCAGTTTCAACTAATCCCTCACTCAGTAGTTCTTCCTCTTCTTCATTCTTTTTCTTCTTTCCTTTCTGTTTCCTGCTAGTCTCCTTGTTTCTTTTTATTACTTTTTTCTTCTTCTCTTCACTTTCTTCTTTTTCCTCCTCCTTTTCTTCTTCTTTTTCCTCCTCTTCTTCTTGTTCTGGGCTCTGAAAGACCCATGTTGGGAATACTGGGGTTTCTATTTGGGTTGGTACCTGAGATATCTCCATTAACCTAAGTTGTAGCCACTCATGCTGTTCTTGCTGAAATTTCCAGACTGCCTGGTGCTTCTGCACTAGGTGCTCCTGCACCAGGCTAGTTCCTTCAGTTTTAATTTTTGTTCTTTCTTTCATCTCAGCAGACAGTGGCCCTAGAGGATATTTTCTTTGCTTATGTTCCTCAGGACTGATATCCACCCCTTGTTTCATACAGAGCTCAGTGATTAAGCATGGGAAAAATAAAAATCCTTCCTTTCTTGCTGCACAATCTAGGATCTGTTTATTGATGATTTTTCCTATATCCACATTTTTGTTTGTTAATATTGCATCCAGTAGGATCAATCTATCTTTTGACAGTGTATATGTGTGGGATGTAGGAAAAATAGAACAATCAATGAACAAATACCAGTTGCCTAATTCAGGGACTAAGAATCTGTTTTTTAATTTGAATTCTGTATTGGAAATTTTATCCCTTTTGGAGTTTGTGACAACAATCCTAGATTTGACCCTTTCCATCTCCTTCTTACCATAGTTCTCTACTTTTTCTTTGAAATCAGTCCCAGAATAGACTAGATTATAATGAGTATTGATTCTATCAGCACTAAAATAAACTTTTCTACCTCTTATCACAGAATGATCATGCATGTTACCTTGTTTGTTACCTTGAATTCCAGAATAGAATTCTCTGACCACTTGTTCCAGATAGAAGGCTCTGTGTTGTACAAACAGATCCCAGTTGAGACTTGAGATTATTGCCATGAAATTTGGGTGAGCCTTCATTAGACTGTAGCCTCGCTTAGGGAGAAATTTCATTTCCCAGAAATGTGCAATTTTAGGGTCCATAGTACTTAGAGTAGGTGCAGTAGCACTGGATTGCTTCTTTGGATTTTGTGGTGATGAGGTTACTGTGTTGGCTTTGCTTTTGCCTGAGGTCTTGTTTGCACTTTGTTTGCGAACCATTGTTGAGGGTTGACAAGGAGTTTTGAATTTTGGCAAGGAGATGGTACTTCGTGTTCTTTAGAATTTGGGGATTTTCTTGATAGAGAAAAGGGGTTTCGTGAATTGCGGTTTCTGTGAGTGATAGAGTGATTTAGTGGTGGAGGGGAAACGGTCACCTTGGGGAAGTTTGAGTGTGATTAATGCTTGGTAGTAGCCGTTAGGGTGTGTGAGTGTAACTTGCATGCGTGAAGACACGTAGGGAGCTAGGTGACACCACACAAAGTCTATGCCATAGATCACAACTGCTATTTCTGTTGTGCTGGCAGTTTTTGAAAAGTTTTTCAACCAAGTGTATTTTTGAACTTTTGAAATTCTGGTGCAGTAGCACTGAAGAGCTGATAGGTGCAGATGCACCTGAGTGCAGAAGCACTAAAAAAACTGTATTCCTACAAAACACTTGAAAAACATTAAACTGAACAAAAATTGCATAGCTAAATATTTAATAACATGAGTTGTCTCCCATAAGCGCTTGTTTTAAGAGTCTTTCAGCCTGACTATCTCATTTTCTTAGAGATTTTGAAAATGGGTGGTGAGTTTATCCCTCACCACATGTTCACCATAGTACATTTTGACTCTCTGGCCATTTACCTTGAAAGTGGTGTTTGTGGTTGCATCATATAAATTAACTGCACCATGGGGGTAAATTTTTATGAGCTTGAATGGCCCTGACCATCTTGATCTCAGTTTTCCAGGAAATAATTTCAACCTGAAATTATATAGCAAGACCATTCCTCCTTCTCTAAGCTCTCTTTTTTGGATTTTCTTGTCATGCCAAGCTTTGGTTTTTGTTTTGTAAATTTCTGCATTCTCATATGAGAATTGCCTAAATTCATCTAATTCATTTAATTCTAAAAACCTTTGTGCTCCTGCTTTGTTGAGATCATAATTTAGCTTTTTCATAGCCCAATAAGATTTGTTTTCCAACTCAACTGGCAGATGGCATGCTTTGCCATAGACTAATCTATAGTGGGACATACCTAATGGTGTTTTAAAAGCAGTTCTGTATGCCCATAATGCTTCATCTAAATGTAAGGACCAATCTTTTCTAGATGGTCCAACCATTTTTTCAAGCATTCTTTTAATTTCCCTATTTGATAGCTCAGCTTGCCCACTTGTTTGTGGGTGGTAGGCTGTAGCAATTTTATGCTTGATCCCATATTTTGCAAGAAGATTTTCAATAAGTTTGTTGCAAAAATGTGATCCTTCATCATTGATAATTGCCCTTGGGGTGCCAAACCTTGTAAAAATGTTTTTCAAAAGGAATTTGCTAACAGATTTGGCATCATTATTAGGCAATGCTACTGCCTCTACCCATTTAGACACATAATCTATAGCTACTAAGATATATTGTTTGCCAAAAGAAGGTGGAAATGGTCCCATGAAATCCATGCCACATACATCAAAAAGTTCAATTTCTAATATATTAGTTCTAGGCATTTCATGTTTTTCAGAAATATTACCTGCTCTTTGACATTTGTCACAAGTTTTGACCATTGAATATGCATCTTTAAATAAAGTAGGCCAATAATAACCAGACTGTAGTACCTTAGCTGCTGTTCTGTTGCATCCAAAGTGTCCTCCATATGGTGCAGCATGGCAGTGCAGAAGCACTGCTTGCTGTTCTTCTTGGGGGATGCATTTCCTCATTAATTGGTCTGGACACATTTTGTAGAGAAATGGGTCATCCCAGTGATATTCTTTGATTATGTGAAAAAAATCTCCTTCTTTGTTGGTAAGTCATGTCCACTGGTACCACTTTGCTTACAAGAAAGTTAACAATGTCAGCAAACCAAGGTGTAGAAGCACTAGGTGCAGAAGCACTAGGTGCTGTTAGAGTTATGGCTAACAGTTTTTCATCAGGAAAGCTTTCCTTGATCTCTCCCTTTTGTGTACCTGTTCTTTCACCTTCAAGTCTAGATAAATGGTCAGCAACCTGATTCTCCACTCCTTTTTTGTCTCTGATTTCAAGATAAAATTCTTGAAGGAGGAGAATCCATCTTATTAACCTTGGTTTTGCATCTTTCTTGGAGATCAAATACTTGATGGCAACATGATCAGTATAGACAATAATTTTGGTGCCAACCAAGTAGGATCTAAATTTATCAAATGCAAAAACCACTGCTAACAATTCTTTTTCTGTTACAGTATAATTCAATTGAGCTTCAATTAATGTCTTGCTAGCATAATAAATAGAATGAAAGATTTTGTCATACCTTTTCCCTAAGACAGCTCCTACAGCAAAATCACTAGCATCACACATTAATTCAAATGACCTGCTCCAATCTGGTGTAATAATCACTGGTGCAGTTACCAATGCTTTTTTGAGTTTTTGGAATGCTTCCATACAAGGCTCATCAAAGTTAAAAGGTGCATCAATTTGTAATAGTGTACATAATGGCTTGGATGTCTTTGAAAAATCCTTGATGAATCTTCTGTAGAAGCCTGCATGGCCTAAGAAGCTTTTGATTCCCTTGACAGTTGTTGGAGGTGGCAGTTTTTCAATGACCTCAATCTTTGCTTGATCTACTTCTAAGCCTTTCTTTGATACTTTGTGACCTAATACAATGCCTTCTTGTACCATGAAATGACATTTCTTCCAATTAAGTACTAAGTTTGTTTCCTCACATCTTTGGAGAATTTTCTCTAAATTTGCTAAACATGTTTGAAAAGTGTTTCCAAAGACTAAGAAATCATCCATGAATACTTCCATTGATTGTTCAATGAAGTCAGAAAAGATGGACATCATACACCTTTGGAATGTTGCAGGTGCATTACAGAGTCCAAAAGGCATTCTTCTAAATGCAAATGTTCCATAGGGGCATGTAAAGGTGGTTTTTTGTTGGTCTTCAGGTTCTATTGCAATTTGATTGTACCCTGAATAACCATCTAAGAAACAATAAAACTCCTTACCTGCCAATCTATCTAACATTTGGTCAATGAAGGGTAACGGGAAGTGATCTTTCTTTGTGGCCTTATTGAGTTTTCTATAATCCATACAGATCCTCCAACCTGTAACAGTTCTTGTTGGTATTAATTCATTTTTTTCATTGGCTATTACTGTCATACCTCCTTTCTTTGGAACACATTGAATAGGGCTTATCCATGCACTATCAGATATGGGGTATATGATTCCAGCATCTAGCCATTTGATAATTTCTTTCTTTACAACCTCTTTCATTATAGGATTTAGCCTTCTTTGTCGTTCTATATAATTTTTAGAGTTATCTTCTAAATTTATCCTATGCATGCATATAGAAGGGCTAATTCCTTTTATGTCTGCCATTTTCCAGCCTATAGCTTTTGTATGCATTTTTAAGGTACAAATGAGATCATGCTCCTGCTCTTTTGTTAAGTCAGAGGCAATGATCACTGGAAGTGCATCATCTTCCCCTAAGAAAGCATACTTCAAATGTTTGGGCAATTCTTTCAATTCTAGCTTAGGAGGTTGTTCAATTGAGGGTAAATTCTTTTTAAGGTTAGGGTCTTCTAAATTAAGAGATTCAAAAGTTCTAGACCATACCTTTTGTGCTGGTGCTCCTCTTGAAAAAATGTTTTTTTCCAAGATTTCTTCTTCTGGAGGTGCAGAAGCATCTGGTGCTAGTGCACTGGTGAGATAATCATACTGTTTCTGGAATTGCTTCTGCACTAAATGGTCAAGATTGGTGATTGCTGAGCACTCTTCATTCTCTTCAGCAGGATACTTCAGAGCACTCATCACATTGAATTTTACTTCTTGATCATTTACTCTCATGGTCAGTTCTCCCTTCTGCACATCAATTAGTGCTTTTCCAGTTGCTAAGAATGGTCTCCCAAGAATGACTGGTACTTCTTTATCTGCATCAAAATCAAGAATAACAAAATCTGCAGAGAATACAAATTTGTCAACCTTAACCAAAATATCTTCAATGATTCCTTCTGGATAAGCTATTGATCTATCAGCTAGTTGAAGTGTTACTGTTATTGGTCTAGCATTTCCAATCCCCAGCTGTGTAAATATGGATTTAGGCATTAAGTTGATACTTGCACCTAAATCACATAATGCACGACCTGTATAAGATTTTCCTATTGAGAATGGGACTGTAAAGCTACCAGGATCCTTTAGTTTTCTTGGAATTTTGCTTTGTAAAATTAGACTGCATTCTTTAGACATAGCAACTGTTTCAAAATCCCCTAATCTTCTTCTTTTTGAAAGCACATCTTTCATAAATTTAGCATAATTAGGCATTTGATGAAGTGCTTCAACTAAGGGAACATTGATGTGTATTTGTTTTAAAATCTCAAAAAACTTACTGAATTGCTTTTCCTCATGTGCCTTTTTTAACCTCTGAGGATAAGGAGGAGGAGGGTATTCAGGAACTAACCTTGGAGCTGAAACTTCGGGAGATGCAGTTGCATTTGGTGCTTCTGCATCATGAGTATTTTTTTTATTTTTATTTTTATTTTTTTCTCCCTTACCTTCACCTTGATCTTCACCTGGATCTGCAAGATCTTTTCCACTTCTCAGAGCAATGGCTTTTACCTGCTCCTTTCCTGGCCTTTGGGCTGTGGTAGCTTCTGTATTTGATGGTAATGTACCTGTTGATCTTTGATACAGAGCTGTTGCTAACTGTCCCACCTGATTTTCTAGGTTTTTTATAGAGGCATCTTGTGCTTGCCTAGCTATTCTGGTTTCACTAATGAAAGACTTGAGCAAGGCTATCAAAGAGTTATCAGTGGTAGGTGGTTGTTGTCTTTGGTTGTTCAGTGAATTAAATTCTGATGGTGTGGCTGGTGCAGAGGTACTAGGTGCTGATGCACCAGTATTGTTCCATCTGAAATTTGGGTGGTTCTTCCAGCCAGGGTTATAGGTGTTAGAGTAAGGGTTGTTATTCCTGTTATATCCTACAAAATTGACAGAAACATGGTTGCTGGGACATTCTTCATACAAATGGCCTCCTCCACAATACACACAACTTGTGTCTCCTGGGGAGGTTTGTTCTATGGCTGCTGTAGTGTTTTCAGTTGGTGCAGCTGCACTAGGTGCAGATGCACTGGTTGAAGTGAAGTTTTTAAACAAGTTTGTCAGAGAAGCTAACTGAGCAGATAGGGCTGATATATCACTGATTTCATGTACCCCTGCTGGTTTCTTTTGGGCACTTACCCTCTCAGTAGGCCAGCTAGAACTATTGGTTGCAATTCTATCAATTAATTCACATGCTTCATTATAAGATAAGTTTAATAACACACCCCGAGATGATGCATCAAGCATTATTCTGGTTTAGGGTTCTAAACCATTGTAAAAAGTTTCCATTTGAATAATGATAGGTAGACCATGATGTGGACATTTTCTTAAAAGTTCTTTCCATCTTTCCCATGCTTCAAACAATGATTCAAATTCTTTTTGTCTAAAAGATGTAATATCATTCCTCATCCTGGCATTTTTAATGGGTGGAAAATATTTTGCCAAGAACTTTTCAGCTATTTCATTCCATGAATGGATAGAATTAGGCTCCATTGAATTTAACCATGATTTAGCCTTATCTTTTAAAGAGTATGGAAATAGCTTAAGTCTAAAAACATCTTCACTAACACCAGGAATGATAAAGTTACTACATACTTCTAAAAATTGTTTTAAATGCTCATGGGGATCCTCATGAGGAGATCCACCAAATTGACCAATTGTTTGTAACATTTGGAACATCATGGGTTTAAATTCAAAATGCACAGCATCTATATGAGGTCTTGCTATACTTGTTTGCATATTTTGATGATCAAACATAGCATAATCCCTCATGGGTCTATTTCTATCATTAATCATACCTATTGGGCCCATGTGGATGAATTGATTTCTGTGGCCTTCTTCAGTATCATGCTGTGAACCAGGTCCTCCTTCAACTGAGGCTGATCTTGAGCTGTGTCCCTCACTGTGATGAGACATGTTTCTGCAGTCTTGATTCCTCTGTTTCTGCAGTCTTAGCAAACTCCTGAACCTTCTTTCAATCTCTGGATCAAATTCAAATTCTGGTGGTTTATCTCTGGGCATATGCTAGTGCATCTGCACCTGTTTCTGCACAGAAAATAACTACCAGAGTAATAAAATACTGATTTATAAGTCTAAACAACAAAAATTAATGGCAATCCCCGACAACGGCGCCAAAAACTTGGTGTGTGAAAAGATGTGCAAGTATACACAGTCACAAACAAGTAATATAATGATAAGAAAAGGTCGAACCCACAGGGATTGGATTAACTTTGTGTGTGTTTAGAAAACATATAAATTAGTACTACTATTCTACTCACAAATTTTGGGGTTTTTAGTTTAAGTAAAAACAGAATGCAAGTATGTAAATTAAGATGAAGGAAATCAGTTGAGAAAGATAGTTGAGATGTCTTTACTATATAATGCTTCTTTTGAGAGCTTCTATGTTTTTAAAGATGCAGAAGCATCAAGTGCAGAAGCATCAAGTGCAGAAGCATTGAGTGCAGTAGCATAAGTGTGTGCTTTTCAGCTACTTTCTTCAGAGTTTCATTACAACCTTCCCATGTCTAGGCTTGCTAAATAAGTTCACTCCTGCCTTTGAAGTACCCACTGTTTCACCCTAAGGACTATGTTATCCTATGTCTAGGACTTAATATGGTTTTAACACAGTTTCTTTATTAAAACAAGTTTAACAAAGCCTTTATTAAAACACTCACCCTTATTAGTCTTGATTTCTAATTATAAACCATGTCTGTGAATATAACTCTACTTATTATAAGAGATCAACCTTAAAATAAGATGGATGTAGTATAACACAAAACCCAAAATGCCACAACACTTAAAAACATATTAACTTACTCAAAAGAACATTATAAGTTTAGAACATCTCAACTAAAGGAATTTAGCTCATGTTACTCATTATATAATAGAGAGAATCTGTAAGGAACATGGTAACATGAATCATATAAAAGATATCAAGAGGGTAGAAGTTACACAAATTGATGTTCCTTTGTATGAATTCTGACAGGTGCAGTAGCATCAAGTGCAGAAGCACTGATTCCTTCGTCTATCTATGAAGAAGTGGAGGAAGAGGGTGTCAATTCCTTCCTCACCTTCTTACAACTAACTAGTAAAATAAAATGCAAGAATTGAAACTACTAAAATATAAGTAAGGTGTTTGATCTACATATAATCAAGTGAGATATGCGATGCCCTTCAAGTGAGAAGTGGAAGCCCTTTTTATAGCCTTTGGAGATTTCCCTTGCTTGAGGGTTTGCTTGAAAACCAAGTTAACCTAAGGAGGCTTAACCATGGTTGCTTTTCTGATCTTTAGACAAGGAGATTAAGTTCAGCACATTTCCATAAGAAGAGGTCCAATTATGTAAGGCCATATGTTTTTAGGTGAATAGTCTTTCATGATGATGTTTATGGTGGGCGCCTCCTTATGCATGTGGCCATGTGCTCCATGTGATTTGTGACAAAGCATGATGTCATAGAAGTTCTGGAGTAGAGGTATGAATTGAGGTGCTTCAATTGTGGGTTTATAAATCTTCAGCGCAGGATGGTGCAGAAGCATCTGTGATGCAGAAGCACTATTGATGCAGAAGCATCAAGTGCAGAAGCATCTGTGGTGCAGAAGCATCATCTGTAGAAAAACTGAACAAACACATCAAACATACCAATATATACATACAAAATGCTTTATTCATCACATAATTCCTAGAATGTTGTTATTTTACTAATATTACTAAATTTAACACATTTTGTACTTGAGTTTAAAGCAATTTGTTGCGTTTAGAAGTATAAATAACTCTATATAAACTAGAGTTATCAGCGATGAAGATCACAAGAAGGTTGCTTGGGTTAGCTGGGAATTGATTTGTCTGCCCAAGGAGCGGGGAGGGCTCGGTATAAAAAATCTTGAAGCCTTCAATTTGGCCCTTCTAGCAAAGTGGAGGTGGAGATATCTAGTAGATGACGATGGCTCTTTCTGGAAGAAAATTCTGGTGCACAGGTATGGTACTATAAGTGGTTGGAACGGTGAAGTGGGAAACATGACTAGGTGGAGGCGTGCTTCATTGTGGTGGCGGGACCTGAAAATAATGGGCAATGGTATCGGCATTGGTGGGGACTGGTTTATGGAGTTGAGTAGGAAGAAGTTAGGAGGAGGAACAACGATATGTTTTTGGACGGATGTGTGGCTGGGTAGGGATTCTTTCGCTAAACTCTTCCCTGCCCTTTCTCATCGAGCTGGTAACATAAATGCGAAGGTTGCTGACATGGGGGAGTGGAGATCGTCAGGGTGGGTGTGGAGGGCGCTATCGGCAGAAACACTGTTGACAGAGGAAGTGCAACAGGCTGAGGAACTCGCAACCATTATGCAGGGGGTGGAACCGGAAAGAAATAACGACGACAGGTGGATATGGCCGCGTGACGCAGCTGCTGGGGTTTTTCGGTGAAAAGCTGCTATAACTGGCTGGTTTCTTCTTTTGCAGGTACCCGAGAACTGTTGGAGGACCGTAAGGTGAAGGCATGTACAAGATTGTGGAAAAATGACGCTCCATCAAAGATTCTAATTTTTTCATGGAGATTATTGCTCAACAGGTTGGCCACTCGGGATGCGTTAACAAGAAAGGGTATTCTGACGTCGACCCATGATCGGTGTTGCGTCCTATGTTTCAAGGAAGATGAATCGGCAGCTCATGTATTTTTTGAGTGTGAGGTTACTCAAGAAGCGTGGAGACTTGTGAGTCAATGGATGGGGGTCTCCAGGACTGAGAGCATGGATGTGGTGGAGAACTTTATGGAATTTGGGAAACTAGTGAAGGGAAAGAAGACGAAAAGAATCAGACACTTGATTGGGATGGCAGTAACTTGGAACATTTGGAGAACAAGGAACAATATTATGTTTAGAGGAGAGGTGGCTGCGATTCCATCTATTCTTTACAACGTGAAGTTCAGCGCTTGGAGTTGGTTCATGGCTAGGAAGGGGCGAAACTGTGGAGTTACATGGTCGGATTGGTTACATTGCCCGCTATGCTGTTTTCTCTCATTGTAACACTTTAATGGCATTTGCCTTGTTAGTTCTTTCGGGGGTACTCTTTTTCATCCTTGGGTCTTTTTCCCATGGGGTTTTGGCCCTTGGAGGTTTTAACGAGGCCCCCTGGTTGTAAGGGTTGGTGCACCCCCTGTGCCCTATTTTAATACCAAATTATTTATCTAAAAAAAACACAACTGCTGGAAAAAATGTTGTAAGGTGATGCTCACTGTAACACCCCAATATTTCTAACATGTAGATACATTGAGATACACATCTGTGTCAACAATCAGAGGACACAATCCCTGTTTAGATATTGAACCTACTAAATTTTCCCGATAATAGAGCATAATATCTCAGATTAATCCGTCTTCATTTCCATGAAGTTCACTTGGTTCACAACTTAAAAGGAATACAAAGTCTATTGTTCAATATCATAACCAGAGAAGCGGAATAGGTTTATACAACTCATATCCAATACAAGTTACATGACCATAACAGAAAATAACAAGAGAAACATAATCGGAAACTCAAGACTATAAGTCTTCGGCATCTCCATAAGACCGTCACCTACTCGTGATGCATTGTCTTCCTCTTACCCTGTTTCTCTGTAAAAACCACAATAATGATATGGTGAGATAACATATCTCAGTGAGTTCTACCGTTCCCCCTCACTATCACTCGGTTCAATTATAAAACCGTTGCAACATAGTTAAATTTATAAACTATTGCTCATATATATACTTAGCCCATTACCGACCGTGCAACAGCCACAATCTCGGCATCTAATGTGCTATTCATTTATTTTTAAGCCTTGTAAGTTACTTTACCATTACAAGTGTAACACCCCGGTATTTCTATCGAGTAAAAATACCCAAGTGTACCAAACCTAAATCATCAGAGATATATTTCCTGTTTAAATACTGAACACCACTATAAAATTTTCACTGAATAACAGCAGAACAGTCTTAAACATAAATAAGACCATAAACCATCAGTGAAATACAGTGTTCAATATCGCACAAGAAAGCGGAAAATAAAATACATAACTAACAAGGGAAAACATAACTTAAGCATAAAAGCTAAGTCTTCAGCAACCATCCGAGTACCACCTACTCGTGCCTCTTGGATCTCCACTTTCCCTGTTTATCTGAAAAACAACAACATATAAACAATGAGATACAATCTCAGTGAGTTCTACCGAAACCCCTACTAACACTCGCGGTCCAGTTATGAAATTTTTTATCTCGGAGTTTAATTTATAAACCCCGCTATTTTAACCTAGCACGACACCGGCCCCAGACATGGTAATCCCGATGAATCGCACTAGATAACACGACACCGACCCCAGACATGGTAATCCCGATGAACCGCATTATTTAGTCCTTAACACAGCACCGACCCCAGACATGGTAATCCCGGTGAACCGTATTATAGAACTTTCTTTCTTGTAGTTTAATTTATAGACCACGCAATTTAACCTAGCACGACACCGGCCCCAGACATGGTAATCCCGATGAATCGCACTACATAACACGGCACCGACCCCAGACATGGTAATCCCGATGAACCGCATTATTTAATCTTTGACACAGCACCGACCCCAGACATGGTAATCCCGGCGAACCCCATAACCAATAGTGTTTCCTAATGGCACAGAGCCTAGGGTAAGGGCTCATGACTTCCCCGCCTAGTATGTCAACATGGGTCGTCACCCAAACTCGATATAATATATAAATATATCTACACTCGATAACCTGTTAGTTCACCTATACTCAATGAACATTCAGTCCATCTACATTTGACCGTTCCCTATAGTCGATATAATATATATATATATATATATATCGTGAATCGTAGACCGGTTTAGACGAACATAATACCATACCACGTAGGACTCATAGTCCGCTTTATTATTAATAAAACATATCCGCACACGAGTACTATTATTTTGGTTTATGGAAACAATTTATAACTTCAAAGTATTTTATAAAGCCCTTTTGAAACATACCCAAAATCATGGCATTATAAGCCTAATATCATTATAAAAGGGTTAGGAAAGGATTAGAAGAGGATTGGAATCGATCGGGATCATTTCGGGCAAGTTTGGAAAATTTAGACAGAACACAGCGCACGGTTCGTGCGCCCATACACACGGGTCGTGCGCCCTGTAATGCATTTTTGAAAACAGAAACAGAATGACACGCACGGTCCGTGCGCCTGAGACACACGACTCGTGCGCTTTTGACAGCATTATATTTTATCCCGTTTTCGCATTTTTCGTAGTTCCGACCAATTCCGATACCTGTTCTAGTCCAGTCCCAACATAAAACAGTCCAAAACATATACAACAATAATAATCATCAATCAATCAATCCAAAAACCAATTGGACATAAAACGCGATTTTCGTACAAAATACGTTTTGACAACGAACCAAAACCGAAACACATTTCACAAATAAAGTTTATTAATTTAAAAACCTAAACGTGAGTAAAACTCACCCTTGAAGCGTGAACCACGATCGAGCCGAATTCACCGAGTAACCACACGAACATTCCCCGCATAATGTTTCCGTTCCGACGACGCTCAATTCCGCTTCCGAAGCTTTCCACTTGATCACGAAACCTCTTATTGACCGAAATACCGAATTTCTCGAAATCCTCCATGGACACTATTCATCATCCCTAACCTCCAAAACTACTATTCACAAAAACCCCAATTTGCACCCTAACCTCTTGATTCTTCACAAACCCCAAATCGGACTTCAATATTTGCGCAATCCACCTTGAGCTCGCTCCCAAACACCATCCAAAGCTTCCCTTGAGCTACAACCATCAAAACCTCACTTTTGAGCTCAAATTCGAAAATGGTGGATTTGAGGAGAGGGAGTTGATGATGAAGATTTTGGTACCAAAACGAAGAGGAAGTAACGCTGAACGTTTTTCGTGTTGGAAGGAAGTCGTTTTGATGAGCCGAAGTCCTCCCTTTTTCCTCTTCTTCCTCCATGCCCCTTTCCTCTTCTTTCTCTTTTTCTCTCTTTTCTCTTCTCTGTAACTCTCGCTCCCTTCTCTCTTTTCTTTCTTTCTTTTTAATTCTTTCTTTTCTCCTCACTCACATATACGCATATATATATATATATATTTATTAATATATAAGTGGTAACGTGGTCTAATTACCATATTGATCTAAATCTCTCATTTCGATTCCGAAACTTCCTTGACCCGTATTATTCGGTTAACGATCCAATGACCACCAATAATTAATTTTAGCACTCGGTAAATTTACCCGTCAAGTACTAAATTAGTTTAATTGGGTTAACACCCAAATAATTTTGCTAATTATTTTGAGGGTGTTACATTCTCCCCAACTTGAAAGAATTTTGTCCTCAAAATCTCGTCAAGTCTTTCATCTGACTAACCGAAGATCGACATTCTCAGAAAGGCCTTAAGTTGCTGGAACACAATCTTGAATTAACGAAATAAGTGTAGAAAATCTTCTCAAGTTAGCACATCAATCTCCAAGTATGATCCACTACTACCTTGATACGAACTCTCTGGTCACGCATCTACACGAGAAACTCATCATTCGCCTACATAGGCTCGGCACCGCGTTTGAAAGTACTCCCCAACTTTGATTAATCTAAATCAAAGGGTCTATTACAAGACACTTGATAGAATTATAGGTTGAAAATGAGATACACAAACTGGTACTCCTCGGTAGAGGTAAAAACAAACACGATTTCCTCAAAGGGTGTAAACACTTTCTCCACAAATCTTCTAAAATCCATAACAGTTCTCGTACACATTGACAATGTGACAGAAAAGTCATCTGTGAAACTTCTTGACTCGCCCCCAAGATTTCGAGACAACACTTTCCAAAAAGATGAAATGAGGATTTTACAATAAGCTTTGACCTTAAACGTAGAAATAAACCGCGGGGACATCGAATAAATTTGAACGTAATGAAAATCACCTCTGTTGTTTTCAAAACAACTATCAAACAGAACTCAGAGCTCTTTTTCCTCTATTGCAACTTCATCACGAGGTTTTTACCAACGACGCATCCGATTCCTTTCCAAATTAGTCCATAGCGTTGAGAACTTCTCCTCAACCTAAGTAATCCTCCTAGGATTTTCTTCCTCAATCTGATCCTATTAGCCTCTTGATTCGTTCCCAAAATTAATTTTAGCATGCGGGTTTTCACAAAATGATTTTTCAAAACTACCATACCACACGCCAAACTTCACTTTGGAAATTTCAGTCATTTGCAAGTAGATCCATCAATTAATCCTTTGGTGGTAAATCGCAATGTGAAAAATAGTCAACAGTCACCTCACTTTCATATTCGTATTCACGTTTGACCTGTCAAACAAAATCACATAATACTATCTGATCGTTAA
This sequence comes from Astragalus membranaceus, assembly GCA_039519185.1. Lineage (NCBI taxonomy): Eukaryota > Viridiplantae > Streptophyta > Magnoliopsida > Fabales > Fabaceae > Astragalus > Astragalus membranaceus. The sequence goes on along the minus strand of CM076848.1, from coordinate 173,481,427 downwards.
CATTCGCAAGCGAAAGGTTAACACCAAAACCTTGCCACTAAAGTGGAAACTTATGGATGCACCCCAACTTAGATCTAAAAGACTCTAACAATTCCATTTCTTGCGTCATTAACTCTGCCATGTGAATGGATTCCCTACTCAGCGCATCAGCTACAACACTGGCCTTTCCTGGATGATACTTCAACTCGAAGTTATAATCCTTCCGAAATTCTACCCATCTTCTTTGCCTGTTATTCAATTCTTTCTGATCAAATAGATACTTTAAACTATTGTGATCCCTAAAGACATCGAAACAAGACCCATACAGGTAACGTCTCCAAATCTTCAGTGCATACACAATAGCTGCCAACTCATAATCATGAGTCGGATAATTCTTCTCATGAGACTTTAATTGCCTGGACGCATAAGCTACCACTTGTTGATTTTGCATTAGAACACATCCTAAACCCTTCCCTGAAGCGTCATCGAAAATTTGAAATTCCAATGACGGATCGGAAGAATCAGGATTGGAGCAGAAGTCAAAATCTTCGACTCTTGAAAACATTCTTCACAATCGGCACCCACGTAAACGGATGACCCTAACGAGTTAACCGAGTAAATGGAAACTAACTGTGAGAACCCTTTAACAAATCTCTTATAGTAACCGGCTAGACCCAAGAAACTTCTGATCTTTGTGACTGATGTTGGTCGCTCCCATTCAACACCGCTTCCTTCTTACTGGGATCTACAGAAACTCCCAACTTGGGAAATCACATGTCCCAAAGACTTTACCTCTGACACCCAAAAATCACACTTCGAAGGTTCCAAGTATAACCAATACAATAGACCCAAAACAAACCACAACGAACTGATCCAGATAAGTGTGGAACACTCGGTTCATGCAATCCATGAATACCGCTGGAGTATTAGTCAAACCGAAGGGCATTACTACGAACTCGTAATCTCCATACCTAGTACAGAAAGCTGTCTTCGGAATATCTAAGGCTCTAACTTTTATTGGATGATAACCCGATCCTAGATCAATTTTAGAAAACACAGCAGCACCTCGAAGTTGATCCAATAATTCGTGTATCCTTGGCAAAGGATATTTGTTCTTGATCGTCACTTTGTTGAGTTGTCGATAATCAATACACAATCTCATGATACTATCTTTCCTTTTAACTAATCACACCAGAGCACTCCTTAGAGAAGCACTCGGTCGAATGAATTTCTTTAACATCGACTCTTCAAGTTGAGACTCCATTTCCTTTAATTCTAAAGAAACATTCAATAAGAAACAATAGATATTGATCCCGTGCCAGGAACCAATTCTACAGTAAACTCTACCTCTCGCTCTGGAGGTTCAGAAGAAACTTCATCGTGAAAACATCCAGAAAGTCATTCACAACCTGAATGTTCGCCAAATCCAAACTAGTTTCAGTGGATGCAGATTAGATACTAACATGTGCTTCCGCACCTTGGAATGAAGATTGACCGTCTAAGGTGAACTAGGTAACCGCTTCGGAATTTGTCCTAGACAATTCAACTGATTCTGAAGCGAAACTGATAGTTGATTAACACAGCCGATTGCAACATGATTTGCAGTCATCCAATTCATACCCAAAATGGTGTCCACACTTCTCATAGGCAAACAATAATTTCTACAACGAAATTTCTGCTTCCTAAGACAAGTAGACAATTCTATACAAAGATTAGGTCTGGACACGACCCTTAGCAGCAGTTAAAATAGTTATCGGCTCGAATAGCGATGATAAAGCTAATTCCAACCGATTCACACGTGATCGGGATATACAGCAATAGGTTGCACCCGAATCATATAATATACTGATCAAGTTATTGAACAGGACTCCCATCCTTCTAAGTATACCGTCAGCATTCATAACTGTCTAAGCATCCAGAGTGTTGACTTGTCATAGCCTTCGAGCTGCTTGTAACTCCTTGGAACTTTTCCTTGTAGGGCACTCTTTACCATAGTGACCCTCTACATTACTATAATAGCACTGATTAGATCTTCGCTTGCAATCACTACTGTGAGGCTTTCCACAGTTAGAACATCTTCTGGCCTTTGAAGAATCAAGGAATTGCATCTGCTTTTCCTTTGATGAAATTATCTTAGGACTTTGCATTCGGAGTTGATAACTCAACTACCTTCTTTCCTTTCCCATACTCCTTATGAGATCATCCTCGGCGACATAGGCTGGTTGCACTAAGGCAACAAAATTGGTAATAGTATAAGAGCTGAGACCATAAGTGATAAAAACACTTAGGCCCCTCTTATACTTCCGCATTTTCCATTCGTCATCCGGAGCTTACTTTACCACTTGGTAAAACTGAGACAGCTTCTCAAACTTAGCGGTGTATTCTTCCACCGTCATATCACCTGTCCTGAGGATGCACCGGTTGGAGATTCCGGTTTTGGTCGAGGATTGCGTCTTGATCATCCTGCCACAATTCCGCTTATGATGCACTAAGTATTAAGTTGATCAGGCTCAATGTCTCTTAGCATCACAAGTGTAATGGCAACCAGGACTAACAAGGAATCGACTCAACCCTAAACTAAGTCCGACTAGGTCGAACTGCTCTGATACCAACTGTAACACCCCGGTATTTCTATCGAGTAAAAATACCCAAGTGTACCAAACCTAAATCATCAGAGATATATTTCCTGTTTAAATACTGAACACCACTATAAAATTTTCACTGAATAACAGCAGAACAGTCTTAAACATAAATAAGACCATAAACCATCAGTGAAATACAGTGTTCAATATCGCACAAGAAAGCGGAAAATAAAATACATAACTAACAAGGGAAAACATAACTTAAGCATAAAAGCTAAGTCTTCAGCAACCATCCGAGTACCACCTACTCGTGCCTCTTGGATCTCCACTTTCCCTGTTTATCTGAAAAACAACAACATATAAACAATGAGATACGATCTCAGTGAGTTCTACCGAAACCTCTACTAACACTCGCGGTCCAGTTATGAAATTTTTTATCTCGGAGTTTAATTTATAAACCCCGCTATTTTAACCTAGCACGACACCGGCCCCAGACATGGTAATCCCGATGAATTGCACTAGATAACACGGCACCGACCCCAGACATGGTAATCCCGATGAACCGCATTATTTAGTCCTTAACACAGCACCGACCCCAGACATGGTAATCCCGGTGAACCGTATTATAGAACTTTCTTTCTTGTAGTTTAATTTATAGACCACACAATTTAACCTAGCACGACACCGGCCCCAGACATGGTAATCCCGATGAATCGCACTACATAACACGGCACCGACCCCAGACATGGTAATCCCGATGAACCGCATTATTTAATCTTTGACACAGCACCGACCCCAGACATGGTAATCCCGGCGAACCCCATAACCAATAGTGTTTCCTAATGGCACAGAGCCTAGGGTAAGGGCTCATGACTTCCCCGCCTAGTATGTCAACATGGGTCGTCACCCAAACTCGATATAATATATAAATATATCTACACTCGATAACCTGTTAGTTCACCTATACTCAATGAACATTCAGTCCATCTACATTTGACCGTTCCCTATAGTCGATATAATATATATATATCGTGAATCGTAGACCGGTTTAGACGAGCATAATACCATACCACGTAGGACTCATAGTCCGCTTTATTATTGATAAAACATATCCGCACACGAGTACTATTATTTTGGTTTATGGAAACAATTTATAACTTCAAAGTATTTTATAAAGCCCTTTTGAAACATACCCAAAATCATGGCATTATAAGCCTAATATCATTATAAAAGGGTTAGGAAAGGATTAGAAGAGGATTGGAATCGATCGGGATCATTTCGGGCAAGTTTGGAAAATTTGGACAGAACACAGCGCACGGTTCGTGCGCCCATACACACGGGTCGTGCGCCCTGTAATGCATTTTTGAAAACAGAAACAGAATGACACGCACGGTACGTGCGCCTGAGACACACGACTCGTGCGCTTTTGACAGCATTATATTTTATCCCGTTTTCGCATTTTTCGTAGTTCCGACCAATTCCGATACCTGTTCTAGTCCAGTCCCAACATAAAACAGTCCAAAACATATACAACAATAATAATCATCAATCAATCAATCCAAAAACCAATTGGACATAAAACGCGATTTTCATACAAAATACGTTTTGACAACGAACCAAAACCGAAACACATTTCACAAATTAAGTTTATTAATTTAAAAACCTAAACGTGAGTAAAACTCACCCTTGAAGCGTGAACCACGATCGAGCCGAATTCACCGAGTAACCACACGAACATTCCCCGCATAATGTTTCCGTTCCGACGACGCTCAATTCCGCTTCCGAAGCTTTCCACTTGATCACGAAACCTCTTATTGACCGAAATACCGAATTTCTCGAAATCCTCCATGGACACTATTCATCATCCCTAACCTCCAAAACTACTATTCACAAAAACCCCAATTTGCACCCTAACCTCTTGATTCTTCAGAAACCCCAAATCGGACTTCAATATTTGCGCAATCCACCTTGAGCTCGCTCCCAAACACCATCCAAAGCTTCCCTTGAGCTACAACCATCAAAACCTCACTTTTGAGCTCAAATTCGAAAATGGTGGATTTGAGGAGAGGGAGTTGATGATGAAGATTTTGGTACCAAAACGAAGAGGAAGTAACGCTGAACGTTTTTCGTGTTGGAAGGAAGTCGTTTTGATGAGCCGAAGTCCTCCCTTTTTCCTCTTCTTCCTCCATGCCCCTTTCCTCTTCTTTCTCTTTTTCTCTCTTTTCTCTTCTCTGTAACTCTCGCTCCCTTCTCTCTCTTCTTTCTTTCTTTTTAATTCTTTCTTTTCTCCTCACTCGCATATACGCATATATATATATATATATATATATATATATATATATATATATTTATTAATATATAAGTGGTAACGTGGTCTAATTACCGTATTGATCTAAATCTCTCATTTCGATTCCGAAACTTCCTTGACCCGTATTATTCGGTTAACGATCCAATGACCACCAATAATTAATTTTAGCACTCGGTAAATTTACCCGTCAAGTACTAAATTAGTTTAATTGGGTTAACACCCAAATAATTTTGCTAATTAGTTTGAGGGTGTTACAACAAGCTTACCAATCGAAACACCGACCATGCAACAGCCACAATCTCGACGAATCGTGCATCGAACTTAGCCCATTACCGACCGTGCAACAGCCACAATCTCGGCATCTAATGTGCTATTCATTTATTTTTAAGCCTTGTAAGTTACTTTACCATTACAAGCTTACCAATCGAAACAGCGACCGTGCAACAGCCACAATCTCGGCGAATCGTGAACCTACTGTAGCATAACATCGACCGTCCAACAGCCACAATCTCGATGAACCCCCTGTTAGTATCTATTCCATAACGTTTCCAGGGACTAGGGTGAGGGCTCATGACCTTCCCTTCCTAGTATACTATTTCGTCGGATCGTCAGCCGACATAGATATAATTTATATATCATACCCGCATTGGGCCGACTCCTATTTTTGATATAATCTATATATCACACCCGCATTGGGCCGACTCCTATATTCGATAAGATCTACATCTATCGTTGTTCTATAACCCGTTTTGATGATTACAATACTAAACATCCGGCGTTATAATACAGTACCAAGTTGGACATGTAATCCGTTTTATTATTCAAAAACATGTACCCACACGTGGTCTACTTTTCGGTTTTTAAAACGATTTTAGTTTTCCAAAACCTTTTCTCCAAATCATGTTGATCATCTTCAAAACAATGATTTTATCAAGGTAATATCATCACAATTGGTTGGAAGGAAGATTAGAAGAGGTTTGGAATCGAAAGGAGCGGCGAAACGAAATTTTGGCAACTGGTGGCAGAAGGTCTTGCAAGACTCGTGCCAGACCTTGCACGACACGTGCTAGAATGAAATTCCACATTTCAGTTCAAACAGAAAGTTTAGCACGATCCGTGCTATAGGTGGCACGACCCGTGCTGCCTGTAGCAGATTCGTTATTTGTTCGTTTCGTTCTGTTTCACTTCTCCGATCGCTTCCAATCGAAACCCAATCCAATTTCCAGCAAAACAATCAAACATTCCAGCCATATACCAGTACAATCTCAGTTCATACAATCACATATAAAATTCGATAAAAACCTGTAAAACATTATTTTCCGAAAAACGGTTTTCGACTCGATAATCTTTCGAAATCCAAATACCGATTTCAACCAACATTTCAACAATCAAAACATAAAACCCTAAACGTGAGTAAAACTCACCTAACGTGATGAAAATCACGCAAAGTCTGAAACACTTGGAGTTCAACGAAGTTCACGAACAATTGAATCACATGAACGGTCCCCGAATGTCTCTAACGTTCCTACGAGCTCGAAATCACTCCGAAGCTAGCTCAAAGTCGAATCCAGCAACTCAAACATTCTTTCTTGCTTCTGAACTTCCTCCCTATCTACTGAATCGATGTCTCTCGAAACTTTGATGACTCGAAACCAAAATTCGACGAACCGACATTCCAAACTCCACTTCTGTTTTACAGCATCAGCATGCAGTTTTGTAACAAATGTATCTAGACCAATTCTCAAGTAAAACCACTCAAACCATTGTCCATTGTGTAGAGAATTTTGTATAGTTTCATATGGTTCAAGTCCCACACTGTTTCGACGAGTATTCAGAGATTTATGGCTACAATACGGTGACTGGTTCAAAATCAGTACTGTTACCAAAGCAAAACTTGTAACTAACTTTTCTCCCTCAATACTCAGTCAAAGAAATTAAAATGAGCTTCAAAGGAGGTCTGTGGTGAGATATACATCGATATTTCCAGACACTGCCCCATACGGGTTTGCTGCAAACTTTTCCAGCAACATATACTTTTGATCAAACCTTCAAGTCTCCACGATTTAGAGCTCCATAGCTACCCCAAACACTCAAAACAGAACCAGGCTACCCACATACTCTAGAAATTTCGAAATGTGGTCGGTGGATGTACTCTAATATGGTTATTGAACTTCAACAATTGATTATGAAGCTTCAATAGCAACATGCAATGGTGTAATCTCCAACTTGGTCATATGAGCTTGAAAATCCGAAAATGGCACCTTGAGAATGAGGGAGAATTAGGCTTTGATGTTGGTACCATTAGATAGAGAATGAAAAATGGAAGGAGATGGAGAAAGAAGAACTTACATGCATCCACCTTTGAGCTTGGTCCTTCCCCCCTCTTCTTCCTTCCTCTCCCTCACGGCTCCTCTCCCTCTCCATCTTTCTCTTTTCTGAAATTTTTGCAAATGTGGTGTTTGTGGGAGTGTGGGGAAGCCAAAGTCAGCTGGGGTGTTTTAAAAATGAAGGAAATGACAGTTTTGCCCTCATGTGCAATTCTCACTTAAATTCTCCTTTCTCTCACTTTCACTTCTCCAATTTTGTTTCTAATTTGCTAAATGAGAGTGTGGGAGTGAGGAAAGGTTATTGTTCAGCTGAGGCTTTAAATGATTGGGAAAAGACCAAAATACCCTTGGCTCTTTAATTCATTCTAAACCATTATTTTTGCCCAAGTTCTCTCTAACTTGCACCTTAATTTTTATGGTTTATCCACTAAACGTTGCTTTCTCGACTATTCCATATCAATGACATGATTTATCTTTCATTCGAACAATAAATCATTCGTAAATTCCATAAATTGAATTTAACGAAATTAGGGATTTTACACTCACACCATGTTAAGACTTTTGGCAAGTGTACCAATTGTCGTCGCAAGTAATAAAATACGGTAAGTAACCGGTCGATTCCACAGGGATTGCGCGTTGAAAACAATAGCAAAGTTGCAAATTCTTAGATTGTAAAGGTTTGGTAATTAGATTGTAAAGGTTTGGTAATTTGAGTAACAGTAACGGTACACAAAACGTGATTTAAGAATACGAGAAAAACGACTAGGGATCGAATCCTCTCTCCTCGCCTATCACATGAACCTTAGCCAATTCAAGTTAATTATTCAATTTCTAGATTCAATTCACTAATTAAGGTCAAGGGCAATTCCTTGCCTCAAGACCCCTATTACCCTAAGAGTGACCCTAATTCCTTAGGCGAGACATGCCAAAGGGTAATGCATTAAGATCGAGAATTTTACACGAATTCACCTAAGCCATCACATATCCCTATGCTGATTACTAGCAGATGATCTAACTACCCAATTTCCAGCTACTAATTCATATTCCTATGCAATCACTAGCCTGGATCATCACAATTATCATATGTAATTGAAAAGCATTAAGAGCATAGGTATTTAGACAAAGTAAATCGAATAACAACTGAATTGATTAGAACAATGGTTCACATGATAGGGTGGGGAGATTCATCTCTCCCTAATCTAAGCAATTTAGTTACAAATCATCCTAAGAATAGAAACCAACATCAAATAGAAAACAATCGTAAAGGAAGACATTAGAACCTTCAATCCCTTGTTCCCAAGTGGTGAGAAGGCCCCAAAATCGCACTCTCCAGCTGCTCCAAATTGTGGCTCAGATCCCCAGACGACGTCCCTGTGAAAAACGCTGAAACTGCTTTAAAAACCCTAATTTTCGTGCACCATCGCGACGCGATACGTGCCAGTCGCGTCGCGAAATAGGACAGAAACATCTGGCTTTGCAAAAATTCCTCCTGGTCGCGACGCGATATTAAACAGAAATCAAATCCCTCCATTTTGCTGCATTTCCGGGCAAGTGTCTGGTTCGCCGAATGATGCCACAACCAATTAGAGGTCTTCAAGTCCAATTTAGCTCCAAAAGTGAAGGAATTACTTACAAATGAACTTCCTACTACAATTATCTAAAACTAGACTAAATCCCCAGATAATGGCTGTGATACAATGAAAAACCTGCACAATTGGTCCTAAAAATGCATAACTTACATCATATGATTGAGAGTCAACACACCACTAATGCATTTAGTTTAAACATGCCATCAATGGTCTTCACTTTTAGAAAGACTTTGATCCTAAAAGACATGATGCACACACTAGTGATAAGAAAGAATCTAGTTTTAAGTTTTCTTTTGAATAAGGCAGTGTATACTTAGACTATTCGGGGATATTTGTACACCGTAACTAATATTGGTATTTTTGTTGGGAAATGGTACACCATTGATGGCATGTTTAAACTAATTGTTCAAATCAATATAATGTCTCATCTATCCACTTTCAATCTAATAAAAACATATGCTAGCACATTTACATTTTTAGACATCACCAAATTTTGACATTTGTCACAATTTAGTGGCAAAATAGACAATTCACCACATAAAGCCAAAACGCTACAGTGCCGCAACAGTACGCTACAGTGCAAATTCTGACGTGATACAGTACCAATTCTGACGCGCTACAGTACCAATACAGTTTTTTTTAAAAAAAAAAACTTATTTTTTTAAAATATTTTTTTAAAAAGAAATGAATTTTTTTAAATTTTTTTTATCCACTGTTTTTTAATTTTTTTTAAAAAACCGTTTGTCAATATTTTTATTAAAACAATTAGTCACTATAAATCAATTATTCACTATATTTATAATCTACTCAAACAACTAAAATTAATAAAACAATTAGTCACTATAAATCAATTAGCCACTATCCATTGTCAAAAAAAGAATTGTAAAAAAACTTTAACTCGTACCAAAAATTACAAACTAACTACTAAAACTAATCAATTTAACTACTTTTGATAAAATCAATCAATTTAACCCCTACCAAAAATTACCAAATAACTATTTTATAATTACTAAAAAGGAGTCAAATGTCAACGGGAGTGCCAACAGGAGTGGCAACGAGAGCGCCAATGGGAGTGGCAACGAAAGCGCCAACGGAAGACGCAACGGGAGTGGCAACGATAGAGGGAAAACAAAGTGAGGGACAAAAAACTGATTGAAAACTGCAACCAGATGCTGTAAAAGACGCAGCAAAATGACAAAAAACAGCAGAATTTTAAAAACAACTTTTTTTTTCAGTTTTTCTTTCCATAAAATAATCACTTTTTTGTCAGTTTTTTTTACTAAAAACATAATGTTTTTTAACTTTTCTATAACTTACTCAAACTACTAAAATTAATCAATTTAACTACTACCAATTGTAAAAAAAACCACACCTCTAACAATAGTTTCAAAATTATTTATTCCAAAAAAATAAATTATTAAATTAATATTACACCTAATAATTAAATAATTTAAAATTTACTATTTATTATGATCTCTATTAAAACTACTAAAATCAATCAAATTTTTTATGTAATAAATAAAATCAATTTAACCACTAACAATTGTAATATTAAATCATATAGAAAAAAGGAGAAACATGTGGCAACGGGAGCGGCAACGAGAGACTGACAACGAGATCGGCAACGAGATCGGCAACGAGAGCGGCAACGGGAGTGCCAACAAGAGAGCGAACGAGAGCGCCAACGAGAGTGCCAACAAGAGAGGGAACGAGAGCGTCGGGGCTGCATATTTTACCTTTTACTCCATTATTATTATTATAAGAAGATACCGACTTTGTTTTAACTTTTTGCAACACAATTTTAGTAAATTCATTGCTAAAAGACAAAATTTGCAACACAACGAGAGCGGAAATGCGAGACTGGCAATGGAATCGACAACGAGAGTGACAACAGGAACAGGAGTGGGAACGAGAGAGATAAGGAGAGCGCCAACGTGGGTACATATTTTAAAAAATCTTATTTTCTTTTTTCTTCATTTTTAATACATCTAAAATTTATTATTTACTATAATCTATCTATTAAAACTATTCAACGGGAGTGGCAACCAGAGAGGTAACGAGAGCGTCAACGGGAGGGCCAACGAGGATGCAAATGGGAGTGTCAACGGGGAAGCATATTTTACCTCTAATGTCTAAATACATTATTATGGATCAATGTAATTCTGATTGTCAATCTCCTTTTAATTTCTTCGACTCAATATAATTTTCATTTGTATCTTATATGACATAATACCTATCTCTTTCCACTTTGAATTTCAAATCATACACTTCGGATATTGTTCACAACTTATGATTATCTTCCAAATTACTATTATGACTTCATGGCAATACACCGACCATACAGTATCATCCGTGCGTATGCACGGGTAAAATACTAGTTATGTTTATATGTTGTATGATTAATATTTGGCATGCTCAACTTTGTCAAGTAAAGAAAAACGTTATTTCTTATATGAGCAACTTAGGATTAATTATAAAGTTATCTTTAAATGATTTACAAAAATGCGAATTTTGTAGTCAACATAAAACAAGAACAAAAAAAATCATATAAATCAGAAATTAGATAATTCAAGTTGTTGGATTTAAATCACTCTAATGCGAAATAGATGAGACTTTAACCCAAAATGATAAACGATTTTTTTTCACTTTTATTGACTATTGCTCTAACTACACTTTTGTACATCTTATGAAAAATAAAATGAAGCACTTGACATATTCAAAATTTTGTAATTGAAATTGAAAATCAATTCAGTTGAAAGATGAAGAGATTTTGTAGTGATGGAGGAACAGAGTATTATTCCCACATGTTTAATGAATTTTAAAAATAAAATGAAATTATACATGACCGAATGCACTATATTCCCCTAAAATGAGTGGTAAAGCAGAAAGAAAAAATAGAACTTTTAATGAATTGGCTGTAGTTATTTTGCTTAATTTTGACGCTGTAGGGGAAGGATTTTATTAACTATTTGTTATGTTCAGAATTATAAAATTTCTCCTTATGAGATCTTGAAGAAAAGACAACCTAATGTGTCTTATCTTCGAACTTGTGGTTACCTGGCATACATTAGGATCTCAAATCCAAAAAGAGTTAAACTCGCTACTAGATCCTATGAATGTGTATTCATTTGGTATGTAGTAAATAACATAGCATAGATGTTTTATGACCTGAATGCTAAAGTAATCATAGAGTCAAATGTTGTTGAATTTCGTGAAAATATGTTCCCTTTTAAATCTATAAATAGTGGGGCACTGAAACTTGTCAAGTTTTTGTGCCAAGGAGCATCAAAAACAACGAACAAAGGGAACCAAAATCTTGAAGAGGTAAGACAGCACATGTTGCTAAAAACTATGGATCCGATTATACAATCTATATACCAGAGGAGGATCCAACTAGCCTTCAAGAAGCTTTGTCATCATTGGATACATATTAAATGTCATTATTTGATGAGCGTTTGGAGTAATTACTGCTTTAAGGCCAAACAATTTCCTGTCGACCAAATAAAAAGTGTTAATCTTTTCTTTCAGTCCAATTTGCAAGTCTTCCAAAGTATTCATTGAATTTTTCTTCAGAAAATTGGACCTGTAATTTATGATCCTTCCGTGAAGTTATTTGAAAATTATCCAATGAAATAGAAATTTTCCTAAATTTTTCATTGATCTTTCAACTAGATTGCTTTTTGTTGTCTCTGAGAAAGTTCTTGGGCCAAGATACATTTCTTTCTTCGCTACCTTGTTTGTTTCTCTATATTCCTTCAATGCTTTCTCAGCTTCTTTGGTTGCATATGATTTGTGAGTAATTCTTGGAAGTTTTGACGGTGCAGAGCTGCTTTGTACCGCACTACTACAATTTAGACTTTTTGCATCGGTTAAAAATGACTTTTCGCATCGGTTCCGTGTCCGTTATAGATTCAGGCGATGTTAAAAGTACGCACCTTTTGCATCAGGTACAGACCTGATGCGAAAAGTATTTTTCGCATCAGTTGTATTACCACCCGATGCCAAAAGTCCATTTTAATTAGATTTTAACACCTTTTTGGCATCGGATTTTCAGAACCACCTGATGCGAAAAGTACTTTTCGCATCAGGTCCTGATGGGAACCGATGTTAAAACTAACTTTTTTTTAAAAAAAAAAAATCTCAACAGCTAGATCTAACAAATAGTGCCTACAACAGAAGCTTTAGAAAAAAGTTATAAAAATTATCAGATAACCTACAACAAACAAATGAGTTCCTGAATCCAAATGTGAGGATCACTTTTATTATTACTAATAATCTGAAGAGTTAGTTCAAGATCTTGCTGATGGATTGGAAGGTCGTTTCCAGGACTACATGATGTTTGTTGCAGCATGTGGTAAGTATTGTAAATACATGAGAAAAATAAATCAAGTTGTTTTCTATAGAGAATAAAATGAAAGTAAAACTGTTAGATGATAGTTTACAAAATAGCCACAATGACTAGCAAGAAGGCAGAAGAGAGCCGCATAAAACCTCGAGAATGAGAGATTGTGTCTCCTTGTCTTCAGCAATCAACTCAAATGTTTGATCCCAAACAGGATTCAAGTTGTTGTCAATAACCTTGGTCTTAACCTTAAATAAAGGTCGAATATACAAAACCACATAAGGATCAGACTTTCCAATCATTTCCATATTCTTTAAACCAATTGCTTTCACTACAGTCACTTTAAGACTACCCTGGGGTTTAAGCTCCAGTTCACTGCAACAAAGAAATAAATTGCTGCTCAGATTTCGATCGAATAAAATGAAAAATCGATTGAATACTTGTACAAAATTTTCAAACTCATTAAAATTGTCACTGAGATATAGTAACATACCAAAGGGCATAAACTTTCATAAGATTTAAATTTACCTAGTATCAACAGGTATACCACCAAGTGGAACAACAATCCTATGAGGCCATTGGAGCATATCAGTAACAATTGAGTTAACAGTATCCTACAAAATGATAGGTAAAATTAACAAATGTTAGTTAAACAGTACAGGGGAAAGAGTTATACAAAAAAGACAGAACTCACATCAATCATATCTGAAATTCCGGGAAGAGCTGTCAAACTTCCACCAACAGCTTTCAGAGTATAATCAATCCTCGGCTTTGGCTGATTCAATTTTAATGGTAAAGTCAGTTATTCTAAGAGTGAAAAATTAATATCAGTTTAAGATTGAATTGCGTAGTTGGAAAGGCTGATAAAAGTTCTCAAATATTAAATTTGAATATCAATTTTGGCCATGAGAAGAATAGATGATTTAACTACAAAAAATTAGGCAAAATTACTCTCGAGGTTCTTTAAGTTATTTTATTGTACTAGATTGAAAGGGTATAATAGAACAAGATATATCATGGAACAAGATATAATAGAACAAGATATATCATGGATATAAAATAACTAGTTGACAAACATCCTGGTCTCCTCCCTTTGAATGGACTACAAGATGGTTTCCACCATCTCAGCTTTTTATGTCAACCATCCCTTAATATGTAGCATGCAAACAGGTGCTGAGTGTTTGCAAGTCAACCAAAGTCACACACCAACACAACACAACGAACTACAATTTCAATAAAACTTGTTTGTTGGCTCGAACAATGATCTAGCATGGTATGGTGCATTGGATTTTAGAGTGTGCTACGAAGGCAAGTGAGGTTTAAGCAAACTTTTTGTTTTTGAAAAGAAAAATGATTATTCCCCAAAAATAAGCTAAGCAACAGTATCATAGAACAGAATGTGCAGAGGAAATACTACTCTTTGATAATAATACCTTCAATTTTTGGAGCCACATTTCCAAGTGACAGCTTGCTGAACTTCAATGAGGTAATTCCAGGAGGTCTGTACTCTTCCAGTAGAGGTTCAACAGATTCCTTGATCACCATTGTTGCTGCCTAAAGGTGAACAAACTCCAAAGTAAAACATCACATTCATGATACTCAAAGAGGAAACAATCCTCTTGAAAGATGAAACTTCAATGACACGATGAAATTAACACGCGATTGTTGTCTTAACATTTATTAACATTAACATATAAGCACATTTCTGTGTTGCTATTTCTAAAGCAAGAATCAAATAAACACACGATAGGTAATACCTGAGGAAAAATTTTCTTTCAATCAACAACAAAAATGCTATCTTAGATGAATATACTATGATACCATACCAAATAAGCAATCTGATTATGATTGCACAATACATTAAACATATTGTATAAAATAACATGCTCAACTAGAGAAATTAGGGAAGCATCAAGTTCTAACTTCTAACAAATGAAATAAATGTTGCAAAAATCAACGGATGACACTGCACAAAGTGTTGTGAATTATTATAAAAATGAGCAGGAAAGCATACTCACTTCTGCCACAAATGGCCAGAGTTTGGCCAGCATCTTGTTCAGCCATTTCACCTGAAAAAGCCGGTGCAACAAAGCGTCAAAACTCAAAACAGCATAGTTGCACCAAAATAATAGGTGAAATATATAAACTCGTTTCAAATGCCAAGTAATATCTAGAAAGGTTAAAATATCATTTTAGTCCCTGCAAAAATAGAGAGTTTTGATTTTAGTCCCTGTAAAAAAAATTTCACTTTTGTCCCTCCAATTTCCAAAACCATCACTCTTCAGTTATACCTATTGGAATTTGAAAGAACTCATCCAAACATTGTTATCCCTTGACTTCCGGTTTGCAACAAGAGTGTGAGGATCACTTTTATTATTACTAATAATCTGATATCTTGAAGCTGTCTTATTAGACTTTGCTCGCTGTGTTTTAATTCTTTCACTTGATACACAGAGTCTGTCTTCCAATGAGTGAAGTGGTTCACTTGGAAGACAGACTAACATGAACTATGACATGAACTAATTAATGTTAAATTAATTAAAACATTCACTAACCTTGCTGGTTTTGAGAACAGCAATAAGCTGATTTTTGTATTCCACACCATCATCACTCTTGTCAATCTGGTCTATAACATGCAGCATTGTTGCAGTGGCCAACACAGAAGGTAGACAACCAACAAATCTTGAATCTAACATACCAAATCATAAAAAAATCAATTAAACACTGTTTTCTTTTTAAGTATACTACTCTTTCGTACTGATTAACAACTAAAATTATTTCTCTCAAACATGACACTTCATCTAAAAACCTTCATAGAAAATTTGTGTCCATGGATTCCTACCTGTCAAGAATACGGCCTTTAATTGGAGCACCAACACCAATTGCAATTAGTTTGACACCAGCTGAATCAAACTTTGGTTTGAATTCTTTCAATGCTGAAGCCAATTCCCAGCTTAGAACAAAAGCAAACAATCCAAAGTAAGCAGAACTATCATTTAAACAAGTCTTGATTACCAAGTCCAAAGGTGAAGATCATTTACCAGCATGGGCATCGAAAAGTTTACAACGAACAATGTACAGTCAATGAAATCAACAAACAAAAAAAATTAAAGAAGTCTGAAATCAACAAGCAGTAACGATAATGGATGTTTCTTTTTAGTTTTTATAATTTCACATCATTCCTTCCTACTTTCGATAATGGCTGAAAATGAAATCAAACAAAAAAATTACCTTTGCTGAAATCAACAATGAAATCAATGAAATCAAACAAAAAAATTACCTGAAAATGAAAACCTTTGCTGTCAGAAACGAAAATGAAAACCTTCAGCCTTCAGGAAACGTCGTTTTGGGCACAAACGAAAAAATGAAAACGTGAAGAAACGGAAAAAATCAACTGAAATCGAAGAATAAGAAACGAAAATCGTTACCTGAAGAAACGAAAATCGTTACCTGAAGAAACGAAAATGGTAGGTAGTCTTCTAGTCGAAGAAGAAGAAGAACAAAACTGAAGAAACTGGGAAGGAGAAGACGGAACGTGCGCTGAGACGGCGCAGCAACGGCAACGGCAACGGAGCGGCAACGGCGACGGCGCAGCAACAGCGATGGCGCAACAACAGCGACGGCGGTGGCTTGGGGTCTTCTCGCAGCGATGGGATGGGTTGGGGTTTTCGTTGAGAGTGAGAGTGAGATGGTTTTCGTTGAGAGGAGAGTGAGGGGATTTTCGTTGAGAGTGAGAGCGAGTCGTGGATCTAATTAAAATTTGGGGTTTTCGTATCGGTCGCAATGGGAGCCGATATAAATTAGGGGTTTTCCACATCAGTTGAAATGGGAACCGATATTAATATTCTAAATTAGTCTTTCAATATCGGTTAAACACTCAACCGATGTGAAAAATGTAATCATAATTTCAAAAATGCCACCGCCTTTTTTTCCACATCTGTTAGTTTTTGAACCGATATGAATTGCCGATGTAAAATCCATTTTTTCCACTAATCATCATAGACACCTGAAAACAATCCATTAAAGACTATATATTGTTATGAATAATATATTTAGTGGATGTCCACCATTAGGCTTCCACATTCCTTTAAGTCCCTTTATGTGGTTGAATGGTTATTGCTTTTTAATTTTGATCATTCACTTGCCAAATTGTACCCTTTAAATAGGACCCACTCCTTAGTGTAATGATACACCTTGAAGAGTATAATATAAGATACACCTTGAAGAGTATAATATAAGAGCTTCTTCTTTAACCTTCTCACTATATTTTATTCTTGATGTTTTTACTATCTTTTAATTGTGATATTGTTTATGTTTTATCCTATTTTATGTTTTATTTCTGTTGTGTAAAATGATGTGCAAGTATACATAGTCTAACAAGTAGTAAATTGACAAATACACGAGTATTGAAATCTAATATATTGCTTAATTTGGCTAACAAATTAGTGATGTAAAATAAAATTACACAAGTTTTTGAAACCATCATTAATAAACAATTAAAGTAAAATGGTGTGAAAATCAGAGTTAAGAATAAATCCATTAATAATGTATCTGATGCTGCAGCATTAGGTGTTGTCACATTAGTTTGTATTTTTTCAAATACTCTTCACTAGGGTTTCGTTACAAGAGCTTATGTCTAAGCCCTAAATAGGTTCACCCTATGATACTACTCACCCACAGTGCTCACATTATAGAATTTGTCTTTCTATGTTTAGGTTTTAATCAAGGAGTAGTAAAGTGTCATTTAATACTCACAATCCATATTATCTTTTGAGATCCATTCATAAACCTTTTCAGAATTTATAAATGCTATTTAAAATTAGCTGGCCATTCCTAATTGAAGATGGAAATATTAACTCACAAAAGATAAAACTCTAAATATCAATTACAATTCATTAAATATATTAAAACTTCATTACATAGATCCAAGCATCCCAAGTAAGAGTGATTAGCTCATAATGAGTGAACAACACAAGAAATACAACTTAAACACAAATGCTAAAGTCATAACTAAAAAATACAAGAGAAAAATTATACTAAGATGAAGAAACCGAAGGTAGACTCTCCAAGATTTGAGGCTTGGAGATACGAAACAACTCCCAAATTAGCAAATCTTCAAGTATGTTTAGCTACTGTAATTGCTGCAGGCTGCAGCAATACTCTCAACAATGGTGTTTCCACTTTAGTGATTTAAGGTAGCTATTGAACCAATGTCAAACACTCTTTGTTTTGTATGATAACAAATTACAATCTGTTTACTAATGGTTATAGTTGAACCAAAGCACAGGGCATGAACCAAAGCACAGGATATCTTAAGGTGTAGCAGCTCGGAGGAGAAGCTACTCAAGTGTTCAAGACTTATGTGTTATTTTGCTTTCCATAGGACGCGTGTAAGATCCCGACACTTCATCTCTATGACTTTTGTAGTTGAGAGATGATCTTTTAAAATATAACTGTTTTGTTAAAAGCATGGAAAAATCTTTTATATAAAAGCCTAATAGGTTAGGCACAAATAATGACTAGTTGTTTTAAAGAAAGAAGTTGAATCATGACTTGTTGTTTTTAAAAGTGTAAAATTGATTTGTTGCTTCGTTCTTTAAAGAGGGAAATCGATTTTGTGCTTCAATTTAGAGAGGAAAATCGATTTGCTAAATTGTTTTTGGAAAGAAAATAATCGATTGATGACTTTGTGTATTTTAAGTGCTAAATCGATTTCTAGCATGTTTAGGAAGCCAAAAATCGATTTCCCTTCTATTCTTTTAAAGCCAAAAATCGATTTCTATATTAGATTGGTTTTAGAAAAGAATTTGTTTTGGAAATAAAACAATCGATTGATGACTTGTTATTTTTAAAGACCAAAATCGAATATTGTCCTCTTGCTTTTGGGAGCAAGCAATCGATTTCCTTCTTAATTCCCTAGGCATAAAATCGATTTTTCTCTTATATTTTAAAGAACAAAATCGATTTTCATCCTATTTCACTCATGCAATCAATCGATTCTTCACTTATCACAATTGTGTTAAAAAGTGCTTCAACGGTCATATTTTCACAATCCATTTAAATAGGACTTAGGGTTTTCACGATCAAAAAAAAAGAACAACCTACAAATCAAAAAAAGAAAAGAACTAGAATGTTAAGACTTTGGCAAGTGTACCAAATGTCGTTGCAAGTAATAAAATACGGTAAGTAACCGGTCGATTCCACAGGGATTGCGCGTTGACAACAATAGCAAAATTGTAAATTCTTAGATTGTAGAGATTTGGTAATTTGAGTAATTAGTAACAGTACACAAACGTGATTTAAGAATATGAGAAAAATGACTAGGGATCGAACCCTCTCACCTCGCCTATCACACGAACCTTAGCCAATTCAAGTTGATTATTCAATTTCTAGATTCAATTCACTGATTAAGGTCAAGGGCAATTCCTTGCCTCAAGACCCCTATTACCCTAAGAGTTACCCTAATTCCTTAGGTGAGTCGTGCCAGAGGGAACGCATTAAGATTAAGAATTTTAACGAATTCACATAAGCTACCACATATTCCTATGATGATTATTAGCATGTGACCTAACTACCCAATTTCCAGCTACTAATTCATATTCCTATGCAATCACTAGCCTTGATCATCACAATTATCATATGTAATTGAAAAGCATTAAGAACATAGGTAATTAAACAAGCAAATCGAATAACAACTGAATTAACTAGAGCAATGGTTCACATGATAGGGTTGGGAGATTCATCTCTCCCTAATCTAAGCAAATTAGTTACAATCCATCCTAAGAGTGGAAACCAACATAAGATACAAAACAAACATAAAGGAAAACATTAGAACCTTCAATCCCTTGTTCCCAAGTGGTGAGAAGGCCCCAAAATCGCACCCTCCAGCTGCTCCAAAGTGTGGCTCCAATTCCCAAAACGAAATCCTTTCCAAAATTGCTGAAACTGCTTTAAAAACCCTAATTTTCACGCACCATCGCGACGCGGCCCGTGTCCGTCGCGTCGCGACAAAAGACAGAAGCATCAGGCATCGCAAAACTGCTCCAGGTCGCGTCGCGAACCCTCCTGGTCGCGACGCGAAAAATAACAGAAAGTTCTGGCTTGCAAAATTCCTCCAGATCGCGTCGCAAACCCTCCTGGTCGCGACGCGATATTGAACAGAAATCAAATCCCTCCATTTTGCTGCATTTCCGGGCAAGTGTCTGGTTCGCCGACTGATGCCACAACCAATTAGAGGTCTTCAATGTCCAATTTAGCTCCAAAAGTGAAGGAATTACTTACAAATGAACTTCCTACTACAATTATCTAAAACTAGACTAAATCCCAGATAATGACTGTGATACAATGAAAAACCTGCACAATTGGTCCTAAAAATGCCTAACTTACATCATATGATTGAGAGTCAACACAACCCCAAACTTAAACTTTTGCTTGTCCTCAAGCAAACAATCAATTCAGACTGTGGCTGATTTTCTATTTAGCTGTTACATATAATACATCAACCTTAAACACATCAGCACATCAACTATCATCATCAACCTAATACAGTGGCAGGACAACTGAATTGGAAATACCGAATCATAAGCAGGCAGCATTCTCAAGTTTTCTCTGTACGCACATCTCACCAGTGTTTCACTCTTGAGGTGTTTCGGGTATTCACTCAATTCACAGTACCTGCATCATCGTTTCATAGGCTTGACAGAGTTCTATATCATCTTAGACAAATGAATTGCATACACACATTTTGAGGACTTTAAAGGTTATAGCGGGGCTTAGGTAAAGGTGGGTACATTTGGATAAGTAGGTTGCACTTGGAGTTAGGCCTACCTCTCTTTTTGTCAATTTCACACAATACTCACCCATTTTCCCAAAGCATTTAACAAAACAAGAGAAGGATTTTTATTTATTTAATTTTCTCTTCTTTTTTTTTTATGTATATATATATACATATATTTTTTTTTTCTTTTCTTGTTCCTTCTCTTGTATGCCACCCCAAACTTAGATTGTTGCTATTCCACGAGCAACCCCAAACTTAAAAATTTCCCCACTCTCACAGCTTTTGTTACCTAACTCCAAGTTAAGAATTAACTAGGCTATGATTTTCAGAGAAACAGCATACAAATTTTAACAATAGGCTCAGAGGGGCTAGCAGAGGATAAACATTAATTAGGTATGGTTTGAAAGGCTCAGGGGTGCCAACAGAAATGCCTCAGTGTGTATGAAAATCAAATGCAAAAAACAATTAAGTACAATGTCAAGTTCTGCAGACTAATGCAGGCAAGGAATACACACAATATATATAAGAACGTGTTTAGGCTCAAACCTCACAGTTGGGATCATAGAGATGGAACTTGAAAGATGCTGCTCACAGATGATAAAGGACTTCCGCAACGTTTGTCATGACCCCTGCTATTACTTGATGATAAAACTTGAAGTGCGAGTGTCAAAAGGAAAAATGCAAACATGCGACCCCAAATGCCACAGATCATCACTATTGAAGCTGCTTTAACAAAACAAAAACAAAATATAGGGCAGTGGTGCCCCAATATCACAGAGTAAGTTATAATAATAATAAGTACAGACCAAAATGCGAAATAAAGTCAAAATAGGGCAAAATACAACCAAAAGTGCAAATAAAAATGTCTGAGTAAAACAGGAAAATAAATGAGCCTCCTGCTCATGGGAAGGAAATGTGCTCCTCCAAATACTCGTCCCCTGAAAGAAGTGGATCCTGGGGGTCCTGCTGCTGCTCTGCATGGGGTACTGATGAAGATGAAGCGGTGGCTGCTCTATTCTCGGCCATATACTCCTCAGCAGCACGGTGGACTCTGTATGATGCCAGGTGTGAAGTATCTATGCCCTGCTGCTGCAATGATAGAGACGACCCGCACCAGCTGGCCATGAGGAGGTCATACTGGAAAGAGGAGTAGGTCTGAAACTGCTCCCGGTAAGATGGGCCTGCTGGCTGCTGTGGTGCTGGAGGTGCTGGTTGTTGTGGTGCTGCTCCATCTATGGGCCCCTCGGGCTGCTTCAAGATCCATGATGCTGTGATACCCTCCCTGGGGTCAGTTAGAAGATCATCTGGGTACTCCGGGCAGCCCTGCTGTCTACATAAAGCATGGATGATAGAACAGTGCCCCAATCGAGCTCTAGGACATCTGGCAATCTCTGCAATGCTCGCTGAAATGGCTCTCCCCAGATTGACCCTATGGCCTCTCATGATAGCTTGTAGTCCCATGGCTACCTTTGTCTTGACATCAGTGGAGTTGGAGCATGAAATGATAGTCTGATTAAAGAAATTGTTCCAGGCCTTAGGAATTGCCTTCAGAGCCATGTTGCAAAAGCGGCGGGGAAAGTCTTGACCAATCGGACCGATAAGATGTTTGTCCCATGTCGCTCCTTGACGACACAACTCCCTCAGCAAACCCTCATAATCGTGCTCCCCCTTGTTGTCCCAGGCATCCATCATGGCACAATCAGCAGTAGTAGGTAGCCCGAGGAGACTGTTGATGGTATCAGGAGAGTAGGACACCTCTCTTCCCCTGACCACTGAAACTCTATTGTTTTCATCCCCATAGGCATTTGCATAAAACTCTCTTACCAGGCTTTGGTTAGCTTGTTTGATCATTGAGTTGAGCGAGAGCCAACCCAATTCCCGGAGAGTGGAGGTAATGATGGGGAATTCCCCCGTGCTGAGATTGAAAGCCCTTTCTGGATTAATCTTCTTACCCTTGACCACTTGGTGGTACCTCTCCTCGTGTACGGGGGACCTGAATCTGTCAACCTCTGATGGAGAGGCCCCCCTCCTCTTCCTAGATGTGCCAGTCTTTGTTCTTTTGTCCATGGGAGCACCTGTTTAAGAAGAATTTCCTACAAGCAAATAACCAGAACCCAGTCCAAATTGTTAGTTCTCGGCGGGTCCCGGGTGTGGGCCCCACTCCAGCAGAGAAAAATAATCAACAGCCAAAACATAGTTTCTGGACTCAAAGTCATCTACCCTAAGGTTGTGAATATGTTCAAAATTAGAAACAGGCCAGCAACCCCAAAACAGACTTTACTTAGACATTTCCACAAACAATAGAGTTGCTTAGCCAAAACTCATTGGAGCAATTTCACAAACACTTGGTGAACACCAAAAACTCCATTGAGGCATTATAACAAACACTTCGTACACAATTAAAAATAACAAATAATCCAACCACAATTCGATTTAACAAGCCTCTTAATTCAGAATTAACAGCAAGCATGCAATGTAGAGGGGTGGGGGACAACAATCCAGCTCCTAATTCAACCCCAAACTTGCAATTCGTTCCCCCTAAGTCACTGAAAACTAAAGAAGAAAAGTTTAACTTTAAAGGTGGAGATGGATGAGAAATGTTACCTGGAGATGGAGAACAGGAAGAACCCGTGTGAAAGTGTGCAAATTCACCACCAAATAAGAGCAAAATAGTAATGGGGGAATTGGGGGAAGTGGCTCACCAGAGAAGAAACTAAGGCAAAATTTGAAGAAAGCTGATTTGTGTTCGGACTGTCCAGTTTCTGGGCTAAAAGATGTTGCATCGCGACGCGGCCCGTGTCCTTCGCGTCGCGAGATTACACAGAAACCGTTCAGTTTCAAAAATTTTGAAACGTCGCGACGCGTCTAATCTCGCGACGCGAAATAAAACAGAAACTTTTTGCTCAGTAAAATTCGACCCATCGTGACGCGAGATCACTTGTTCGCGACGCGAAATAACCCAGAAACATTTTCTTTGAATTGACTTCCCTTTCGCGACACGAACATGACCGGACACAAAAAATTTCTTCTCATGCCGACGACTAACAGTAAAATAAAGTGAATTAAGACTTGAATTGAAATTGAATTAAAGACTTGGTACCTTAGTGGGTTGCCTCCCACTCAGCGCTTCTTTAACGTCACTAGCTTGACGGTTCAGAAGATGTCTCACATTGGCCCAGGTGAAGCCTTTGGCTTCTTAAGTGCCCCATTCACTGCTCCTTCAGGACCTTCTCCGTTAAATTTCCAACTAGGCTCACCCACCACTTCTTTAAGATCTACCCACTCGCTAGATGACTTGTCTGGTGGCGAGTGAACGTGCCTTCTGTTTTTGGCTTTTATCTGGGGTTCCTCAACACTATAGCACCCTTCCTTTTTCTCATCCTTTCTTGCTGCCTTGATCACTTTTAGGGTCACCTCTTCATCTTGCACTCTCAGCTTCACAGTCCCGTCTACCACATCTATGACAGCTCTACTGGTGGCTAGGAAAGGTCTTCCCAAAATGAAAGGGATGTCATTTTCCCCATCCATTGAACTCTTGACCTCAGTGTCACCATCCAACTGCAGAATCACAAAATCTACCGAGAAGAGGAATTTTCCCACCTTTACCAGGACATTCTCCACAATACCATACGGATACCTTATTGACCTATCAGCCAGTTGCAAGGTCATGTGAGTCGATTTGACTTCACCTCCCCCAAGCTTTTTCCACATTCCCAAGGGCATTAGGTTTATGCTTGCCCCCAGGTCACAGAGGGCCTTATCTATAGTCACATCACCAATTGCACAGGGAATGGTGAAGCTTCCTGGATCCTTAAGCTTAGGGGGTATTTTGTTTTGAATGATAGCGCTGCACTCCTCTGTTAACGCCACCGTTTCATTCTCCCTTAACTTTTTCTTTTTGGTCAATAGCTGTTTCATGAACTTCGCATAGACCGGCATCTTTTCCAGGGCGTCAGCAAAAGGTATATTGATCTGGAGGCTTCTGAACACCTCCATGAACTTGGAGAACTGCTCATCCTTCTGATTTTTCTTGCTTACCTGAGGATAGGGCAGTTTCATGTACGATGGGGTTTCTTGGGGTTCCACTTGAGGGTTGTCTTTCCCCGCTCCCTCACTCTTTTCATTTGTGTTCTTTTCCCGGGGCTTGGTTACTTCAGACGGTTCCAACTCCCTTCCGCTTCTCAGAGAGATGGCATTGCAATTCTCCTTCCTCGGGTTGTCCACAGTGTTGGCAGGGAAGCCGCTTTTGGATGTCTCCGCAAGTTGCTTCGATAATTGACCAATCTGTACCTCCAAATTTTTCATTGATGCTTCGTGGTTTTTCTCCATGTTTTTCATTACCTGCTCTTGAGCTTGGAAGGAATTTTTAGTCATCTGCATAAACTGTGTCAATGCATCCTCTAACCGAGAAGGTGGTTTCTTCTGTTGATTGGCAGGTGCCTGAGACTGTTGTTGGTTGGAACTCGTGCCTTCATTGTTATTCTTCCAAGAAAAATTGGGATGATTCTTCCACCCTGGATTATAGGTGTTAGAAAATGGATTCCCGCCTTGTCTTTGGAAGTTTCCCATATAGTTGGCCTGTTCCAATGCTTCTCCATAAGCTGCACAATCACCTTCGTGGGATTCCCTACCACAATAACTGCATCCACCTGCTTGCACTGCTTGTACTGCTGCTGGGGCTTTGGAACCTACTTCACATGCTGCCGCTAATTGCTTAGTGAGAGCCTCGATTTGCATGGTCATTAGTTTCTGTTGGGCTAACACCGCGCTGTTTGAATCAAGCTCCAGCACACCTTTCTTTTTGTCAGCCCCCCTATCATTTTGGATCCTGTACTCATTGGAAGCCATGTCTTCAACCAACTGCTTGGCTTCTTCCCAAGTCTTGGTACCTAAGGATCCTCCAGCTGAGGCGTCCAACATCATTCTTGTTTGTGGTCTCAGCCCATGGCAAAAGGTTTGTAACTGGAGGAAATCTTCTATGCCATGGCCGGGACATTTCTTGAGTAGTAGTTTGAATCGTTCCCAAGAATCATACAACGATTCGGACTCTCCCTGTGTAAAATTGGAGATATCAGCTCTTTTCCTTATGAATTTGGAGATTGGGAAGAACCTCTCCAAGAACTTGTTCTCAAGGTCATTCCAAGTGTTGATTGTCTCTGGGAGAGTGTTCAACCAATCCTTTGCCCTCCCTGTAAGAGTGAAAGGGAACAGCCGGACCTTCTTTGCACTATCGGTTACTCCCTCAGGGTGTGTAGTCCCACATATCTCGTAGAATTGGAACAAGTGCTGATTAGGGTCTTCGGCATCCGACCCAGAGAATTGCTCTGATTTCAAAGCTGTGAGCACGGAGGATTTGATATCAAACTGGGCCACGCCCACTGGTTGAAATGCTAATGCTTGGGCACATTGATTTCTTCGCCCGAAGTCACCTAGAGTACGTCGGGGTGGAGGTGGAGGATCAGCCATCTCTTCCTCCTCACTCGAAAATTCTTCTGGTACCGAGGTAGAGGTTGATTGTACCTGTGACAAGTCCCTTGCTTGCTGCTTGGTGAGCTTAGCCTTTCTTCGATTTGCCTTTGCTAGTTTTTCAATTTCCGGGTCAAACAATAGTTCTTGTGGACCCTTACTCCGCATGCACAAATCTCTGAAACACTGAAGCAAACGTGAACAAATTCAAGGAACCAACAAGTAGCAAAATTAAGTAACAAACAAACAATCAAAAACTAAGAATCTAGAATCAACTCGTTTGCCTTGTCGACAACAAAGTCAACAATCCCCGGCAACGGCGCCAAAAACTTGTTAAGACTTTGGCAAGTGTACCAAATGTCGTTGCAAGTAATAAAATGCGGTAAGTAACCGGTCGATTCCACAGGGATTGCGCGTTGACAACAATAGCAAAATTGTAAATTCTTAGATTGTAGAGATTTGGTAATTTGAGTAATTAGTAACAGTACACAAACGTGATTTAAGAATATGAGAAAAACGACTAGGGATCGAATCCTCTCACCTCGCCTATCACATGAACCTTAGCCAATTCAAGTTGATTATTCAATTTCTAGATTCAATTCACTGATTAAGGTCAAGGGCAATTCCTTGCCTCAAGACCCCTATTACCCTAAGAGTTACCCTAATTCCTTAGGTGAGTCGTGCCAGAGGGTAACGCATTAAGATTAAGAATTTTAACGAATTCACATAAGCTACCACATATTCCTATGATGATTACTAGCATGTGACCTAACTACCCAATTTCCAGCTACTAATTCATATTCCTATGCAATCACTAGCCTTGATCATCACAATTATCATATGTAATTGAAAAGCATTAAGAACATAGGTAATTAAACAAGCAAATCGAATAACAACTGAATTAACTAGAGCAATGGTTCACATGATAGGGTTGGGAGATTCATCTCTCCCTAATCTAAGCAAATTAGTTACAATCCATCCTAAGAGTGGAAACCAACATAAGATACAAAACAAACATAAAGGAAAACATTAGAACCTTCAATCCCTTGTTCCCAAGTGGTGAGAAGGCCCCAAAATCGCACCCTCCAGCTGCTCCAAAGTGTGGCTCCAATTCCCAAAACGAAATCCTTTCAAAAATTGCTGAAACTGCTTTAAAAACCCTAATTTTCACGCACCATCGCGACGCGGCTCGTGTCCGTCGCGTCGCGACAAAAGACAGAAGCATCAGGCATCGCAAAACTGCTCTAGGTCGCGTCGCGAACCCTCCTGGTCGCGACGCGAAAAATAACAGAAAGTTCTGGCTTGCAAAATTCCTCCAGATCGCGTCGCGAACCCTCCTGGTCGCGACGCGATATTGAACAGAAATCAAATCCCTCCATTTTGCTGCATTTCCGGGCAAGTGTCTGGTTCGCCGAATGATGCCACAACCAATTAGAGGTCTTCAATGTCCAATTTAGCTCCAAAAGTGAAGGAATTACTTACAAATGAACTTCCTACTACAATTATCTAAAACTAGACTAAATCCCAGATAATGACTGTGATACAATGAAAAACCTGCACAATTGGTCCTAAAAATGCCTAACTTACATCATATGATTGAGAGTCAACATAGAACTCTCACAGTCATATTCATTCTTCACGTTCTTCATCGTTGAATCCAAATCTCTCATCTCTCTCAACTACATCATTGTTATATTGCTTGAGTGATTGGATCCTAGTTTTCATTTGTAATCATCTATACTTGGTTGTTGTGAAATCCTGAGAAGTTTTCTTGGGTAATTCAATCGGGGAGATTGAATTGTAGCGAAATCCTTAGCGGGGAGCTTGGGTTCTCAATTTGGGAAAATTGAGATTGGTGTGGTAGCTATAGGGGAAGTTTCTTGCTTGTAAGACGTTGAAGAAGTTCTTCTCATATAGTGGTTATTATCAAGTCTGAAGGTTGCAAAGCCGGAGGCCGAGGACGTAGGGCCTTTTATCCCGAACCTCGTAAAAATCACGGTGTACTTCTTTCCCTTATCTTTACTTTGCTTTTACTGTATACTTGTTAATTAGCATTGCATTTGATATTACTTCGCGTAGCCTTCAATATCACTGTAATTGTTTCTACCATTGTTATAGCTTTCTTAGGTATTGCATATAGTTTAAATCCTCTTTTCCGCATTCGATTTAAACTTGCATCGTTAACTTTTCGAAAATCAAAAAGATTTCAATTTTAGCATATAACCTTATTCACCCCCCTCTGAGGTTATCATATACTCCAACAGTAGCTTTGGTACAAAAATGAAGGAAAACTATTTCTAAACTTTCTCCTTCTGACATAGCGTACCAAATGAAGAGGAAAGGCTACCCTTATATAGTACTAGGGTACAAGATCCAAGAAAAACCCTAATTGAAGGCGCCCTTTGTCCACTAGTGTGTCCAAAAGTACAATGTGCCTAGCAAAAAGGTGGAATATTCCCTCATCTATGCGATGGCTCCCCACGTCCTGTACCCGTCCTTATCTGCCAGCTGGAATGCGCTAAAATTGGCGCCTCCATCATTCTCTCTCATCTGACGCAGAAAAGCAATGTTGTGGCAACTATTGCTACAGCAATGAAATACACATATCAACACACAAATGGGGCACCAAGGTGCCAAAGATCACTTAACCAGGAATGCAATATTCACTATCTAAAACATAGTATTTACAAGCATAAGACAACTAAAAGTAAGTTCATTCCTAGAAGTAAATGATTCACATTATAATTTTGGTACAACAAAGGTTGTGGATGTTGTGGTGATAATCACTGATGTGGTAAATGTTATCATTATCCTATTTAAATGTTATTAGCATATGATTTGTTTTCACCAAAAAAATAAGCATATGATTTGTGATTATGATCGGTGTTATTTTTCATATTGGTGCAGCACTCTTTTGGTACACTCATTCGGTATCGCTTAACTCTCCAACTGAATATGAACTACATATTGCACAAACCGGGGGCCGGGGAGTCTATCTTTTCTGGTGGCTTAAAATCAACAATCTAATTGTTATGATTTGATTCATTTGTATTGCTTGAGGAGTAACTTAAATTTGCCATCTAATGTTTATAATGTGTAGAACTTGGTTATCTGCAGAATGCATTGTGGACCTATAACTTGTTTATGTTTAAGTGAAGATCAACTGATACTTGGTGGCTCCACTTCATGGAGTATAACAATATCAACTGATACTTGGTGGCGTAATATCTTCACTTCTCGGGTGGTAGTCAATTTGGGCTCTCATTGGAGGGTAGGAGCATGTGACAAAAGTTTTAGTTTGGCACAACCCATGGCGGAAAGGTAGAAAAGATCAATCTATTAGATCCCCTATTGTTACTGGCACTGAACACTACAGGGTGGAAGACCTTATGGAGACCAATTCTCAAGCTTGGAATGTGGCCTTGGTGAACCAATTGTTCAGTAGCGAAGAGGAAGGAATTATTAGAAGCGTGCCTAGGACTAGACTCAACACAGAGGAGGATAGATTAATATGGTGCAGGAGCAGAAATGGTATCTACTTAGTAAGGCCAGCTTACTATGCAGTCATGGAGGAATTGATGGACAACAACTTGAGGATCCAAGGAGCATGGATGTTGATTGCACTGAAGCGGTAAAAGTTTGGGCTGCATGCGGCTTGATCAATGACATCCAATCTATTGGCGCTAATGTAGGGAGCTCTTTTTCAATTTACTAGCGTTTTTTTATGAAAAGAAGCGGAAAGTCTTTGGTATGATGTTTTGGGCCATGTGGAGAAGAAGGGACAACAAGGTTTTCAACGACGTCATTACCCATGTGCAGTTGGCGGCTGGCAAATCACTTGAGTTTCTTAATGATTGGACGGTTGCGCTGTTGAGATCTTGATGAAAGGGATGAACAGAGAACTGAGGGAAAAGGGGTATGCAGAGAAACACAAAATTGCAATGGAAAATTAGAAAAACCTAATGAATGAGTAAAAGATGTACTAACAGTGTGTATTAACAAAAGTGGGGTATATGTACAGGTGGCAACTAACTAGACTTAGTGTGTGCCACCCAATCACCCACATAGGCATTGGCTTCTCAAAGCAAAATGAAAATTACAATTATATTCAATACACCTTCCTAATTGAAATTGCTTAAAACATTCATTCCAAGCATTATTCTTAATTCTTCAAACATTCCTTTCTGCAATGGCTTAGTCATTGCATCTGCTACTTGAAGTTATGAACTGCAGTACACCAGATTCAGCTTCTCATTGTTGACTTGATCACGCAAGAAGTGATACTTTGTTTCTATGTGCTTTCGACCTTCCATGAGCAACAGGATTTCTTGCCAAATCTATTGCAGCTTTGTTATCTATCAGCAATTTCATGGCAGTTCCAGAAATCCCAACCCTAAAATTCAAGAATCCAGAAACAAATGAATCCAGCAACCCAACAGCAACAAAAGCGAATTCACAAATCTAGAAACCCAACAGCAATAGAAGCGAACTCACACATAACAGAGGAATCCAAAAACCCATAATCCAATTTACGAATCCATAAACCCATGAACCCAATTCACCCAGATTCAAAAATCCACGCATAGCAGAGGAACAAGAGAGGAACGCATAAATTCACAACAACATCACACCATGCCGTCGTTGAGAGAGAAACGCGACGAGAGAGGAATGAGAGAGGAAAGCGATGAGAGAGGAACGAGAGAGGAGTGCGATGGTGGGTCTTCTCTGGTAGTTTGGCCGTTGCGGTGGTGAGTCTTCTCCAGTGGTTTGGCCGTCGCGACTGTGAGAAGTGAGAGGGAGAGAGTCAGTGGCGGACCCAAGACCCCGGGGGCAGGGGTGTCAAATTTTTTAAGGCCAGTGTCAAATGGGTGCAAAACTTGGTCTACTAGTGCAATTTAAAATTTTCAGGGGGTTCAAAATAAAAAATTTAGGAGATTTGGGCTATTTATATAGGGCGGTAAGTGCAATTTTTTTTCCAGGGGGTTCAACTGAACCCCCTAGATACAAGGTAGGTCCGCACTGGAGAGAGTCGCTGCCATGGTGAAAGGGAGAGTCACTGCCATTGGTGAGAGGGAGAGTCATTGCCATGAACTTGATGTTTTTTGGAATCAAAAACTTAATAAAATAAAAAGAAAAGCCACATCATAAAAAAAACTACCCGTAAATGACACGTCAGTATTCCGTTAGCCTAGTCACACTATGTAACGTCAGGGACTAAAATTGAAAACGGCAAAATAAGATGGGGACCAAAACGCCTATTTCGTTAATGTAGGGACTAAACTTAAAATGACCCGATTTTGTAGGGACCAAAAACATATTTTACCCTTAACAAAATAAAAAATAAAAATAAAATTGCCACGTATGTGTCCGTAACAGCCAGGTCAGCGACGTTATTGCCACATAGGCGTTTTTGGAACGGAAATTTGAAAAAAGGTCAACGGTGAACACATTAGATAACTTAAAAGACCTACTAGTTTTTTACCCGTGCATACGCACGGGTGATACTGTATGGTCGGTGTATTACCATGAAGTCATAATAGTAATTTGGAAGATATTGATAAGTTGTGAACAATGTCCAAAATGTATGATTTGAAATTCAAAGTGGAATATGCATCCCCGTTGACAATCAGAATTACATTGATCCATAATAATGTATTTGGACATTAGAGGTAAAATATGCATCCCCGTTGCCCCTTCCGTTTGCATCCTCGTTGGTCCTCCAGTTGGCACTCCCGTTGGCACTCTCGTTGCCACTCCCGTTGGCACTCATGTTGGTAGTCCCGTTGGCACTCCCGCTCTCGTTGCCACTCCCGTTGGCGTTCTCGTTGGCACTCCCGTTGGCATTTTACTCCTTTTTAGTAATCATCTTCTTCCCCACTGAATCAATGACAGAGAACAGAAACCCTAAATCGAAATTGAAGAACAAAAAATGCAAAGAACAGAGAACAGAAGAGAGAAAAAATGAAGAACCAAAACGAATAGCTGATGAAGCCATGGAAGAACACAGCGAAATAGTGCAATTCGAAATCGTGCATTTGGGCAAAAATCACAAGTAGGTAGATCGATTCAAGTGTGGGAGGGTCGAATTCAAGATCGGTTCCTCCATACGAAACTCGTTGTGGCCGGAATGAGGCGGAAACTTGTCGTTTAGGTTGGTGAGGCGCAGCTGCCACTGGTGGAACCACACCATAATCCGTGGAACTGAGGCCATAAATGGAATCAGCAGCGAAATCCGAGTCAGGGGGTGAAGTTTGGAGGTACGGGTCGCTTGAGTGAGGAGAACGAAGTTGGAGAAGGAAGGAGTGCTTCACCTTCCATCTTGTGTTGTCTTCCCCTTTCGCAGCCCCACCACAAAGTGTTTAAAATAGTTATTTGGTAATTTTTTGTAGTGATTAAATTGATTGATTTTATTTTTTATGAAAAAATTAATTGATTTTACTCATTTTAATTGATTTTAGTAATTTTAGTAGTTTGAGTAAATTATAAAAATGAATAATTTTTTTTTTAAATATTTGTGTGGGAAAAAGTTTAAAAAAAGTAGGTTTGAGTAGTTTGAGTAAATTATAAAAATGAATAAATTTTTTTAAATAATTGATTATACTCCAATTATTTAGTTGGGAAAAGCATAAGATTGATATTTTGGTAGTAAGTAATTGGTAAGTTTGAAAAAGTGTGTGAGAGTAAAAAAGTTTGAAAAGGTGAAAAAATAAAATTACCTAAATATACTCCAATTGCTTAGTTGAAAAAATGATAAGATTGATATTTTGGTAGTGGGTAATGTATGGACTCAGACAAAATTTAATTAGTCAGAACTTTATCCCGTGAAAATCAAGACAATTTTAAAGTTAACAGATTTAATTAGCGTAAAACAAATATTAAAATTTTGTCAAAATTTTAAAATTTTAAAATAGTAAAGAGGAAAAATGAAGGTGACATGTAGATTAAATTAAGGTAGATATATTGTGAAAAATAGATAAATGGGAGAATTAGAGGAAGAAAGAGGAGAAGAGAGTGAAAAAGTGTGTGAGAGAGAGTGAAAAAATATGAAAAATAGAGAAATGAGAGAATTCGAAAAAGAAATAAGAGAATAGAGTAAAAAGTGTGAGGGAGAGTGAAAAAGTGTGTGAGAAAGTGTATCATTCGGTTGCTGCTTTTCTGATGTGTATCATACTATCTCTCCGGTATGTTAAGATTTATAAATCAAAATGATGGCGATATTGTTTCAAGTTGTATTATGGAGAATGAAGTGTTATCAACAACATATCAAAGTGGTTCAGGCTCCATACTAAGAAGGGAGGGGAAGAAATTACCTGATGATACCTATATACATATTAACACCATTCCCGTGACTTCTCGACCTTCTATCACATGCCTTGCTGTTGGAATGAACAAAGTTGTTACCACACACAATACAGGGATTATCAGATTATGGAAATTCAAAGACAGTACCTTTGATTGATTATGTTAGATCCAAGATTATACACTGTCCATCTTGTAATCTGGAGTGGTATTTGATTGGAGCCACCGCAACTACATAATTCAATAATTTGATGTTTAGCAATTAGAAGTAACTAGTGTACCTAAACCTTGTCATACATGATTTCATGGGCCTGCTTGGGCCATAATCTCAGTTATGTTTGGCGTAATATCTTCCCTTCTCGGGTGGTAGTCAATTTGGGCTCTCATTGGAGGGTAGGAGCATGTGACAAAGTTTTAGTTTGGCACAACCCATGGCGGAAAGGTAGAAAAGATCAATCTATTAGATCCCCTATTGTTACTGGCACTGAACACTACAGGGTGAAAGACCTTATGGATACCAATTCTCAAGCTTGGAATGTGGCCTTGGTGAACCAATTGTTCAGCAGCGAAGAGGAAGGAATTATTAGAAGCGTGCCTAGGACTAGACTCAACACAGAGGAGGATAGATTAATATGGTGCAGGAGCAGAAATGGTATCTACTTAGTAAGGCCAGCTTACTATGCAGTCATGGAGGAATTGATGGACAACAACTTGAGGGTCCAAGGAGCATGGATGTTGATTGCACTGAAGCGGTAAAAGTTTGGGATGCATGCGGCTTGATCAATGACATCCAATCTATTGGCGCTAATGTAGGGAGCTCTTTTTCAATTTACTAGCGTCTTTTTATGAAAAGAAGCGGAAAGTCTTTGGTATGATGTTTTGGGCCATGTGGAGAAGAAGGGACAACAAGGTTTTCAACGACGTCATTACCCATGTGCAGTTGGCGGCTGGCAAGTCACTTGAGTTTCTTAATGATTGGACTGTTGCGCTGTTGAGATCTTGATGAAAGGGATGAACAGAGAACTGAGGGAAAAGGGGTATGCAGAGAAACACAAAATTGCAATGGAAAATTAGAAAAACCTAATGAATGAGTAAAAGATGTATTAGCAGTGTGTATTAACAAAAGTGGGGTATATGTACAGGTGGCAACTAACTAGACTTAGTGTGTGCCACACAATCACCCACATAGGCATTGACTTTTCAAAGCAAAATGAAAATTACAATTATATTCAATACACCCTCCTAATTGAAATTGCTTAAAACCTTCATTCCAAGCATTATTCTTAATTCTTCAAACATTCCTTTCTGCAATGGCTTAGTCATTGCATCTGCTACTTGAAGTTCTGAACTGCAGTACACCAGATTCAGCTTCTCATTGTTGACTTGATCACGCAAGAAGTGATACTTTGTTTCTATGTGCTTTGACCTTCCATGAGCAACAGGATTTCTTGCCAAATCTATTGCAGCTTTGTTATCTATCAGCAATTTCATGGCAGTTCCAGAAATCCCAACCCTAAAATTCAAGAATCTAGAAACAAATGAATCCAGCAACCCAACAGCAACAAAAGCGAATTCACAAATCTAGAAACCCAACAGCAATAGAAGCGTATTCACACATAACAGAGGAATCCAAAAACCCATAATCCAATTTACGAATGCAGAAAAACCCATGAACCCAATTCACCCAGATTCACAAATCCACGCATAGCAGAGGAACAAGAGAGGAACGCATAAATTCACAACAACATCACACCATGCCGTCGTTGAGAGAGAAACGCGACGAGAGAGGAATGAGAGAGGAACGAGAGAGGAGTGCGATGGCGGGTCTTCTCTGGTAGTTTGGCCGTTGCGGTGGTGAGTCTTCTCCGGTGGTTTGGCCGTCGCGACCGTGAGAAGTGAGAGGGAGAGAGTCAGTGGCGGACCCAGGACCCCGGGGGCAGGGGTGTCAAATTTTTTAAGGCCAGTGTCAAATGAGTGCAAAACTTGGTCTACTAGTACAATTTAAAATTTTCAGGGGGTTCAAAATAAAAATTTCAGGAGATTTGGGCTATTTATATAGGGCGGTAAGTGCAATTTTTTTTTCAAGGGGTTCAACTGAACCCCCTAGATACAAGGTAGGTCCGCCACTGGAGAGAGTTGCTGCCATGGTGAAAGGGAGAGTCGCTGCCATTGGTGAGAGAGAGAGTCGCTGCCATGAACTTGATGTTTTTTGGAAACAAAAACTTAATAAAATAAAAAGAAAAGCCACATCATAAAAAAAAACTACCTGTAAATGACACGTCAGTATTAGCCTAGTCAGCACTATGTAACGTCAGAGACTAAAATTGAAAACGGCAAAATAAGATGGGGACCAAAACGCCTATTTCGTTAATGTAGGGACTAAACTTAGAATGACCCGATTTTGTAGGGACAAAAAACATATTTTACCCTTAAAAAATAAAAAAATAAAAAAAAATTGCCACGTATGTGTCCGTAACAGCCAGGTCAGCGACGTTATTGCCACATAGGCGTTTTTGGAACGGAAATTTGAAAAAAGGTCAACGGTGAACATATTAGATAACTTAAAAGACCTAAGTGGTACGAAAAAAAAATTAAATGACTAGCTTGTTACAAATAAATAACTTAAAAAATTTTGCAAAAAAAAATAATCTCTCCGGTATTACACACAGGCCAGGCCACAGCATTCGGTTGCTGCTTTTCTTATGTGTTGTATCATACTATCATGTACCGTATTTTGCTTGCTGGCTAGAGAGTAGAGAAGAGCCACATAGCCGGTTTTCGCTTTCACCACCCAGTGACTGCTTTTCACTGACTCTGAGTTCTGAACTATGACCAAACCGCAACCAATTTTAACGGCGCCGGCCGAGAAGACGCCTCCTCTTCCGGCCACCGCCTCCGCTGACCAAAGAAAGAAACACCGCGAAACTTCGACCTCAATTCTATCCCTCGACGGCGACATCCTCTGCACTATCTTTGCTTTCCTCAACATGTTCGACCTTGTTCGCTGTTCTCTCGTTTGCAAATTCTGGTACTTCTCATCTTTTCCCTCTCACTTTCATTTTCTTTTGATTTCTAGTTTAATTTGAACGGAAACAATCCCTAATTTCTGAAACGCGCGCGTGCGTGCATGGTTTGTTGATTATCGCGAAGGAATGCAATCCTCGAGTGTCGGTCGTTGCGAGAGTTTTATGAGAGGAAGCTACTGAAGAATTCTTCTATCTTCAATCAGAGTTCATCTGATTTTACTAAAAAGTCATTGAGGGTGATTTTGGGGGAAGTGGCTATGGAGCAGCATAGATTGGCGCTTCAAGGTGGTGCATTTCATGTCAATCAATGGAGGGGTCATTCAACGCCGTAAGTAACTACTAACCAACTCTTTTAATTTAGTATGTTGTTTTCAATCATTTGCTTTATTACTTTACAATTAAGGTGAATTGATTTATTTGAGCTTGTTTGCTTACATAAATACTTGTGAAACTGTTTGAGAGAGTTCATGGAAACAATCTATAACATGTAGCTTATTTACATAAGCTCTCTGGAATGACTTATGAAAACAGACACTTAATTAAGCTATTTATCCAAATAGGACCTTAGTAGCGTCTGTTCCAAGTTCCTTATCTTGAAAAACGGACACTTATGTATCTCCATCTGGAACATTCATTTGAAAGTCATTACTTACTCATTAGGTATATGAAATATTGGCTTAATGGTACCTTTTGGTAGAGAACACTGCCAGTCTGCCACATGGCTTGGTTGAATAATGTTGATATATGAATGCATGTGTACACTTGGATGTACATATACATTTATCCATACACACATATTCAGGGAATTACTGTTTTAATAGTGTGGGTGGATGTGTGGATGGTCAAAATCTTAAAGCTATGCTCGGTGCTCCCTGCTATTCCATGTTCGCTCAAGCACATTGAATTCTAATTGAAATGACTGTTAATGGTGGGAATATTTGGCATAATTTTTTATGTTTTTGGGAAGTGCATGGCCATACTCTTAGGGTCCATTTGGTGCATACACAGGGAGGGAGGGAGGGATTTTAATGGAGGGGAAGGGAGGGATTCAATTTGACATTGTGTTTGGTTGAAAGGAGGAGAGGGAAGCCATTGTTTTTTTTTGAATTGCAAATCTTAGTGTATTAGTATTTCGTATGTTAGTGGGGTGAGGAGGATCCCACATCCCAACCACCTCAGCCACCTTATGACTCCCAAGGGGAGCCTTTGCTTGAGTTTGGTTCCGAAGGGGATTGGAGGGATCTAAATGGAGGGGATGCATTAATTTACTTTTATATCCTAATCTTTTATATTATATATATTATATTAAGTCATTTTATGTTAAATGTTTTAAGCTCGCCTCTCCTCTCCTCCAAAGAACCCCAATATTGGAGGGGAGCAACTATTGAGTTAGGAGGAATTTTCCAGCCCCCCCCCCCCCCTCCCCTCCAAAAATTTGAACCAAACAACCAAAATTTGAAATAATCTATCCCCTCCTCTGCGTCCCCCTCCAACCCAACACTACCTTAGAATTCGTGCTTACATTGTTGTGGTTACTGGTGTATATAGAAGTTTATTTTTTGAACCGTTGGCATTAGTCCCATAATCCCATTACGTTAAGTGTTTTATGCTTTTAGCACTCTGGTGCTAATACCAATTATGAATCAATAATTGAATACTCCAGTTGCTCTATTGCTAGCTTTTTAGTGTGCTTCTGTATGATAAGTACAAACCAGTTCAACATTCAGAGCATGTACATTGATGTTCCATCTTTGCCTTTCAATTCAGGGTTGCTCAGTGCCGAATGAAAATGGGCACACTTGTTACTGGTGTGGGAGATAAGGTGTGAGCAGTATTCTTATATCTCCTATATTTCTAGTTTCCCATTTTTAAAAGACTTCTTTCCCAGAGAAGTTGGTATAAACAATCTGTTAGTTTTATTGTCTATTAAATCTACCGTAAACTATTAATCAAAAAAAAAAAATCTACCGTAAACTATGACAGTTTTGTAGTGTAGGAATAAAGAATTTAGCAACTTATACTTTAAAGTATTGTCGGGTGGATTGCGAATCAGGGGTCATGTTTTGCTTCTTCTTGGGCCCTAATGGTTTAGAATACGATGGAAGGTTGGATAACTGGAAGGAAGCTTGTAATTCAGAGATGGCATTACTCTTTTTAAGGCTTGTTTTACTCGTATTCTAATGAACTATCTTTTCCTATTTCTGATTATTATATAAGTAGTTAATTAAATTGGGAAATCATCTGGGATTTGTTGTGGTTGGGGATTGCTGCATCATTGGAGGGATCCTTCGGTTAGATAGCTTAACTTAAAGCTTAGAAAGGAGGGAGGGTTGGCTTGGGAATTTGGTGCCTGAAAACGTTGTTTTACTGTCTATTACATATCACATATAGTGTTTATATGTGGCCCTCGGAATAATGTGTCTTTATCTGTTCTTTGTTGATAAAATTGAGTAGAGCATTCTATTTTTGAGTAAAGCTCTCTCTCTCTCTCTCTCTCTCTCTCTCTCTCTCTCTCTCTCTCTCTCTCTCTCAAACTAAGCATCCTTGTCATTAAAAAACTGTAAATTCTTGATATTTTCCCTACCTTTTATTGATCTTTTAATTTTTGTTGTTTTTAATGAGGTATAGTTTCTAACTGGACTAGCCTTGTTGTACTAATTATTTCCATCATGAATCCATGATAGGTTATTCGTCTCTGGTCATTGGACAGCTACCGATGTACAGAGGAATACTCGATACCTGATATGCTCCCTCTAGTTGACTTTGATTTTGATGAGAGCAAGGTAAAGTGATTCAATGAATGTTTTATAGATTTCATTTTGCCCAATGAAAGTACAAGAAATTTGACACTATCTGTAAACCGTATGATACCTCTTGTTTAAAACATAGAAAAATTTTGTTGGGAGTCAAAAACCTTAGGGCGGGCCCATATACTTTCGAAAACATTTTGCGATTTTCATTTTCTAAAATTTGTATTAATTTTAAATGACTAACAAGAAGATCAAAGGCTCATGCAATGAACAATTGTAATGATAGAAGATGGAAGACTAGATAATGAGAATGCATTTCCGAAGACAATGAAAATAGTTTTTTGTCATTTTCAAAATTTCTAGAAATACAGGACGTATTTTCAAAAAATTTAAAAAATGAGAGAAATGCTGGCTCTCTTCTCTTACGTGGAAATGAAAACCAAAAACATGGGAAGTTTACGGACCCTTAAATACTACTCCCTCTATCCCATGATGTGAGAAACTTTTAAGCATGGGAAGTAAATGGACCCTTAAATACTACTCCCTCTATCCCTTGTATTATTTTTCCAAAATTACCCTTAAAATTATTGGGACTCCAGTCCTCAGTCATCACTACCTCCCTTTCTCCAATCCTCACAACAGAGAGAGGGTGAAGTAACTACGGATATTTTGGTAACAAAATAATTAATGCACCTAAAAATTTGGAAAGGGACTTATAAAATGGGACAAGCGAATTTCTCAAAAGGTTCCTATATAATTGGACAGAGGGAGTATCAGATTTAGTAATTTTATTTCTCATGTTGCACTATCATTATCTTTTGTAATCTTGCATTCAAAAGATAGTGTGGAGTGTGGAGTGACACCAACTTAATCATGGTAAAGAGGTCACTAGGTCATTTATTTAA
The DNA here is from genome assembly GCA_039519185.1 of Astragalus membranaceus. Taxonomy (NCBI): domain Eukaryota; kingdom Viridiplantae; phylum Streptophyta; class Magnoliopsida; order Fabales; family Fabaceae; genus Astragalus; species Astragalus membranaceus. The sequence goes on along the minus strand of CM076848.1, from coordinate 173,441,077 downwards.
TTTCATGTGTATAGAAATCATAAGTAATATTAAAATACCCGGATAAATAGATTATAAGCAACTATATTAATAAACTTTATTTATCAACTTTATTTAATAAACAAGATAGTGAGTTTCACATTGCTAATTGAATATTAAAGCATAGAAATCTAAATAAAATGTACAACTAACTTTTATGTGAAAAAGGGTCATTTAACACGTAGTGTCAAATTATTCCACTTACATCACTTGATCACTTTCCGTAGAATGCAAAATTAACTGATCCAAATGTTGAATTATGTGATATTATCTTCATGATCATGTATATCAAATTTTAAATAATTTGGACATCATAGTTTGTTATCAAATGGATATTTACTTATATTTTAAATGGCATATCATCGTTAAAATGAAATATTGTGATGAAGTATCAATTAATCTTGCATTTGAATGATATTTTGTAAAGTTGATCTATTCTATAAGAACTTTCAATATACAATTAGATTATTTCATTCGTTTTCATAAAAAAAATATATTAAGTAGTGTAGAAGGTTGACTCTTAGTCAGTTGATCGTATCCCTATATATATGTATATCTGTGTGTGTGTGTGTGTAGTTATGTACGACGTCTACATGTCAAACTTAGTATAGTTACACTTTAGGGTATGTTGGAGAGGGGGTTTTGGGAGGGGAGGGCTTGAAATAGATTAGTCTATATTTTAATATATATTTGAGATGGTAAAAAAATAAAAGAATAACATGATAGATAACAATATAACATTTCTGATGACACTTTATTTATGGTTAAAGACATTTTATAACTTCCTCAATTTAGAATTGAAAAATATGCCCTCCCCTCCCCTCCCCTCCCAAAACCCCCTCCCAAACATACCCTAAATAATTATTTTTTTGTAAAATACAAAATTAGTGTGGTTTGATTTTTTATGGAATGTAACTGTGCTACAGATCACCTGTAGCTGTAGGCCACTGTTAATACTTAATCTGCTATATTTTTAAATCTGTGCTGTCCGTTCACCAAAAGTTGTTATCAAAATTTTTTAATCTACTTAACCTTACTTAACTTTTGTATGCTTTATGTGGTTTCTAAATTTCTTTAAATATTCATTTGTAGATTGTAGGTCTAATTGGTAGTCGTTTGTGCATATGGAGGCGGAATGGGAAAAGAAGTGTATTTCCTTCTCTTGATGGCAAGTTCATAAAAGGTTCATGCATGCGGTAAACAAAAAAAAATGCTCCTTTTTTTATTCCAAATTCTGTTTCATAACACAGGTAGAATCTTGTGCTTAGCTGGCATGAAGTTTGTAAATTGTTTAAGTTGGGATGCATTCTGAGCTCTTTTTAACTCATCCCCCGACATAAAAATGGCTCTTTTGAAAATTTAAGAATCATCTCAGTGTTGTATACCTGGAAGGTGTGGTGGATCTGATTAACACTATTTCAAATATTAAAGGGGCAACGGATAAGGTTGCAACTACTACTCTCAGTAAAATACTTGCTGAAAACTAATTAAAACGTAACAAAACGAAGCCAACTACTACTCTCATGTATTTTCTGTACTGTTTGATATGTTGCCACGATAGGATGATAAATGAATGAACGCAACTACGCAAGACAAGGCAGGGTTGGAATAAAATGCATTAGAAAGAAAGTTAGGGAAGCATCTATTCTGAGAAAAATGGCTGAGTCTCGCCTTATGTAGTTTGAGCATGTGTGGAAAAGATTTGTCCAAGCCCTAGTAAGGAGAGTAGATTAGATGGAGGATAGTCCAATACTCCTGTAGTTAGGGGTAGAGGGAGACCTAGTAGAACTGTAGTTCAAACCATTTAGAAGGATTTAGATTTAATGATTTATGATAGGACATTCTAGTTTCGTTTGATCCATATAGCCCATCCAACCTTGTGGAATTCTTGACGTAATTTATTGCCAGTCATTAAAGACGATGTTTAATTCATGTAGTCAGCTCCACATAGTGGAAAAAGGCTTTCATTACTGTTGCATGCAGCTTGAACCATTAAGGACATGCCAAGAAATCAGTTTCTATGTGCAAATGTTCTTCGTGTATCGTGTACATTATAGACACAGCTGTTGTGACTTTTAGGCATTATGCTTTTGATTAATTGTCTCATGCAGTTCACGGGGAATAGTCTCAATTTCCTTAATTGCTTATACATTTTCCGATTTTGATCAGGTGATTGTAAAATTTACATTCAAATTCACTGGGCACCCTTTTCAATAGGTTGCACTTTAGACTGAATGCCACTTTAAGTATTAGTATATAAGATTTCTACTACTTGTTCTGGGATTAACTTGTATGATATAAGCTTTCTACTACATTTTTTATTTTTGTGTTCTGTTCTCTCTTCCTATTATTTTCTATATAATTACTATTAAATCTAAATTACACATTTGCAATGACTACTAAATAAGTATCTAAATTCTTACTTGATTTTTAGTGATTTTATTATACTTGTTAATTGATTATATTATCATATTTTTGTGAGATCGTATGGTTGAGTTATGATCATGTTTTTGCAATCTTACACTCCTCTCCCAATCCTAGATAGGACCTCAATTTTGACAACAGTGGTTGTTAGTGTAACATGCTGCCTGAAAGTTTTTCTTTTTTCCATTGTTCTGTGCTTGCAGTTACTTTGATCCAGAGGCTGTGGTTGGATGTGATGATGGAGCTGTTCGCGTTTTTGACATGTACAGTAGGAGATGTTCTCAAATAATAAGGTATCTGTTAGTTTTTTCTACTTTTTTTGTCAAAAAAAGGATCATCTGTAACTGCACATGATTAAGTTTATCATGAAAAGAGCATGAACTACATATTGCTCAAACGGGGGGCTGGGGGAGTCTATCTTTACTGGTGGCTTAAAATCAACAGTCTAGTTGTTATGATTTGATTCGTTTATATTGCTTGAGGAATAACTTAAAGATGCCATCTAATGTTTATAATGTGTAAAACTCGTTATCTGCAGAATGCATTATGCACCTATAACTTGTTTATGTTTAAGTGAAGATCAACTGATACTTAGTGGCTCCACTTCGGGGAGCATAACAATATCAGATCCTTCCTCTGTTCAGCAAGTAGCAACACTTAGATCAAGTGATGTCAGAGGTAATGTTTACATTGTGGTTAGCACAATTGCATTCAGGATTCCAACACAATCATAATTCATAAAATTCAAATCACGTGTCCTTATTTTGATTTGATTGACATCATCCATTCCTTTCTTTGTTTTTACTTTTGTTGCTTTATTCTTATCTCATTCTACTTCATTATAACAATTTACTACTTGACCAGTAAACTCATGGTTTTATAAATATGTAGTTTTCCAGTCGGTCCCTTGTAGTGTTCTTATCATGTAACTTTGTCATTTCTGGAACAACCCTCTTCTCTAAGTTCCTAGATCACTTTGCTTTTTGTGAACTATTTATTCCAACCAAAATTAGGTACATGGCATCTATGTTCACCAGAGCTTTTTCTATTTAAGTAAGATTTTAGTTGTTGGGTATTGAAACCCTTGACCACATAGTTGTTGATAGATTAGCTTTTTTATTTTTAAAATAATTAATTATTCTAAATAACTAATTTTAGCTTTGTCTTTTACACATTGGATATTGATACCTAACTTTTTTCTTGAGTATCTTAGAATTTACTTAAAACTTTTGGGGATTAGATGGAAATCAGGTGACAAATAGAAAACCACTAGAGTTCAAATGATCCAGCCCAAAGTCATTGAGCCCCAACTTCTAAATCAATAATTTCCCAACTTGGGAGATTGCATCGTCCATGTTGCCACCCCTAGCCTATGATATCACCACCCTTTTATATGCATTATTTTTACTACTTTCGGAGTTGTAAAAAATGGCAGCAATTCCCTTGTATGGTAGTATAAATAGGTACTCATCTCATCTATGTGTTTTCATCAATCAAAGTAATAGAAATCAATTTGTTTGTATTTTTAGCAGAGTTTCTCTATTTTCATTCTGGTTTGATCCATCAAAGTATTGAAATTTGACACTGACTTGACACTAATATTTATACTTCTTAGAACTTGGGTGGGCCTAACTCAACCCTACAAAACCGGCTTGTGGAGTGAGGGATGTCTTCCACCTATAAAATCATTTTTAGGCCATATCACATCTATGTGGACTCTTAAATATAATTATTGTGGAAATTGTGGTCTGAATTTTTTAGCAGTCATCCAAATTATAACTTACAAGAGTAAACCGGTTTAGTTCAAAACTTGTTTTTAAAGTGGTTTGGTTTAAGTGTGGTTCAGTTTGGTAGCTTTGGTTATTAGTTTGGTTTAATTTTAAAATGGTTTCTCTACCAAATCTTATAGGTGGGACCGTGGGAACTCTAAAAACAGTTACATGTTTGGCAACAAGATTATATTTATGTAGTAAAACCTCTGATGCTATGATGGAAGCATATTATCTTGGCCCAACCTTTGAGTTTGTTTCTAATTTCCACCAGTTATTGGTTAGCACTTCTCTTGTCCTGTATGTTAGTTGTAATTCTGCAGATATGCTTTGGTGCATACGACATTTTAATTGGAGTTAAGTCTATATGCTCTTATATTCTTTGGTGGCTTCTTGTTTATGAATATAATTTTTCATGATAAGCAGTGCTATAATCAGTTTTGACCAATATTTTAAAAATGACTACACATTCTGTCGTAGCAAGTGAATGATCTGATATGATGCTTTTCCTTGCAGGCATGAGGACCTTGTGTTTTAACCCTTCCTCTCAGCTAGTGTTTGCTGGATCAGCTGCTGGGTATGCATATTGCTGGGACCTCAGGTATGCTAGAAATACTGTAATGAAGGTTATTGCTGGGGTGGACTAATGCACTTAAGTTTCACATGCTGCAACGTAGGCAATCAAACAAAAATAGTCTTTTCCGTGAATAAATTGTATCAAGAGTAGCTTAAATCTTCTCTGTTAGCGGCGTACCAAATAGACAATTAAACGACAACTTATTACGACAAAATTATCTGACGCTGACTTAGTGTTCACGTGCATAAGAAAGCTTGGAAAATGATCAACATATGAAATTAAAACTGCTATAATAAAGCATGTAATATCATTCCCAAAAATTTAGGACTTTACCATATCAGTATTCCATTAACTCTTTAGTACATGTGAGGTCTGAAACTGCTTATCATTCCTTAGGCAGTCTTCCTCTTCCCTAATTCTTTCCCATTTCTGAAGTCAAAAAAATATGTTGATTTAAAACAGAAATGTATAAGCTTTCAGTAATCCATTTTTATTTAATCAGTGAAAATTATTATATATTTTACTGATCATAAGTGCAATCTTGTTTTGCTGCATCATGCAGGACAAGGCAACTGTTGTGGAACAAGCGAGTGAGTCCAAATGTTGTGTACTCTTTACAACACTTGCAGAATGACAAATCTATATTGGCTGTTGGGGGAATAGATGGTATCTTGAGATTTATAAATCAAAATGATGGCAATATCGTTTCAAGTTGTTTTATGGAGACTAAAACATATCAAAGTCATTCAGGCTCCATACAAAGAAGGAAGGGGAGGAGATTGCCTGATGATACCTATATAAATATTGATGTAATTCCTGTGACTTCTCGACCTTCTATCACATGCCTTGCTGTTGGAATGAAGAAAGTTGTTACCACACATAATACCAAGGACATCAGATTGTGGAAATTCAAAGACAGTAGTACCTTGACGTTATAAAATTAAGAATTCAAGTTCTATTTATTTAGTCTTTTGTTTGTGATAATTACCTTGTAACAAAAACAAAGTCATAAAATCAATTTGTTTAGCAGTTGTCTTGTCTTGGTCATTGTAAGTACTTGGTTATTGAAAAACAAGGCAACCCTCCAGAAGTTACACACTTTATCCTACAGTTACTCATGTGAACCAAATAAATTGATCTAAGAAATCCTAACTACACTCTTTAACACTCTCTAGGACTATTATTTGATCAATTTCATATTGGTCATACTATACTAAGTGAGTTTCTTCCAAAGTGGTGAAACCTACGTGAATTTCATCTATTCATCTAATTGTGGTGCGAGTGTTTGAATGAAAGTGTTAAGAGAGTATTCTTATTACTCTTTGATTGATTAAGGTTGATCCAAAGGTTATGAATCTTCCATTTTGTAATCCACAGTGGTATTTGATTGGATCCACAACAAATATCTTATTCAAAAATTTGATGTTGAAAAATTAGAAGTAATTTTATTTAGGTTTAACAAATCATTTCAGTTTATGATATTTAAGTAATACAATTTTTCTAACAATAGATAATAAATAGAAATATAATTTTTAATCATCTTTATAAAATTTAAACCAAGTCTTTTATTTAACAAAGAATGTCATAAAATTCATGAAGTTAACTTACAGGCATGGTATTAAAAGGAGTGGATTGAAAAAAGAATAGCAAAGATGAATTTGTAGTAAATTAAAAGGACCTTTGGTCAAAAAAAGTAAAAGGATCAACTTTTTTTTTTATATGATAAGCACAAAAACTTTTATTCATAGGGAGTATAAGGGAGTACATCAACATGTTACATCATTACAATGATTGAATGCACTCAACTAGACAATTAAATCCGTCAGAAAATTGCAAACCAAAATTTCCCCTCTTCCCAACTTCAAGAAATTTATGTTACGTTCAGTACCATACTTCCGATCTTAGTGAATAATCTGAAGTAGTTGGTAGATGTTGTCATTGATCAATATTGTTCGATCTTGAGGGGGTGATGTTGTACCTGCAAGAATACTCTGACGCTCAAGTCAGTATTTGAGTGAATCAGTGTTTAGTTTTTAGAAGTTGCTTACATTTATGAGTATTGGATGTGGTATTTATAGAGATTGAGTGATGTTAGTTCTGACGATCCTGAGTCGTTAGATCTTGCAGAGGTATCTGAACCGTTGATTGATTGGGCCAGATTTTCTGGATATGGGCTGGTTGGTTATTGGGCCTCGCAGGGGGTGTAAATATCATTAAAACCTTTTACTTATTACGGGAGGGGGGGTAAAAAGATGCTACAATGCAAATTAAAAAAAAACTAAAATATGATGAAATGCAAAACAAAATGAACATGCAAAACGAAATGAAAAATGCAGAAAAGAAAACGCCCTACCCCAAGCTTAAAATTTATATTGTCCCCAATGTAAATAATAAACTTAAAGTAGGGATGAAAAGGAAAGACCTCCATGTAACTAATTTATTAAAGCCAGAAACAAACAAAAAGAAAGGTGAGAAACCACTTGGATCCCATAGCTTGTGGTAGAAAGACCAAGGTGTGCTCCCAACATGAGACATACCTTCCGGTTCCCATACCTTGGTATAGAAAAGCCTAGTGATGGTGACATTATAAAAGCTTCCTCTCAGATCCCATGGCTTGAAGCATGGTGATTGTAGGAGGAAAGGCTGGAGAGTTATTACGGCCTCTTCTACCGGCAAATGACAACATTCTCTTTTGACCTCTTCATGCATTGATTTTCCACGAAGCACAAGAGGCTCACTTTTTGGAGTTGACTTTGATGCATCCACATATGCATCCAATCCATCATACTTAACCAAATCAACAATCTCCTATCCATCGCTAGGTATGAAAGGAAATCCTACTTTAAAATCTTCTATCACCACTCCATCTTCAATAAAGTCCTCCCCCAAGATCATATTCTCTTGAACTCTTGATCCATGAGGCTCTTCCACTAGCAATTTGGAGCATTCCACAGCTTGCATCTCTAATTGCAGCATCATTTCATTAATTTGCAAAGCATGTTTTACAGAATATTTTCCTGCTCGCATTTTTATTCTTTCAAGCTGAGCTCTCATTTCTGAAGTCTGACGCTCTACACTCCGAATTACGAGTTGCACATCTATCTCCCAAAGAAATCCCAACACATCGGGACTCAATTTTATGTCAAGTGGTGGTGATAGCAGTAAAGATGACAGATAAGATTCTCGTTCCTCCTTGGAATATATCTTTATTTTCTCATTCACAATACAATCAAAAACAATGTAGTCCATTTGGTATTGATGACTAGGATTTTCAATATAGTAGTCCATATGAGCACCACCTAGCAAGAACAAAACTCAAAAGAAAACAGATCAAAGCAACAAAATAAACAGAGCATAAACGAACTATTTTTTTTTGCAAATGCTAAAAAAAAGAAACTACTTAATTTAAGTAAGTTAATAATTAAATTGATAATCAAATAAAACACAGTCCCCGGCAACGGCGCCAAAAGCTTGTTGCGTAAAATCCGCAAGTGTACGGTTTTCGTCAAGTAGTAAAAAGACCGAATCCACAGGGACTGTGATTTTTGAGTACCAACTAATTATAATATAATTAAATTAAGAAGGAAAAAGGTTTAATTAATTTGAAGATAAATTGTAATAACGAAATAGTGAAAAATCAATTAGAATCTAAAATTGCAAGAAAATAGGGTTTGTTGTTATAAGATAGGAAGGGGTCCTAGGATTGGGATTTCTACCAGGATTATTTATGATTGCAAATTGATTTTCCTTTTATTAACTTTGATCCTCTTTGAAGGTGAAATTATCCTAAGGAAGTTAATGTTCTCTCTCGAGTAACAAAAACCGTGCTCAATTGAAACAATTCCTACTTTCGTGGTAATTGAATTCAAACTAAACCCATTAAGCTCTATAATAATTCATTGGTTCCTCGAAAGACTAAACCTACTTTCGTGATTTAGATCTCAAGTTCAATCCTTATAGATCCAACAATTAGGTTCACCTCTCAGTTCTTCCCTAATTATCTATGAAATGCAAATAAGTGGCCAACAAATTCACAAGAGTAAAACACAATAAGGATAGAATCAAAGCATGATCAAATTTAATAAAAGGGAGGGAAATAGTTCAATTTGTTCTCATAAACATACCAAGGGATGTACCCAATCCTAGAAATAGAAAACTACTCAATCATGTCTAAGTAATAATCCATGGAAGAGGTTAAGAAACATTCAAACCAGAATTTTTGAGAAGAAAAGAAGATGAAGATTCTTGATCCTTGCCTCTAAAGCTCCTCTCTAATCTGAAGAACCCTAGGCAAGTTTATCTAATTTCTATTTATAGTTAGGCACAAAAAGGCATCAAAGCAGCCCAAAAACTAGGTTAAAAACGCTAAAATCCGAAACTGCAGCAGCAGGGTGTGGCGCACAACACACACAGGTGGTGTTTCGCAACAGCACTTAAAATTTCCACAGCAAGGTGTGGCGCGAAACACACCCAGGTGGTGGATCGATCTGTTTGTCTCTTTTCATCCAATTTCTTCCAAAATGACTCCTAGCTCCATATCAACTCATCCAAGCCACTTTCCAACACTAAAATGCTCATTTCCTACAAAACACAACATACCAAATGCAATTACCCAAATCTATATAAAAGATTAAACAAAACTAAAGAACTCATGACTAATTAAACTAAAAATGCATGAATAAAACAATGGAATATGATGCAAATATGGACACATCAGTGATAAGCGGTACTAGCACATACCGTTGTTCCCAACGCCATATTCAGTGCTCTCCAGAATCGTGATGTAAACTTGGGATCACGATCACAGATGATACTCGTAGAAATTCCATGCAGCTTCACAATATTCTTGAGATACTCTTCTGCTAACTTAGCAATCTTGTGATTCGAATGCACCGGAATAAAATGAGCAAACTTGGTCAAGCGATCCAGCACTACCCAAATAGAATCATTTCCGGCTTGGGACCGTGGTAATCCCATAACAAAATCCATAGAAATGCTTTCCCATTTCCATTCTGGCACATTCAAAGGTTGCAACTGACCGGCAGGCTTTCGGTGCTCTATCTTAACCCTTTGACAAGTTAAGCATCGAGACACAAATTCTGTAATTTCCACTTTCATTCCCAGCCACCAATATAACTGCTTAAGATCCCTATACATCTTGGTAGACCCAGGATGTATTGAGAACTGACTCTTGTGAGCCTCTTCTAAAACCTGCTTCTTAATATCTTCATCATTCGGCACACAGATTCTACCATCAAAGCAAATCACACAATCATTATCTACGGTGTAATTTGGCAACCACTTCTGCGTTTGCAGCTCTAGATCAATCTCTTGGGCTGAGCGAATCAGATCTCTTAAAGAACTCGAAATCTGCATGTGGCTCAACACCAATCTGTTCCTTCTTGGCTTCACCTTCAAGTTGAGATCTCTAAACGATTCCAACAATGCCATCTCATGAATCATCAATTCTGCCGTGTGAATAGACTTCCTACTCAAAGCATCGGCTACAACATTAGCCTTTCTTGGATGATACTTCAGTTCGAAGTCATAGTCTTTCAGGAACTCTACCCATCTCCTCTTTCTGTTGTTCTGCTCCTTTTGGTCAAACAAATACTTAAGGCTCTTGTGATCACTAAAGACTTCGAAACGAGACCCATACATGTAATGTCTCCAAATCTTTAGGGCATACACAATTGCCGCCAACTCTAGGTCATGAGTCGGGTAATTCTCTTCATGCGGTTTCAACTGTCTGGAGGCATAAGCAACCACTTGTTGATTTTGCATAAGAACACATCCTATACCCTTACCAGAGGCGTCACGGTAAATTTGGAATCCCATAGACGGATCTGGAAGAACTAGAATGGGTGCAGAAGTCAAACGATTCTTCAATTCTGAAAAACATTCAACACAGTTAGAGTCTCATACAAACGGTTGACCCTTGCGAGTTAACCGAGTGAGTGGAAGAACCAGCTGAGAAAATCTTTGAATGAATCTCCGATAATACCCAGCTAATCCCAAGAAACTTCCCACTTCAGTGACTGTAGATGGTTGTTCCCAGTCTACCACAACTTCAATTTTACTGGGGTCCACTGCAACACCGGATTGAGATATCACATGGCCCAGAAATTTTACTTCAGGCATCCAGAAATCACACTTAGATGGCTTGGCATAAAACTTCTTTTCTCGGAGTACGTTCAGAACAATTCGGAGATGTTGCACATGGTCCTCAATAGTCTTAGAATACACCAAGATATCATCAATAAACACCACGACAAATTGGTCCAGATAAGGATCAAAAATTCGATTCATGTAATCCATGAATACAGTTGGAGAATTTGTTAAACAGAAGGGCATCACTACAAATTCGTAATGTCCATATCTAGTACGGAAAGCGGTCTTCAGAAAATCCAAAGCTCTAACTTTAATTTGATGATAACCAGACCTTAAATCAATCTTAGAAAACACTGAAGCTCCTTGCAGTTGATCTAGAAAATCGTCAATTCTTGGCAGAGGATACTTATTCTTGATAGTTACCTTGTTCAACTGTTGATAATCAATGCATAATCTCATGCTCCTATCATTCTTCTTGACAAGTAATACAGGAGCACCCAATGGCGAACCACTAGGTCGGATAAATTGTTTTGAAATCAACTCTTCAAGTTGGGTTTTCAATTCTCGAAGCTCTAAAGGAGACATCCTATATGGAGCTATAGAAATTGGCCCTGTGCCCGGAATCAATTCTATAGAGAACTCTACCTCTCGATCCGGAGGTAAGGAAGAAACTTCATCTGGGAATACATCTAGGAATTCATTAACAACTTGCACACAAGGTAGATCTAAACATGTTTCAGTCGATGCAGACAACATCACGATGTAAGCTTCTGTGCCTTGGAATAGACAATGACTTGCGGAAGTGAATGAGATAACCGCTTCGAATTGGTCGGTTGTAGCTCCACTGATTCGGAGGCGAAACCGATAGTCCGATGAAAGCAATCAATAGTTACATGGTTGGCAGACATCCAACTCATACCTAGGACAATGTCCATACCCTTCATAGGTAAACAAATAAAGTCCAATACAAAAGTTCTGTCTCTGATGTATAGAGGACAGTTTTCACATAAGGCTTGGGTCTGAACACTACCCTCAACAACAGTTTCAATGGAGATTGGTTGAGGCAACGGAGTTAAAGCCAATCCCAACCGATCAACACAAGCTTGAGATATAAAACAATGTGTTGCACCTGAATCATACAAAATACTAACGGAGTTATAGAAAAGAGATCCCATACCCCTTAGCATATTGTCTGAAGCTTTGACGTTCTGAGCGTCCAGAGTGTAGACTCGTCCGTGTGTTTGTTCCTCCTTGTTTCTCTTCCTTGATGGACATTCATGAGCATAATGACATGCCTCTCCGCAATAATAGCAATGATTGGACCCAAGTTGACACTTGCCTTGGTGATAACTTCCGCATTTGGAACACATACTGAACCTCGGGGAATTAGATGATTGGACTTGTTTTACTTTGTTAGAATTATGCTTGGGACCCATTTGAGAGTTAGATGACCCATCATTCTTCCTATTCTGACTAAACGCCTTTCGGCTTGCATTCAATCTCTTCAAGTCACTCTCAGCAATATGAGCCTGTTGTACCATGGCTACGTAGTTGATACACGCAAAAGAACTTAAACTCTGTGCAATGTCTTCTCTCAGCCCATACTTGTACCTGTCAGTCTTCCACTTGTCATTGGGAGCATACCCAGCCAAACCGAAGAATTGGTACAGCTCTTCAAATTTTGCCGTGTATTGGCCCACAGTCAAACTTCCTTGTGTGAGGGATAAGAATTCATTCTCCTTAACAAACTTCATAGCAGTTGGAAAGAATTGCTCCAGAAATGTTTGCCTGAAATTCTCCCATGTCTGGGGAATTCCCATAGTCTCCAACATGGCTCTAGCATTAGTCCACCAGTTGTTGGCTTCTCCCTTCAGCATATGGGATGCCAATCTCAACTTATCTTCATCAGTAACTTGCATTGCGAGAAAAATATTTTCAATGTAATCCAGCCAATGCTGGGCTTCCATGACATTAGGTCCTCCTCTGAACTCCGAGGGTTTCATCTTCAGGAATTCAGAGTAGATCTGTTTTGGGTTAACTTGTGGCTCAGGAGCTTGCTGAGGCTGAGCATGAGCATTTTGTTGCATTAGCAGCATATCTTCCATCATCTTTTGCTGCCTTTCGATCACATTCTGCATCCAAGCAGAATGCGGATCGATTGGTTGATTGTTCCTTTATCCTCCTGCCATAATTCTGCAAACGATACACCAAGTATTAAGTTGATCAGTCTCAATGTCTCTTAGCATCATAAGAAGCAATATAGCAGAATTACTCAAAGGACAAACAACCCTAATACTAATCAAAGCCCGACTAGGTCGAACTGCTCTGATACCAAAATGTAACACCCTAATATTTCTAACTTGTAGAAATACCAAAATGCACAACTTAGTATACATCAGAGTTGACTTGTATGCCTGGAATATTGAACACAACTAAAACTTCGATAAATAATTATCAAACGGTCACTTGAACTTCATTAAACTTGACATAAAGTACTTAAGTCTCAAGACTTATAAACTTTTACAACCTGGTGTTCAATATCCAAACATAAAAAGCGGAAACGATTTACAACTGTTAGCAAGTAATAGTTATACAATCGAAACTACAAAGACAACAAAGGGAGGCATGACATAATCATAAAACTGAATCTTCAACAACTCTAGGAGGCACACCGTCTAGCCGTGCTTCTTCGCCTTTGCCTTTTCCTATTTCTCTGTAGAAACCACAATTATAAAGGGTGAGATAAACATTATCTCAGTGAGTCCTATCGAGACCCCTTACTAACACTAGCGGTTCATTATACTTGACCTTTGAACTCGTAGCCCTAATAAGCGACTACGTGAAACACTTTTCATTTTTAACTCGTAGGCCTAATTAGCGACTACGTAGGAATCTTATTCTTTCGTAGCCTGATTCTGGATAGCTACGTGCTTTATCTTTTACTTAGCATAAAATTATGCTCTATTGTCCGTAGCCCAATTCTGGATGACTACGTACAATCTTTTTCTTTAACTTAGCACAACACCTCAAGCCACTTTCTTTATTTTTCTATGGCTTTTGGTGAACCCAATCCACTAACCGCTAATTAGTGGGAAAACCTCATGGGGCCTAGGTTTTGGGCCTCATGACTTCCCCTCCCCTAGTATGCTAATCCTTGGGGTCGTCACCCTTTATATACATATATAATCATATGTATGCCATGTTTCTTTTCCTTAAGAAAATAACTTGACTTGTATGGACATAATGTTCCATTAACAATTAACCTCAAACTTAGCTTTGATGAACTTATAGTCCATCTTATTATCATACCTTAGGGTTTTCCTCTCCCATCTTTGCTAAAACAATGTATTAACCAATCTATAAAGGAAAACATCACTTGTTTGCTTTGATTTAACCAATTCATATCACATTACTTATAACTTAGGGAATTCTCCCCAATTCAATCCAAACATAAGCAATTCCAATGAATTACGGTTATTTTATCAATACATAAGGTTTAGGAATTGATTAGAATTCAATTGGAATCATTCGGAATGACCTAAGACGTGTTTTAAAGTTGGGTAACAGAAGCATACGCACGGTCCGTGCCCTAAGGGCGCACGGTCTGTGCCATGTTTTTAAAATTTTACAGGCAACCTGCGAACAGGACGCACGGTCCATGCCACTGGGGCGCACGATCCGTGCGTGTTCATCAGTAGCCCAGAACTGTGATTTTTCATGAAAACTTGGCCGTTCCGATCGTTCCAATACCAGTTCCGATCAATTCCCGAATCTCATCATACATTAATTCAGTCCAGAACAACAACATAACCAGTTCCACACAATCATAATATCATCAAATAATCAATCATTCAAACACTTCAAAATGCATAAGTTCGTAAATACGGTTTTTGACTCGATTCTTTTTGAAACAAAACGCGAAGCACATTGATTCAGAAACATGCACACTCAGTATAAAAAAACATCCCTAAGCGAGCATAGAACTCACCTGAAGTGATGAAAAACACCAAAAACAACGAATCCACGGAATGCAACAACCACGTAACCTCACGAACGGTCCCCGTATCGATTTCCACGCTATTCAAATCGCCCCAAAGCTGACCCAAACGAACCAACTCGAATTCCAGCAACCAAAAACCCCTCCTTTGAACTTTAATTCACAATGTTGCTGGCTCCTAAGCTTTCTAACTAAATATAGCACCTCCTTGGACCCTCTACAAGCACCCAAATACTTCAAACTCCATTTTTAGCTAATTTGAGCTCTAGGATTCGAAAATGGTAGATGGAAATGGAGAGGGAATCAGCTTGTGATTTTAGTATCTATGAGTAGAGGATGAAAAATGGGAGAGAATGGGCTAAACAACTCACGCATGCATTGAAGGATTTGGGAGTTCTTCTTCCTTGTTCCTTCTCTCACTCTCTCGAGTTCCTCCCTCTCTCTCACTTCTATGTTTCTGTTTTTTTCTGAAATGAAGGGAGGTGTGGTGTTTTTGTGTGAGTGAGGAGTAACTTAATTGCTCTCAGCTGATGGTCTATTAAAACCATGGAAACAACTATTTTGCCCTTATGACTAATTACTCACTTAAAACCCATTTTACTTCAATTATCAAAGCACACACATATATTATTGGAAATTAATCAACTATGACATATTATTATTTATGCCTAGTCATTTTAAATTCGCTAAACAATTATCCTGCGACCTCTTGCTAATTTCAATAAATGAAATTAGCTAAATTGGGGATGTTACAGGGAGCACTAGGGGTGCTCAATCCCAAACAACAAATTACATATTGTTTAAGCAATGAAGTGGATTGTTCCATCAAGAGACAGTGGATAAATTAGAATTACAACCTACCCTATAAACGAGCCAATTCCAAGATAAACTTTTAATACACCTAATGATAGAATCACTGTTAGGTTCCTCGTTCTTGAAAATAAGCCCATTCCGAGATAACCATAAACACCAACACGTGGTCAACCAAATCAAGTGCCTTGTCTTCTTTGCCTTTTTACCGGTGACAAGATTACCCCCACCATTGAAAGTGACCGGCCAAGACAAAAGGGGGCTCGGAATCAACACCCAACCAAAAATAAATATTGGGCCACACCTCATTTGCAAAAGAGCAATCCAAAAACAAATGTTGAGCTTCCTCACAATGAGACTTACAAAAAGGGCAGCAAGCATCGTCTATATTCGCTATCACCTTACGACGAAAGAGAAGGCCACGAGTGGGCAAACAATTGCGGAACAAGCGCCAACCAAAAATAGAGACTTTGGAAGGAGTAACACACTTCCAAAGCGACACCAACATATTCTTAAAATCATCTTCCAAGCCGTTAGAGTTGCTAAGATTGGCAAGCCAATTATAACAGGATTTAACTGTAAAAGATTTAGACGGGTCCAGCAACCAAATCCAAGAGTTCGACAGTCCCTTCAACGGAGAAACACCCTGCAAAACTGAAAACAAATCGTCAGCCTCCACTGCTGGGAAGTGCTGACCGAGAGCATCAGTAGCACCTGCTGGTGCTGGGAGCTGGTCCGTTGCTGCCAGAGAAACAATGTGCTGCCTGCGAGCAACAGCAACTCCAGTGGCTTGACCGTGAGCCATCCGGGGAAGGTTCCAATACCAAGATTCACCTCTCCAAAAACCCACATCAGCTATAGTCACAGATTGATACACCTAAGCAGCAAAAAGATTCGGAAACACCAAAGATAAAGGTGCATTTCCTAACCAATGTTCTTTCCAAAAATTAACAAGACTACCGCTACCCAATTTCCTCCTAATACAAGAACTGAAGTTACCGACAAGTTCATTATCATTCAACATAATCAAATCCCGCCACCAAATAGATCCTTTGAGACCCCTACTAATAGCTAAGTGAGAGCCATGGACAAAAATTGAAGCAAAATCACTGTACCTATGCCTCAACAACCCCTTCCATAAAGCATCTTCATCCATCAAGCTCCTCCACTTCCATTTATTTAAGAAAGCCACATTGAATTTCTCTAAATTTTTTATTCCAAGGCCACCCTCCTTCTTTGGTCTACAAATATTCTACCAAGCTATCCAATACATTCCCCGCTCTCCGTCATTGATATTCCACAAAAAATAAAGAGGGATGCTATTCAATACCGAATTAATGAGAGTTATCCGCCCTCCAATTGAAAGATTGCGACCTCTCCAAGAAGAAAGTCTTTTTCTAAGCATATCTAGCACCGGTTTCCAAGTTGAAACCCTTCTTGGATTAGCCCCCACTGGGATCCCCAACAACTTGAACGGAATAGACTCCGTTCTACAATGAAGAAAAGTGGCAGCGGTATGTAAAAAATTAGGGGTGTTCAAAACCGAACCAAACCAATAGAAAACAGCAAACCGAACCAAACCAAACCGAAAACCGCAAAAAACCGCTTCTTATTGGTTTAGTTTGGTTCTTTTTTTCATTGCACCGCGCGGTTTGGTTCGGTTCGCGGTTTTGATTACATAAACCGAATCAAACCAAACCAAACCGCAAGTAACACTAAGACTTATTGACTTACAACTTTCCTTACTAACTTACTAGCTCAAATACAACTAAAACCCAACTCTCACACACTTACTAGCCCAACTACAATTAATTCTTTGACTCACTTAAAAATTACAATAAAAGATTTAATTCAAATTCTTTTAAACATTGTCTTAGCTATCTTAAAAGAATTAATAGAGCGTAATTTATATACTATATATATTTGAGTAGATTTTTTCTTAAAGATTTATGTTAGCCATTTTTTATGTTAGTTAATTTTAACTTCGTTTTAAATTATGTTTTGTTTTGGAAAAAACCGAACCAACCGAACCAATCCAAACCGCATTAGTTTGGTTTGGTTTGGTTCGGTTTTATTTTAGGAAGCCAACCGAACCAAACCAAACCGCATGTAGTTTTACCTTGCGGTTCGGTTCATTTTTTATCTCTAAACCGAACCAAACCGCACCGCGAACACCCCTATAAAAAATCCTCCGAGATGTTGACACCAATAGGCTTACTCTTGTGGAAGTTCACCTTCAAACCTGACACTAACTCAAACCTTTTCAAAATAGATTTGATAGCCCATAAATTCTCCCAAGATGCTTTCCCCATCAACATCGTGTCATCCGCAAATTGCGTGATAGAAAAACTCAAGGAATCATCCGCAGAGTAACAATGAAAAGAGCCAATCTTCACCGCTTTGTTCACCATCGCCGCCAATCCTTCAGAAACAATAAGAAATAAGAAAGGAGACAACGGATCCCCTTGCCTCAAACCTCTATGGACTTTCAAATCACCGGTTGGACTACCATTCACTAGCACCGACATGGTACTAGAACAAACACATGCTTGCATCCAAGAGATCCATTTCCGCGGGAAACCCATCCTATTCATCATATAAAGCAAAAAATCCCAAGAAATGGAATCATACGCCTTTTCAAAATCAACCTTAAACAACAAGCAATCATCCTTCGATCTCTTAGCAAAATCAACAATCTCATTTACCACCACAACACCATCTAGAATTTTCCTACCTCCTAGGAAAGCCGATTGGCAAGAAGAGATAACAGTTGGAAGCACCTTCTTCACCCGATTCGCAAGAACCTTAGACAAAATCTTATAAAGACTACCAATCAAGCTAATAGGACGAAAGCCACCCAATTCTTGGGGATTCTCCTTTTTAGGAATAAGAGCAATGAAAGAAACCGAAATCGCTTTAGGAAGAAAAGCATTTTCATAGAATTCATTGAGAAAGTCCACCACATCTTTTTTCAACAAATCCCAACATAGCTTGATGAATCTTAGATTATAACTGTCCGGACCCGGACTTTTATCACCATCACATCTCCAAATCTCATTCTTAATCTCATCTTCGGTAAAAGGTTCAACCAAGGAAGCGGAATCCGTACCTGATAATTGCTTGAAAGAAAGACCACCAAGAGTAGGACGAGAGTAATTCTTCTCCCCAAAACACACCTTAAAATGCCTCATGACATTAGCTTTAACTTCTTCCACCTCCTCTATCATCTCACCATTATCTCTTAAAATCACAATGTTACACCTCCTTCTTCTATATTTCATCAAAGGATGAAAGTATTTAGAGTTCATGTCCCCCTCCTTAACCCATCTTGTTCTAGATTTTTGAGAAAGCGTTGCCTCTTTGAAGCGAAGCTCTTTCCAAAAAGAAACCGAAATTTCCCTCCTATTCACCACCGCTTCATTAGACCAACCTTCACTAAGAACCAAATCCAAGGCATTCAAATCTTTGACCAAGCCTTCAATATTCAAATCTAATTACCCGAAGACTTCTCTATTCCAACCCCTCAACTTCTCCTTTAGCATTTTGAACTTCTCTTTGACAACGAAAGCCTTTCTTCCCGCTACATCAAAGCTCCCCCAACACTCCTTAACAAAAGATAAAAACTCAGGATGCTCAAGCCAAGCGTTAAAGACACGAAAAGGCTTGGGACCCCAATCCTTAATTGAGCGAATCAACCATATAGGGCAATGATCCGATATATCACGACTACCAATCCACTGATCCGAAATACCCCATAAATCAATCAAACCTTCCGAAATGAGAAACCTGTCAATCCTGCTCATAGACAAACCATCTGGGTTAAACCAAGAATACTCCTTACCAGACACCGAAACATCAAAGAGCTCCATATCAGAGATGAAATTATTAAATTCTTCAATTTCAACCGAAGAACTATCACCACTCCTTCCCTTCCTTTTAGATACACTAGTCACAACGTTAAAGTCCCCAACAATACACCATTCACCGACAGTCACCGACTGCTTAACACCCAACAACTCAGCCCACAATCGTGACATTCTGAAAAGCAATAGTAATACCAACAAAGCCATCACCAATGAAATTCGATAGAATAGGACAAGAACCATCAATCCATGAACATAAAATTCCACCAGACAAACCTCTAGAGGGTTGTGCAAACCACTTAAAAGGTTGATTCCCCCACAATAAACTAACCTCCCTTTCCACAATAACCTCCCTCTCGGTTTCTTGAAGATAAATGAAATTAAAGTTACCTGTACGAATAAGAGACGCTAATCGACGACGCTTGCCACTCTCGCCCCACCCACGAATATTCAAAGATAATAGATTCATGAAACACCGGTTGGGTTCGCCCTCCTGCCACTAGCAGCCTCGTCTCTTAATTCGCCCTCCTCTCTCAAGTTTATGTACCAATCATCCTATAGATTTCCTTCCACTCCCAACTCTTTAGCTGCTTCCCAAACCCTCCTAGCAACTGCTTTGCGTTGTAATGCCCAGAATTTATTATTGCAATGAGCGATATCAGTGGTTGAAATTGACCCGTCACATAACACCGTCCTTGCTGAAAATATAGAAGAAGAACTCGTCTTTGCTTTACGTTTCACACCAACAAACTTCAGCTTACGCTATTTTTTGGGCCCATTCTGCGACAAGATTCTTGGGACTAACAAAAACATTGCTATTTGGTTTTGAAGGGAGTTCTACGGCATCATTAGTTGGGCTAATACGAGTCGTACTGTGGCCCAACTCATTAGAATTGCTATCCGAAACACCAACTGAGCTCAAATTAAACTCTGTTGCAGGCCCAATAATACGCATAGTGCCGGAAATGGACATTGATTCTTCACTAGCAACCACTTGATTTGGCGAATTAAAAGAGGACTTTCGCCAATTTCATCAACCCCTGGTAACCCGCTTATCACCTGCATTTATGCCACCATCAATTTGACCCACGTTATCCTCCATCAAACGTGACAACCTTTCCTCCCCTTTATTATCCATTATTATATGACCGGCCATATTGTCAATATGCCACCATCAATTTGACCCACGTTATCCTCCATCAAACGTGACAACCTTTCCTCCCCTTTATTATATGACCGGCCATATTGTCAACCGAAAATTGTTGATCACGTGATTGAAGCAAATTAATCAATGACATATTTAATGCTTCCTCATCCCCAGTGGCGGACCCAGGACCCCGGGGTCAGGGGTGTCAAATTTTTAAGGCCGGTGTCAAATGGGTGCAAAACTTGGTCTATTAGTACAATTTCAAATTTTCAGGGGTGTCAAAATAAAATTTCAGGAGATTTAGGCTATTTATATAGGGTGTTTAGTGCAAAAAAAAAATTCCATACATGCCAGGTCCGCCACTGCTCATCCCCAACGTCCTCTCTTCCCACCCCTTCCAACCCAACACCGCCACCGACAAACTCTTCCTGAAAAAACTCCTCATTGGAGCTCGACGATTCTTCGATCTCCTATTTCTTCGAACTCCCATTACTTCATTGAATTGGGCCATACCAATCTTCCACCACTTTAATAGTAAAAGTTTCTTCATTAATACTAATCTGAAGAGAGCTTAGAAAACAAATCCACGTTCCAGGCATAACATCTAAGCCAAGTAAAATGCTCCGGGTCAACATCTGTAGGTTTCCATGGACAGATCCATTTGAACCATTGAAACAACCATTCATTTGCTTCTTCCATAAAGCCCTCAAAATCCACGTCATCCTTCCCACCTTCAAGCAAAACAAGATTGGAGCCCAACGGAGTAGTTTTTATGGAAAATACCCATTGTTTATAAATCTCATCCTGCATAGAATACGGTTTACCAGGAATTATTACCTACCCCACCATTGCTAATGACAATTGATCCTCAATAGGAATCTCACAAGACCAATCGGTGCGAACCTTCTCACCACCTCTCCCCTTATTACCGCCTTCCAACACCTCTTTGATTGATTTTTGATGCCAATTGCTCTTCAAGGTACCACCTCTTTCACCATCCCATGCTTAGAGAAGACCTCTAACATATCCCTTACCCCACACCTCTCTAGTAACTTAGAAAAGAAGAAAGAAGTGCTATCTTTGTCCCCATCGCCCTTCCGACTAGATCTTGAAGCGATATCTATTCTTCTTCTCCCCTTCCAGCCACCATTTCTCCTAACGCGCCTGGTGTGAACCTGCTGCCATCCTCCATTAACCTCCTGCTCATCCGATCTTCCACTGCTACGCCATCGTGATGGCCCTTCTCTGAAACTTCCCCGCCTCCAAACTCTCTCTCTCTCTCTCTCTCATCGCATTTTCGTGATGCTCCAAAGCCAAATATCAAAAAAAAATTTCCTAAAACTTGATTATTTTGTTCCTCGATTGAGTTGTAAAGTTATAACAAGGTGAGCAAATTAGGATAATCTTGTTCCTAAACTTTCGCATGAATTGGTAAGAAGTTGGTTTTTCCGGAAAGTACATATCTTCTAGCACCAAGTATCCTTGAATCTTTTGTCGAAAAAAAAAGTATCCTTGAATCAAAGCAGTTAAATCAATCTATTAATTTTTTAAATTTGTAATGGATGGATTTATTAGTGGATAGATTGGATGGATGATGGACTAATTTATGATTTTGACACCCCTAGTAATTAGGGGTGGACAAAATTTTGTGTCCGACCGACACCCGTGTAAACCGAAGAATACTAAAAACATTCGGTTGGGTTAATTCGGTTGGCGGGTTACCAGATTTTCAAAACGAGTTGACATGGATTACTGTGGGCGGAATTGGATCCCTTAAACCAAACCCATACCAAACTGAACCCGTCTGAAAAGCATATTGCACATTATACTACCTCTCTTTGAGACCTGCGCTGCACAGCTAGTCAGCTACGCTACCTACGAGTATTTTCTGTGACAACACATAACCTCACAGCAAACATCAAATCAAGTTTTAAAATTACAATATAATACTATAAATTAATAATATGATTTAAAAAACCATTGTTGACTTTTCAAACAGAAGAAGATAACCATCTGTTATCTAACGGGCAAAGAGTTTCTTGTTACTATTCATCGTCCCCGTGCTCTCCTCATCTCTCTTTGCCCCATTTTCTCTGTTGTTTTTGTTTCAGTCAAGCTCTCATTCTCACTTCTGCAAACGCGAGGTACATTGTTCAGGCCTCCATTTAAACCGAATAAATCCGTTCATCAAAATCGACACCCGACGAAACCGCTACACTTAAAACCGCCTCTCAAAATGTTCAAAATTGGATGTTGTATCTTCTCATCGGTTCTTCTTCGGATATGCCTGATTGAACCCGAATCCCTCATACCCGCCCGTTTGTCCAACCCTACTAGTAATGGCCCAACAATGAATAAGTTAGTTGATGATTCCTTTTCACCAACTGTAACACCCCGGTATTTCTAACATGTAGATATACCGTAATGCACAACTATAGCAATAATCAGATGACACAAGTTCCTGTTTAAATATTGAACGTACAAACTTTTTTCGAACAAAACATAATACTTCAGATCCATTCGTCTCAATTCCATAATGTTTCAAACATCCAAAGGAATGCAACCCAAGTGTTCAATACCATAAATAGAGAAATCAAAAGCGGTTCATACAACTCATAAACAATTACAAGTTATACAACCATAACAGATCAACCGGAAAGATAAAAGAAAACATCAAGGCTGCAATTCGTGGGCACCTCCGCAAGCATGTCACCTACTCGTGTCGCTTACTCTTTCTCTTTCCCTGTTTCTCTGTAAAAACAACAACAATGACTGGGGTGAGACAACTTGTCTCAGTGAGTTCTACCGTGCCCCCTCACTATCACTCGGTTTATTTATAAAACCGTTGCAACATAGTTAAATTTGTAAACTATTTACGTCAATATATACCCTGCCCATTACCGACTGTGCAAACACCCACAATCCCGGTAGATGAAGAGCCACTATATATTATTAAGGCTCGTCGATTAATTTATAATCACTATCCTTACCAAGCGAAGCATCGACTGTGCAAACACCCACAATCCCGATGATTTGTGAACCTTTCTTAGCATAAATCGATTGTGCAAACACCCACAATCCCGATAACCCGCGTTAGACCACGCCATAACGTTTCAGGGCTTAGGGTAGGGGCTCATGACTTCCCCGCCTAGTATGTCGTTCGTTGAGTTGTCACCCAACTTGATATAATCTATATATCACACTCGCATTGGGCCGACTTCCATATTCAATATATGTATCTAACGTTGTCTATAACCCATTTTGATGAATAATATATAAGACATCCGGCGTTATAACATGGTACCCCATTTGGACTTACAATCCGGTTTGTTATTCAAAACGTGAACTCACACGTGATCTACATTTCGGTTTTGCAAACATTTATCACTTTCAAAACCTTTTCTCAAAATCATGTTGAACACACTCAAAACATTGATTTTATTAAGGTCATATCATTACAATTGGTTGGGAAGAAGATTAGAAGAGGTTTGGGATCGAAAGGAGCGGCGAAACGAGAATTTGGAACCCGGAAACAGAACCACATGCACGGTCCGTGCCCTAGGGGCGCACGACCCGTGCGTGGTGCATTTTAATTTCCTTTCCTTTTTGCGAAGTGGGCACACGGTTCGTGCTCAGGGGCGCACGACCCGTGCGACCTGTATCAGTTTCCAAATTCCAATCCGATTCTCATTCCGCTTTTCCGTTTCTCGCCCAAATCGAATTCCGAACGTAATCCAACCTAAAAACAGATTCAATATACCACATTCCAGACTATATTCCAGAACAATTCAACATCACATTTATAAACAATTTCATAAAAACCGTGAAAACGTGATTTTAAGTAAAACGGTTAACCGACTCAATAATTGTTTCGAAAGTCATATTTTCGCATAGTGACCAAAACGAAATATGTTCAGAATATCGAAATACCCCTAATCGTGAGTAAAACTCACCGATTTGACGAGTCCTCGAGAAATTGCTTCTCCACGCGAATAATATCGAAACCACTCGAACAATCCCCGTTATGGTTCAAACCGCTTTCAAGCTAAACCCCAATAGCTCCTATTCGAACCCAGCAACCAAAACTCCTTCTTTTGAACTTCAATTCGCAATGTAGCTGGCTCTTAAGCTTTATAACTGAATAGCGAACCCCTTACTAGCGCCAAAAGCTTCAAAGCCCCATCATCTTCCTCATTGAAGCTTGGAGCTTCATCAATGGAGGATAGAGTTAGAGAAGAGTGTTGGTTCAGAAATTAGCATCAGTGGGTAGAGGAAGAAAAATGGAATAGAATGGAGGAAAGAACACTTACATGCATTGGTGCTTGATGTTGATCTTCTTCCTCCCTCACTCTCCTCCTTCGCCCCACTTTCCCTTCTTTCTCTTAGTTTCTAGTTCTGTTTTTTCTTTCTAATGTGTTTCCATCTGAAGTGAAAAGGAAGGGAAGGCTCAATATGTTTTAATGAGCTGAGGGTTTAAATGGTTGTGAAAGGACCAAAATGCCCTTGGCTCATTAATTCATGGTTTTGAAGCTAAGACCCCTCTAATCCTATGGTTTTCCACTCGGCATAGCTTTCTCTACTACCCCACCTTCGAGTCGCGATTAATTATTTCACTCAATAATTAAATCGTTCTTAATTTCCATAAGTCGAATATTTAAAAATTTAGGGATGTTACACCAACTACACCCAATATTGATATTTGGAAAGTAGTTTTCTCTGCATACTATACAGATGATGCAGCCAGACCCATTTAACACCGCCAAATGCACCTGCATTGATCCAAAATCAAAATTAGCATCACCCATATATGTATGAGGGCATGTGTGTTTTAAAGAACACCTCACTGGTTAGGTCAAATGACACCAAATATGATACACTATAGGTTTCTTTTGTACCCCACAAATGACCCACTCAGTCTCTGTACACCCGGGCACCATGCATTCATATGGCTAAAACTAGAAGTAGACATTTTAAAATGAAGTTTACTCCAAGAGAACATAATTTTCTTAGACAATATATCTCCCACAAGGGCTAAAATGATATATCTTCCCAACCAACTTCATTAAAATCCTGCTAAGGTTCTTGATAAGGTTCTTGATAAGTAGCAACGCCAACTTTTCCAGATTTATTTATCTGGCTTAAACCTCCTATAGGACTCAGATTATGTTCAATCATCCTATATATATGGTTAGTGACATTTGGATTAGATTTAACATGTTGTTTTGTGATATTCAGTACTCTTACGGTACAATTGGTGTCGAACAACATCTTTTGGAGCCTCCATATATTTCTTCGTTGAAACCTCCTATAGATACTATTTGTCTTAATGTAGGGCTACAAAAATTGAGCTCAAAAAACCTGACCTCGTACGGGACTTACCCAGTCAATACTTGAGTAGCCCACAAATATTTGTCTCAATACATGTTGTCAAGTGTCAACAACATGTGTTGAGAATAGGAAAATGATTTTTAGTACAATACAAAACGCACAATTCTAAATTTTGATTTATTAGGCACTATTTTTTGTGCACACAATTGGGGTGTGTATTGTAATTAAGGGGTGATTGACGACAATACATTTGTATATTTTCTACAAAGTTTTATTTGTACTAAATAGTACTGTCCTTGAGAATATATGACATTGATATCCTTTCAGTCACTATGCGACAAATTCATGTGTTGGATATTCATCTATTACAAATACTTATTCGTTTGAAATTATATGTTATCATACTTCATCCACATGCTCTTCAAGAATGCTTTTTAGTTGAAAACAATAACACCAAAAATAAGCATATTGTTGTATTTTTTTTTATAAAGAACAAAACTACTTTTTTAGTTAGTGCTTTTAATAACGCATACCACCCAATAGTTACCAAGGTCATCTAAGGCTAGGCTTGGGATGTAAAGTCGGAGCCCGATGCAAAGCGACCCGATATGGATTAGGTAGCCTACAACCCGTTTTACCAGCTCTACTCAAAAGGGACAAAATCTATGGACGATGGAAATTTGTAGTTAAGAAGGGGGAAATGGAATAAGCAATCAACAAACACAACCAAAAGCGAAATCAATGAAATATGTGTTTTTATTCCCATATTTAGTTTATTTAATAAAACAAGTAATATTTCACTGAACTCCCATACATGATATTTTTAATAATGAAGTACAAAATTAAACAGTGACATCGATAATAAAGTTTAGGCTAAATATCAATTTTGGTCTATTATCTTTGCTCTTGGTTTCACTTTGGTCCTTTATCTTTTTTTGGGTCCATTTTGGTCCTTTATGTTTTATTTTCGTTTCATTTTGCTCCCTGACGTTAGTTTTTGTTAACGGACGCCACACTGACATTTAAATACTGACGTCGCGTCTTAAATTCATTAAATGACGTGACATTCATTAATTGAGGTGACAATTACTAAATGGACATGTCGCCATTTAGTTATTTTAAATTTGAAAACACAAAACATTAATTATTTAAAAGCATTAAAACAATTAAAAAATTTAAATCATTTGAAAAACAAAATTAAATCATGAAGAACAGATCTGGAAAGTATATGTGAAGAACAGATCTGGAAAATCCCCAAACATCCAAATGAAAAACAAAACAAAATCAAGACCATGGAACAAATTTTTGTTTTCGTTTCTTAATCTGATAATTTCGTTTACGTTTCAAAATCAAAATCAAAACGAATAGATTTTCTTAATCTGATATTTTCGTTTTGCAGAATGGCGTGAGCAGGATGAGTTCGTTTTGCAAAAAACGAGTTTCTTTTTCCAGATCTGTCTTCATGGGTTTTCTGGATCTTTTTGTTTCTGGGTCACTTTCTTGCAGACAGAACAGCGTAAGTGAGATGGAGATGATAGAGATGAGCGAGATGAGAGAGAACGGCGTGTGTGATGGATTTCTGGGTTTTTTTAAGAGCTGTTTCAGATCTGTTTTTTCTGATGATGATGAACGACGTGAGTGAGGGATTTGAGTTTTTTTAAGAACGTGGGTGAAGAAGAACGATGGGTGAAAATGGTTTTTGATTTTCGTTCTTCTTCTCTTCTCAAAAACGAAACCCAGGAGAAGAACGCTGGGTGAGAAGAACGATGATACATATTGAGATGATTGAGATCCAGATTTTCGTTCTTCTTTTTTAATTTTTATTTCGCTTTAGTGTTTTTTTGTTTTTGGTTAATTTATGTTTTGTATTTTTAAAATTTAAAAAACTTAAATGCTGACGTGTCCTGCCACCTCAATTAATGAATGACACGTCACATTGACACTTAAGACGCCACGTCAGCAGTTAACTGCCAACGTAGTGTCCGTTAACAAAAACTAACGTCAGAGACCAAAGTGAAACGAAAATGAAACATAAAAGACCAAAACGGACCAAAAAAAAGATAAATGACCAAAATGAAACCAAGAGCAAAGATAAATGACTAAAACTGATATTTAGCCTAAAGTTTAAAGTTCAAATAGAGAGTTTCTCCTTATTAGATTATCATGTGTCTCAAATATATGCTACTTCTACAAAAATCAGAGGCCGTTCCCTAAAAGCAAAATATCATTCTTACATTCAAAATAAAAAGGAAGTGAATTTCAAAATGAAACTTATTAAGAAATTTGACATAGGGAAATTCACGATAATCAAAAGGTTTGTTAAGTTGTCATAAATACTTGAAAATAACAAGCCACTTTTTATACAAGGTATAATCCTAATAACCTCGATCATAAGCCTCGCGGGTGAAACCAAGAAAAACAATTGATGATTCATTTTACTAACCCAGTATGAATAAGGCTTTCAAAGTTTTCCTTATAAATTACTACCTGAGAATACTTCTCTGGATCTTTAATGCCAAGCTCCACAATTATCTGGGTACTCCAATCAAACCAAGCTAGTTCACCATCTTTTGTTTTGAAGAATATATCGCCGTTATTCCCAGCTCCAATAAGATTCTCAACGCAAGGAAATGGGCCAATAACGAATAGTTTAGTCCATGATTCTTTCACACCAAGTTCACCTAAGATTGATATATGGAAAGTAGCTTTCTCTATGTCATTACAAATGAAAGCAGCATACCCATTTAACACCGCCAAGTGCACTTCCATTGAGCTGATATCAAAACTAGCATCACCCATGTATGAGGGCATGGGCGTTGTAAAGAACACTTCATTGCTCATGTCAAAGGACACCAAACACATCACAACACGACAATCCTCTCTACTCCACCAGTGGCACACTCCCTCCGAGTACGCTCGGCCACCAACTAGGCTCTGACAAGGAACGGGCATTTCGAAATCAAGTTTCTTCCAAGAGTTACTTCTTAGACTATATATCTCCCACAAGGGCATCAAATCTAAATATTCATCCCATGGCCCGTTATAGGGCATACCAAAACGAGTTTCACCCGCAGTCAATAGAAAGAAGACTACATATCGAATCACCTTATAATCATCTCTAACATGATCATAACCAAATCCACAAAGATTTGACCAAGGTTCTCGATAAGGTGGTTCAAACTCAACAGGACTATGAGGAATGACCTTGAATTCCTTAGTAGCTGGATTCCACAATACAGGAATTTTATCGCCATTGAAGAAACAAATAACGCCGTTAGCACTAGAACCCAAAACAATAAAACAGTCATCATCTTGAAATGGAGATGGCGAATCTAAGCTAACCCAATTCTCAACACTCTCACCGGATTGTAAATACAACCAGGTAGTGTGTGCTTCACCTGACACATGAATTGCACATTGCTGTAGAAGGAGAGATGTATTTGTGAAATTGTTGCGATACATACTCATGAAATGAGAGTTTTCAAACAAGAGAGTCCATGATTTGCGTACGCATCCAAATCGCTTCAAAGATTTAAGAGGCAATTTTGACAGAATGGAAAAGGCGAGATCTTCCGGGATGTGGTTGCTAATTACTTGATTCACAACAGCCACAGATTTCTCATCCATCTCTATATATCTACACCTTTGAAGAAAGTGAATGTGTGTATTAATTTCTCCCTGGAATGGAAAGCAAGAGAAAAGTGACATTCAGTAACAAATAGAGCCAACAAGCAAAATCCAAAACAAAACATCTGAGTTCAATTTTTTATGAAAGACAGAACTATTCCATTCCCCTAAAAATTAAATTTGGAAGGGGTTAAAATACTAAACCAACTCAAAAGTGATCAAATCCATAACAATTAAGATAATGAACAAAGGGGGTAGGGAGAGAGATAAAACACAATTGTACAAAGAGAAAGGAAAAAGGGTACCTACTACCTACTAATGGAAATTCAGAGCTAAATCCACTCAACGGTGTGCAAATCTTGTTGGATTTATAAACATGACAACTATCTATCTAATTAATAATTTGTAAAACTAAATTACTTAATTATACACACATCCAACTATGAAGATAAGGAACAGAAACTAAACCAGAAGGAATCCATGAGCCAAATTACGATGGAGCTTAAGAATTAGTAAACCAGTAATTGATAGGGTTTGATTTGATGATTGAAATTTAGGAATCTGAAAGCGAAAGGGGATTACTAACTAAACCTAACCATATATCAATCAAGAGAAATACCATTGATCCCGAATATCAAAAACCAGTAATTTCAAAATATGGTGCAAACCTAGAATTCTCACATGTATTGGAAACAAACTACATGATTTAGTAACAAAACTAACCGATGTAGACGAAGACGCAGACTCAAGGCACGCGAATTTCTGCTGGTGCGATTCGAAGGATAGAAGAAGACGCGGAGAGATGTAGGTAAACCACCCAGAAAAGAAGAGTTAAGTAAACTCGGCACTCCTCATTTTATACTATATACCCAGAAAAAAAATATCTTTTTAATGGGACCCGAAAAATATGGATTTTATTTTTTGTTCCTGGCACATCAAAAACCAAGGTCGTCAAAACCAGATCGTACCGGGCGGTTGGACCGATTGAACCGGGAACTGGACCCCATCTGATCCAGTTGAACCCTAAAATCGGTGAAGAATCAGGTATTGAACCGAAAAATCGGCCAAAAACCGGGAACCGGACCGGAAACCGGTCAAAAATCGGGAACCGGACAGAAAACCAGATTTTTTTTATTTTTCTTAAAAAATGGTATATCATGCTGATTTTGGAAAAAAAATGATAAATGATATTGAATTTTGGTATATGGGATATTTTTTATACTTTTTTATAATTAAATTGATAAAATAAATAAATAATTAAAAAATAAATGTGTACAATAATATTACTATGAGAATATTTACATTATACCAGTAGCTAACTATCTATGATTGTTGAATATTATAATTTTATTATATCATATTATGATTTTTTTTTTGTTTTTTATTCTTTATATATTGTAAAAATTATATTAAATAATGTATTTAATTAAATCCGGTTCAACCCCCGATTCAACTGGTTGAACCCAAGAACTCTTGAACCGCTACCTCTTCCGGTTCAATGTCTGGTCCGGTTTTGATTACCTTGTCAAAAACCAACTTTATAAAGTATGCTCAAAATCACAATACATAGCTCGCCAAAAAAATGAAATGTTGATGTATATTAAAAGAACTAGGCAAAACAATATTGAGCCAGTGCTCCACCTCCCGTCACACCTTTTTTGAAAAGTCGCAATCTAGGAATAAACGTTGTGTTGTCTCTCTGTGACTATTTCAAAGCACACAAATTGCCCCTTCCTCCAAAAGAATGATATGGCGCCTCAACAGAATGTCTCGAACTAGTAAAGCATTAATAAGAAAACGCCCAAATCCAGCTCCAAGAGAAACACTTTGAAGGCTCCAAAATCCAGCTCCAAATACTAAAGTGAGAAAAAAACATAAAGGACCAAACTAAAATTTTAGATAATATGAAGGCTTAAATATATGTTTGGTCCCTACAAATATCACGATGATTCAATTTGGTCCCAGCAAAAATAATTAGCTTAGTCCCTACAAATACTAAACATTTCTAGCAAGGTCTCTGTTGTAAGTTTTATGCTAAGAGCGTTTGTCTGAGTGTGACGTGGATATTAAATGGGTGATGTGGTATAACAAGTGTCAAATTTTAGTATGACCTCGCATAACTAGACATTTTCTATCACGTTGATCCTCACAATCTAGGGTTTCTCAGAAGTAAAATTTCCCAAATTTAAAACACGAACTTAGCTCGCGAAGAAGAAGGGACCGATCCCAGAGAAGAAGAAGGGAGCTCGCGACAAAGAAAACGGGTACGAAGACAAATAAGGGTATGACGAGTTCCAAGGCAATGTCTCTTTTTCGAAGAAGATAGGTTTGCATATGGTCTCTTTAATTTTTGTATTTTTTGTCTTCCATTTTCAAATGTTTTGGGTAAGGGGACCACCATGTGGATTAGGGACGAATATTGAATGTGTTGGGTGTAGTGGTGAGGGGTCCAGAGAATCTTTAATGCTTTTGAATATTGACCACTGATTTGTGATTGTTTAATGTCTATTTTTGATCCCTAGTTTAGCTTGAAATTTCCTATTTAGCCCCAAATCTAATATGTCCCCTTTTGTTGTACCTAAACAGTGATGTCTATTACTGTTGTGTTTCACCATGGGGGTAATTTTGTTAAGAAGTGGATACTTGAATAAAAAGGGGGTAATGAGTCAACTATTAAAGGTCGTGATGTGGATAAATGGAGCTATTTTGAAGTTGTTGGTATTGTAAACAACTTAGGGTATGAGTATGGTAGTTATAGGCTATGGTGGAAAGTTGAGGAGGATGTGTTGTTAAGGAGATTTTTGTGTGATGATGATGCTTTAGAAATAGCTGAGCATGAAGTTAAGTTTGCAGCTAAAGCTCATATATACATTGAGCACTTTAAGCAGTTTGGTAGTGAGGCTGAAACAGTCAATAAGGAGCAGGAGGCAATGACTGTTGAAGGTGGGGATAAAGAAGATAGTGAGGATGAGGATGAGGATGAGGAAGAAAGTGAGGATGAACTTAAGGGTATTACATTTGAAGACAGTGAGGAGGAGAGAACCATTGGCAAAGATGTGGGTTTGATGCTGAAGAAGAAGCACATACACAACCTAGAGTATTAATGCAAGGTCCTTTCTATAGAGGGTACCGTCAATTTTATCCTCCGGTGGATCAAGAATTTTTATTAACGGTACCCTCTATAGAAAGAAGGTAAGGGAAAAAAGAACATCACAAAAAGAATTAATGCAAGGTCTAGTATCCCAGTTGAGAAGGTGGTTGACCCAGTTGATGAGTACATGACTGGGGAGTTGGATAACAGTGACCCGGATGAAGAAGAAAAGGAGAAAAGGTCCTGTACAAAATATGATAGGTTTAAACCAGGGGAACTTGACCAAAATTACAAGTTTAACGTTGGTTTAGAATTTACAAGTCTTGTTGAGTTTTAAAAGGCAATTACAGAGTGGTCAACTTTAAATGGTAGAGAGATAAAGTTTGTCAAAAATGACAAGAAAAGGGTGAGGGTTGATGTAAGGGTAAATGTGGTCTTTTGGCCCTTGTTAGTGTAACACCCCCTTCTAGTAACCTTACTATTTAATAAAATCAGAGTTTTTTTTTTTTTGAAAACAATATAAGAGAGTGCTACACTTACTCCATTAAATCAACAACTTCAAATTGCATAGTTCGGCTAAAAGCCACAAGATACATAGCACCATAAAATACCGGTTCAGTTCGCATCAACTAAATACAGTCACTACCACAGCGGAAAAATATTAAGTTTGAAAACAAATCCAATACATCACCAA
Organism: Astragalus membranaceus; assembly: GCA_039519185.1. Taxonomy (NCBI): domain Eukaryota; kingdom Viridiplantae; phylum Streptophyta; class Magnoliopsida; order Fabales; family Fabaceae; genus Astragalus; species Astragalus membranaceus. The sequence continues at coordinate 173,407,621 of CM076848.1, read as the reverse complement.
TAACAGCCTAACAGTATAATTAAAATAACACATAAACATAAGATGCCCCCCGGTGCTACGTATCAGAGCATGACACTCCCTACCAGACGAAGGCATAAGGGTAACCTTCACTTGCTAATACCTGCACGTTGCCGACATAAGAAGCAACATAAAAGCAGTAGGGTGAGTCTCTTTACATAATTAATAACATATGGAATAAGCACTGTATATGGAAAAGTAACTAGGCACACCGATTCACAAAAATGGCAGCAACCACATCAAAATTACAATTCCAAACAACATTACAAAATGTGTGGTTATGCATGAAGTGCAACCCAAACGCCACGGGCACATGCATGTCGGATCCGTCACCAAATATAATTAGGCCGAAGCCTCTGCTCACCAATTAAAATTAGGCCGAAGCCTCTGCTCACCAATAATGCACATGTTTCATGAGACACCATGACAATGCACCACAACACACCACACAACTCACCAATTCACCATTTAATCAACTCACCATATAAGCTCACCAATAAACTCACCAAATAACTCACCAAATAAACTCACCAATAAAACTCACCAATAAATCAGTACCAAATTAATTAAATCGTTTTAGGACATTGACACGGAATAGGAGAAAGTGAATAAAAATGGCAATTAGACACCTTGAACAACTTCAGTCCAGAACCATCAGGAAAATAATCCATTTTTGCATAAAACCAGAACACTTGGATAGACACTGAAATTAGCTTCGAAACGCATTTTGAACCGTCCAATTTGGATAACCGAGTCAAAAGTTATGATTGAAACAAAATAGAGAAAAACACTTAGACATTCTGAAACTGGCGCCCAGGCGCTGGGCGCCCAGGAGCAACACAGGACTGGCGCATAGGCGCTGGGCGCCCAGGAACAGCAACACTGGCCTGGCGCAACTGGCGCAGGAACTGGCGCAGGGGGAACACGACGCCCAGGCACTAGGCGCCTAAGGCCAACACGCAAGAAAACTCATTTGACTTCGAAATTAATTTTGCACGAGCCAAATACTCAGAATATGGGAACCCAGCAAAAATTTTGGCAAAATGTGACACGCATCATTGGCGCCCATGGACTAGGCGCCTAAGGCCAGGACAGGGAACAACTCCTATGACTCCAAAAATTATTTTACACGAGCCATTTATTCAGTGTATGAGAACCAAAAAATAATTTTGAGAAAATATGCAGCTCAACAGTGGCGCCCTTGGCGCCCATGGCCAAGGCGCCTAGCACCAAAACTGGCAACACAGTGAGACAGGCGCAGGAAAAACTGGCGCAGGGCGCCTAGCGCTCAGACACGGAATTGGCGCAGGAACACCCAAAAACTGGCGCAGGGAACACGGCGCCCATGCACTAGGCGCCTAAGGAAAACACGAAATACAGCTCTTTTGATGACCAAAATCATTTTGCACAAGCCATTTAACTTGGACATAAAAACCCGGTATCAATTTTCGCAAAATGGACAACAGAATGTTGGGGCCCTTGGCGCCCATGGCATAAGGCGCCTAGCGCCAGAACTGAAAACACAGAGAGACAGGCGCCCAGGAGGGCGCCCAGCGCCTGGGACAGCAGCAGAACACAACAGGCGCAGCACAGCTCTTGGCGCCCAGCAGCAGGGCGCCTAGGAGCAGAATTCCAGCAACACAAGCAACACTCTAGGGCGCCTAAGGCTCCTACACTTTTTGAGTTCCTCTCAACAAAAAATCACCAAATTAAATCACCAATGCCAATCACTTATATGAACAATAGCCATCACATTTTCCTCCAAAAATTCATTCAATCATAACACCAAACAATGGGCATGCTCAATTCCTATTGTGTACAATTCAACACCAATCAAACATATCTTTGCACAATTAAAATTCAGCATAGCCACAACATCAAAACATACCAATCATTCATGGAAATCACCCTAGAACCTAACCCTAGACAACACCTATCACATAAGTTATTAAGAATGGAAAGAAGAACCCCCTAACCTTATGGAAATTGAAATTACTAGGCAAGGCTCCAAGGAATTGCAAGACACCAACAAGCTTTCCCTCCTCCTTGAGTGCTCCACGAAATTCCTCTCCCTTCCTCTTGCAAGTCGCGCCTCTCTTCTCACTCTTTCTCTATTCTCTTCTTTTTCTTTCTTTTGGATGGAATAAGTGAAATGAAAACTAACTCACAAGACCCCTAAGTGAGTCGAGTCCTATGACTATCCAATGGGTCATGGGCCTACTTGTGGATCATGGGCCCCCATGCACACCACCTAATTCGTGACCACACCTCCTAAATAAATAAAATAAAATAAATTAAATTAAATTCTGAATTAGTTAATTAAATTAAATAAATATTGTAAGCCTTAAATAACTTAATTAAATAAATAATTAAATTATTTTGGGGCGTTACAGTTAGTAAGGTTGGGTATAATAAAACTTTTAGAATGAAAAGTTGGCCCTTGTCAGTGGCTAAAAATTTACAAACCACTGATACTGTTTTAGGTGAGAGACATCATGGCTGACATTAGGGTAAAATTCAAAGTTGAGATTTCATTTAGTAGAGCTTGGAGGGAAAGGCAAATGGCAAAAGAAATAGTTGAAGGTGATGTAGCCAAGCAGTATGCTTTGTTTTGGAGGTATGCAGGAGAGTTGAGGAGGGCATGTTTTGGAAACACTTGCAAGATCTCAATGGATAGACCAAGGCCAACAGTTGAGCCAGGGTTTGGATCTTTCTAATTTTACTTTGATGGGTGCAAGAAGGGGTTCTTAAAGGGAAGTAGGGAATTTATTGGTGTTGATGGGCTTCACCTCAAGACCAAACACGGGGGACAAATTCTAGTTGCTGTTGGGAGAGATCCAAATGACCAATATTTCCCCTTAGCTTGTGGAGGGTGTTGAATGAGAAGCTAAAGAGTCTTGGAGATCGCTTTTAACATTATTGTTGGAGGACATTGGTCAAGATAGAAGGTGGGTATTTGTTTCTAACCAGCAAAAGGTAAATTGGTTTAAAATTCTGTTTACACAAAATTTTAATCCAATAATATTTCATTTTCTGCCCTTAAATTTATGTTTGGTAACAATTTTTTGTGTGTAGGGCTTGATACCTGTGTTTGAGGAGTGGGTAACACCATTGAGCATAGATTATGTGTGATACACTTGTAGGCAAACTGCAAGAAGAAATTTGATGGGGGAACTGTCATCAAAGACCTCATGATGGCCAATATTAAGAATTTCAAACAGGTTCCCATTTGTATTGAAAACAGGTTCCCATGTTCCCATCAATTGTGACAGGTTCTCATACCCCCTAAGACATGTCTCGTGCCATGTTCCCATGCCACCAAGACATGTCTCGTGCTATGTTCCCATGCCACCAAGACATGTCTCTTGTCCTATGTCCTTGTCTCGTTTCCCATGCCATGTCTCGTGCCATGCTCCATTCAATGTCCTGTGTCCCATGCCCTATCACTGTGTCCTATGCCCTTGTCTCGTGTCATGCCCCATAAACCCAGAATTGTGATAAGCCCGGAATTGTGAATGTAAAAAAATTAACAGATTTTTGCAAAATTTAAGAAAATTCATTGATAATTAACTTGGAGATTACATAGAAAATGAATGGATTGGTCACTACCATCGGTCCTAAACCAACACAATTCATATTACATTTGTTTAACACATCTTTCTGACCATATTACAATAAAACCTAGTTAACTCAAGTTTCAACAAAACAAAATTCTGATATGCTACACACACCATCACTAAAATTAGAACTATTTGAATCCACTTCATCTTCTTCCTCTCATCTGACAACTTGAGCTTCAATTTGGAAATTTTGTTTTACTCCAACTCCTTCAAAATGTCACCACATTTACAATGACATAAAACTGTTGGTGACTCAAACACTTTAGGGATTTCTTGCATTATTTGTGAAGCAGTCACCATGGCCAAACTCTCAACATCTAGTTGATCATCCAAGATAAACAACTTGCAGCTTGTTCTCCTCTACACACAATAAAAAAATAGATTTAAACCCAAATGTTTGTTATGAACATTAGCACAAAATTAAAGGGAAGCGAAGAATTAAAAGCAAACATCTTACTTACCCTCCAATGAACACACTTTCAGAATCTCCTTCGTGGGTTTTCTTCTATGTTAGAGATCCATAAATGCACGGGCTCTCCACAACCACAAATGGGGAGTTGTCATTGCCTTGAGGTCCCACATAAAGAGGCGTTGCTGGTTGCCATTGGAGCTTTCGCGAAGAAGGAAGAGAATGAAGAAAGAAGAAGAGAGAAAACGAGGGGAGATGATAGATTCCATTTATCTGGCATGCTTTTCCTTGATGATGCGCTATCGAGGCGCTAGGGAACCTGTTCACTCTAAAATCTTCCCCCTCACTCTCAAAAATGCCGCACTAGAGTGGTTTCAAGAGCTAAGGCCGAACTCCATCTCCTTATGGGGTCAGCTGGCGAGAATGGTCACAGCTCGTTTCACTGCCTCCCAAGTCGAGAAGACAACATGGCCTACCAAGAGGAGGCCAAGGTTGGCAGCATGAAGGCTGACCTGACTTGTTATGAGCACAATACCAGCAAATGCAACACCCTCAAGGATGACATTGACGAGCTGATCCACGAGGGGGAGCTCGCCCAATACGTGAATGAAGAAGAGGATGAAACTCGTGACTCCGAATAAGGAGCAGCGCATCAGGACTCGAGCCTAAGGCTAGGCCTAGTTATGAATTTTGTCATTGAGCACAAAAGCAGAATATCAAGAAAATAAACAGGTCCAACTCCATAGTCAGGAGTGGAGCGAGACAAGTCTGAGACCCAACATACCATGCAGGGAGGGACTTCCTGGATCGTAGGGGGCAACCTCAACATTAACTTAAAGTCAAGATCATCTCTCCAAGTATGGGAGTCGACGGTGTCATGGCGCGCTCATCTTCCTAAAGCTAAGCAGCCAAGATCAAGGCACCCACCCGGCGGGGATCCAAGGTATAAGACCAAGATGTCTTGGGTAGCAAGCACTAAGAAAGGCGCGGAAGTCAAGCAAATGACAAGACCATGAGGTCACAGACACCAGAGATACCCACCTACGAGGGTGATGTCTAGTCTGCAGGCCATAACTTCATCTGTGTTTATCTGATTGAGGCGTGTAAGCATACGTTGGAAAGCTAAGAAGAAGAGCTACAACTCTCATATTAAGCTCAAAATCCAATTCGGACGTCTCCGCACCCAGAAAAGGCACCCAGGAGGAGGGCGTCAACATCAAGACGCAGCATCTTGGCACAAGGCGCCGAGGAGGGCGCCAAAATCAGGATACATGGCACAAGGCGCCCATGAGGGCGCCAGCATCTGAAAGCGGCGTCTTGGCACAAGGCACCCAGGAGGGCACCAAAATCAGGATACATGGCACAAGGCGCCCTAGAGGGCGCCAGCATCAGAAAGCGGTGTCTTGGCACAAGGCACCTAGGGGGCGCCAAAATCAGGATACATGGCGCAGGGCGCCCAGGAGGGCGCCAACATCAGGATGTTGCACTTTGGCTCAAGGCGCCCAGGAGGAGGGCGCCAACTTCAGGATGTTGCGCCTTGTCACCCGGCACGCAGGAAGGGGTTCCAGTCTGTAGTTCATAACTTCGTCCATACTTATCCGATGGAGGCGTGTGAGCATGCGTTAGAAAGCTAAGAAGCTTAGCTACAATTCTCATGTTTAGCTCGAAATCCATGACATACGTCTCCGCACCCAGGAAGGGAAACAAGCTGACAGCACCATGGCAAGCTGGGCGCCAAATCCTGTTACGGAAGCAGTCGGCGTGGCACGTAAGAAAATTAAAGGATGCACGAGCATGCGAGTGCATGAGCACGTGAGAAAACAAAATAAAATAGTGCACGAGCACGTGAGCAAGTAACATAGTGCACGAGCACGTCAGCAAAAAACATAGTGCACGAGCACCTGAGCAAAGAGGAAAAGAAAATGTGGTGTTGCTTGCCCATACTCACCATTAATCACCTCGATCAAGGAAAGTCAGCAAAAAAATATCAATAGACGAGCAGGATCATTGTTGTGATCCTCTGACAAAATTAGCAGACCCGACGACGGCACGAGCCGTAAGGGCAACCTACCCTACGAGGGAATCCTACCCTACGAAGCGACTTTAGACATGTCGTAACCTCTGATAGGGGGCACAAAGTACCTAGACTATGAAGAAGACAACACGGCCTACCAAGAGGAGGCCGAGATCGACAGCTAAAAGGGTGATCTGGCTTGTTATAGGCACAGCAAATACAGCACCCTCAGGGATGACATTGAAGAGCAAATCCTTAAAGAGAAGCTCACCCGTCTGTACCCCAGCTCGCTAGCATTAACACTGGTCCCTAGCATCAACACTGATCCCAAAGAAAATTCCTTAACATCAATAAAGAGAAAGGGTTTAACTCCACAGTTAGGGTGCCTAGTGATGGAGTCAAGAGCATCACGACCCGCCACAACAAGTATGTGACCTCGGTGGTCGCAATCCCTTGGGCAAGTTCTATCCAAGCCGAGTCTTGGTAAGCGGTGCCAAGGGTATGCTTCATGACAAACTGTCCCGGTGGGCGTCGGCAACTCAACTGCCTAAAGCAAGCCAAACTTGGCAACTATCTACTTGAAAAAATCCTAAGTACAATAAAAGGCGCACACATGCGAAATCACCAGCAAAGCATGAGACCATGAGGTCTCGGGTATCAAGCAGGTGTGTGACCATGAGGTCACGTACACCAGAGATATCCACCTACAAGGGCGTTGTCAAGTCTGCAGGCCATAACTTCATCTGTGTTTATCCGATGGAGGCATCGGAGCATGCGTTGGAAAGCCAAGGAGCAGAGCGACAATTCTTCTGTTACGCTCAAAATCGAATTCTGATGTCTGGAAGCCCAAAACGGCGAAATACATGCCTGGGCGGGAGACCGATCCTCTGGCACATGAAAGGAGATTAAATAATGCATGAGCATGTGAGTACATGAGCACGTCAGGAAATAACATAGTGCATGAGCACGTCAGAAAATAACAGAGTGCACGAGCACGTGAGAAAATAACATAGCACCTGGCAAGATGGCGCTTGGCAAAGAGGGGAGTTCTGATAAACTGCCCCAGAGTAATCTTAGCCACGAGGCACGAAGCGACTTCGAAATGTCGCAACCTCTGATGGACGAGTTAAATTCGGACCGAGTTCTGATAAACTGCCCCCAGAGTTATCTTGGCCACGAGGCACAAAGCGACTTTAATCGTGTCGCAACCTCCGATGGGCGAGTTAGATTCAGCCGAGTTCTGATAAACTTCCCCCGGAGTCCCGCGAGGTGAGAAGCGACTTTAAACGTGTCGCAACCTCTGGTGGGCGAGTTAAATTCAGCCGAGTATGATAAATTGCTGATAACTCTATTTTATATAGAGTTATTCATATGTTTAAACTTAGTAAATTGCTCTCTTTCAAGCAAAGATAAAGAGTTTATATAGTATTTTATGTAATATGTGATAACTTGAGTGTTTGACATGGTTATAGTTGATAAAAGGCCATTTTGGAAATATTGTGGTATGTTTGATAAGTTTGTTCAGTGCAGTCTAGATGCTCCTGCATTGATCCTGCACTTATAACTGCACTGGTTTAGTACAATGCTACTGCACTGCAACTGCATTGCACAAAGGTTGGAGCCATCCACTTGCACATCCACTTGCCATCCACTTGCACTTGATGACCTCATGCTTGGTCTCCTAAAGCAAGAACACCTCATACTTCAGCGCCTACAATTCCCACATAGCTTTGAAGAGTCGTCAACATAGGGACACATGTTCTTATCTCATTTGACCTCCCTATACACTTGATTGAAGACTTCACATGGGAATCAACTGCTGTAAAGTAACCATGAATACAGCCACCAAAGTTACTTCAACATGAAGGAAGGAAGCACCTCTCTTGAAGACTATAAAATGACCTCACTCCTTCACTTGAAAATAGATCACAATCCATAAGTTAGATTAAAATTTCACTCCACATAGATAAGTTCTATTTTGTAAGAAGGAAAGGAAGGAAGTGACAAATCCTCCTTACCCCGATTTCATTGTTTTACCAAAGTGCTAAGGAGCTAATGCAATTACATTGCTAGGAGAATTCATGCTAAGAGCTACAACTCGTGTAAACTCTATCTTGTTGTTTCTCTTTTGTGATTTCAATTATATAAACATGTTCTATTCTGTTTATATTTGCCTTGCAATGTCTATGTTGAGCTAAACCTCTCTTAGTTGGAATGTTCTAACCATTTAATGAGCTTTTAAGTAAGTTTAATACAAGTATATGATGTGTGCACTTTAGTTCTTGCTTGATAATATTTTCAACACTTATTTTGAGATTGATCACTTAGAATAAGTAGATTTGTAAAAGCAGACATGGTTTACAATTAAGAACTCAAGAACTAATATGGGTGAGTGTTTTACATAAAGGAAACTTTGTGAAAACCATACTAAGTCCTAGACATAGGATAGTATAGTCTATAGGGTGATACTGTGAGTACTTTAAAAGACAAGAGTGAACTTATTTAGCAAGCCTAGACATAGGAAGCTTGTAATGAAACTCTGAAGAAAGTGACTGAAAGGCACACAACTAATGCAACAGCATTCAGTGCAACTGCATCATAACTGCATTAAACACTTATAAGTAAATTACTTGGTGAAGACATTCCAACTAGCTTTTCTCTATTTGCATTACAACTACTTACACCTTGTTATATTCTAACTTACTTGTGATACTCACCAATATCAACTATCTTGTTAAATTAGTTACCTTCTTCTAAATTACATAATATTGACTTTTGAAAGAGTTCATCAATCCCTGTGGGTTCGACCTGTTCTAAACACTGTATTACTTGTTATGGACTGTGTATACTTGCACATGTTTTCCACACACCAACAGCCCCCAGAGTCCCACGAGGTAAGAAGCGACTTAAAACGTGTCGCAACCTCTGATGGGCGAGTTAAATTCAGCCGAGTCTGATAAACTGCCCCTAGAGTCCCACGAGGTGAGAAGCGACTTAAAACGTGTCGCAACCTCTGATGGGCGAGTTAGATTCAGCCGAGTCTGATAAACTGCCCCCAGAGTCCCACGAGGTGAGAAGCGACTTTAAACGTGTCGCAACCTCTGATGGGCGAGTTAGATTCAGCCGAGTCTGATAAATTGCCCCCAGAGTCCCGCGAGGTGAGAAGTGACTGTAAACGTGTCGCAACCTCTGATGGGCGAGTTAGATTCAGCCAAGCCCGACAAACTGCCTCCAGAAAAAGTGAACAAGTCAGCTCCCATAAGGGCGTCTGGCAGGGCGCCAAGTGAAAAGCAGCCAGCGCCCATGAGGGCGCCTGGCAGGACGCCAAGTGAACAGCCAGTGCCCATGAGGGCGCCTAGCAGGGCGCCAAGTGAAAAGCAGCCAGCGCCCATGAGGGCGCCTGGTTGGGCGCCAAGTGAAAAGCAGCCAGCGCCCATGAGGGCGCCTGGCAGGGCGCCAAGTGAACAGCCAGCGCCTAGCAGGGCGCCAAGTGAAGAGCAGCCAGCGCCCATGAGGGCGTCTGGCAGGGCACCAATGATGAAGCAGACAGCTCCCATGAGGGCGCCTGGCAGGGAGGGCGCCTGGCATGGGGGCTCCTGGCAGGAAGTGGTCAGGAAGCAAATCCTTCACAAGGGGCAACCCCGCACTGTGTAACAAGCGGAATTGACAAAGCAAGATAAAGAGGGAACATGGACGTTTCAAAAGACAATACAAAGTATCAGCGGTCAATGACATCGAAGTCAACCCCCGTTGGGGTGGAAATGTAATATGAAAATCGGTCCATTAAGCAAGATACATAACAAAAATTCAACAAGTCAAAGAGAGATCTACACAGTCAAAACAACTGAACTGAAAGAAATAATCAGGGGGCAACGACATCGAAGTCGACCCCGTTGGGATGATATCTGACAAACCGCCCGCCTAGAACCTCTTGGTCAAATTAAAAAGATCATGGAGATGTCAAAGCAGGCTAAGAGATAGGATGAGCAACAAAAAAGCAGAGTGCCAACCACGCGTCCACACAAACCGGCACCCAGGCGCCCATGAGGGCGCCAAAACATGTTTTGCAGGATGGCACCAAGCGCAGCCAGGCTGGCACCAAGGCGCCCTAGAAGGCCCCAAAACATGTTCTGCAATATGGCACCAAGCACATCCAGGAAGGCACCAAGGCGCCCTAGAGGGCGCCAAAACATGTTTCTGCAGGATGGCACCAAGCGCATCTAGGCCAGCACCCAGGCGCCCTAGAGAGCCCCAAAACATGTTTCACAGGAGGGCGCCAACATCAGGAGTCCTGGCACAAGGCACCCATGAGGGCGCCAGATCCTGCTCCAAGAGGCAGCAGCCAAGACAACATGACAAGGCGCCGATGGCGCCAATGAGGGCGCCAGATCCTGCTCCAAGAGGCAGCAGCCAGATTAACACGACAAGGCTACCATGGCGCCCATGAGGGCGTCAGATCCTGCTCCAAGAGGCAGCAGCCAGATTAAGACGACAAGGCGCCCATGAGGGCGCCGGATCCTGCTCCAGCCAGATCAACGAGACAAGGCGCCCATGGAGCCCATGAGGGCACCAAAACCTTGTCTCGCAAAATCTGCTCCATGAGGAGACACCTGACGTACAAGGCGAGGGCACAAAACCTTGTCTCGCAAAATCCGCTCCACGAGGAGACACCCGACGTACAAGGCACCCATGAGGGCACAAAACCTTGTCTCGCAAAATCTGCTCCACGAGGAGACACCCGACGTACAAGGCACCCATGAGGACACAAACCTTGTCTCGCAAAATCTGCTCCACGAGGAGACACCCGACGTACAAGGCACCCATGAGGACACCAAACCTTGTCTCCAAAATCTGCTCCACGAGGAGACACTCGACGCACAAGGCACCCATGAGGGCACCAAACCTTGTCTCGCAAATCCCGCTCCACGAGGAGGCACCTATCACACGCAAGCAGGGAACAAAACCCAAGGCGCCCAGGAGGGCGCCAACTCTCAAGAACAAACAGGCACCCGGGAAGGCGCCCACGAGGGCGCCAGCATAAGGATGTCTTGGCACCTCGGCCCAAGGCACCCAATAGGGCGCCAACATCAGGGGGCATGGCACAAGGCGCCCAGGGGGACACCAACGTCAGGATACGACACCATAGCTTGGTACCTGGCACAAAAATTACACCAAGAGAGGTGTTACTCACGGTCGCAACAAAATAATCTTATTCGACCCATCATGACAGACAGAGTCACGCATCACGGCAAAGAAAAAATTTCTTTTTTACTCTAGAGAGTGAAAATGATAAAAACAGTCGTTACAAAGGCAGTGTCCCGCACAACCTCACAGATCCGACAAATCGACGAAAATCCTTCAAGCCAAGACCATCCTCCAGAATAATCTCGGCTTGGGGGGCAACTGTTCTGGAGTGGACCAAGAGGTCCATTAGCAATACCAGGGGGTGCGAGCAGCGATGGGATATGGATCAGCCCAATCGATTCGGCCCATATCCACAGCTGTTGACTCTCAATCATATGATGTAAGTTAGGCATTTTTACGACCAATTGTGCAGGTTTTTCATTGTATCACAGTCATTATCCGGGGATTTAGTCTAGTTTTAGATAATTGTAGTAGGAAGTTCATTTGTAAATAATTCCTTCAATTTTGGAGCTAATTTGGACTTGAAGGCCTCTAATTGGTTGTGGCATCATTCGGCGAACCAGACACTTGCCCGGAAATGCAGCAAAATGGAGGGATTTGAATTCTGTTCAATATCGCGTCGCGACCAAGAGGGCTCGCGACGCGACCAGGAGGAATTTTGCAAAGTCAGAAGTTTCTGTCCTATATCGTGACGCGATGGTCACGGGTCGTGTTATGGCTAAAAGGTGATGTGCAAGTATACACAATCGCAACAAGTAATATATTGATAAGTAAAGTTCGTTCCCACAGGGATTGGAATTAATCTATAAAGTTTAAGTGATTAGAACCTTAGTGAAAAGAATTAAGTAACAAGTAAAGGTAAAGAGTTGTAAACATCATAAGTTGTGATAAAACAGTATTAAGTTTGAAGTAATTAAAGGTGAGTTGGATAGATCAATAGTTATGTAAGTTCCCAAGAGTAATGTTCAGATAATATTAGACGCTGTAGCGTTAAGCGCTGTAGCGCTTAAGAATCCACAGACGCTGTAGCACCTTGGTGGCGTGCCTTTCAGTCACTTTCGTCAGGGCTATGTTACAAGACTCCTATGTCTAGGCTCTAAATAAGTTTTACCCCTGTATATTAAGCTCTTACAATATTTGCCTTATGAACTACTACTCCCCTATGTCTAGAGTTAAGTAGTGCTTCCTTTAAATGTCTTTAAAGGGTTTTCATTCATATCATTCCTTGAGTTCTCTTTGTGAACCATGTCTGTACCCACAAAGTTACCTTGTTTTAGTTGATCATTCCCAAACCAAGATTGAAAGTATTATGACACAAGGAATAAAACGCAAACATCATAATATCATACAAAAGTTACTCAAGGTTCATTACATACCAAGAACAATCCAACTACAACAAAGTTAGCTCATCACAAGTTCCATCAACATAACACAACTAGAGAGTATGTATTACCGTATGAAAACAAGAGAAGAGTGGTTGCAAAAGATGCACTCCAATGATCCCAAGTAGCATACAAGAGATGAAGTTGAGGCGTGAGCAAAACCTTGGATGAAGATTAGAAAAACTATGCTAAAAAATATAAAAGCTTCTAAGTAAGTGTATCAATGGAGAATAGCTACTATATCTTGTCTACGTACGTTGCCTCTCCTTGAAGCAATCTAAATTAATCTAATTAATAACTAAGTCTTAATAGAATAATAATATTACATGATGATTACTAGACTTAGATATTATCCTTAAAGTACTTTACAAAAAGTGCTAATGATGGAATACAACAACTATCACATGGGTTCCATTTAGGAGGCGCCAAGTGTAATTTAGCATCCACTTGAAAGTCAACATATCCAGCTGAGAGGAAGAGATAAGGGTGGTGACTCATCATGTCCTCAAATGGCCACACAAATATCTCAATGGTCAGCCGTCATATAACGCTGTAGCGTCTCCTAAATAGCATACCGCTGCAGCGCTAGAGCAAAACATCAAACATATTCACAAAGGCATTGACTATGCCCAAGGTTTAAGGAATTGACTTATAACCTATATTTATTCTAATATTCATATATTCACATATTTAAGCACTAAAATTACTTGAGAAATAAGCTTGACTTAAGTATTAGGAGCATAAATAACCTATATAAAATAAGGTTATCACACCCCCAAACTTAAACCATTGCTTGTCCCCAAGTAATGACACTTGAACAAGACAAAAATGCTCATATAACTAGCTGCAACTTTTAAATTAAACACGATTTATTCATAAGCTAATTCTTTATCATTTTCACACACCATAGTGGTCCACAATTCAAATAGAATCATTACTGCTCAGTTGTGGGTGTGTGATATCAAAGCTTAACTTAGTTCCTAGTTAATTTCAGAATTTCTCCAAGGTTTGGGAAGAATGGATTTCTTTTGGGTTAGGCAAAGAATTTTTTCAAAAAGAAGAGTGGAATAACAATTTCACACAAGATCTGAGGGGCTTCAAAGCACAGCAAAGAGCTTTTAATTAGGCATTTTTCAGAATATTGGTCAGTGCAAAAACATTTGGTCTGGTGATCAAGCGCTGTAGCGCTTCAAAGTTCGTAGACGCTGTAGCGCTAGATTTTTATGATTAAAACTAGATGCTATCTTCATTACTGAGCTCCTTATTTTCATTTTCTTTTTATGCTTTTTGGAACAGCTCAGCAATTTATTTAAGATATTTTGCAACTTTTTTCAAGACCACATTCATTTTTATTTTTCATTTTGCAAAGACCAATTTATCATCTTTTGTTCCTAGCCTTAACATAACCGATGCTCCCCCAAACTTAGCTTTTACAACAACTCTTAATTTTTAATGAAAACTTGACTAACCCATTGGCTATCCAAATCTTAACTTTATCCTTAGATTACTCCTAACTAACTAGGTTCTTCACTAAGCTTGGATTTTGTGTAAAAGCAGCAATAATATCATTTCATTGTTTACACAATGCTGCCTTACTCAAAAAATTCTTATTTAAATTTAGCTATATGAATCAGCTTTTGCTTACTAAGAAATTTAAAACATGCAGCTAATCATACTTTCTATTTAAGCACACAAAATTTTCAAAAACATGCAACACATGCAAAACATGGCATAATTATACTAAATATTTAAAAACATCATTGTACTTAATTAAAAACACTGTTAACCATAAGGTCCTCCCCCAAAAATTAAACTTGGCAGTGTCCTCACTGCTTGCTTGACAAGAAAGGGAGAGGCCTTAGAACAACAACAAAATAAAGTTCAAAGTACATAACCGGCATAAGAAGCCAACAAATCTTGCCTTATTAGGCCTTCTTGAGCCTCTTACTGGCTCTTGAAGGGGCTGGGGCTCCTTTTGTTGCCTTCTTCTTCTTTGGCTGAGGTGGAGCAGTCTTGTCAGCCGTTACAGCGGTTGGTGGCGCTGTAGCGCTTACTTCCTGTTCTTCTGCCGCTGCAGCGTCTGATTCCTGCACTTCTTCTTCCTCTTCTGTTTGCTCTTGCTCCTCTTCTTCCTCCTGCTCTTCCAGCATTGGCTCTGTTTCATCCTGCATATTTACTAGCTCCTCAGTAGCCTCCTTTTCAGTTTGCTCCTCTGTCAGAATTACCTCAGGCAATGGGTCACTAGGTACTGCAGACATAGTTGCTGCAGCACCTACTGACTGAATACCTTCTTCTGGGTACTCAGCCAGTTTGACACCTGGGTTTCTTCTAGCCTTTGTGTATGACTGATAAATTTTCTTCAGCTGCTCAGTGGGTTTTTGTTTTGCTGCTGGTTGCTTTGGTTCAGGCTTCTTTGGTGTTACTTGCTTGACAGGTGTTTTCTTGGGTGTTAATTTGGTTGGTTCAGGGATGGAGGTGGGGGTTGATGGTGGATTGGCTGTTTTGGCAGGGGGGTTTTTGGTTTCTTTGGGCTTGGGGTTGGGTCACACTGTATTTCTTCTTCATGCTCATCTTCCTGAGTCTCAGATTCTTCTTCAGTATCACTCTCCTCTCCTGATGATTCTTCATCATCCTGCTTTTCCATCTCTTTCATAACTGCTATTGTTTCTTCTTCATCTTCCTCACTTATGTTTTCAATGTCATCAGAATCCAGACTTTCCTCCTCTACTACAGCTTTTTGTATTTTCTTGGCTGGGGTAGGCTTTGTTTTCTTTGCTGGGCTAGCCACAGCCTTTTTCTTTTCTGCCCTAACTCCCTTTTTCTCTTGTTTTTTAATTGGCTCTTCTTCCAGCAGCCAATCAGGGAATTGAGAAGGGGGGATTGATGTTTTTCCTTTGGATATCTGGGCATACATTGCTTTTTCCCAGTCAAATTTTTCTTTCACAAATTTGCAGAGGACCTGCTGCTTCAGCTCTAAGCGCTGTAGCGCTTGAGAGTCAGAAGACGCTGCAGCGGCAGGTTTCTGCTTAACTTTGAAAATGCAAGGAAATGCCCCAAGAGGGGATCTTCTTTCTTCTTTCATTTCTACTTCTACATCAGCCTCCAAACACAACTCAGTAATTAAACAAGGAAAATATAAGTTACCTCCCTTTTTAACTCTGCACTTCTCTATCTCCCTTGCTATCAATCTTCCTACGTCTATCTTTTCTCCAAGCATTATTGCATCAATGACAATGAGTCTTTCTTTTTCCACAAATTTTGTGTGAGATGTAGGCAGCAGGGAGTGTTTGATGAAACTACACCACAGATTTGCTTCTTCACACAGATAGGCTTTTTTAATTTTGTATTCAGTTCCAAATTTGTCCCATGTTGATCCTTCCACACAAATCCTTCTCCTAACAGCTTCCATTTCTTCGTCTCCCCAGTTCAGAACTTTCATTTCCAGTGCTTTTCCATGATAGCCCAGATGGAAAATATCATTGATTGTTCTGGAGTTGAAGTTTACAGTTTCTCCTCTTACCAATGAATGGGTTTGAGGTTTTCCCTCCTTAGGCTCTTCAATGCCAGAATAGAAATCTCGTACCAAGGACGTCATGTAGTCTTTGCGATGCTTAATGAAGCTCTCCCATCCCAACGCTGTGACAGCGGTTGAAAACGCATCAGGAGCACTTTCTGTCTTGAATCCTCTTTCAGCTATGAAATCCATCTTCCAAAACCTCTGAGGATCTTGAGTTGCCTTAGCCATGGTGTTTTTGGTAGGATTTGAGGGTTCTGGTTTCCTAGTAGCTCCATTACCAGATCGTTTGAGGGCTGCTTGCTTTTTGGTCATGGTTGGTTAAGAGCTTACGTATTTGTTTCTGGGTGTTTTGGGAAATGTTAGTGTGTGTTGGGACGAAGGAAGAAGAAGGAATGGAAGTTATGAGTGGTGAGTGTAACGGTTGCGAGCAGTTTCAGAGATCAAGGAAAGAGAAAGAGAAAAGGAAATGGTAGCGTGGGGAGTTGTGGATATTAAAGTTACGATTTTTTGAGTGAAGTGGGAGAGAGAAGATGAAACTGTTGATTTGACAATTGCAGGTGAGTAGGTGCACGTGCTGGTCAGGCTAGGGAAGGGGGTACAGTGCCAGCTCACCCTGAGCAAGATCTTTTTATTTTTTTTGTTTGACCACACCCAGCCCTGATTTAAGACAAGCGCTACAGCGCCGTTGTTATAAGCAACCGCTACAGCGTTTATCCAAATTTCCTGCATAGAAAATAAACATAAAAATTTTGTTAGAATCCTTGGGGTGCCTCCCAAGAGCGCTTGCTTTTAAAGTCTGCAGCCAGACTTTCTCTTTCAAATTAGAGATCTTTAAGCTCAATTGTGGTTTTGTCCCTTACCACATTTTCACCAAAATATTGTTTAACCCTTTGGCCATTCACTTTGAAGGTGGTATTGGTTGTTACATCATAGAGGTCCACAGCCCCATGGCTATATATTTTTATCAATTGAAAAGGGCCTGACCACCTAGATTTTAACTTTCCAGGAAACAATCTTAACCTGGAGTTGTAAAGCAATACCTGTCCTCCTTCAGTGAGATCTCTTTTTATCAGTTTTTGATCATGCCATACTTTGGTTTTTTCTTTATAGATTGCTGCATTCTCATAGGCAAAATGCCTAAGTTCTTCCAATTCATTCAGTTGCAGCAATCTAGCATCTCCTGCTTTCTTGTAGTCAAAATTGAGTTTTTTTAGAGCCCAATGGGCCTTGTGTTGAAGTTCAATTGGTAGGTGACAGGACTTCCCATAAACTAACCTATAGGGAGACATCCCCAAAGGTGTTTTATAAGTTGTTCTGTAGGCCCATAAAGCATCATCTAGATGTATTGACCATTCTTTCCTTGAAGGCCCTACCATCTTTTCCAACATCCTTTTTATTTCTCTATTTGACAATTCAGTTTGACCACTTGTTTGTGGATGATAAGTAGTTGCTATTTTATGTTTGACTCCATATTTAGCCAATAGGGTCTCAATTAGTTTATTACAAAAATGAGACCCCTCATCACTTATGATGGCTCTAGGAGTTCCAAAACGAGTGAAAATGTTTTTCAATAAAAATTTGCTCACAGACCTTGCATCATTGTTGGGTGAAGCAACAGCTTCCACCCATTTTGAAACATAGTCTACAGCTACTAAAATGTATAGGTTTCCATGAGAAGGGGGGAAAGGTCCCATGAAATCCATTCCCCAAACATCAAAGAGTTCAACCTCTAGAATGTTTGTTAAAGGCATTTCATGTTTGTTTGAAATATTCCCTGTTCTTTGGCACCTATCACATTTTTTTACAAAGTCTTGAGCATCTTTAAAAAGTGAAGGCCAAAAGTAGCCTGATTGCAATAGCTTTGCAGCAGTTCTAACACCACAAAAATGCCCACCACATGGTGCAGAATGGCAGTGCTGTAGCACTTGAATTTGTTCTTCCTCTGCTAGGCATCTCCTCATTAACTGGTCTTGACACTTCTTGTATAGAAAAGGTTCATCCCAGTAATATTGTTTCATTGTGTGGAAGAACCTTCTCCTTTGCTGATAAGTCATCTCAGCATGTACCACCTTGCTAACCAGAAAGTTCACTATGTCAGCATACCAAGGTGTTGCAGGTTCAGCCGCTGCAGCGTCAGGTGTTGTTACATTGGCCGCTACAGCGGTTGATGAGTCATCAGTCATTGCCAACAGCTGCTCATCTGGAAAGTATTCCTTGATCTCCCCACCTGATGTACCTGCAATGTCTCTCTCCAATCTAGAAAGATGATCAGCAACTTGGTTCTCCACTCCCTTTTTGTCCCTTATTTCTAAATCAAATTCTTGGAGTAGGAGAACCCACCTAATTAGCCTAGGCTTTGCATCTTTTTTTGTTATCAAATATTTAATGGCTGAATGGTCTGTGAAGACAATTACCTTGGTGCCAACCAAATATGATCTAAATTTATCAAATGCAAAGACTACAGCTAATAGTTCTTTTTCAGTGACTGTGTAATTCAATTGAGCTTCTACAAGTGTTTTGCTAGCATAGTATATAGAGTGAAAAATTTTATCATACCTTTGCCCAAGAACAGCTCCAATGGCAAAGTCACTAGCATCACACATAAGCTCAAAAGGCTTACTCCAGTAAGGAGCTATAATAACTGGTGCGGTTATTAAAGCTTTCTTTAACTTATCAAAGGCTAATATGCATGACTCATCAAATATAAAGGGGTTATCATGCTGTAACAGTTGGCACAAAGGTTTGGAGATTTTTGAAAAATCTTTTATGAATCTCCTATAGAAACCAGCATGCCCCTAAAAGCTTCTAATACCTTTGATGTTTGTTGGAGGAGATAGCTTCTCAATGACCTCTATTTTAGCCTTGTCCACTTCCAATCCTTTTTTGGAAATCTTATGCCCCAAAACTATAGCTTCTTGTACCATAAAATGACATTTCTCCCAGTTCAGCACAGGGTTAGTTTCTTCACATCTAATCAGGATTTCTTCCAAATTGGATAGGCATAGATGGAATGTTTCTCCAAACACAGAGAAATCATCCATGAAGACTTCCATGGATCGTTCAATGTAATCAGAGAAAATTGCCATCATACACCTTTGAAAAGTGGCAGGTGCATTACACAGGCCAAATGGCATCCTTCTAAAAGTAAAGGTGCCATATGGACAAGTGAATGTAGTCTTCTGCTGATCTTCAGGTAATATTGCAATCTGGTTATAACCTGAATAACCATCAAGAAAGCAATAAAATTCTTTACCTGCTAGTCTGTCCAGCATCTGGTCAATGAAAGGTAATGGAAAATGGTCCTTTCTTGTTGCCTTATTCAACCTCCTGTAATCCATGCATATTCTCCAGCCTGTTATTTTTCTGGTTGGAAGCAGTTCATTCATCTCATTTGTTATTACTGTTACCCCTCCCTTCTTTGGCACACACTGCACAGGACTAACCCATGCACTGTCAGAAATAGGGTATACAATACCTGCATCCAACCACTTGTTGATTTCTTTCTTCACCACCTCTTTCATAATTGGATTCAACCTCCTCTGCCCTTCAATGTAATTTTTAGAGTCTTCTTCTAACACTATCCTGTGCATACAAATGGTTGGACTGATACCTTTTATGTCTGACATTTGCCAACCAATTGCCTTTTTATGCCGCTGTAGCGTCTGAATCAGATCATGTTCCTGCTTTTTCAGAAAGGTCAGAAGCAATTATAACAAGGCAAAGTAGTATTGTTACCTAGATAAGCATATTTGAGGTGTGAAGGCAACTCTTTAAGTTCCAGAGTTGGTGGTTGTTCAGTGGAGGGGAGATCCCTTCTTATGTCTGAATTCTCCTGCTCCAAAGACTCATATTTCTTAGCCCAAATTTCTTTGGCTGTTTGTTCCTCATTTCCTGTAGCTTCTGTATCAGACCCTGTATCTACACTGCTGTCCAGTAATTGCCTCAGATGATCTGTGCTTTTCTAGAAGTGATCTTGAACTACTTTGTCAATAACAGACACAAAGGAGCACTCTTCAAGGTTGGGACCTGGAAATTTCATAGCATTGAGAATGTTGAACTTGACTTCTTGGTCATTGACCCTCATGATCAATTCTCCTCTTTGCACATCTATCAAAGTTCTTCCAGTGGCCAAGAATGGTCTTCCCAATATGATGGGTACTTCTTTATCTGCATCAAAGTCCAAGATTAAAAAATCAACAGGAAATACAAATTTGTCTACCTTTATTAGAACATCTTCTAGGATTCCTTCTGGATATGCAAGAGTTCTATCAGCTAGCTGCAGTGTAAGTGAGGTAGGTCTGGCAGTTCCCACTCCTAGCTGAGTGTATATGGACTTAGGCATGAGATTTATGCTGGCTCCCAAATCACATAGGGCACGGCCAGAGTAAAAATTTCCAATTGAGCATGGTATAGTAAAACTGCCAGGATCCTTTGATTTGGGTGGGAGCTTGTTTTGCATCAACATGCTGCATTCCCCAGTCATTGTCACTGTTTCAAACTCCCCTAGTCTCCTCCTCTTAGTAAGCACATCCTTCATAAACTTTGCATAGTTTGGCATTTGTTGGAGAGCTTCCACCAAAGGAACATTAATGTGCAACTGTTTAAGGACTTCTAGGAATTTGTTAAATTGCTTGTCTTCATGAGCCTTTCGAAGTCTTTGAGGATATGGAGGATCTGGGTATGTTGGGATAATTTTGGGTGATGATGGTGTTTTTTTAACAACAGGCGCTGCAGCGGTAGGTTCAGGCACTGTAGCGCTTGTTGTCGGTTCTTTTTGTTTTTCAGATTTTTTGTTATTCTCATCATCTGTAACAGTTGATGATCCTATCAAATCTCTCCCACTCCTTAAAGTTATAGTTTTTACATGCTCCTTCCCTGTAGTACCTGAAGTTGAAGCTTCTGTAGTGGATGGTAATGATCCACTAATCCTTTGGGAAAGGACATTAGCCATCTGCCCCATCTGTACTTCTAGATTTTTAATGGAAGCTTCATGAGTTTTCAGGGCTGTCTTGCAATCACTCATGAAACCTTTCATCAATCCTTCTAATGAATTATCTATGACAGGGGCATTCTGTCTTTGGTAGTTCTGAGCAGGGAATCCTGGAGGATTTGCTGGAGCACTATAATTAGGTGCTGTTGCATTGTTGGCTCCCCATCTGAAATTGGGGTGGTTTTTCCAACCAGGATTATATGTATTTGAATAGGGATTATTGTTTTTATTGAAACCCACAAAGTTCACAGAGACAGGATTGCCAGGACATTCTTCATACAAATGCTCTCCTCCACAGTATACACAGCTTACTGACCCTGGTGAGGCTTGCTCAATAACAGCTACTGTAGGTTCATGTACCGCTGCATCGGTAACCGCTACAGCGTTTGATGTACTCATAGATTTTATCATGTTAGTAAGAGAGGCAACCTGTGTAGATAAAGCAGAAACTTCACTTGCTTCATGCACACCAGCTACCTTCTTTTGCTGAGCTAACCTTTCTGTAGGCCATTGATAGCTATTTGTGGCAATGTCATCAATCAGTTCACATGCCTCATTATAGGAGGTTTTCAACAACACACCCCCTGAAGAAGCATCTAACATTTGTCTGGTTGTTGGATCTAGTCCATTGTAGAAAGTTTCCATTTGGATAATCACAGGTATACCATGATGAGGGCACTTTCTCAACAGCTCCTTCCATCTTTTCCATGCCTCAAACAGTGTTTCAGCATCTCTTTGTCTGAATGCAGTAACCTCATTCCTCATTCTTGCATTCTTACTTGGAGGAAAATATTTTGCTAAGAATTTCTCAGCCATTTCATTCCAAGTATGGATAGAGTTAGGCTCAAGAGAAGTTAACCAGGCCTTTGCTCTATCCTTCAAGGAATAAGGAAAAAGTTTTAATCTGAATGCATCATCACTTACCCCTGGAATAATGAAGTTACTGCAGACTTCCAAAAATTGCTTTAAGTGTAAATATGGGTCCTCTTGAGGAGCACCACCAAACTGTCCCACTGTTTGCAACATTTGGAACATCATAGGTTTGAATTCAAACTGAGCTGTGTTGAGAGTAGGTCTTGCTATGCTTGTCTCCATGGTTTGTGGATCAAACACAGCATAGTCCCTCATTGGTCTATCTCTGTCATTTATCATTTGAGCAGGTCCTTCATTTATGAATTGATGTCTGTACCAGTCCTCTTGGTCATGTAAGGTTGGAGTAGGTGGCTGCTGATGTCTACCTCTACCCCTTCCACCTGGTTCAGTTCCTCCTCTACCAGAGCTAGATCTGCCATGTAGAGTGTTGGCTCTACCAGAATTGGTCCTATGGCTATGTTCTGACATGGTGGGTCTGAGCCTGTGAAGATGTCTTAGCTTCCTGAACCTTCTCTCTGGTTCTGAGTATGGTTCAAATTCTGGTGGTTGAGACCTGGGCATACGCTGTAGCGCTTACTGCTGCAGCAACAAGAAACAACACACCAGTGTAAAATAGGCACTAAGTTTACTAAAAACTTAAACAATGAAAATTAAATGCAATCCCCGGCAACGGCGCCAAAAACTTGTTGTGGCTAAAAGGTGATGTGCAAGTATACACAATCGCAACAAGTAATATATTGATAAGTAAAGTTCGTTCCCACAGGGATTGGAATTAATCTATAAAGTTTAAGTGATTAGAACCTTAGTGACAAGAATTAAGTAACAAGTAAAGGTAAAGAGTTGTAAACATCATAAGTTGTGATAAAACAGTATTAAGTTTGAAGTAATTAAAGGTGAGTTGGATAGCTCAATAGTTATGTAAGTTCCCAAGAGTAATGTTCAGATAATATTAGACGCTGTAGCGTTAAGCGCTGTAGCGTTAAGCGCTGTAGCGCTTAAGAATCCGCAGACGCTGTAGCGCCTTGGTGGCGTGCCTTTCAGTCACTTTCGTCAGGGCTATGTTACAAGACTCCTATGTCTAGGCTCTAAATAAGTTTTACCCCTGTATATTATGCTCTTACAACATTTTCCTTATGAACTACTACTCCCCTATATCTAGAGTTAAGTAGTGCTTCCTTTAAATGTCTTTAAAGGGTTTTCATTCATATCATTCCTTGAGTTCTCTTTGTGAACCATGTCTGTACCCACAAAGTTACCTTGTTTTAGTTGATCATTCCCAAACCAAGATTGAAAGTATTATGACACAAGGAATAAAACGCAAACATCATAATATCATACAAAAGTTACTCAAGGTTCATTACATACCAAGAACAATCCAACTACAACAAAGTTAGCTCATCACAAGTTCCATCAACATAACACAACTAGAGAGTATGTATTACCGTATGAAAACAAGAGAAGAGTGGTTGCAAAAGATGCACTCCAATGATCCCAAGTAGCATACAAGAGATGAAGTTGAGGCGTGAGCAAAACCTTGGATGAAGATTAGAAAAACTATGCTAAAAAATATAAAAGCTTCTAAGTAAGTGTATCAATGGAGAATAGCTACTATATCTTGTCTACGTACGTTGCCTCTCCTTGAAGCAATCTAAATTAATCTAATTAATAACTAAGTCTTAATAGAATAATAATATTACATGATGATTACTAGACTTAGATATTATCCTTAAAGTACTTTACAAAAAGTGCTAATGATGGAATACAACAACTATCACATGGGTTCCATTTAGGAGGCGCCAAGTGTAATTTAGCATCCACTTGAAAGTCAACATATCCAGCTGAGAGGAAGAGATAAGGGTGGTGACTCATCATGTCCTCAAGTGGCCACACAAATATCTCAATGGTCAGCCGTCATATAACGCTGTAGCGTCTCCTAGATAGCATACCGCTGCAGCGCTAGAGCAAAACATCAAACATATTCACAAAGGCATTGACTATGCCCAAGGTTTAAGGAATTGACTTATAACCTATATTTATTCTAATATTCATATATTCACATATTTAAGCACTAAAATTACTTGAGAAATAAGCTTGACTTAAGTATTAGGAGCATAAATAACCTATATAAAATAAGGTTATCAGGTCGCGTCGCGATGGGGCGCAAAAATTAGGTTTTTTAAAGTAGTTTCAGCGTTTTTCAGAGGGACTTCGTCTGGGGAACGGAACCACACTTTGGAGCAGCTGGAGGGTGCGATTTTGGGGCCTTCTCACCACTTGGGAACAAGGGATTGAAGGTTCTAATGTCTTCCCTTGTGTTTGTTTTCTATTTTATGTTGGCTTCTACTCTTAGGATGATTTGTAACTAAATTTCTCAGATTAGGGAGAGATGATTCTCCCAAACCCTATCATGTGAGCGCTTTGTTATGGTTAATTCAGTTGATTGTTCGATTGTCATTTGTCTAAACTTCTGTGCTTAATGCTTTATTACTACATATGATAGTTTTGATGAATTGGGGTTTGTGATCACCTAAGGGATTAGGGTTTGCATACTTGATATGAAGTTTTAGATCACATACTTGTAATCACCATAGGAATGTGGGGTTAGATATGTGAATTCTCTATTTCTTGTGTTTATTGCATTACCGTTGGCATGAATCTCCTAAGGAATTAGGGTAACTCATAGGGTAATAGGGGTTTTGAGGCAAGGAATTGTCCTAAACCTAATATTGTGAATTGAATCTGGTAATTGAACAATCAATGTGGAATTAACTGAAGGTTCATGTGATAGGAGAGTGGGAGATGATTTGACCCCTAATCGGTTTTCTCGCGTATTTAATCAATCGTTTTATTTTGCTGTTTCGGAAACTCAATTTTACCAAACCTTTACAATCTAAGAATTTGCAACTTTGCTATTGTTTTCAACGCGCAATCCCTGAGGAATCGACCGGTTACTTACCGCATTTTATTACTTGCGACGACAATTGGTACACTTGCCAGTAGTGCTTGGTTTAAGAGTCCTCAGTCCGACTGAAATGTATTCATCAATTTGGGTCACTCAGGGGGATTGGATGCCTTTGTGCTGGGCACAGGCTCACCCAAATACAATTTAACTCTCTGGCCATTTTTTCTTAAAATCATTGCCATTTATTTCATTTTTCTATTCCACAGCCCCATAGGGGTGCACTTTGAGAATGGTGAATGGGGCAGACCATCTAGACTTCAGTTTTCCAGGGAACGGCCGTAGTCTAGAGTTAAATAGCAGTACTTGGTCACCCCCCTTGAGTTCTCTTCTCAATATTTTGGCGTCATGCCAAGCCTTTGTTTTATCTTTGTATATTTTGGCACTCTCATACGAAAAGTGTCTTAGCTCCTCAAGCTCATTGAGATGCAGCATTCTAGCTTTTCCAGCTTGTTTTAAATCAAAGTTTAGCTTTTTGGTCGCCCAAAAAGCCTTGTGCTGCAATTCAATGGGCAAGTGGCAAGCCTTACCGAAAACCAATCTATAGGGAGACATACCAAGGGGTGTTTTGAAAGCTGTTCGATATGCCCACAGGGCATCATCCAGATGGATGGACCAGTCCTTCCTTGATGGGTTCACCATTTTTTCTAAGATTCTTTTTATCTCCCTATTAGATAGCTCAGCTTGCCCACTTGTTTGGGGGTGGTAGGCTGTGGCAATCTTGTGTTTAACTCCGTATTTTGCCAACAGCCCTTCCATCAGTTTATTGCAGAAGTGAGTGCCCTCATCACTGATGATAGCTCTGGGTGTGCCGAATCTTGTAAAAATATTTTTTTGAATAAATTTCAGCACTACCCTTGCATCATTGGTGGGGAGAGCAACTGCTTCTATCCATTTTGATACATAATCTACTGCTACCAGGATGTACAGGTTGCCAAAGGAGGGTGGGAATGGTCCTATGAAATCAATACCCCAAACGTCGAATAGTTCAACCTCTAGGATATTGTTCAAGGGCATTTAGTTTTTGTTTGAAATATTGCCCATCCTTTGGCACCTGTCACATCTTTTTGCATGTTCAGGGCATCTTTAAAGATCGAGGGCCAGAAATAACCCGTTTGCAGTACCTTTGGCCTTCCTAGTGGCCTTGTTTAGCTTTCTGTAGTCCATGCAGATCCTCCAACCAGTTACTGTCCTAGTGGGAATCAGCTCATTCTTTTCATTTTTTACTACAGTGACTCCTCCTCTCTTCGGGACACATTGCACAGGGCTCACCCAAGTGCTATCAGCAACAGGATAGATGATCCCAGCATCTAACCATTTAATTATTTCTTTTCTTACGACTTCTTTCATGATGGGGTTAAGCCTTCTTTGTGCTTCAATGCTGTTTTTGGAGCTTTCCTCCAAGCAAATTCTGTGCATGCACAAAGCAGGGCTTAACCCTTTGATATCAGCCATTTGCCAACCAATGGCTCTCTTATGTTTCCTTAGGACATAAATCAACTCTTCTTCTTGCTGTACACTTAACTCAGCAGCTATGATTACAGGCAGAGTGTCCTCTTCCCCTAAGTAGGCATACTTCAAATGAGGAGGGAGTTGCTTCAACTCAAGCTTGGGTGGTTTCTCAATGGATGGTATGTTATCCTTGAAACCTTCAGTGGTTAGCTCCAGGGATTCATACCTCTTTGTCTACCTTTGAACATCTGGCTTGTCTGCTTTGATTTCAGCCAAGCCCTCTTCTTTCAATTCTTTCTCTTCTAAATGTCCCAGCTCTTGCTTCAGAACGTCCTGCTGTGACAGCAGTTGTTTTTGGACCAAACAGTCCATTTCAGAAACACAATGGCATTCAGCACTGCTGGTGCTGTCATCAGGGTACTTGATAGCATTCAGAACATTGAAGGTGACCTCCTGGTCATTCACTCTCATGGTCAGCTCTCCCTTGTGTACATCAATCAGCGTCCTACCTGTGGCCAAAAACGGTCTTCCAAGTATAATTGGCACATCCTTGTTAGCCTCAAAATCAAGTATTATAAAATCGACAAGAAAAACAAATTTATCTACTTTAATCAAAACATCCTCAATTTTTCCTTCAGGGTAGACAGTAGATATGTCTGCTAATGCTAGTGTTACTGTGGTGGGTCATGCTTCACCAATGCCTAGTTTTTTAAAAATGGATTTGGGCATCAAGTTGATGCTTGCACCCAAATCACACAAGGCCCTACCACAGTAATTACCCCCAATGGAGCAAGGGATAGTGAAACTACATGGATCTTTGAGTTTCTGAGGTACCTTACTCTGCAAAAGCATACTTGTTTCCTGTGTCATATCCACTGTCTCAAACTCACCAAGCCTCTTTCTCTTGGCTAGAGCATCCTTCATGAACTTGGTGTAGTTAGGCATTTGTTGTAAAGCTTCCACCAATGGAATGTTGATGTGAAGCTGCTTCAGAATCTCCATAAATTTCCCGAATTGTTTATCCTGATTGGCCTTCTTCAACCTTTGGGGAAAAGGTGGAGGGGGCCTATCAGGGGTCAGCTTTTGGGGCGTACTCGCTGCTGGTGCTGTGGCAGTATCCTTTGTAGCATCAGAATTTTTAGCAATGGATTCTGCACCAGTGCTGTCAGCACCTGTGACAGCATCAGTATTAACATTTGTGGGTAGAGAAGCAGTTTTCTTCCCACTCCCTAGTGTGATGGCCTTAACATGCTCTTTACCAGATGTGCTGGGTTGCTCAGTAGCACTTGGTAGTGTGCCACTTGGTCTAGCCGTGATTGCAGTTGCGATTTGGCCAATTTGATTCTCTAGGTTCTTGATGGCTGCCCCTTGGCTTTGGTACTGTGCTTTGGTTTCACTCATAAATGCTTTGTGTGCCTCGGCTAAGGAGTTGTCAGCATTGGCTTTTGGAACAGGCTGTGCAGGGAATCCTGGAGGTGTAGCAGGTTTAGCTTGACTAGCAGGAGCATTTGGATCCTTCCATGAAAAGTTGGGATGGTTCCTCCACCCTGGGTTGTACGTATTGGAATAGGGGTTGTTGTTCTTGCTAAAATTTCCAATATAGTTGACAGAGACTGGATTCCCTGGACACTCTTCGAACAAATGTCCCCCATTGCAGTACACACAATTTAGTGTATTAGTCTTTTCTGTAGGTGCTGTTTCTGCAGATGCTGTGGCCGCAGGAATGGTAGCTGGAGCTGGTGCAGGAGTGGTACACAGATTTTTCAGCATGTTGGTTAGACTGGCCACTTGTGCAGATAGTGCAGTTATTTCAGATACCTCATGGATTCCGGCTACCTTCTTGGCAGCACTGATTCTGGCAGTGGGCCATTGATAACTGTTTGCAGCTATATTCTCTACCAAATCGTATGCTTCATTGTAAGAGTGATTCAGAATGTCTCCTCTTGCAGATGCATCCAGCAACAGCCTTGATTGGGAAATCAGGCCATTGTAGAATGTCTCTAACTAGATAGCAAAGGGGATGCCATGATGTGGGCCTTTTCTGAGCACATCCTTGAATCTCTCCCAGGCCTCATATAATGATTCTTCTTCTTGCTGCCTGAATGATGTGATATAGTTTCTCATTCTTGCATTCTTGACCGGAGGGAAATATTTTACCAAGAACTTCTCGGCCATCTTGTTCCATCTGTCCACTGAATTGGGCTCCAAAGAATTCAGCCAAGATTCGGCTCTGTCCTTTAATGAGTATGAGAAGAGCCTTAGCCTGAATGCATCCTCTGTTACCCCGGGCATTTTAAAGTTGTTGCAGACTTCGAGGAACTGTCTTAGATGCAAGTGAGGGTCTTTAGTGGGTCCTCCTGCGAAGTGGCCTACTGTTTGTAACATTTGAAACATCATAGGCTTGAATTCGAAGGATGAAGCCTCGATGGCAGGTGTCACAATACCAGTTTCCATGGTGGTGGGATCAAATACAGCATAATCCCTCATTGTCCGCTTTCTGTCATTGGCCATTTCAATGTTTGTTAACACCACAGCGTCGTCGTTATGATCTGCCATTGGGATGGCTTCTGCTTCTGGCGCTGCAAGTCTTTCTCGAGCCTCTTTTCTCAATCTCCTTGATGTTCTTTCAATTTCAGGGTCTATGTGATGCTCTGGCAGATGGACTCTGCGCATACACTTCTTTAAAACTGAAATTCACAATGAAAATGATGAGAAAATAAAAGCTCCCTAAAACAACTACTACTTAAGACTTAGTGATTAAATCCGTTAATCCCCGGCAACGGCGCCAAAAACTTGTTGTGCAAAAACGTGTGCAAGTATACACAGTCTAACAAGTAATAAAGTAGTAAGTAAAGATTCTTCCCACGAGGATTAAGGTTCAATTGCTAAGTCTATGGAATAGCGTTTGATTTGGTGAGTAAAATGTAACCAAATAAATAAGAGGAATTGTTGTGCAATAAGTGACGTTAGGGAGATGCGAGCAACAATATATGAACGAGTAGAGATACGAGAGATGGTAATAGTCAAGACTAGGATCAATAAACACAACTTATAGATGCGGTGCTGTGACTGATGCTGTGGTAGCACTCAGTGTGTAGACTGAAAGTTGATATTCCTATCGCTATGAAACGTAATGTCGTCAAGGTTTCCTTATTCCTAAGCACCCATTGAGGTTCATTACGTAGGTTGAAAAGCTTGTTTCAGTTCACACTATAGCCCTAACTTCATATTCCTATCCTTCGTTAGGGAAGAATAATATTCCTATTATCCTTCAAACTATATTAGCTTGTGAAATCGGTGAGTTAAATTCTTTTCAGATATTAAAACACGTTACCCTAATCAAAGTGATCAAGTTCGAAAAGAGTTTATAACAATGAAAACACACAAGCTAATGAGGCATCACAAACCAATCACCTTAAAGCAATCTAAAAGAGTATGTTTATATCACCATCGTCTCGACTATCGAAGGATTTAGCTCATGATGAGCTTAGACATGATAAAACAGTACAACGTTACCGTAAACAGATCCATCAACAAAGTAAAAGCACTTAGAGACTGAGTTACACCAACGAGCGTGAAGGCGTTTCACATCTACTAATTAGCGGTGCTCTCGCGACACTGGTAGCACTGGCTAACGGTGATCTATTATTGGAGTGTGGGAAGGATATGGAGCCTATAGTGTTTAGGTGGTGAAGAATGTATATCGTCCTCTCTGAAATTGTTCGTATTTTTCTCTCCAAAAATCGCGTATGCGTTGCCTCTGTTCCTCACTAGGGTAGCTTCCTAAATATGGGCCTTGGTAGCACGGCGCGCCTCCTCTTGGGCCTTGCGTTTGGTTTGTTGCAACAAACCCTAGAATTCACGCTAGCTTGCTGCCTACGGTGGCGCCTTGCTTTCCAGAAGATAAAGTTTCCTTTTCTGCTGCGCTTGGTGAGGCACTTCGCCTAACCACGCTCCTATCCAATTAATTACAGCGATGCTACCGCGCCACCCGTCATAGCACCTGCCTTAGCACTGAAATACTTAAGAATATCCTGCACACTGAGCACACAGATTAAATTCCACAAAAGTGGCACTTGCGTGCCCAAATTATAATTAACATCCATGAGTTCATTAGTGTCTAATATGAAGACATCTACTACAACTTAAAGCATAATTTACTTATGGATCAAGATAATTTCCATTTGAATGAATGTAAGTAACTCACATTTCTGTGGGTTATCACATAGCCCATTTGAGCCTTTGACCTTTTTTTTTTGAAGTATTACCCTCATTACAAGCCATTATTTGAAAAACCAAGTGTCCCGCTTGTTTGGAATTGAGGGGTCTATAGTCACTGTTGAACTTGTAGCTCAAAATTAAGTTTGGGGTTGCTTGAGGACAAACAATTGTTTAAGTTTGGGGTGGTATACCAAAAGTAGTATATGATGTACTTTCTTATATTCTTGATATTATACTCTTTCAAAAAAAAAAGAGACAAAAGAAAAAAAAGAGACAAAAGAAGAAAAAAAAGAAAAAAAGAGAAAAAGAAATCAAAATAAAATCAAATTAAACCATATAGCAGAAATTACAAGCTCAAATTTGTTTTGTGGGGAATTCTTTGATGAAGTTGGTAAGTGTAGGAAATGTTCAAAAGTGAAAATGGCATTTCTCAATTCCATTCAAGAAAGCCTAGATTCCAAAATTTATCCCTCCTTACCCAAGCCCCGTTACAACCTTTAATAAGTCCTCATGATGTGTGTGGTATTTTGTGTGATTTCTTGCCGTAGAATTATGTCAAGCCTATGGTAGTGTGTTTCTTGTGATGTGATTAAAAGTATTACCCTGCAAACACGTGTGGGAGAGAGAAACACTTATAGGTGAGGAACTTCAGTAAAATTCAGCACAATTGATGATTGTATGATGTGTTGCTTGAGATTCTAATTTGGGGAGTTTGAATTGTTGATTTTAAATACAAGAATGCATGCTAGGTCACTCACTGACAACTCTGAAAAGTTAATTGATTTTGAGCTAGTTATGATTGTGGACACTGGAGTCACATCTAGTAATCTTTTTCCAACCCTTGTTTTGCATTGAGTTTGCTTGAGGACAAGCAAATATTTAAGTTTGGGGTAGTGATAGATCCATATCACATGCTAGTTTTGAATGTTAAAAACTGTGTTTTCCATGAAGATTTTAATGAAAATCAGTAAAGTTTGAGCAGATTTTGAGAATTTGTAAATCCAGTTTTCGTGCGGTGGTTATGCCGGTTTTTCTTGTATTTTTGTGCACAGGAACTAGATCAAGTGGAAGAACAAGTTGTGTAGGCTAGAGGTGAAGTTTGGAGTGATTTAAGGCAGACTGCATTGCAACATAATTCTGGCAGCACCAGATGGTCTAATTTTGTACTAAACTTCCACTGGTAGAATTGCACTTAAAACAGCAGCAGTTACGTTTTGCACTGAACTTCCACCAGTGGAAGTTACCTTTTAAAACTGTCTGTTTTCCTATCAGCAGAGTTACGTTTACAGTAGTTATATTTTGCACTGAACTTCCACCAGTGGAAGTTACCCTTTAAAACTGTCAGTTTTTCTATCAGCAGAGTTAATGACGGGACCCACAGCAAAGCTCTTTATTCTAAAATGCGATTGTTTTTGCCCTGCCAAATACTCCATAAAGTTATAAACCAAGAAAATCTTGTCTTGTTCATTAAGAGCAGCAAGAACTGAGAAAAAGATAGCACCAACAGTGGTGTCATGCACAACAGCTTGGTCAACAACAACTGTGGTAAGACCCAAAATATACCAATAGACGGAAGCCTTAGTGCAAGAGAAAAATAAATGTGTTGACAACTCAGTGGGCCCAGTACACCAAGGAAAAACATCATCAATAGCAACATGTCACTGAACAAAGTTTGCACGAGTTAGTCGGTAAAACATCTTTACACAGACGTCAGAGAAAATGCTTGACCTTAGGAGGAATCTTCAACTTCCAAAGCACTCGCCAATCTCCAAAAGAATTCAAATGAGCAGTGTCTAAGACTCTCTCCATAAGCAACCTGTAGGCACTACAGACACTATACATTCTGGACTTTTCAGGCCACCAAATACAACAGTCCGTGATAACAGCATCAAAGAGAGGTGTGCTCAAAATTGTACCTGCAATATTTGAAACAAGTAAATGGTTAACAACATTAGCTCTCCATGCCTTGTTCTCATGTTCCAGGAAATCTGACACATAAGAGACCGATTGGAGGTCCACTTCTCGCCAAAAACACGAATAAGAGACCCATCACCAATCATCCACCGACAACCTTCATGAAGCACCAAACAAGCCTTATGAATACTATGCCAAATGAAACTAGAATTATTACCTCTTTCAGCAGCATAAAATCACCCCTAAGATAATACTTAGCACTATACAACCTTGCCACTAAAGAATCAAGACAATTCTTAAGGAGCCAACCTTGTTTCCGCAAAAGCCATATTAAAGACATAAAGATTAAGAAATCCCAAGCCCCCATGATCCTTGTCAACATGATGCTTATCCCATGATAACCATCTATAATTTCTCTCCTACTGGTGCCACTACCACCCGCACCAAAAACCATTGATAAGACTTTCTATCTCCTCCTCAAGGGATGAAGGAAGAAGAAAGAGGCTCATGAAATCTGTGGGAATAGATTGTAAATATGATTTAATCATAACTTCCTTACCCGCTTTTGAAAGTGAGCGGCCTCCCCAGGAATTCATCTTCTTCCAAATCCTATCCTCGATAAATTTAAACAAAGCCTTCTTGCTCCTCCCTATGATGGAGGGAAGACCCAATTAAAGACTTGTACCCAAAACGTCATGGAAACCTAGAAAATTAGCAATATGGTCTCTATCAACCTGAGTAACATTCTTACAAAAAACACCTCTCACTTTTGAAAGTTAATCCATCCAATCCAAGTGTTAGAAAAATACGATTTCTTAAGAAACAACAACAACAACAACAAATAAGTCTAGTCAACCCTATCATATGCTTTACTCATATCAATCTTAAGGGCAACCTCATCTTTCTTCCTCTTACGCTTATTTTTCAAATAAGGAATAACTTCAAAAGCAATCATAGCATTATCTAAGATGGACCGATCAGGCACAAAAGCAGAGTGCTCGATAGAGATGCACTTATGTGAAATATTATTTAGACGGTTTGCATGTACCTTGGAGAGTATTTTGTAATGGACATTACACAAGGAAATAGGCCTCCAATCAACCATGTATGTGTATTTTACTCAAGGTAATTAAAATCGGATCGGACATTGAATCGTTAGAGGCAACGACTCAAAGTTCTTGAAGTCGGAGCACTCGAATCAAGACTAAATCGAAATTAATTCAATAGATTATCTAATATTTTAATTACAATATATAAAGGATAAAAAACAAAAAAAAAACATTTTATTCGTAATTTCATACCACAAAATTATATAGACTTAATTTAATTTCAACAACACAATAATATAATCAAATAACACTTGAGGTGCTAGCTTAGTGGTAAGAGCTAAGTCTTGTATCTTCAAGGTCATGAATTTAAACCCGCTCGGGGACAATTGTGTGCCATTTTAATCAATAAAGTCCCCCCTCGGGACAATTGTGAATTAAATATTAAAAAAAAATTTACATTGGTGAACTATCATTATGTGGATTGTTATTGAGAGCTTTATCAATAGCTCTTAGATAAGACCACATGTAAATGCCTGAAACTTTTTATAATTTGAGAGGGATGACTATCCTATTTCCTACCTAGCTAGTTCTATCTCTGGGTCCAACTCCTGGTTATCGTGCACAGCGGTTCTTCGTTTCATCTGAACCAGAAAGGGGTGCAGTTCTGTTCAATCGCGAACCGCTTTGGTTCCATTTTGACAACCTTGATTTTACAATTAAATTATGATATTTTTAATTAGATAATGAGTAGAAATTAAAATCTTTATTTGAATAAGTTTTAGTTTGTCCTCATTTAAAGTGAGGGGACTACTCTTGATATAAACCAGTTATTATTAAAAATATCTACCATATATATTAGGTAAAAAAAATCAGTAGTTAAAATTTTGATTCAATGTATGCAAATGTGAATACATTTTAAAATTATTTATATGTCAGAAATATATATTACAATTAACATGTAACTCTCCATTTGCGAAAAAAAGATTTTATTGTTCATTGTGTCCCTTAAAGGGACTCCTAGATTTTAAAGCAATCAAATAAAATACAATATTTATAAATAGATTAAATTATCTTTAACTTATTATAATTTTATTATTGAAATCTAATAATGTCATTGAGAAATAAATTATAAAGTTATAAATTAAAAGACTTGAATAAAAACACTACAAAGAAAATTGCAAGCTGACTCTTAGCTAAGAAGTGTTTCAAGATAAGAAAAAATTTCTTTTTGGCAAACATGATAAGAAAAACTTGTACCCATAATTTAATAAATAAATGTAAAGCACTCATTTCTAACTTAGTAATGTTTTTGTCGAGCACTCATTTATAAATAAATGTAAAGCACTCATTTAAATAAATGGTGATCAGGAATGACACGGGGGATTTTTATCGAGGCAAGACTATGTGGTTCAACGGCATTCCAACTCCACAAGAAGCGGAGGCAATGGAACTTTGGCAAGCTCTTCTTTGGGTGCGGGACATGAGATTACCATCAATCTCTATAGAACTGAATTGCTTACCAGTAGTTAATGGAGTGCAGGAGGATCCCAACACCAACTCAGAATTTGGAACGCTAATTTCTTATTGTAAACGTTTGTTAAATTGTTTTAATAGCTTTAAGGTTAGTTATATTAGGGCGTCACGATTTTATGCTAGCTCCATGTTTCATGATTTGATTCCAACCTGTATTGAGACTTTGCTTATTAATGAAATGATCTAAGTTTCTCTTGTAAAAAAAACTTAGTAATGTTTGAAAACTGAACCAAAGATATGCATAAAGCTTAATCAATATAACAACAATAATGTATTACTACTTTCATGTAACGCTCTAAATTGTACTTTTTTTTAGTATATACATCCGTGAATATAATATTTGACATTACAAATTCATTATATTAATTTTTTTTTGTTATTAATCTATCAATATTTAATTTAACTATTGTACCACTCAAATTTGATGCATTATCTAAACCAACAAAAAAATGACGGACCATTTTACAAAGAAAAAGATTCAAATAATTGTTTTTCTTATTATAAGTCTAATTTATAAAAATATCAATTACGTTTGATTTAAAAGTATATTTTGCATTGGTCCCATTTAATCCTTTTGATCTATTCTGATCTTTTTTTTGACAAATGATCTATTCTGATCTTGTAAGCGTGTTAATATACTTTTTTGACAAAGTGTACTGTGTAATTAATTATACTTATATGGAACTTTACTAGAAATACTTAAATGAAAAACCTAGTTGCACTTCTTGTCAACAGAAAAAGAAAAAGAAAAACCTAGTGGCCCTCAAAAACTACAAAATTAATTGAACCTATTATTTATAGGCTAGGATGGTTCACAATCAAAAACAAAAATGCAAGAGTGAGTTTGGACATATTAATTATATTATAAGATGTTCCACAATTAAAAAGAAAATTGTAAATGAATTTGTAGTTGAGAAGTTTTCATATATAGTAAGAAAAAGTGGTTGTAATTAATAAATGTCAAAGTAAAAGTATGTGATTAAAATTTTGATTCAGTGTATGCAAATGTGAATACATTTTGAAAATATTTATTTTATATCTCCACAATATATATTATAATTAACAACTAACTCTCCATTTGCGAAAAAAAGATTTTATTGTTCATTGTTTCCCTTAAAGGGAGTGCTTGATTTTAAAGGAATCAAATAAAATACAATATTTATAAATAGATTAAATTATCTTTAACTTATTATAAATTCTAATAACTAATGTCAACAGTGTGTACGTGTGAACCAAGTGGGTGTGGCACAAGTGGTAAGTTGCTTGGCCCCTTAAGCATTTGGTCAGGGGTTCGATCCCTGGCCGGTGTGTACGGAGAGACATCGCTTGGGAGAGGTCAGCCCTTAAATGAACTCCAGTACCTCGAGGGATTAGTCTCCACAGTCGCCGTGAAGGATACCTTGGTTTACAAAAAAAAAAACAGAATGTACGCGTGTTATTAAGTATACATATATGAAATTTTACTAGAAATACTTAAATGAAAAACCTAGTTGCACTTCTTGTTCTTGTCAACGGAAAAAGAAAAACCTAGTGGCCCTCAAAAACTACAAATTAATCGAACCTATTATTTATAGGCTAGGATGTTTCACAATCAAAAACAAAAATGCAAGAGTGAGTTTGGACTTATTAATTATATTATAAGATGTTCCACAATTAAAAAGAAAATTGTAAATGAATTTGTAGTTGAGAAGTTTTCATATATAGTTAAGAAAAAGTGGTTGTAATTAATAAATGTCAAAGTAAAAGTATGTGATTAAAATTTTGATTCAATGTATGCAAATGTGAATACATTTTAAAAATATTTATATCTTAACAATATATATATATATATATATATTATAATTAATAACAAGTAACTCTCCATTTGCGGAAAAAAGATTTTATTGTTCATTGTTTCCCTTAAAGGGAGTGCTTGATTTTAAAGTAATCAAATACAATACAATATTTATAAATAGATTAAATTATCTCTAACTTCTTATAAATTCTAATAATTAATGTCAACAGAGTGTACGTGTGAACCAAGTGAGTGTGGCACAAGTGGTAAGTTACTTGAGCCCCTTAAACATTTGGTCAGGGGTTCGATCCCTGGCCGGTGTGTTTGGAGACATCGCTTGGGAGAGGACCGCCCTTAAATGAACTTCAGTACCTCGAGAGATTAGTCTCCACAGTCGCCGTGGAGGATACCCTGGTTTACCAAAAAAAAAACAGAGCGTACGTGTGCTATTAAGTATACATATATGAAACTTTACTAGAAATACTTAAATGAAAAACCTAGTTGCACTTCTTTTCAACGGAAAAAGAAAAACCTAGTGGCCCTCAAAAACTACAATTTAATTGAACCTATTATTTATAGGCTGTGATGGTTCACAATCATAAACAAAACTGCAAGAGTGAGTTTGGACTTATTAATTATATTATAAGATGTTCCACAATTAAAAAGAAAATAGTAAATGAATTTGTAGTTGAGATGTTTTTATATATAGTAAGAAAAAGTGGTTGTAATTAATAAATGTCAAAGTAAAAGTATGTGATTAAAATTTGGATTCAATGTATGCAAATGTGATTACATCTTAAAAATATTTATATCTCAACAATATATATATTATAAATAACAAGTAACTCTCCATTTGCGGAAAAATGATTTTATTGTTCATTGTTTCCCTTAAAGGGAGTGCTTGATTTTAAAGCAATCAAATAAAATACAATATTTATAAGTAGATTAAATTATCTTTAACTTATTATAAATTCTAATAATTAATGTCAACAGAGTGTACGTGTGAACCAAGTGCGTGTGGCACAAGTGGTAAGTTGTTTGAGCCCCTTAAGCATTTGGTCAGGGGTTCGATCCTTGGCCGGTGTGTTTGGAGACATCGCTTGGGAGAGGTCAGCCCTTAAATGAACTTCAGTACCTCGAGGGATTAGTCTCCACAGTCGCCGTGAAGGATACCTTGGTTTACAAAAAAAAAACAGAATGTACGCGTGTTATTAAGTATACATATATGAATTTTACTAGAAATACTTAAATGAAAAACCTAGTTGCACTTCTTGTTCTTGTCAACCGAAAAAGAAAAACCTAGTGGCCCTCAAAAACTACAAATTAATTGAACCTATTATTTATAGGCGAGGATGTTTCACAATCAAAAACAAAAATGCAAAAGTGAGTTTGGACTTATTAATTATATTACAAGATGTTCCACAATTAAAAAGAAAATTGTAAATGAATTTGTAGTTGAGAAGTTTTCATATATAGTTAAGAAAAAGTGGTTGTAATTAATAAATGTCAAAGTAAAAGTATGTGATTAAAATTTTGATTCAATGTATGCAAATGTGAATACATTTTAAAAATATTTATATCTCAGCAATATATATATATATTATAATTAATAACAAGTAACTCTCCATTTGCGGAAAAAAGATTTTATTGTTCATTGTTTCCCTTAAAGGGAGTGCTTGATTTTAAAGTAATCAAATACAATACAATATTTATAAATAGATTAAATTATCTCTAACTTCTTATAAATTCTAATAATTAATGTCAACAGAGTGTACGTGTGAACCAAGTGAGTGTGGCACAAGTGGTAAGTTGCTTGAGCCCCTTAAACATTTGGTCAGGGGTTCGATCCCTGGCCGG
Organism: Astragalus membranaceus; assembly: GCA_039519185.1. NCBI lineage: Eukaryota > Viridiplantae > Streptophyta > Magnoliopsida > Fabales > Fabaceae > Astragalus > Astragalus membranaceus. Next base: position 173,368,894 of record CM076848.1, on the reverse strand, counting down.
TGTGTTTGGAGACATCGCTTGGGAGAGGACAGCCCTTAAATGAACTTCAGTACCTCGAGGGATTAGTCTCCACAGTCGCCGTGGAGGATACCCTCGTTTACCAAAAAAAAAAACAGAGTGTACGTGTGCTATTAAGTATACATATATGAAACTTTACTAGAAATACTTAAATGAAAAACCTAGTTGCACTTCTTTTCAACGGAAAAAGAAAAACCTAGTGGCCCTCAAAAACTACAATTTAATTGAACCTATTATTTATAGGCTGTGATGTGGTTCACAATCATAAACAAAACTGCAAGAGTGAGTTTGGACTTATTAATTATATTATAAGATGTTCCACAATTAAAAAGAAAATAGTAAATGAATTTGTAGTTGAGATGTTTTCATATATAGTGAGAAAAAGTGGTTGTAATTAATAAATGTCAAAGTAAAAGTATGTGATTAAAATTTGGATTCAATGTATGCAAATGTGATTACATCTTAAAAATATTTATATCTCAACAATATATATATTATAAATAACAAGTAACTCTCCATTTGCGGAAAAATGATTTTATTGTTCATTGTTTCCCTTAAAGGGAGTGCTTGATTTTAAAGCAATCAAATAAAATACAATATTTATAAGTAGATTAAATTATCTTTAACTTATTATAAATTCTAATAATTAATGTCAACAGAGTGTACGTGTGAACCAAGTGCGTGTGGCACAAGTGGTAAGTTGTTTGAGCCCCTTAAGCATTTGGTCAGGGGTTCGATCCTTGGCCGGTGTGTTTGGAGACATCGCTTGGGAGAGGTCAGCCCTTAATTGAACTTCAGTACCTCGAGGGATTAGTCTCCACAGTCGCCGTGAAGGATACCTTGGTTTACAAAAAAAAACAGAATGTACGCGTGTTATTAAGTATACATATATGAATTTTACTAGAAATACTTAAATGAAAAACCTAGTTGCACTGCTTGTTCTTGTCAACGGAAAAAGAAAAACCTAGTGGCCCTCAAAAACTACAAATTAATTGAACCTATTATTTATAGGCTAGGATGTTTCACAATCAAAAACAAAAATGCAAGAGTGAGTTTGGACTTATTAATTATATTATAAGATGTTCCACAATTAAAAAGAAAATTGTAAATGAATTTGGAGTTGAGAAGTTTTCATATATAGTAAGAAAAAGTGGTTGTAATTAATAAATGTCAAAGTAAAAGTATGTGATTAAAATTTTGATTCAATGTATGCAAATGTGAATACATTTTGAAAATATTTATTTTATATCTCCACAATATATATTATAATTAACAACTAACTCTCCATTTGCGAAAAAAAGATTTTATTGTTCATTGTTTCCCTTAAAGGGAGTGCTTGATTTTAAAGGAATCAAATAAAATACAATATTTATAAATAGATTAAATTATCTTATTATAAATTCTAATAACTAATGTCAACAGTGTGTACGTGTGAATCAAGTGGGTGTGGCACAAGTGGTAAGTTGCTTGGCCCCTTAAGCATTTGGTCAGGGGTTCGATCCCTGGCCGGTGTGTACGGAGAGACATCGCTTGGGAGAGGTCAGCCCTTAAATGAACTCCAGTACCTCGAGGGATTAGTCTCCACAGTCGCCGTGAAGGATACCTTGGTTTACAAAAAAAAACAGAATGTACGCGTGTTATTAAGTATACATATATGAAATTTTACTAGAAATACTTAAATGAAAAACCTAGTTGCACTTCTTGTTCTTGTCAACGGAAAAAGAAAAACCTAGTGGCCCTCAAAAACTACAAATTAATTGAACCTATTATTTATAGGCTAGGATGTTTCACAATCAAAAACAAAAATGCAAGAGTGAGTTTGGACTTATTAATTATATTATAAGATGTTCCACAATTAAAAAGAAAATTGTAAATGAATTTGTAGTTGAGAAGTTTTCATATATAGTTAAGAAAAAGTGGTTGTAATTAATAAATGTCAAAGTAAAAGTATGTGATTAAAATTTTGATTCAATGTATGCAAATGTGAATACATTTTAAAAATATTTATATCTTAACAATATATATATTATAATTAATAACAAGTAACTCTCCATTTGCGGAAAAAAGATTTTATTGTTCATTGTTTCCCTTAAAGGGAGTGCTTGATTTTAAAGTAATCAAATACAATACAATATTTATAAATAGATTAAATTATCTCTAACTTCTTATAAATTCTAATAATTAATGTCAACAGAGTGTACGTGTGAACCAAGTGAGTGTGGCACAAGTGGTAAGTTACTTGAGCCCCTTAAACATTTGGTCAGGGGTTCGATCCCTGGCCGGTGTGTTTGGAGACATCGCTTGGGAGAGGACCGCCCTTAAATGAACTTCAGTACCTCGAGGGATTAGTCTCCACAGTCGCCGTGGAGGATACCCTGGTTTACCAAAAAAAAAAACAGAGCGTACGTGTGCTATTAAGTATACATATATGAAACTTTACTAGAAATACTTAAATGAAAAACCTAGTTGCACTTCTTTTCAACGGAAAAAGAAAAACCTAGTGGCCCTCAAAAACTACAATTTAATTGAACCTATTATTTATAGGCTGTGATGGTTCACAATCATAAACAAAACTGCAAGAGTGAGTTTGGACTTATTAATTATATTATAAGATGTTCCACAATTAAAAAGAAAATAGTAAATGAATTTGTAGTTGAGATGTTTTCATATATAGTAAGAAAAAGTGGTTGTAATTAATAAATGTCAAAGTAAAAGTATGTGATTAAAATTTGGATTCAATGTATGCAAATGTGATTACATCTTAAAAATATTTATATCTCAACAATATATATATTATAAATAACAAGTAACTCTCCATTTGCGGAAAAATGATTTTATTGTTCATTGTTTCCCTTAAAGGGAGTGCTTGATTTTAAAGCAATCAAATAAAATACAATATTTATAAGTAGATTAAATTATCTTTAACTTATTATAAATTCTAATAATTAATGTCAACAGAGTGTACGTGTGAACCAAGTGCGTGTGGCACAAGTGGTAAGTTGTTTGAGCCCCTTAAGCATTTGGTCAGGGGTTCGATCCTTGGCCGGTGTGTTTGGAGACATCGCTTGGGAGAGGTCAGCCCTTAATTGAACTTCAGTACCTCGAGGGATTAGTCTCCACAGTCGCCGTGAAGGATACCTTGGTTTACAAAAAAAAAACAGAATGTACGCGTGTTATTAAGTATACATATATGAATTTTACTAGAAATACTTAAATGAAAAACCTAGTTGCACTTCTTGTTCTTGTCAACGGAAAAAGAAAAACCTAGTGGCCCTCAAAAACTACAAATTAATTGAACCTATTATTTATAGGCTAGGATGTTTCACAATCAAAAACAAAAATGCAAGAGTGAGTTTGGACTTATTAATTATATTATAAGATGTTCCACAATTAAAAAGAAAATTGTAAATGAATTTGTAGTTGAGAAGTTTTCATATATAGTAAGAAAAAGTCGTTGTAATTAATAAATGTCAAAGTAAAAGTATGTGATTAATATTTGGATTCAATGTATGCAAATGTGATTACATCTTAAAAATATTTGTATCTCAACAATATATATTATAATTAACAAGTAACTCTTCATTTGCGGAAAAAAATTGTACTGTTCATTGTTTCCCTTAAAGGGAGTGCTTGATTTTAAAGCAATCAAATAAAATACAATATTTATAAATAGATTAAATTATCTTTAAGTTATTATAAATTCTAATAATTAATGTCAACAGAGTGTACGTGTGAACCAAGTGGGTGTGGCACAAGTGGTAAGTTGTTTGAGCTCCTTAAGCATTTGGTCAGGGGTTTGATTCCTGGCCGGTGTGTGTGAGACGTCGCTTGGGAAATGTCAGCCCTTAAATGAACTCCAGTACCTCGAGGGATTAGTCTCCACAGTCGCCGTGGAGGATACCTTGGTTTACAAAAAAAAAAACAGAGTGTACGTGTGTTATTAAGTATACATATATGAAACTTTACTAGAAATACTTAAATGAAAAACCTAGTTGCACTTCTTTTCAACAGAAAAAGAAAAACCTAGTGACACTAAAAAGCTACAAATTAAAAAGAAAATTGTAAATGAATTTGTAGTTGAGAGAAGCCTTTCATATATAGTAAGAAAAAGTGGTTGTAATTAATAAATGTGAAAGTAAAAGTATGTGATTATAGATGCATTGGAATATTGGATGACGTATTAGACAGTATAGATCTCTATATAAACTCTTCTAGTATTTGAATGAAGTCACAAATTAAATATCTATCTACCAAAATTCTCTTCATCTTCTTTTGCTTATTTCTTGTAATCCAAAACAAACACTATCACAATGTCATCACACATTTTAATCTTCTTTGGGTTATGTATTTTGTTCCTACCATCATTTGGTTCTTTTGATTACTACATGCTTTCACAGCAATGGGCTGGAACTAGGGGTGTGCATGGTACAAAAACCATACCACACCACACCATATCACTTTAAGATCCAGTTTCGGTTTACCATTTCTGCAAAAACCGGTTTGTATTTTGAACCGGTTCAAAACCGGTTTTAAACCAGTTGATAACCGGTTTGGATCAGGAAACCAGTTTACCGGTTTAAAACCGGTTTTCGTTTCTGGAAAACGATTTACTGTTTCTGAAAAGCAGTTTTTGCTGAAAAAAAACGGTTTCCCATTTCTAAAAACCAGCTTTTACTGCCGAAAACGGTTTACCACTTCTCGAAACAAGTTTGTTCACTCCAAAAAATTTACCATTTCTTGAAAACTGTTTTTTTTGTCAATCCATATTTACCATTTCTTGAAAAATAAGTAAGTCTTATAAAAACCATGACTTTTTCGGTATGTTTCTTGTCTTTGATTTCTCTTTCAGTGGCATCCGTAATTAGTTGTCTCCCTATTTTCCTTTACATTCTGTTTTTCTGGCGAGAGTATGAGATTCAAAGAGCTAGAGATAACAATAAACACCAATATATGATATCGTTAAATCATATGAATGAGTTTTTAATTCAAAAAAAATATGAATGAGTTTTTAATTCAAAGGAAAAAAACATAATAATTAGGTGCTTATGAGTTAAAAAATAGCTTTTAATGTTTTCCTTAGAATTTCATATTGAATATGTCAAAAAAAGGAATTCATATTGAAATTGACTTTTCGAGGGATGAAGCATCTGGCAACAAGAAAATATATTGTAAAAAAAAGGCAGCAAAAAACAATATTCTTTTTATTTCTTTCATAGGAACACACTCTTGGATCTAAAGGGATTGTGGTTGTTGAGGTGGTGAGACTGTTTAAGCAAGAAAAAAGGAAAGACAGTGAAGGTGAAAGTATGAGTGGAAGTTGGAATCGCTGGAAAGTCTTGTACCGTCAAAGAGCAATTACAGGAAAATGGGAACGGTACTTTTACCGGTTTTTATAAATGGTATTCCGGTTTATGAAACAAAAGTGGATCGGTATTTTCTCAAAAACAACAAGGGATTTTTTAATTGGTACGATCTGGTTTGTAAAATGGTTACAATATACCAGTATTTTTGCACATGCCTAGCTGGAACCTATTGCAAGTCTCGGATTAATTCGCCTTGCCACATCCCGTATCCAGCAGCAGAATTCAAGCTTCATGGTCTGTGGCCCCAGAATATATCGGATCCTCAACCAGAATTTTGCATTAAGAATGGTCAGGGTAGAACTTTGGATACTAATAAGGTGAGACTATTATCTTTTATATTACTAATAATACTGGCTATTTAATTATTTATCATGGTGCATGAAAATTAACTCTTTTTTTTTATTTTTTATTTTTTATTTTTCAAAGCTCAAATCTATTAGGTCTAAACTTGATAAGTAGTGGCCCAATTTAAACGGAAAGAATGAGGATTTCTGGGGTCGCCAGTGGGACAAGCATGGTACATGTTCGACATTCTCCACACAGCAGGACAAATATTTCGATCTTGCACTCACTATTAAAAGATTGATTGGTAACTTGACTGCCATCCTTGAACAAGCCAATATTGTGCCAATTGCAAACCATGGTTATGACAAAGAAAAGATTGTCCTGGCTATACACTCAAGAACTCACGCATGGCCTCAAGGCCCTCAACTAAACTTTGTGGCGAATCCACCAAAACTACAAGGAGCAAACTTGCTGGAGATAAGAGTTTGCTTGGACAAGAATAACGCATTTATTGATTGTCTTAGTAACTATACCGGATATAATTCTCAAAAGGTATATTGGCCTATTTAATACCATGATCTGATGATATATAATATATATATAAAAATAATAACACACATATCTTATCTTATGTGTATTTATATTATATGGCCCAATAATATTGATATTCCGTCTGGTGCCAAAATGTTAATTAGATATGGGTTTACGTACCCTTTTAGTATCTTTGTAATTCTCATATCAATAAAGATCTGCTCATCCTTTAGTTACGTGCTATTTATTTTCCTTCCTTTTTTTAACATAAAAGAAAGAGGCCGTTGGTAACGTTGTTTTTGTATAATTAATTAATCAACACCAATTGGACATAAGTCGATAGGAACTAATTACATTTTTTTCGGTGTACAGAAACTAATTAATCATGTATGGAACTGAAATCAATTTGTATTAGCTATTTTCTCTTGTTTAATTTAATAAACAAAATTAACTTGAAAAACAAAAAATGGCAATGAAAATGCGGCGAGAGAATAATCCTTGATTGATTAATAGTCCTCCTCCATTTTCTATGTCAATTATGTTATTCATTTCTTTCTCAAAGAGATTGAGCGAGAGAATGCAAACCAAACCCTATGTGAATATTGATTGAGGTCTCAACCGTCACGGATAGTCAACTCACTGTCAAGCGGCGGCGGTTCACAATAATCACCGTAGCTCTAGCGCCGCGAATTGCTATTTTTGAATTAGTGTTATAAATTAAGTTATAAAGCTATAAATTAGAAGACTTGAATAAAAACGTTAAAAGGAAAATTGCAAGCTAACTTTTAGCTAAGAAGTGTTCATCACAAGAAAAATTTATACTCATAATTTAGTATATAAATGTAAAGCACTAACTTTATAATTTAGTAATGTTTGAAAAATGAACCTAAGAAATGCATAAAGCTTAATCACTATACCTAAAAGTAATGTGTTATTACCTGATGCCTGCCAGACTAGGTTTGCCTCTAGCTGATCCATCAACATTCCATTTCCAAGTTTTGGGGGGAGGAGGATGCCAAGAGGTGACTACACGTGATATGGGGGGTCGACGCCATGAAGCGACCCCCTCCAAATTTTAGACAACTTCACTCAGATTATACAAGCATGCAGGTTCCCAACCCTTCATCCAATAACCCAATCGTAATTTTATTTGGAAGAGCTCTTGGTTCCAATCAATTTTTTCCTTCTCATACACCACTATGTTCCTAATTTGCCAAATGGACCACATATAGTAAACTGATCCACAACTTCTTACGGAAAGATCCTTCAACTGTCCCACACCAAACATCGAACCATTGTTCGCAGTTGGTAGTGATAGGTATCATAGTATTCCACCAATTTTGAATCTCCACACATACACGCCAAGAGAACATACATTGTAAGAATAAATGTTGGATAGTATCCTCCCCGGCGCAGCAGAACGGACATGAATCTTCAATTGTACTCAGCAAGTCTAGTCTCCTTAACCTATTTCTAGTGTTGAGGTTTCCATGGAGAATGAGCTTTAAGAATCCCACTTTTCTCCTTTAAGACCAAGAACAATCAGCTAGTTACTCCAACCAAACAGAGTTAGTTCACTGTCCCTTTTTTCTGAAGAACAAATTGCCACTATTTTAGGCTCTGATAAGATCCTCAATGCAAGGTGATGGCTAAGGCCACCTCTAGGCTAGCTAGGGGTTGTCAAATGGATGGATTTGATTGAATTAATCTTGATCCTAATGGATTCGATTAAAATTATCCAATAATGCATTTACAATCCATTGAAAATAATGGAAACAAATCCAATCCATCCAATAAAAATCAATTTAACTCATCAATTTATAATTTTTAATGGATGATATTCAATCCATTAATTAAGTTATTTTAAAAAATTTAGATCTAAAAATCAAATAAACAATAACATTATTTTAAAATTAATAATTTCTGATTTTCTGAAAATTACTATTAATAAGAAAGTCAAAATTTAGTTAATTATAATCATTTGAAAAAGAAAAGTTGAACCACTAGTGTGCTCCACCTTTGACCACCAGCATTGACCACCACTAGCCATCATTGACCAGCTGTTGACCAATCATTGATAGAAGCTGGCTGACCGTTGACCACTTTCGTAGAGTTCCAAATTCATGTATTGTGAATAGGAAAATGATTTTTAGTACGATACTAAACAAATGAGATGCATATTATTAATGAGTAATTGACGACTATCCCTTTTGTATAGTTTCAACGAAGTTTTCTTCGTACTAAATATATAGCACCTTCTTTGAGAAGATATGATATTGATATTGTCTCAATCTCTATGCAACAAAATCATATGTTGGATTTTTGATTCATCTATTAAAATTACTTAGTCCTTTGAAATTATTATTCACATACCCTTCAAGAATGCTTTTTAATTGAACACAATAACACCACACCAATATAACAATAAACATGTTCTAGTACTTTTTTATATAAAAAAACTACTCTTTTTTAATTAGTGTTTTTTATAACATGTGCCGACCCAAAAAGCATGTAGGCCATCTAAGGCCAGACTTGGGATGTAATCATTGTAATGCCTGAGCCCGATGCGAGCCAATCAGATCTACTCAAAAGTGACAAAATCCATAACAATTAAAATGGATGATCGAAATTTGAAGTTAAGAAGGAAAAAAAGGGAAAAGCAATCAACAAGGACAACCAAAAGTGAAATCAATGAAAAATAATAATATTTGGTTTGTTTAACAAAACAAATAATATTTCACTGAACCCCATAGATGAGTTTTTTTTTTAAAAATGAAGCCCACAATTGAACATAGTGACACGGATAAAAAAGTCTTCTCATTAGATTATCATGTTTCTCAAATATAAGCTACTTCAACAAAATCATAGGCCATTCACTAAAGGCAATTTATCAATTCTTACAATTCGAAATAAAAGAAGAGTAAACTTCAAAATAAAATTGATTAATATATTTGATAAAGGAAAGTCACGATAATCAAAAGGTTTCTTAAGTTGTCATATGTACTTGATAATCACAAGCCACTTTGTTATAAGGTATAATCCTAATAACCACAATCATTTTACTAATCCAATATAAATAAGGCTTTCAAGATTTTCCTTATAAATTACTACTTGTGAATACTCCCCTTGATCTTTAATGCCAAGCTCCACAATCACCTGGGTGTTCCGTTTGTTTTGAAGAATATATCGTTATTCCCAACTCCAATAAGATGTTCAACGTAAGAGAATGACCCAATAGCAAATAGTTTAGTCCATGATTCTTGCATACCAAGTTCACCTAAGATTGATATATGGAAAATAGTATTCTCTACATGATTACAAATGAAGGCAACGTACATACCCATTTAACACCGCCAAGTGCATTTGCATCGACCTAATGTAACATCCCAAATTTTTAAAATATAATTATGTGAATTATAAATAATCTCGAGTCAAGGAAAATAATGAGTCACGATTCGTAACCGGGATTAGTCGAGAAATTTTTACGTCGAACGAGTAACCGTACGAATTTTGGGGATTTTTAGCATCAAAACCGTGAATTAATGAGCCAAGGGCATATTGGTCTTTTCCAACCCTTTAGAGCCCTCGGCCCATTAAAACATAATGTCCCTCCTCATTATTCTTCAGCTGGAACAAAGAAAGGAAAAACAGAAAGGCGAGGAGAGAAAGAAGAGAGTGCGGGCGAGAGGAAGACGGAGAAAGGGGAGAGGGAAGACCTTGGATTCTCATTGCATGTAAGACTTCTCTACTCCATTTTTCACCAGTTTTCATTTCCCTTCCAATGGTACTATTTATATAAGCTGATCCATCCTCCTCCTCACTTTGCCATTTTCGAGTTCCAAGCCAAACATGGCCAAAGTCTGAATAATTTCTTTTCCATGTGTCTTTTGAAGCTTGGGGTTGAAGTGTGAAGACAAGGTTCAACTCAAGGACTCTTGAGCAAGCTTCATTGCGACCTTTGGCTTACCCCTTCTTCTTGGTTCCTCGTTCCTCTCGTCTTTAACCTCGCCGGTATTTCCCCCAGGTTTTTTCACATAACCGGACAATTTTCCTCATTTGATCAAGTCTTCAATGTCGTCTTTCAAAGAATTGCAATGGTTGGTGTCATGACCATTACTTCTATGATACCTGCAGTACTTGCTGGATCGTTGTTCGGATCGGGGAGGTAGAGGTTTGGGTGTTTTAACGTCTCTGAACTCGACATCCCAACACTCCCCATATAGTTGGGCGTTGGAGACGTTGAGTTCAGTGTATACTTGGTGACGATTCCGAGGTCGGGGATCCCTGTTACCTCGGTTATCGTTTCCTTGGTTATCTCTTTCGTTCCGAGGTTTTGATGGTCAGGCCTGTGGTGACGGATTTCTGATCTTGGTGCTTTCCTCCTCGTTGATGAAACATTAGGATAGTTGGAGGAAATCCTGCAAGGTATTAGGTTCCCAAGTATTGACATGTTTTTGAAAGGGCTTCCGGGGAGTAGGCCCTGCGCCATGAAGAAAATGCAGAAAGCGTCGTCTAGTTCTCGAACTTGAAAAGCTTCGTTGTTGAACCTCTCTATGTATTCTCTGAGAGGCTCGTCCTCCTTTTGGACAACAGACATCAATGCCGCTTTGTTCTTGGGTTTACTTTTGGAATGGGCAAAGTGAACTGAGAAGAGTTTTGCCAATTGGTCCCAAGAGGATATGGTGTTTGTAACACCCTAAATATTTAATTAATTTATTTAATTAAGTATTTAGGAATTTAATTAATTTATTGGGTATAATTTAATTAATTAAACGAAATTGAGTGGTAGAAATAATAATATAATTATTATTTATTACTTAATAAAATAATTATAGGTGTTATTATATGTGAGCCTTAGTTGGGTTGGAAATAATTATTTTGAGGGGGGGTGTGTAGCGTTTGGGCTTAAGTGGTGGAAGAAAGCCCGTGATCCAAGCCCAAGCATACTTAAGCTAGAAAAATTAGGCTTGGCTCATTTGTGTGCCAAGGAGAGAAAATTAGCGAAATTGAGAGAGAGGAGCCAAGAGGGGGCGCGGCGCCCATGGAGGAAAGAGAAGAGGAGGCGCGACTTGGAAGAAGAGAGAGAAAGGGGCGTGAGGCAAGAGGAGAAGGGGATCGGGTTGCGGTGATTCTTGGAGCATACGTATAAGGGATAGCGTGTTCGTCATAACCTAAGGTAAGGGTGGGTCTCATCTTCTCTATAATAGAGTTTTATGATGGGGACTAAGTAAGGGTAGGCTCTATGTATGTCGTTTTATGTATTTCTAGTGATTATTGATGAACCCTAGGCATATGATAACTTGTTATTTGGGAGATTGTGGTTGACGATGATTTTGAGATAAATGTGATAATGTGTATGTTCAAGGTGATTGGACAGGTTTTGATGATGATTTGGTTGTGTTAAATGGTGTTCATAAGCAATTGGTGATGATCGGTATGTTTGAGAATGGTTTGGTCATGTTTGATGATGTTTTGGCATGATGTGTGGGTGTTTTGAACAAGAATTCTGGTTGCTAGAAGTGTTCGGGGCGCCAGGCGCCCTGTGCTGGGAGCTGAGCGCCCGTGTGTGTGTGTGTGTGTGTGTTGCGCTGGGCGCTGAGCGCCCGTGTGCGTGTGTCGCGTGTTGCGCCAAGGCGCTGGGCGCTGGGCGCCCGTGTGTGCATGTCGCGTGTTGCGCCAAGGCGCTGGGCGCTGGGCGCTCGTGTGTGTGTGTGTGACGCGTTTTGCTGGGCGCTGGGCGCCCAGGGCGCCATTTTTCAAGATGTTCCCGAATTTTTATGAAAACTGTTTTCGCCATATCTTTTGACTCGGACATCCGTTTTAAACGTTTCAAAAAGTGTTGGGAAGCTTTTTCAGTTGTTTATCTGTGTGTCCCATTTTTTAAAAATAAAAACTTATAATTTCTGAAGGTTGCTGGGCACCCCAAGTGGCTGTTCCCGGAGGTCGTTGCTGTGACATTGAAAAATCGTTTTGGTGTCTTTAAAAATCCTCTTTTGCGTATAACCATTGGTTTTAACGTTTTAAAGTCAAAAGTGATGATTTTGACGATGATGCCCTTAGTGGCTAGTTAAATGACCTTTTTGCCCTTAGTGGCCAATGTTGTTGATAGTGACGTGTAAATGACGATGATGCCCTTAGTGGCTAGTTAAATGACCTTTTTGCCCTTAGTGGCCAATGTTGTTGATAGTGACGTGTAAATGACGATGATGCCCTTAGTGGCTAGTTAAATGACCGTTTTGCCCTTAGTGGCCAATGTTGTTGATAATGACGTGTAAATGACGATGATGCCCTTGGTGGCTAGTAAATGACGTGTTTGCCCTCAGTGGCTATTGTTTGAGTTGATGATGTGTATGAATAAGTGACGATGAGAACCCAGTGACGTTTTGAGGCCCAAAAGGCTAAGTGATGATAAGGCCAAAAAGGCTAAGTGACGTTGTTGTGTGTAAATTGTGAATTGACAGGTGCTGTGCCTCTTATTTGGCAAATTGGTAAGTGACGGGTCACATAGTTGACCGTGATTGTGTGATTTGTGCGTGATGCATGTTATAGTGTCTCATGCATCCCATATGCATAAACCCAGTGACGTTTTGAGGCCCAAAAGGCTAAGTGACGATGAGGCCATAATGGCTAAGCGACGTTTGTGAAAAGGTACCTCATGCATATGCCCGCGAGTGGGTTGCATTTCATACTCCTGCATGACATTGTGACGACTGGTTGTGCCGAGTAACTTGATGATGGAATTGACTGTTTTATCCTTGATGATTGACTTGATGTTTCATGGTGTGGTAGATATAGTGTCGTAACTCTAGCTTAGTGCTTGTCATATGCTTTATTATATGGTTAGATGAACTCACCCCTTCTGTTTGAATGTTAGCCCTATGCGGTAACGTGCAGGTGAGCACAAGTGAAGGCTTAGGAACCTTCGCTAGCTGAGTCGGGTCGTCTGCTCTGATATGTAACACTGGGGAAAATAGAACGTTGTTTTAGTTTATCCAAGACTGTGTATAATTGTTGGACTTTCCGCTGTGAAGTTGTAATTTATTTGACAATGACGTTTTGAAAGTATTATAAGACTGTTTTCAAAAAGTGAGTAATTTGGCGTGTGATGTTTAACGAAGTAAGTGTGACATCCCTTGTGGTGTAATTAAAATTTTGAAACTCTAATTTTTACGCTAATAAATTAACGGGTAGAAAAGGGGTGTTACAGTGTTCGTCCTTAAAGCCCGAAATCATTTCGATGCAACTTTGTCTAGAGTCAATGGGAAAATTCGACATTTCATCTCCATGGGTACGTTCCGGTATTGCATAGTTGTGTCGAATTGATCGAGGTGCCTGTCTGGATCGCCTGTTCCATCGTACGTTTTCAGACCTCCGGGCGGTTTTTTGAGGTACCTTGGAACTCGGTAGCTATCGATTGTTACAGTGAACGGGCCATTTCGCTCGGTTAGCAACGCCTGGACGAGCTGTTGAACAGCGTCGGTTAGGGCTGGAAGAAATGGAAGGAGAGGTGGTAAATTAATACTGTATGAGCTTGTATGGGAACGGGCGAGGTTCGGATTGGGGAATTGTGCCCGAGCTTGGGTGGAATTTGTAAGGTCTTGAACACAGCCCTCGGGGGTTCGTTGAGGTTCGAGCTCGGGTATATCCAGTCCTACCCCCGGCCTGACCACAAGAGTGGCCGGTCTTGAACGGAGTTTGGGCGCCATTTGTGGATCAAGGTAATGGGAGAGGAAATTGAGTACAGATCCTCCCACCGTGGTCGCCAATGTTCAGTACCGTACCTTCGATCTTGGTGAATAATCCGAAGTAGTTGGTAGATGTCGTCTTTGATCAATATTGTTCGATCTCGAGGGGGAGATGTTGTACCTGCAAGAATACTCTGACGCTCAAGTCAGTATTTGAGTGAATCAGTGTTTAGTTTTTAGAAGTTGCTTACATTTATGAGTATTGGATGTGGTATTTATAGAGATTGAGTGATGTTCGTTCTGACGATCCTGAGTCGTTAGATCTTGCAGAGGTATCTGAACCGTTGACTGATTGGGCCAGATTTTCTGGATATGGGCTGGTTGGTTATTGGGCCTCGCAGGAGGTGTAAATATCATTACGACCTTTTAGTTATTACCTTAACATGTTACAAACATAATGACATGTTTTTCATTATCTACGATACCTTCAATCATATAATCTTGTCAAAAAAAAACTAATATGACAATTGATCTTGTCAAAACAAAAAACTAATGAATAATGTGAATCAAATTGTTTTTTGGTACAATGTGAATGAATACTTTTAATTGGATATATATTTAATTTGTTCTTGAAATAGTAGCATTGCATTAACGTAGTGTGCCACATTATCAATATTTCAAAATGATTTTGAAATTTCAAAAGTTTAAACAGGTTATTCATGAGAACTGTGATGGCATTGAATTTTTACAATTCTTTATTTGAAACTAAGTGAATAATGTTAGTCAACCAACTCAATGGTAAGAAGTAGAATGAGATGAGATAAATTCTACTAATTTTTGTTAGATAAGCAATTGATTTATTGAAGGCGGAGCACAAGGCGTGCCCAACCATTACAATGGGAAGGAGGAGGGCCTCCCCAAAACCTCCCAGAACCAAAACCTTTTGGAAAAAAGACTCAGGGATGAAAAAGAGTACCTCGCACAATAAAGAAAATGTACAACAATGGGAATTAAATGTCCTAACTCATTGCTTCTCCCCCGTCTAAAAAGTGAAATAGTTATAGTTTAAGCAATACAGTGAAATTCATGGGATTACAACAGAGATAAACAACCCAGTGGGCAAATGTATCAGTCCGCTCAAGTCACCTTACAGTCCCCTTCCTTGCCTTGAACCAACTCCAAGCCAGATCTTTAATACCTGCCAATATTGTTGGAGCGAGGCAACCTCGCCTACTAGTAAATTCTGTTGTCGAAAATTCTGACTGCAGTCGAAATTGTATAGTCGAATTTCAGAAGTAAATTTCGATTGATGCTGATGAGTGGCAAGGGCTGCTGCGAACCAAATGTGCAGAAACAGAAGCTGTCGAAGTGTATTGATGGTGTCGAAAAGAGACCTGCAAACACAGAAATGTTAGATAAACAACCGGAGGCGTCTTGCGACTGCCCTGAAGAATTTATCCGCCTCTACAGCGCAAATTCCCCGAGGTACAACTGGGTCTTCTCAATCGCAGTAACGAAAGAGGTATCAGAACTGGCAAGAAGAACTGTATATTGACAGGAGAGCAACCCAGAGCTTTTTTTTCAAGAAAGGTGGAAAAATAAATTTTCTGAGATATGTTTCAAGTGCAACTCGAAATCGTTTATATAGGCTTTAAGAAAAATAGCTGTTAGAGACATAGGCTCCAGCAATCAATAGCCAGACAAAAAACCGTTTTCGAAAATCAATTGTGATCAAAAGATTTAACTCTGCGGTTACGAAATAAATAGGTTTAAAAGAAAAGAAGCCGTTGGAAGAAACTGGCAGTTACAAAATAAAGGAAATTAAGTTTCAGTTTTCGACCAAATCTTTTCACCAGTCAGTTCGACCAACTTTCAGTATTCGACCAGATTGTTTTGCCAATCAGTTCGATCAACTTGCAGTTTTTCGACCTGAACTTTCCGTTACAAATTATTTCATTAAACATTTCGACCCATGATTGGGCATATACGGATAGGCTGATAAAAGTAATATTTTATTTAATAAAATCAGTACAAAGCCAGTCGAGCGCGCAGGGGGGGGGGGAATCGAAAGATTCGCACTGAACCAAGCCATGTTGGTCCCTACTTGTGCGCGCGAGGGAGTCCCTTCTAGTTGCTTGTTTACTAGCTCTCATTAAGCTTTAGTATATGAAGACTTTGGTGAATCCAAAGCCAAGCAATGTGGGACTTCTCACTTTTGAAATATCCATTTATTTTCAATAAAATACAACAATCCCCCACATATTTCAAAAGTTGAAAAATAAATTTATAAAAGAGGTTTTCTGAGTTAACATCGTAGATGTAATGTTTCGGAGCTGTATAGCAAGCTATGGAACCAGTCCTAGATAGATAAAACATAACATACTGTGAATTGGTATAGCAAGCTATGGAACCCAAGACGCATATTATATGTTAGAGGTTTCATTATCACATTACACCCCCACAATTCTTGCTGTTTTCGCGGTGTTGCGCTACTAGGCCCTGCGCGTGCTCGGTATTCATGAGTGCTCTAGAGACCTCGCCAGGATCTCATGCAAGCGGCCTCACTTGACACTCATATAGGTGATTTGATCATCAAGTGTATGCTGCAAGTCATACACCACCCATAAGGGCTATGAAAATCATTAAAAGCTTTAAGCTTATCCTTTTAACCCTGCAGTCTAGCACCATCACAATAACACCATAGGAAGGGACAATAATGAAATTAATTTACTTGAATTAATTTCCAGTGCTAGCACTATCAAGAAGTAACTTGTTTTTACCACATTGAACCTTATTCATGGGATCTCCAATCACAAAGGTTGGGTTACCATCACTTCTTAATATCAGTTGGCTTTTAGTCCCATTCCCCTCGATGTTTCACATATCATTTTCTTCCCTAAGGGTTTTGTCAGAGGATCGGCCAAATTCACTTCTGACTTCACATAATCGATCGATATTGCTCCATACTTTTGCAATTGTTTGACAACATTATGTCTTAATTGCACATGTCTATTTTTGCCATTATAGGTCTTATTCTTTGCAACGGCTATTGCCGATTGACTATCACAATGTATTGATACTGATGGTGTCGGTTTTATTCCCAAAGGAATACTAGCTAAAAGGTTCTTCAACCATTCAGCTTCAGTACCAGCCAATTCCAGAGCTACAAATTCCGACTCCATAGTCGATCTAGCAATAATGGATTGTTTGGCTGACCTCCAAGTTACCGCACCACCACCAAGTGTGAAAATGTAACCACTAGTGGATTTTGTCTCATCTGAATCAGATATCCAGTTAGCATCACAGTATCCCTCTAATACTGCGGGAAATCCACTATAAGTAATACCATAAGTTGTGGTACCTCTCAAATATCTCATAAGGTGAGCAATTGCCTTCCAATGATCCTGACCAGGATTGTGAGTATACCTACTCAGACGACCGACTGCGAATGCAATGTCTGGTCGAGAAAAGTTCATTAAATGCAGTAGACTCCCAATTACTTGGGCATACTGTGGTTGGTCAACAGGATCACCTCTATTTTTCTTTAAGCGTGAGTTAGCTTCATAGGGGGTACTCAAGGGGGTTGAGTCATAGTGTCCAAACTTCCTAAGAAGTTTTTCCACATAATGATCTTGCGTTAGTGTGATACTATCACCTTCCCTGATGATTCTAACTCCTAATATTACATTAGCCTCACCCATATCTTTCATGTCGAAACTAGATGAAAGAAATGATTTTGTTTTGATAACAATATCCAGACAAGTACCAAATATGAGCATGTCATCTACATATAAACATATGATTACATGTTCTCCACACACAGTTTTAGTGTAAACACATTTATCAACTTCAGTTGTGGTGAAGCCATCTTCGACTAAGGTTCTGTCGAATTTTTCATGCCATTGTTTTGGTGCTTGTTTTAAACCATATAACGACTTAAGGAGTTTGCATACTTTGTTTTCTTGACCTGAAACTATACATCCTTCGGGTTGATTCATGTAAATTTCTTCTTCTAAGTCACCGTTCAAAAAAGCGGTTTTAACATCCATTTGATGAATAACTAGTTTGTGGATAGAAGCCAAAGCTATTAAAACTCTAATAGAAGAAATTCTTGTTACTGGAGCAAAGGTATCGAAATAATCAATGTTTTGTTTTTGAGAAAAACCTTTTGCTACTAGTCTTGCTTTGTATTTATCAATAGACCCATCAGGGTTATATTTTCTTTTGAAAATCCACTTGCATCCTATTGATTTTGCCCCAGGTGGTAAATCAACTAAGGTCCAAGTGTTACATTTGGAAATTGAGTCTATTTCAGTTTTAATGGCTTCTTTCCAAAATTTCGACTCAGAAGAAGTTGCTTCAAAAAAGGTTTCTGGATCTTTTTCGACTAGATAAGTGTAAAAATCATTTCCGAAGGATGTTTCTTTTCTTGGCCTTTTACTTTTCCTTAGTTCTTGATACGGTTCCTCATGAGTTTCATCATTAGTACTTGCTAATGGTTGTCTAGATATACTATCATGTTTCAAAGGAAAAACGTTTTCAAAAAACTCAGCATTTTTAGTTTCCACGATAGTATTATTATCTAAAACATCACTTTTCACAACAAGGAATCTATAAGCAGCGCTGTGTTCTGCATATCCTATAAAAACACAATCAGAGGTTTTGCAACCAATTTTTCTTTTCTTAGGATCAGGCAACATAACTTTAGCTAAGCACCCCCACACTTTTAAATATTTTAAGTTAGGTTGATAACCTTTCCACAGTTCATAGGGGGTCTTTCCGGTTTTCCTATGAGGAGTTCTATTTTGTATAAAACAAGCAGTTAATATAGCCTCACCCCACAAGTTAGTTGGCGCATTAGAACTTATTAACATAGCGTTCATCATTTCTTTCAATGTCCTATTTTTCCTTTCGGCTATGCCATTAGATTCAGGTGAATAGGGGGGAGTTGTTTCATGTATTATACCTTCCTTTTCACAAAAATCATTAAAAGATATGTATTCTCCTCCACGGTCGGATCTGACTCTTTTAATCTTTCTATCTAATTGATTTTCGACTTCAGCTTTATATGAAAGAAAAGCTTCAAATGCTTCATCTTTTTGTCTTAATAGAAACACCTTAGTGTATCGCGAAAAATCATCTATAAACGTTACATAATAATT
Source organism: Astragalus membranaceus (assembly GCA_039519185.1). NCBI lineage: Eukaryota > Viridiplantae > Streptophyta > Magnoliopsida > Fabales > Fabaceae > Astragalus > Astragalus membranaceus. The sequence goes on along the minus strand of CM076848.1, from coordinate 173,349,850 downwards.
TTTTCCGCCCCTAGTTGGAGTTTGTTTTAGATCTCCTAGGTCCGTATGAATTAAACTAAGCAGTTCAGTTTCACGATGTACTGGGGGACACGATTTCTTTGTTAATTTGGATTCAACACATACATCGCATTTACTATGTTGATTATCACTAGTCGAAATCATGCCAAGGCGTTGCAATTTAATAACATACTGAAAGTTAATATGACCTAGTCTAGCATGCCACATATTATAAGAGTCAATCAAGTAAGCAGAAGTCGAAACATTGTTATTGAAATCAAAAGTGTTGAGTACAAAAAGTCCATGATCATAATATCCCTTTCCAACAAAAATGTTGTTCTTGGTAAGAACAATCTTATCAGATTCAAATGTCACTTTGATATCATGCTTCAGCAGAACCCCAACAGAGATCAGGTTTGCCCTTATGTTAGGCACATGAAGCACATTTGTGAGAGCCAGAGTTTTTCCCGATGTGAGCTTGAGAAGAACTTTTCCTTTCCCCACAACTGGGGCTGGATGTGAGTCACCCAGATAGATATTTTCTTCTCCTTCCCCTACAACAGTGTAGGAGGTAAAAACTTCTCTATTAGCACAGATGTGCTTGGTGGCTCCAGAATCCACCACCCATTTGTTCACATCAGTTGCCATGTTGACCAGAGAAACGACAGCAGCAATGACATCGTCATCCTATCATCTCCACCAGCATCAGCCAAGTTGGCGTTAGCCTTAGGAGGATTGTCATTTCTCGCCCTATGCCTGCATTTAGGTGCATAGTGTCCTGGCTTTCCACAAACAAAGCAGTATCCTCTTTTCTTGAATTCAGTGCTATGAGTACCAGGATAATGATCATTGTTCCTTTTGTGATACTTTTGATTAGATGATTTCTTGGGATCGTACCTTTTGTATGGAGAGACTGGTTTGCCTTTGTCGAACCTTGAAGGGTTGTTCATCACCATGTTTGCCCGTGAAGCCATTGATTTCGCCTTTGTCTTGTTACTCTCTTTTCGGTTGGTATCTTCGATGATGATATGAGTCAACAGCTCGTTCAGTGACAATTGCTTGTGTTTGTGCTTCAGTTGTTGCTTGTAGTCCTTCCATGATTCTGGCAGCTTCTCAATCAGAATACCTGCAATGAACTCGTCAGGGAGAACTATGTTTTCAGCCTTCATTTCCTCTAGTAATTTGTGATACTGGTTTGATTTGAGTTTTGATTTCGCCAGTTTCACTCATGACCCAATTGTAGTAGTTGCTGATGACAAATTTCTGCTTGCTTGCATCTTCAGCGGTGTATTTGAGAATCATTGATTCCCAGATCTGATTCGCTTCCTTGTAAGTGCAGTAGATGTCGAACAATTCGTTTGAGAGGGTGCTGAGAATTGTGTGACGACACACTTTGTTGGCATGGGTCCAAACTTCGACCTGTTTGGGAGTAGCAGGTTCGACTGGTTTGGAGTCAGTAAGAGCAGCAGCAACCCCGTGCATGTCAAGAAGGGAACTCACGCGTTCCTGCCACCTGCGAAAATTTTGGCCTGCGAAGACCTCAATTTTAGAGATGTCAGGGAAAGGTTTCGCATAAGTTACCGGGACAGCAGAAGGGATGATAACAGTGCTGTTGTTGTTGATGGGAGCACCGTTATCATCGTTGTTGATTGCGTCAGCCATGGTAAATTCTTCAGAAGGGATGATAACAGTGCTGTCTTCTCAATCGCAGTAACGAAAGAGGTATCAGAACTGGCAAGAAGAACTGTATATTGACAGGAGAGCAACCCAGAGCTTTTTTTTCAAGAAAGGTGGAAAAATAAATTTTCTGAGATATGTTTCAAGTGCAACTCGAAATCGTTTATATAGGCTTTAAGAAAAATAGCTGTTAGAGACATAGGCTCCAGCAATCAATAGCCAGACAAAAAACCGTTTTCGAAAATCAATTGTGATCAAAAGATTTAACTCTGCGGTTACGAAGTTTTCGACCAAATCTTTTCACCAGTTTGTTTTGCCAATCAGTTCGATCAACTTGCAGTTTTTCGACCTGAACTTTCCGTTACAAATTATTTCATTAAACATTTCGACCCATGATTGGGCGTATACGGATAGGCTGATAAAAGTAATATTTTACATGTTGGTCCCTACTTGTGCGCGCGAGGGAGTCCCTTCTAGTTGCTTGTTTACTAGCTCTCATTAAGCTTTAGTATATGAAGACTTTGGTGAATCCAAAGCCAAGCAATGTGGGACTTCTCACTTTTGAAATATCCATTTATTTTCAATAAAATACAACAAATTCTACTAGTTACGTTTCTAACTGAATATCATGTAGTTCCATTGTCTCTGAAAGGTAGCTCAGTTGGCGAGCTAAGGGATATGAAGAAGTTGCAAAGTTGCAATAAGGAGGTCCAGGGTTCAAACCACAGAAACTAACATCCCTCTACCCCACTAACATGTACTTATAAAAAAAATGTAGTCCCATTCCAATCACATCACACCACATAAAACTAATTCAAACACAGTCTTAATTAACATTGTAGCAGTTTGAGTGACCACTTAGAATGAGAAATGCTTTTAGGTATGAGACGAAAGTAAAAGAATGATGTGCCGATTGCTAAGAGCTTCCTTTACTCATTTATGTTTGACTATTTGCGTGTTTTTGTCAAAAAATATTTCTTAAATAAAAAACACATACAATTCTTACAGAATCTTTTGGTACCAGCTCAAATTTAGATTGGTGTGAATACATTGGTGTGAATACATAATAATAAGGTGAATACATAAAAGGCTACACCTAGGGTGTCAAAATGGATGGATTGGATGGATTTAGATTTGGATTATAATGGATGGATTGAAGACAATCCATTTATCCATTTATATCCATTAAAATTGTGTCAAAAAAAATCCAATCCAATCCATCTGTTTACAAAAAAATTCATCCAATCCATCCATTTGCAATTTTTTTATGGATGGATATCCAATCCATCCACTAATATGTTTATAATATAAACAAATCTTTTGATAAAAAAATCTTTTGAGTCAAAAAAAATTTTAATTTTTTTTTTGTAGAAATTGAATTTATTATTATTTTTTGACAAAATTGAATTTTTTAGATTTATAAATATATATATATATATATATATATATATATATATATATATATAACTATATGTATATATAATATTGTTAATATATATATATAATATAATATATAAATATATATTATATTATATATATATATATAATATAATATATAAATATGTATTTATATATGTGGTGGTGGCGGGGGTGGCCGGCGGCGGAGCTCCGACGGCCGGTGGTGGTTCCGGTGGCGGCGCTCCGGCGACCGGTGGTGGTTTCGGTGGCTGCGGACGGTGGCCCGAGGTGGCTCGTGGTGGCCCTCCGGTGGTTATATTATATTATATTATATATATATATATATATTATATATTATATTAATTTTTGAATGAGTTTTGGTCAAAAAAAATTATTTTTAGAATGAATTTTTTTAAAAAAAATTTCTGGAAAAAAATATATTTTAAAAAATATTTTTTGGTAAAAAAAGTATTTTTATAATTATGCAATGGATTTGTTAAAAAAAATTAATTATCCAATGGATTTTGATTTTGTAGTTATTGTAATCCAATGGATTTAAAAAATATAATGGATGGATCACAACCATCCACAAAATCAAACGGATGGATTCAATCCAATCCATTAATATATATTTTTTTTTGTAGTGGATGGATTGGATGGATTTTGCTATGGATGGACCGGATATCCGGTGGACAAATGGACTATTTTGACACCCCTAGCTACACCCAACTAAATATTTAATTAGAGTTAAATGTTTGTGGTTTCTATAGAATTTGAGTTTTCTGTTTTTACGTACTTTTGTTCCCAACAAAATTTAGTTTATATGGTTTTAGTCACTCACGATTTTTAATAGCATTTTTTTGACCTTTTTTAAGCGTTATTAATTTTGATTTTGTAGTTATTGTAATCCAATGGATTTAAAAAATATAATGGATGGATCACAACCATCCACAAAATCAAACGGATGGATTCAATCCAATCCATTAATATATATTTTTTTTTGTAGTGGATGGGTTGGATGAATTTTGCTATGGATGGACCGGATATCCGGTGGACAAATAGACTATTTTGACACCCCTAGCTACACCCAACTAAATATTTAATTAGAGTTAAATATGTTTGTGGTTTCTATAGAATTTGAGTTTTCTGTTTTTACGTACTTTTGTTCCCAACAAAATTTAGTTTATATGGTTTTAGTCACTCACGATTTTTAATAGCATTTTTTTGACCTTTTTTAAGCGTTATTAAAAGCTGTGAAGTGCTATTAAAAGTCATGAGGACGAAAATCAAAAAACTAAATTATATAAAGATCAAAAGTAGATAAAAATTATTTTAAAAGACTAAAATCAAAAAACTCAAATTTTATAAAAACGAAAAAGATATTTAACACTATTTAGCTATTTCCTAATTATTTATAGAATTGCGTATGACCTGAATAGATATATCACGGAGAGAGAGAGATACCGTTGATTATCGATTAAAATTTAGGAACCCTAACCCTGAAATTGAAATCGAAGGTAAAGAGAAAGAGCTATGGTGTGCATAAGGAAGGCGACGGTGAACGACCTGCTGGCGATGCAGGCTTGCAACCTGTTCTGTCTGCCGGAGAATTACCAGATGAAGTATTACCTCTATCACATCCTCTCTTGGCCTCAGCTGCTTTACGTAGCCGAGGACTACAACGGTCGCATCGTCGGTTACGTTCTTGCTAAGATGGAAGAGGAAACCAACGAGTGCCATGGTCATATAACCTCCCTTGCTGTCCTCCGTACTCACCGCAAACTTGGCCTCGCCACCAAACTCATGACCGCCGCACAAAACGCCATGGAACAGGTTCTTTCCCTCTCCGATTCTGTTGCAAATCTGTTACATCACTATGCTAGTTAGTTAATTACTTAGTTACATCACTTACATCATTCAGTTACAATAACTCTGTTACTGTTACTTCATAGATAGTTAGTTAGAATCATGTTTTGCGTTTTTTTACAGAAAAATGTTAGTAGTTAAGTAGTTAAGTGAGGGAGAATTATTTGTTTATAGAATTTGAACTGTCGAGATCCCATTAGAGTTAATTCTGGTTAGTGCACCTGTAAGTAGCTATATCTGTTTGTCATGTTAATTATGTCCAACTAGTTTGAATTACAAGGATTCTTAACTTATGAACAAGTTTTTATTGGTTTATTATTGGTGATTACTGATTATGAAGATGTTTGTTTGGACTTTGTTAGTTAGTTACATAACTCCACAGCGTTCAGCTGCAATAACTTTGTTACCGTTATATTATAGATAGTTTGTTAGAAATCATGTTTAGAGTTAGCTCCAGTTATCAGTGCGCCTGTAAGCAATGTTGTCAATCGTGGGATTGCGGAAAATAGCAGTTTGCTCAACTTCGGCTATGCTATAGTGCCACTATAGCCGCTATTAGATAGTACTGATGGGCATATTGCGGATTGCGGACAATAGTGGTTTGTTCAAATTCAGCTATCCTATAGCGGTATAGGGCCGCTATAACTGCTATTTGACAACACTGTGTGTAAGTAACCATCTGTGATAATCATGTTAGTTATGTCCAACTAGTTTGAAATATAGGGATTCTCGGCTGAAATAAGAATCTGGTTCTTAACTTATGAATAGGTTTTTGCTGGTTTAATGTTGGTGTTTATGGCGAAGTTTGATGAGAGAGTTTATAAAAAATGAGGTGTAATGGTTAATTTCAGTTCATGAGAGAAATTATTTGAATGCTCGTTGTCAGTACTACAAAGATTTCAATCTTTCTTTTCCTTCCAGTATTTTGTTGAAAGTTTATGCAAACTGCAATTTAGTTCATTGAGATAGTAATCAATATGCTGATTACCTTTCTATATTCTCTCTAATTTCATCCGAATTTCTCTCTTTTTCCAATGTTAGTTCCGGATTCTATTGGCTAGTAGTTAGTTTTCTCAAATTATGCATATGAAGTGAGTGCCATCTTGTTATGGGGCTTAGTGTAAAATTCAATCTGGTTACTGTTACTGTGTGTGGCACAGGTGTTTGGTGCTGAGTATGTGTCTCTGCACGTCAGGAAGAGCAACCGTGCAGCTTTTAATTTGTACACCGAGACCTTGGGCTACAAGATTCATGATATTGAGGCCAAGTATTATGCTGACGGGGAGGATGCTTATGACATGAGGAAGCAACTCAAGGGGAAGCAGATACATCAGCATCAGCATCACCACCACCATCACCATGGTGGTGGTTGTTGTTCTGGGGATGCAAAGGCAGAGACTAAGGGAACTGCAAAAGCCGTCTGATTATGAAAGCAATTCTCCCCCATTTTGTCATTTTGGTTTCTTGAATGTATTTATTGTGGTAAAATTAAGACTTTGTTGCCTAATTTGAAATTCGTGAGATGGTAAGATGTGGTTGAATTATGTTCTGTCACCTGTTGTAGGTTTATTTAGCTTTATGTTGACTATTTTGTCTCTTTACCATATAAATTTTTACTAATTTTGAAAATGAATGAGCTCAATCGTCGTTCGTGATACTTGATTGAGTATGATTGCATTTGATTATCTTTGTTGATTTCTCATGATGAATTATTTGACTTGTTCTCATGATTTTTTGAAGTTTTTTAATCTTGCTTAGTTTATTGAGGTACACTGTTATAAGTATTGTTTGTAAATGAATGGATACAGATAGTTCACTGTAGTTATGCTAGTATTACTTGATATTATACACCAATACTAGCTAACCTGTAGGGAATGGGAATATGCTTGTTGATCATCATCTTTTTGTGGACATTGCTAACTGGATTCTGGTTTAGATGAATTCTTTACTCTTGGGTGGTATGAGCTGGAGATGGGTTGATACCATACAATAAAGAGTTATGTCCATTATAGGGTGGGTGTAGCCGTTGAGGTTTGAACAATCAAAATATTTCAAAATAAATTTGCCGCTGTGTTGTTGGTATGTAGTTTGATTTTCCCCAGTGTAGCTGTCATGGAAAATATAAATTTATTGTAGTCTCAGTTTCTTTGCAGAATTTTTTCTTTTAAGTTTGTTAAAAGATATGAAAATATCGTATAATATCTCAATATTATCTTAGATGATCTCATAAGATTAGTATCTTATCTTAGGTTATCTCTTAAGATTAATTTTCATACTTCTTTGTTGTCATCATGATCCCCCTTCCCCTCAATTAATTAGGCTCTTCAATCTTGTATTAGTATAAATAAGGATGATAGTTTAGTCTCTTTCTTCACCAATTAACATGATATATCGGTTGTACCCTTTTCTGATGAGACCTGCCCCTGGCCACCAACTCAAACGACCTTAGACATCCCAATGGTGACCCTCCACCTGCAACCACCACACGCACTGCCACCTTTTTGGCTGATGCGTCTTCGCCAATGACCATTACGTAGAGCCTACTTTCCACTTTTGAGGTCATACGACCCATTCGCTACCTCTCTAGCCACCACTTTTCTTTACCCTTTCCTATGAGACTCTCCAGCTCCAGTGCTTCATCTGGTGCTTCGTAATTCATTGCATACATTTCGAATTTTTAGTTAATAAGAATTTTCAATGAAATTGTATGTTATTATTGAATTCATGTCTTCTAACTTATCAGACAATTGGATGCTTGAACCCAAGTGGACATGTTTTTTGCTCTATTTTTACAAGGTAGCCTTTTCTTATGTTTAATTTTGTTTTCCTATATATGAAGGTAGTTTTGTGAACATCTTTTCTCTATGTATGCATGCTCCAATGTGGCTGTTGTTTAGAGTGAAACAGCTTTATTGATGTATAAGATATCAACTTTTCTTATGTGCCGCAACTAGATGAGTTTCAGCTAAACTGAATGTGTAAGTTCTGGACATTGAGTGAGTTACTAAGTTGTCTGTATTTGTTAACTAAAATTTGGCAAAGGGATGCTTTGGAGCACTTCTCTCATGTACCAGGTTTTTATGCATGTATCGAGACACAATTGACACATGTTGATGTTCTTTGGAATTTTTTCTTTTTTAAGACCTGTCTTCTGATTTTTTGAACTACTATCAATGCCCTTATGTGCATGCCTTCGCAGCATAACAAATGTTGTGGCTGAATCATATGGCTTCATCTATGAGATATAGGACCGCCTTAACTTAGTCTTCACATAATGATAATTCCAAATTGATCCATATTTTACAAAAAAGAAATGTTAGATGGTAAGAAAACTAAGAATAACAAAGCAATGCACTTGGTGTGTAGTGTTAGTTGGTGCCTACAATTCAACTTCTAGTATATTTCTTACAAAAACAATTCTTACTAAATACCAATGCTCTTTACAAAATGCTTGGCACGCTCGACGTTAACAAGAGCTAATGGGCCTCAATAACACCTATGTAAGTCTCAATGTAGCTTACATATCATTTTGGCATTCTCTCTCCTCTCTCAATACCTCTATATTCCCTTTCACTTTAGTTTCGCCCACTCCCCTTTCCTTGTTGGTAGGGGTACTCTCAATATCCGAATTCTGAAACCAAATAACAACCAGATTTAGTTTTGCAAAACCGGTTATAAAATTAGTTGCATCCATAACCAGTTTATATAATCGGTTTTGGATTTTGTGTCCGGTTTTGGATTTTTAAAACAGGTTTATATAATTAGTTGCATCCACAACTTCTAGCTTACATATCATTTTGGCATTCTCTCTCTCTCTCTCTCTCTCTCTCTCTCTCTCTCTCTCTCTCTCTCTCTCTCTCTCTCTCTCTCTCTCTCTCTCTCTCTCTCTTTCTCTCTCTCTCTCTCTCTCTAGTTGGATATGAATATTCAACAAATTCATAATATGGTTTAGGCTGCACATCCACTCTCTCTCTTTGAAGTGCTTGGTTTAAGAGGATAAATCGTGTAATCGTGAACTGAGATGTGCCAGGTGTAAAGATAGGTTCATTAGTATTCCTTCAAATCTATATAAGCCCAAGATAAGACTTGGATTTGTCAACAAAAAAAAAAAGATAAGCCTTGGATATGAATGGATGTGCCATTCATTTAAGTGCAAATCTTAAGATATAATGTGTAAATTATCCAAGATGATGATATTAGGAGGAATAGAGTTTCTTGAAGTTAAACTCTGTGATCTCATTTTCGTAAGGTGTTAATGGATGAGTGGAACCTAGTAAGAACACTAAGAAGGAAAGCCCTAATCGATTAGGCCTTATTCCTAATTGGTTAGAACGTGCTCAGAAGCAGCGTTTTAAAAATCGGCTCGGCCCGGCCAGTCGGACCGGGTGAACTGGGGGGTCACCAGATCGAGCCACACTGGATCGAAAATGCAGCGACTCGGTGGGAACCGCCATGACTTGGCCGGGTTTGGTAAACCCGGACAAGATTTTGCTTGTTTTTTTAAAAAAAACCCAAAATGCCTAAACGAAGTTGTTTTAAGTTATTAATTTTTTTTTATTAATCACTTTTTCTCTTGCTCTTTTTCATCTTTTTCTTTTGCACCATTGCATCATATCTAAAGATAGTTCTTATTAATCATAGTTTGAAGTTGGAAATGTGAAACCAAACATACACATTGATATAATGTATTCATATCTGACTTTGACAAACGCAAAGCTGTTCTGTTTGATTATATAACGTGACTCTGATAATGGCCTGAATATGTGACTTTATATAATGTATAATGTATTCACAATACCCTGTAGTTTTGATTGATTTAATACGAAAGTCCAATCATTTTATTCCAAGTCGCATTATGTGACTCTGTTTGATTGAAAAATATTTTTTTTGTCATTTTCATTTGTCATTAAAATGTTCCTTTGTATTTTTCTGGTTTTAATTGGGACCGAGTTATGGCCATGCGATTTAACTGTCGATCCCTCGGTCTGACCCTTGACCCAGTGACCTGGTACCTTCACCGAGTCGGTCACCAGTCCAAGTTTTAAAACATTGCTCAAAAGTTTAGTATAGTGTCTAGAGAACCACCCCCACCCCACCCCCCAAATCTATTAACCATGTTCGTAATCGATTAGACATTCTTCAGAACGTCAATATACAGTCCAAAAGGATTTTAATTGATTAGACATGGTGTTCTAATCATTTAGCCTGCAACTTATCTGAGACTTTTTTTTCCCTAATTTGTTAGCCAGTTTTTAAACGGTTAGACTTTATCCGTTGATTTCTTAATCTGCATTATGATTGCTTAATCTATTGAATTGCATTTTAACTTGTTAGATGAAATAACTTGACATGTTAGAATGTGTGCTAGAACTATGTTTCGTAGTCATCTAAGTAAAAGGTTTAGAGTGCGTAAGACTTGAAATGTATGATTTAAATAACCATACAGAAGATATGATTGAATTAAAAAAAGTGACGTGAAGATTGATAGGAATTTGTTTTGGTTTGTGTGTGCATTGTGATACAAAAAAAATGCGCCTTTTTTTGTAACATTCTGGGCCCTTTTCTTACTTAGTAGGCTACCCAGCGATGCACTCATGATCTTCTCTACCCCATATAGAGTTTTTGCCTTCTGTGGGAATCGAACCATGTACCCTGAGGCTTAGGTACATGCTCAATGCATCACTACCAATTGATCTAAGGTAGTGCAAGGGGACTTAGTTAAGGCTCTTAATGATGATGGTGGAGGTAGTGCAAGACAATGCATGCTGATGGATTAACATAAATAAAATATTGAATCAAATCTCATCTGCTTTGATTCATGCTACCTCAGAATTTTCTGTAGATTTTAGAAATGCGTTGGGGACAAAAGTGGCCAACGAAAAAAATCTATCCAACTTCGAAATACTATGCTCGTGTTTGTTTCCCTGGTGAATTATACCAGACGTGCATCAATTAAGAAGCTACACTGTGTAGCTTTTGCACAATCGTGCCTCGGGACGTGAAAAACAATAAAATTGATGCAGAACCAAACACTATATTTGGGACAACCACAACGAGAATTCCACACAACTAGGAAATTGTGAACATTGAAAAAGCAAATAGAAGCATATTAGAAGCTAAGACATATGTAAAAAGAGTTTTAAGGCATTTGGGAAATAAATAAGTTGAGAAGAGGCATTATAGTCTATGCAAAGCTTCCAAACAATAATGAGAGAAGCTTTGTTCTTGTATTATTTTCTGCCTTGTAGTATTTTGTAAATAATGGTAAAAGTCAACTAATCTTCTTTACCATTCTTATTTTCCCCATCTTTCAGGAACCGTGAAAACCAATATGCAGAAGACTTTGGGTGCCTGGTGAGCCCATTTTTGTAATCTACATAGACCAATCCAAAGCGTTTGGTATAACCTTGAGCCCATTCAAAGTTGTCCAGTAATGACCATGCAAAGTATCCTCTCACATCTACTCCATCCCTGTGCATTCAAATAATAATATAGTTTTATTTAAATTCTTGTTCTGTTTTCAAGTTTGAAAGATTTTACACGGTTGTTATGCTGCCATGAACTGTATTTGGTAATACATTAGCATATTTTTGTGTATGTTTCCCTTAATTTTTTTTATTCTCTTTTCAAAATCATGGAAGGGGAAAGACCCTGTTACAATTTTCAAACGTCATCATGTCCAGTTCGTCTAGTAAACAAGTACTTCGGAGATACCCCATCAAACAAGTTTCTGACCTTATTCTAAACTTTCAATGTTTTAAAGAAAAATAACTAGATGCCAAAAAGGGTCAACTATTATTTCTTTAGGAATTTGTATTCACTGTTCACTGAACAAGGGTAAAAAAACGTTGCACCATCTTCCGAGAGAAAGCTTAAGGTGGGAAAAAGAAATGCAAGAAAAATGGTTTGACATACCAATATTAAGTAAAATGAGATCACAAGGTATAAGAAAAAGGGATGCACTAACCATTAGATTAGTCAATAGTTGTTGAAATAAACAAGTTAAACTCATTTAGATGGTGGGTGTGTGATAGCAATCCCTTTGTAAAGCATGTGTACACTAGAAGGAATAAGAAACATTAGGAGGGGTAGAATAGTAATAACACAATGTGATTGAATGTATATATAACAAGCTGATACTGTTTATCAGTTAGGCTGAAATTTGTAAAACAGAATGGTAACAGATTCTTCTAATTGAATGAAATCCTCAATTTTCCCTCCAACTCCCAGTTGAACCCTATCAACTGGTATCAAAGCAACTCGTTCCTGGAAGATTCATGCCGAAGAAGAAGACCACGACTTCATCAATGGATCCACGAATTGAAGAATTGCTGGAACAGAGACTTCAAGATGCTGAGACCCGTAGTGAACGACGACTCCAAGAAACGCTCGCAAGAATGGAGGCGATGATCGCAGGGTTGCAAAAGAAGGATTCGGGTCAAACTGTACCCGGTAACCCGAAGGGGAAGGAAAACGTGAATGTCGCGGGAAATCAGGGCGATTGCGAGCGAAGGCTCCGTAAGGTGGACTTACCGGTGTTCAACGGCGACGACGCCACCGGTTGGCTCACCAAGATCGAACGTTTCTTCAAGGTGCGCAAGATCGACGAGAGCGAGAAGTTAGACGCGGCGTTGATGGCTATGGAAGGAGAAGCGCTCGCGTGGATGCAGTGGTGGGAGGCGAACAACGACGTGCTCACTTGGAATGGTTTGAAGGACGCCGTACTCCGCCGGTTTCAACCGACGGTGGTGACCAACGCGTTCGAACTATTGATGGATATGAAACAAGATGGTTCGGTGAGAGAATATCGTAAGAAGTTTGAGACAGTGGCAAGCCATATCAAGATCCAGGATCAATCTCTATTCGCAGGAATATTCTCAAATGGGTTGAGAGAAGATATCAGGGCTGAAGTTCGTCTCCAACGGCCAAAGGACCTTGCGGAAATGATGGATATTGCATTGCTTGCTGAAGAAAAGATAGGAGCGGTGGGTCGGTATGGGGGTCGGGGCCCCAATAGCTTCAAGAACAGTAGTTGGAACAACAAGAACACGATAGAGACGGGGGGAGGCGCCAAGATGGCTGAAGCAAGCAAGAACACGACGCCTGCAAACACAAGATCAGTGGGAAGCAAGGAAATTGAAGAGAGAAGAAAGAAAGGGCTGTGTTTTACCTGTGAAGAGAAATATGTACCTGGACATGTTTGCAAGAATAAAGTTCTACGTATACTCTACATGGAAGATACAGAGGAGAACGAGGAAAAGAAGGAACAAGAGCAAGAAGAAGACGAGGAAATTGTCTGGGAAGCCACCATCAAAAGCCTGCATCTCTACAGCTTGGCAGGTTTGTCTTCAAATTGTTCATTCATGTTAAGAGGGTTGATTGGAATCTTAGAAATATTGGTTCTGTTGGATTGTGGCGCCACACACAACTTTGTTTCCAAAAAGTTAGTGGAAACACAAAACTGGAAGGTTCAGAAGATACCACCTTGCTGGGTGAAAATTGGGAACGGTCAAAGGATTATGATCAACAGTGTGTGCAGAGATGTGGAGTTAATGCTGCAAGGATTACATGTGAAGGTTGATTGTTTCGTATTTCCATTGGATGGAGAAGATATGGTACTAGGCATTGACTGGTTGGAGAAATTAGGTACTATTAAGGCCAATTTCAAGGAATTGACCTTGAAGGTGAAGGTGGGAAAGGAATCTGTGTGCCTAAAGGGGGATCCTGCGTTGTCCAGAAGGGAAGCAACAGCTAAAGAGATAATGTTGGAGGGTCAGTCCAGTGAAGAGCTGCTGATAGTAGATTGCAGAAGCATGGAGGTCAGTGATACAGAACCAGTGGACATACCAGAGGTAATACAAGCTGCAATTCATGAGTTTGAAATTTTATTCCTTGAGAAGGGAGAGTTACCACCATCTAGGGCTGTTGACCATGCTATAGTTTTAAAAGAAGGTGCTAGCATCCCCAATCTAAGGCCTTATAGATACCCTCATTTTCAAAAGAATGAAATTGAAAGATTAGTAGCTGACATGTTAAGAACAGGAATTATTAGACCAAGCACTAGCCCCTACTCAAGCCCAATCATACTTGTAAAGAAAAAGGATGGTAGCTGGAGATTCTGTGTTGATTATAGGGCCTTGAACAAGCTTACAATACCCAATAAATTCCCAATACCCTTGATAGATGAGCTACTTGATGAACTCAATGGAGCAGTCATTTTTACTAAATTGGATCTCAAATCTGGTTACCACCAGATCAGAATGAGGCCTGAAGACATCCCTAAAACAGCCTTTAGAACACATGAGGGTCACTATGAGTACTTGGTAATGCCCTTTGGATTAACTAATGCCCCCTCCACGTTCCAAGCATTAATGAATGAGGTTCTAAGACCCTTTCTAAGGAAGTTTGCTCTGGTTTTCTTTGATGATATTTTGATCTACAGTAAATCAGTGGCTGAGCATGTTGAGCACTTAAGAAAAATATTCACTGTGCTGGCTGAGAACCAGTTAGTGGTCAACAAAAAGAAATGTGATTTTGGAGTCACAAAGGTAGAGTATCTGGGACACATAGTAACTGCAGAAGGAGTCTGTGCAGACCCAAAAAAAATCAGTGCCATGTCTGAATGGCCCACTCCTAAGGATATCAAAGGACTAAGAGGATTCTTGGGGTTGACAGGGTACTATAGGAGATTTGTTAGAGAATATGGCATTATTGCCAAGCCTCTCACAGAGTTATTGAGACAAGGACAGTGGTGTTGGAATAAGGAAGCAGAATTGGCCTTCAATAAGCTGAAACAACTGATGACTACCTTACCTGTTCTTAGAATGCCTGATTTTTCAAAACGGTTTGTCTTGGAAACTGACGCATCTAGTAAGGGAGTAGGTGCAGTGCTCATGCAAGAGGAGAAACCAATAGCATATTTCAGCCAGAAATTATCAGCTCGAGCTCAACTGAAATCAACCTATGAGAGGGAGCTGATGGCCATAGTCTTAGCAGTGCAAAAATGGCGTCATTACTTGCTGGGGCAGCAGTTCATAATCAGAACAGATCAGCAGAGTCTGCGGTTTTTGAATGACCAGAGAGTATTAGGGGAAGAGCAAGTGAAGTGGGCCTCGAAACTATTGGGATTTGACTTTGTCATCCAATACAAATCAGGAACAGCAAACAGAGTGGCTGATGGACTATCTAGACAGATGATTTTTGCTGCTGTGACAAGTGTAACACTGCCTGAATGGAGTGAGTGGGAGGAGGAAATACGCAGCTGCCAGGTGTTGCAAGAACTAATGCAACAAGTAGTATTGAAATTACCATCTGCCCAACAGTACTCCATCAAACAAGGATTCTTGTACAAAGGATCAAGCTTGGTTATACCTCAGAATTTCTCCAGAATTCCTACTATTCTGAGAGAGTTTCATGCTTCACTGCAAGGTGGTCACTCAGGCTTCTTCAGGACGTATAAGCGCATTGTTGGGGTATTTTACTGGAAAGGAATGAAGAAGGATATCAGAGAATACATTATGCAGTGCCAAAGTTGTCAGCAAAGTAAGATCCAAACACTGGCACCTGCTGGTCTCTTACAGCCACTGCCAATACCAGCCAAGGTTTGGACTGATTTGTCTATGGATTTTGTGGGAGGGCTTCCTAGAGTTGGTAAGAAAGACACTATTCTTGTGGTGGTTGACAGACTAACCAAATCTGCACATTTTCTCCTATTGAGCCACCCTTACACAGCAACTGATGTAGCAAGAGTGTTCATCTCAGGGGTCATTAAACTGCACGGTTTTCCAGAATCAATTGTGACTGACAGGGACAGGATTTTTCTCAGCAACTTCTGGAAGGAATTATTCAAAATGGCCGGCACTAAGCTCAACTACAGCACTGCTTTTCACCCCCAATCTGATGGCCAGACAGAGGTCACAAACAGATGCTTGGAAATCTATCTACGATGCTTTGTTGGTGAACATCCAAGGTCTTGGACCAGATGGATTGACTGGGCAGAACTTTGGTTCAATACAAACTATAATGTCTCTATTGGAATGACACCATACAAGGCCTTGTATGGTAGAGACCCCCCCCCCCTATAATCAGAGGGCCTGCTATACCCTCTAACATTGAAGAAATCAACAAGCTGTACGAAGACAGGGATGCCCTGCTGGATAGACTGCATCAGAACCTCACTTTGGCCCAACAACGCATGAAGAAACAAGCTGACAAGAAGAGAAGAGATGTTACACTAGAAGTGGATGATTGGGTGTATTTGAAGGCAACTCCATACCGCTGGAAATCCCTAGCTGAGAGAAGAAATGAGAAACTAAGCCCTCGGTTCTATGGTCCATACAAAGTGCTGGAGAAAATGGGCCAAGTTGCTTACAAACTTGAGCTTCCTCCAGGGTGTTTAATTCACCCAGTTTTCCATGTAAGCAAGCTCAAGAGGGCTGTTCCAGGACAGTACCAACCACAACAGGTTCCAGCTGCACTAACTGAAGATGGCACGCTCCAACCACAGGTAGAAGACTTGATAGACCTACGCTACAATCGCAGAGGTGAAGCAGAAGTGTTGGTGAAGTGGAAGGAACTACCTACTTGTGAAAACTCATGGGAAAACACAGAGAAACTATTGCTACTATTTCCTAATGAGCACCTTGAGGACAAGGTGAAAGCTTTAGGGGGGGGTAGTGATAGCAATCCCTTTGTAAAGCATGTGTACACTAGAAGGAATAAGAAACATTAGGAGGGGTAGAATAGTAATAACACAATGTGATTGAATGTATAAATAACAAGCTGATACTGTTTATCAGTTAGGCTGAAATTTGTAAAACAGAATGGTAACAGATTCTTCTAATTGAATGAAATCCTCAATTTTCCCTCCAACTCCCAGTTGAACCCTATCAGTGTGTGCGCGCGCGCGTGTGTGGAAAATGGAAATCTTACTTGATAGCCTGTGCAACTGACTCAAGGTAACCCTTGAAATAGCGAACTCTCAGTTTATCATCCAGCATCTCATGCAGTGGCAAGTTATCATCATCTTCATCATCCATCCCTGTCAAAGGAAAGACGGCATCAGAGAGATGAGAACCATTTTATGAATTTTTGGTCTCAATGAATTGTTAGTCGTATCTCTGAACTTCCACATTTTTTCTATATAAGTTTGACACTTCGTCTTAAAGTATGGTTGGCTTATATTCTCTATTGAACTTTTCTTTTTCTGTGCAGTTCTGGTCTAACTAGAAAGGAATACTTAAATTTCACAATAGAAATCTTTCTTCAACTATAATATTTTTTTATTTAAGTTGATAAAATTCAGTGCTTTCATCAAATTCTACTCAAGTAAGAATCTAAAGTAAACAACTTAAGTTGTGTCATCCATCTTTCAGGAGAGAAGGGCACTCGAACGATGAAAATTTTTCCAGCTGCCAAGTAGCATATTTTTGTTATCCATTCTCTATTTGTTTCCTTTCGAGTTTTTAACAAGGAAAGGTAAATTCACATACCATTCTCCGTGACATATATAGGGGTAGCATATTTTTGTGATACGTAATTAAGAACCTTCCGAAGACCCCATGGAACAACGTAAAGCCACTCTGATGCTGCCTGTTATATGCAGAGAACATAAAATTTACATGTTTGGGCATATATGTATGTATATACAACAGGAACATTGAGAGAGAGAGAGAGAGAGAGTGGGGGGGAGATAGAGATAGTATACCTTCTCACCAATGGGCTGGCCACCTTCCCGTTCCACTGTTGACAGAGAGCTCAATCATCAAATAAAATACATTTTGGATATATAGTTTAGAAATGATAAAATACTCCAATCATTACCAAATCTCTGCATCTCCTGTGCCTTGTAGTAATGACTATCTTCAGTGCATTCTTTCGCATGCGAAATAAACCTTGACGTATAGTGATTTAGACCAATAAAGTCCAAGGGATTCAAAAGAAATTTCTTATCTTCCTCTGTGAATTTGGGAAGCTGGTCTCCAAGTCGTTCACGCATAACTTCCGGATACTCTCCATAATACAGTGGATCCAAGAACCTGGGTTGAAAATGTATTCTAACATAAGCATGCACCTTACACAAAGGTTAGATATCACTTCAGCCCGTAAAACTAGACAATCCTCCAATTCTAATTTGCATTATCTTTGTTAGAATCAGAATCAAATCCGTGTAAATCTGTGTATTTATTTATTTTTTTTGACAATATCTGTGTATTTATTATTAAGATTAGAATCATTCATTAGCCGTACAAAATCATAGATTGGGATTAGAATTAGATAATCATAACATTTAGCATTGATTGTACACGAACATACTATTATAAATAGAGAGGACTGTGGTCTGATTTAGAAATACAAAACTTCAAAGTATATTTCAAGCAAAAAATCTATGAAACTCTAATGAAAACAATATAAAACAAATTTACAGGAACCCACCAGCCAGCCTGAAAATCCAGTCGTCTTGCAGCAGCGGATTTATCTTCAATCTTGTCAGAGTTGGGCTCTGCCCATTCACAGTCTACAACCAGGCCCAGTTGTCCCTCTTGCTTATCCTGGAACATGGAGACAACATTTTAAAGAGAATACAATTTAACATAAATGCCATTTTTTAGATATGAGGTCACCATGAAATAATTGTTACATACAATTTACGTAAAATTCGAAAATCAAGAACAACAACAAAGTCCTTGCCACGTCAACCAATCTCTATTAAAAACCGAGTTTCCGTAAAATATGTAGACATTGGTGGATAGCGAAGCAGCCAACCTCCAAAACACTATAGCAGGTAACGATATGGCTATTGGCTACTAAGGCTAAGTTTACCAAGTGGAGGTGGTGCTTTGAGGAGTTGATGATTGTGGTTGGGACTGGATAATGACATACTGAGCATCTCAATGGCAAAGAACAGAGAAGAGATAGTAGAGGGCCGCCTGAAAAGAAAACAGAGGGGACAACATAGAACAAACAATAGAGAACAGAGGCCATCAGATATCAACATTGGAATCGTGACGAGAGATACCGTGTCGTTTCGGAGAAGAATCAATGGAGGAACTATGTACACTGCATCCTTGTCATTCACAATTTTCTAAAACGCCCAAAAGAATTTCAATGTTTTCTTCTAATATTTTGTAAGCACAAGTAGGCAGATAATTTGAAAATCAAGAAGAGATGGAAAAGTGCAGTGATAGAAGATTCAGTTCTGCTGCACTGCAGTACCTGCCTACTTCCCATAAAATAACTGTCATAAAGTTGTCAGTTTTCTTCTACTTTCTTTTCAAAGAATAAAACCATACATGACAAGTGACATGATCTTAATGAGGAGGGTTGGTAGCAAAATATAAATGACTGAACAAACCAATGTAATCTAATCTAACAAGTCAATATAAGTAGTCTTGCGTAGCACCTTGTACTTGCTTCGGTAAATGGAAGCAGCCTTCGCATGGGCCAAGATTTGATGATGTGCTGCCAAGTATGGCTCTACGGATCTATTTTCACATCTTCCAGGAGCAAAGATTGCAGTGTCATACCCATTAATCGCAGTTTGCATGGGTTCATTGATAGTAATCCAGTTCTTCACTCTATCACCAAAACTTGCAAAGCAAGTATCTGCATAGACTGCAAAGTATTCTCTGCCATATGCCACATATGAACACACCATTCAGAAATAGAAGATTGGAAATCAATCATCAACATAATTTTAACATTTTTCTCAAAAGGTACAAGTAAGATATTTACAAGGTAGGTCCTACAACAAAGTAAAGAATAAACAAAATGGTTAGGGAAAATAGTAACAGATGGTACTGATAGTGAACAGTGGTGGCAGAAAATGACCGTACGGACAACAAATAGTGGGGATATTGCTGTTGTTCAGACAATCAACAGTAGCAGCGATACGACGGATGACTAGTGACTGTTTGGATGGCGTGAATAGTGACTGTTTGGATGAGTTGAATAGTGAATGTATGGATGACATGAATAGTGGCAGCACGGACAAGGAACATCGCAGGGGGAGGAGAACAGTGGACTTGTTAGGTCACAGAGGTTGGTACCGCTCTAATACCCTGTTGAAGTGTTATGGGTTTTATTATAAAAGAAGAAGAGGGTGGTGTAATATTATTGATTCTGAGTTGATACAAAAGACTATACAGTAATCCCTATTTACAGGGATACAAGACCTTTAATCCTAATTAAATAGGGAAACAAATCATAAACTATAAAATCCTAACAGATCTTCTAAGATTAAAAAAAAAATACTATCAGATATTTCTCACGTTTTCCAACACCCCCAGCTCTAATCCTAATTGTATTAGATTTAGCTCGAGTAAGATAGTTATGATTCTGAAGTTGTTTAGCAATTCGAGTAAATAGTCTTCCCAAAAAAAAACTTCCAAAGACTATTTGAATTTCCATTGCTGGCCGAAGAACAAATCATAGATGTGTTTCCACAAATACAATTTTTTCTTTTGTATACCCATCATGTGCATCCAGTTTCATTTTCTTAACACTGGAATAGTCAATAAACAGATATGATCATCATGATTCCTAACCATTTCAGTTCCAAATAAATAAGCTACTATACCATCATATCCTCTACTACTTTCAGGAACAGGAACATTATACAAATCAGTTTTCTGATTATTTGAAAAGATACAAACTGTAAAATGAAAAGAAAAAAATCAGTTACACGGTACCTACATGATTTTTTTATTCAACCATCCTCCCATTGACTCCTGAAGATGCTGCGGAAGATCCCAATGGTACAAAGTTACATAAGGTTCAATACCTGCTGGAAAGGGTGGCTTAATATATATAGTTGATGAAAGAGATAAAAATTAAGGTAAATTAGCTCCATATAGAAGTACCTCTTTCAAGAAGACAATTTATAAGGTTGTTGTAAAATGTTATCCCTTCGTCGTTGACCTTGGTTCCTAAGCCATCTACACCCGAAAAGAAAACCACTAAAATACAATAAAATAAAATCTAAAGATCTCTAATTGTCTATAGCACTACAAAACAAGCCAACCAATTTAATATAAGTAGAACTGTTATCATATGTGTATAAACTTTTTAATTTCAATATAAGTATAATATAATGGTTTTGGCACCAGCCCAGTAATGCTATTAGTTTCAACTCCTAAATTACTGAGCTACTTGTTTAAGGAGTCGTCATTTCCCACTTCAAATATGAGGAACAAGACATGAGGTTAAAGTTAGCAAAAATGAGGGAAAAGTATAATCTGCCATAGGCAGCAAAAGCAGAGAAATACAGGTGATTTATAATATATAACAACATTTGAAGAGATATTGAACTTTACATTCTTAATAGGTTAAATTAACTCTTAATCATAGGGCCCATTTCGCATCTGAAATGGGAATTGACTTTGGGTCAATTATGAACAACAGAACAAGCCTCCGAAAAAAATTATTCCTTTCTCTGCAACATCCAATGCCACAAGCATCAAGTTTTGAACATCCTACTATTAATTTTAGGAATTAAGAAGATGAAATATAATTTGAAAGAACTAAATTGGCTTAAGATTTTCACCCAAAACTCTTCATTTCATCTTTCTAAATTCCTAAAACTAATAGTCGGGGTTCAAAACTAGTTGTCAATGATGCTAATAGTGGCCGAGAGGGAAGAGTAGAAGACATTTTCAAAATAAAAGAGGAATGTGTAAGTGTAATTTCAGCAACTCGAAGAGGAAAACATAATGCACACAGCCTTTAATTTATGTGAAATATTTTTAGCTATGCTTGCTACCTTAACTGGCTTAACATTAGTTAGAGAAATAAAATTTTAATTTAGTATCATTTCCAGAATAAATTTGAATAAACTATTGCCTTAAAAAATCAATATGTTGCAATAATTCCTTTCATTTTGTAAGGAATATTTATTAGGTTCATAGTATAGTAAATGAAAATGAAGATTTTATTTTTGTTTTGAAATTGTTATTTTATAAATTAAAATTTTATTAATTTAATTATCCACACTCTTAAAAAGGAAAAAATTTAAAATTTTAATTATTAATTTAAAGAACTTTTGAAGTCAGATTTACAATTTATTTTTTAAAATTCGAATTTTTCATCGAATAGCATAATTGAAATTGTAGAATTTCTTTCTATTCTATTTATTTGTTTATTTGTACAAGCCAAATGTAGAATTTATGATTGTACACCAATTTTAAATAATTCTAACAGAGTTTGAATTGAATATTAAAAACCTGCTGACATATTCTTCTTGTATTCTCTATACTAGTGTATTCACTTACAATTTGGAATGTGATAATTTCATGTTTGTCATTCAAATCATTAGGTTAAATATCACCAGGCTTTAAGGGAAGATCTAGCCAATAATTTAGTTTTAAAATTCTACATGTCAAATGTGCCAAGGTTAGTACTTAAAGCAGTTTATCAGCTACAGACCAATTTTGTAAATAAAAGCAGTATCAAACAAGATACTAGTATCACCAACTCAACATCCAGAAAATTCCCTTTTTCGCTGGACCATCTTAGCTGTTGGGCCAAGATTTCTTTGTCCCTTCCAGTCAAGCTATAATTAAGCCTTCAATCAACTCTTGTATACACATATTTAGGTGCCAAAGGAGGCAAATATTAACAATTGACCCATTAATGATGATACAGAGAAACAACTAAACCTCCAGAATCACGCTCTTATGGACAAATGAAATAATGTATTTAAAAGCTAACCATACAGAAAATATACAAATTTAAAATTTATCAGTAATAAAACATACCAGGGAAAATACGAGACCAAGAGATCGAAAATCTATAAGCTTTAAATCCCAACTTGGCTATAAGATCAATATCTTCCTGTTATCATAATTAAATTCAAAAAGTTAAAATTTGAATTTGTGTACAAACAAAACGTAAAATTTGATCTCTCCACAGCAAAAATAGACTCAATATGACATTCCCTAGAAAGTATTTGGCCTGAGAGAGAGAAAACTTGTGTGAAAGTAATAATGTGGGGAAAAGGAAACCCAGATGCATTCACATGAAGTTATTACGGTGAAAACCAGTACCCTAAGAAGAAACATTGCATATGCAATGCATTAATTCCTCACCCAAAATCAATCCATAAAAGCAATGTATACAACTAAAAAGCTAATCCCAGTAATTAGAGCCGGCAGTATAGATCACACAACACCACAATGTCCTATCATGTCTAATGACAATACACCCTTCGTAACAAAATACAAATAAAATTTGGCCCTTCTAAGTTGCATGTATTATGTTACGGACGGAGTACTATTTACAAAGGCAATATTTAAGAAGAAGAAAGATGAACATCAAAAACATAATACATTACTGACCGTATACCGATGATAATGATCAACTGCTACATCACCATTGCTTTTGTCAAGTATTTTTCCTACCAAACAACAAAGGCATAGTAGCACCAATTAAGCAAATTGATAGTGAAGGGTCCGACAATTTGTCTATTGAGGAAACGGTTTTCATACCTTCAGTGTGTGAAAAGGCATCCCATATACTAGGACCTCTACCACCGTCGTTGCAGCCACCTTCTATCTAGAAATAAGCGACAAGCAGTTAATTATCACGAGTTTCCCATCAGTTATAAATACCTGGCTAATTATTAGATCTTAGAACATCATAAAAATGGAATATTATTTCTAAATGAACCAACTATCAACCAAAGGTTTTTTAATTACCTTATCTTGCATGATGATTACAATTTATAAATAATTTTGAATAAATGGTATACCGTGTTTGTTACATAATTTGGCTAAGTTCTGTAGAAATCCAATGAAGTAAGCAGAAATTTAGATACAAAAGATAGATTGAAGAACATAGAGAGAGAGAAGGAGAGCTACAAATTTTAGAGAAGAACAAGAAGTTCAAAGCTTTTAAGGGAAACAAGCTAAGACAACGAGAAGAGATAGCTGAGGTGATGTCAAAGTCAGTAGCACATCATGGATTGACAATGTAAATTTTTTAAAAAATGCTTCAAAATTAAACTCTGATAATTCTGACAATTTAAACATTCGAGTATGCATTCCCAAGTCCCAATAGCTGTGTCCACGGACTTTGTGCTTAAAACCTTAAACTACAGAACTAGCTCCACATAAAAAAAGGTAAAATCACATAAAAGAAACCCCAACATAAACATCATACATCAGCAAGCACGAAAAGCCCAAAATTTGGAATTTGTTTTTAATGTTTACAAAAGTGTAAATATTGGAAACATAGCAAGCAGTTGAAGGGCTTTGGGTTCACTGCTGTGAGAATTCATGGAACCCATGAGCAGCTTAAGCTTTGGAAATGAAACAAGAAGTGAGAAACTGAAACAGAACTGTGATTTCATTCCTGAGTCAGAGTTACAGTTGTGTACTTTTACATTGTAGTTCTAACTAACTGAATGAATAACAGATTGATTAACCTCTTAACTGAAGTAGTTACAAGCCTAACCATAATACTTACAGCAATAACTTCTACAATTACTCTAATAACTACAGTGCAGTTATAGTAAGACCAATCATCTCAGTCGTATGATTTACTCCCTCCGGTTTCATGTATAAGCAAAAAAAAAGCTATTTCACACCCTTAAAGAAAAATAATTAATCTCAATCGAGTTTCTCATATGGGGACTTATAATCCAATATAACTTTAATCTCATTCAAGTTTCTCCATTTAAGCAGTATCTGATAAAGATCAGACAAATCAAATTTCAACTTCAGCAAATCAGATTTAAAATCAAACTCATGACTACATTGACTGCACCATTTTTGACAATAGTGAGTTCAAAACCTAGATTAACACAGAAGAGATCGTTTAAGTTCTGTTTTACATAATATGTTTGATGCAAGTTAAAAGTACAGCAAAAAAAAGAGAGATTAAACAAAATGTAGCAGTATATATCCTTCTGTTTCAACTTTAACCAAAAAGAGAATCAAACAGAAATCGCTGTTAAGTGTTAATAATTGAAAAAGCAAAAAATCAAAGTATGATCAAATCTACATTTTCACAACAAGTCATAATCAAGTATAATCAAATCTAGATTTTCAGAACAAAGCTACGAAGACGGACCTGATATGCGGAAGTGGCAACTCCGAAGATGAAGTCGGAAGGGAAGTCGCTGCGCGAGACTTGTTTATTCTTAGAATCATTTTCTTTCTCTCCGATTTCCCTCATAAATTCTTCGTTCTTTGCCATTTTGAAAACGCTCTCTCAGTCAACGCTTTCTTCACTGATCGCAGTGATTCTACTTTGCTTCTCTTTGAATTTGATTATGAACACGAAAGTTATACTGAGAATCTACCTGTATACATGGAGAAAGAGACGATGCATTCAAATAATTAATACTAATATTAATTTAAATTCTCGCTAAGACAATCACTTATTTATTTTTGGTCCTGCAAAAATGGGTAGGTGAAGTGAAAGTACACTCTACTCACGGTCATTTTAATATTAGGATGTGTGAGAGGTTGTTGTCGCATGTCGATCTACCATCGCATACGGCTTCATAGAAGGATACCTATCCCAATATACAAAACACGCTTAATTACGGGGGTTCTTATGAGAATCGCTCCCAAAAAGAATATGCATTTTATTGGTATAGGTAGTCCAAATCAATTCTTTTAAGTCTTTCTTCAACTGTACAGTCTCATACCTACACAGTCTCAAGATCGCTCTCATTCCAGTTCATTTATGTGTCCATTCGCCTAGAAGCTGCCAGGAGCTGCTCTTTGCCATGCCAACTTTTTGACCACCGGCGATCACTCCCCGCCCTCGTTAGCCACGGATGTCACATGCCCACCAGCTTCTGTTTGGTTCGTCCCCGAACCATACCGTACTGAGAGAGGTCTGCTGCTCTGATACCAAAATGTAACATCCTAAATTTTAATTGTCATTAAAATCTAGTATGTGATACATTTTACAAAATCAGAGGTGTACCGATCAATTTGGATTAGCTATCGGAATACAAAATTTCTAACTGACTCAAAATTACATAATCCAAAGCTTTAAAAATGGTACACATCCTAATTCCATATAATCATCAAGGTCTATAACACTTATGAATCTAAACATCACAATACATATCCTTAAAATGGTATGCGAGAGTCTTCATGAATCCATCATATCTCCTTGACTTGATCCACTGCTTCAACTTGCTTACTCGACTTATCTGAAAACCACAACATATAAACAGTGAGATTTAAGAAAATCTCGATGAGTCCCTCTTTGGTATCACATCTTACCTCTTCTTATGCCTAATGTAACTTTACTTTTCAATTGTACACCTAATTGAGACTTTACCTCTCAATACTTTCTTTTTCTATTGAGACTTTACCTCTCAATACTTTCTTCAAGCTAAGAATCATCAATTCATTCGTAACCTATACTTGTCATATTAGTTTTCTCAAAAAGGGTTCTCATACCAAACAAATCTAACCATATCCCATCACATTACAAAAATACCCTAAGTGCAGAATTTTTCAGCAGTTAAATGTCAACTTTGATGATTTAATTAAAATACCAAATCATGTCGAAATTAAGCAAATGACCACTCTTTAGAAAGCTTAGGGTGTCTAGTTTATGAAAATAATTTTTATTTCACATAATAATGACCCGAAAAGCACAGTTTAATAAAACACTACTGACAGTTCCAAAAATAGGACAGTTTAAGTTATTCAAATTGTAACATGCTTTGAGACATAAAAACTCAGTCAAATTACATGAAATTTGTGTTAAAAATGAAGCAAAATGAGTCTAGTTTCCTTCGTAACATCCCAGACTGCTTTCAGAACTGTCGACTACCCCCACAAACCAACACGTGTCTTTCCAGCATGTGTTGTCCTCACTTGCATGCTTTCTAGGAAACTTCCCAGAAGGTCACCCATCCCACTACTACTCCAAGCCAAGCACGCTTAACTATGGAGTTCTTATGGGAAGGGTTCCCGAAAAAAAATGCATCTTGTTGGTATAGGTAGTCCAAATCAATTCTTTTAAGCCTTTTCAACTGTGCAGTCTCATACCTGCACAACCTCAGGATCCCTCTCATTCTGGTGCGTATTCGGTTCATTCATGTGTCCCTTCGCCTAGAAGCTGCCAGGAGCCGCTCTTTTCCATGCCAACTTTTTTAGCACCGGCGATCACTCCCCGCCCTCGTCAGCCACGGATGTCACATGTCCACCAGCTTCTGTTTGGTTCGTCCCCGAACCACACCGTACTGAGAGAGGTCTGCTGCTTTGATACCAAAATGTAACATCCTAAATTTTAATTGTCATTAAAATTTAGTATGTGATACATTTTACAAAATCAAAGGTGTACCGATCAATTTGGATTAGCTATCGGAATACAAAACTTCTAACTGACTCAAAATTACATAATCCAAAGCTTTAAAAATGGTACACATCCTAATACCATATAATCATCAAGGTCTATAACACTTATGAATCTAAACATCACAATACATATCCTTAAAATGGTATACGAGAGTCTTCATGAATCCATCATATCTCCTTGACTTGATCCACTGCTTCAACTTGCTTACTCGACTTATCTAAAAACCACAACATATAAACAGTGAGATTTAAGAAAATCTCGATGAGTCCCTCTTTGGTATCACATTTTACCTCTTCCTATGCCTAATGTAACTTTACTTTTCAATTGTACACCTAATCGAGACTTTACCTCTCAATACTTTCTTTTTCTATTGAGACTTTACCTCTCAATAATTCCTTTTTCTATTGAGACTTTCACTACAAGAATAAGTGCTCTTTCCTGCCATTTTTTTCGACGGAATTTATTTTCGTCGCTAATGCTGACGTTTCCGATGAAATCGGCCGTCGCTACATGTTTAGCCTATTTCCCGCTCACATTTGCGACGAAATTTGAAATGGTCGCTACGTTCCGACGGACATTTTCGTCGGAAATGCTAAAATTTTCGTCGCAAACATTTGTCACTTAAAACTAAACAAAAACCAAATACGATCTCACTTTCACTCTCAGTCTCGCTCTCTGCCCTCACTCTCCCTCTCGCTCTCTGCGCTCACCCTCACTCTCACTCTCACCTTCCCTCAACATCAACCCTCCTCCGCCATCCTCCAACTTCCTCCACCGCCACTCTCTCATCAGCTCACCGCCACTCTCTCATCAGCTCACCACCACTCTCTCATCAGCTCACCGACACAAAACCTCTCCTTCTCCCCGGACCTCCCTCTTTTCTGCAAACCCTAACCTCCATTCCCATTTTCGAAATCTATCGCACCTCCTCTCCTCCGTCATACCCGTCGCTTTCGATTTTCTTGTAGTTCCACTCCTCTCTCACTCTTTCCTCCGTTCTCCTTCATCTTCTCCCTCCACCACTCCATCGTTTTCCTTCATCTTCTGAACGCCTCAAGCCCCAAACTCTTCCTCCTCTCTCAGTGCCTCTCCTCCTCTCCTCTCAGCAACGAAACCAGCGCATCTCCTCTCTCAGCAATGAACCAGCGCATCTCCTTCTTCTTAAAGGTAAATTTTTTCTTCTACTTTAATTCGATTTGATAGGAAACCCCCAATTTTTGGTTGAATCAAAAACCCTAACTTCATCTTTACTGATTTGCTTTAATCAAAAACCCTAACTTCCTCTTCACTGATTTTCTTTAATCAAAAACCCTAATTATAATTGTTTGTGGCTTGTTCAGCCGTTCAAGAGGTACGTCCAGATCGGAAGGGTTGCGCTGTGTGGTGAGTGATGCATTCAGGATCTGCTCGTGTGGTAAGTTCTTTTGTTGGTGTTCACTCGGTCTTTGCTTCTTTTGACTTGAAGATTTTCGTTTTTCAGTTTTTGATTCTGTTGGTGTGACTCTGTTTTCTATTGGTAAGGGTTTATTTCGTATATGGAATTTCAAATGTGATAGTTACTTGAAGCTAACTGGGTTTATTTCATAACAAATGTTCATCATTTGGTTTTATGAAGTGTGACTGCTAAATATTTATGTATAAAATTGTAGTTTTAAGTTTTTAAGGTCTTCTTTATGTATAATTGCATGTATTGATGTCCGTAAGTTGGTTAATTGTATATATGGATTATGGATGTAAGTTGAGAATTATGAGCATTATATACAAAATCTAAAATCAGTTGACATCCATATTTGACTCAGTTGTCTTTAGTTAATTTTTGTACTTGGTAGGAAATTAGAATCTCCCATTATGTGTCCTAGTAATTTTATTGCTGTTATTACAATTTCAGGAGCTTAAATCGGTTTCTTTTATTGATTCTAATTAGCAAATTTCTTTCAATATCTGATACAGTTGTTTGTTATTCACCACTGATTGTCAGGAATAGACTGAGGGAGGAAAAGAGAAAAACATTCAATATATAGCATTCATGCTATAACATGTGATGCTCACCTAATTAATTTTGCCCTTTCATACTCCAGAAGCCGCAAAGGTGTCAAATCTTTACCATGCATTGACAAAGGTATTAGTTCAACCATATATCTGTGTGTATTATCCTTTAGAATTCATATTCGAAGTTGCATATTTCTAGACCATTGGAATATTCCAGGCATTAAACAGTAGTTTTGCTTAAAAAAGAGAATGCCTTTATTTTATTTTTCTGAACCTTTTCCAAATAACACGAGGTAAAAATCTTGCATGGACCGAGTCAGTCTTATTTGGTAGGCTATAATTTTGTTGCTTCCCTGTTGGTTTTTGCACATAATTATTTAAAGGGGTTTCATTGTTATATATATGGGGTTTATAGATCTGTTGTGGAAGTTTTTTACTTTTATTTTTCATTGTTTATTGTGCTTTTAGGAGGAGTTCTCGATCTGATTGCTTTTCATGGTTTCGTATTGAATTCTCTTGTTATTGAGCTGATTTCTATTGTTCAATCATGGTTGTTGAGGTTGCATATGATCCGGTTATTGTTATGTGTTGCAGATAGCTGATGGAACATATGCGGTGGAAACTTTGATAGCACCGTTACTTGATCTATGTAGTATGAAAAACGTGAGTACTTTTATACTATCTTGAATAAATGTTCTCTTTTTAAATTTCTCGCAAGCTTATTTTACTGTTACCTGTGGGTATTTCATTTTCCTTTTTAAGCAGTAGCATTACAGAAAAATAATGAGTTAGCTATTATAATGGATCTGCTGGTTCTCAAGATCTGTTTGGTTTAAGAAAACATTTTTTGTTTTTATTTCCTATTTTTACTTTTAATTACAAAACTGCCTCCTAGTTTTTAATCTAATTCCCATTTTCAGATATTTGTAGAGAAAATAGTGATTCTTTGTTGTTGTCAAACACGGTTTTCATTGGTTTTAGATCTGACGCTTAGTCTTAACTGATTTGAATTGGATTTAAAGTTTGTCAAACACAGTCATGAAACTAGTTACTTGAAAATTTGATTCTTGAATGGTGTATATTGAGCATATGACGAGTCGAAAGTGTTGGATTTTGTGAGTGTTAACCATCCATGTCTCAGAAACTCTTCCCTTAACATGAAGTTCATAACATTTGAGCCATAACTTTATACAATATAGATGAGACTTCTGATATATCTAGTCTCTAAAATGCAGTTGTGATAGTTTTAAATTTATAGTAAATAGTTACGTGGCCATCTTGTTTGCAATGTTGTTGACTTCTTGTACCTGACTACTTGTGAGTTATGATTTCTCCAAAAGGTTTTTTATTAATTTAAGGGAATATTGGATCATTATTGGCTCATATAATCTTATGCTTTGGAGATATTTTAATTTGAAAGTATCCCCACACAAAGTTACCATATTGGTTTCTTAAGTTCATGAAAGTAATTTTATGTCTAGTTATTTTCCTCTTGTTTTCTATTCTATAACCTCTGGTGACATATTTTTCCATTCTCTCATAGGTTGTTATTGTCCGTAGCTCTCTACGAATACTGCATACTCTTCTGAAGCTCCTACTGGAAGTGGAAAAGAATTTTGGAAGAAGGTCTCTACGAATACTGCATACTCTTCTGAAGCTCCTACTGGAAGTGGAAATTTTTTTTGGAAGAAGGTATGCATTATTTGGGTGACACTTTCTTTTGCTTTGACAACCTTATATTGATTGTGAATTTGTGTCCCATGTGTCCATTTGCTCAAGGTTTCAATTCCAATTGGCCTTTTTCTTGTTCTGTAGTCATGACGTTTATATTTCAGTTTATACATCTACAATTCAACCAGTGGTTCTTTCCACCTTCTCTGGACAACCTTGTGGCCAATTGTCCTGACCAGGTTGATGTCTTAAATAAAAACACATAAAAATGGAATATCTGGTCAAGTATGTCAAACATACCCTTATTATTAAACAAATGCAAATTTGTACACGTGTATGTGTGTGCTTGTAGAGAGATCTAGGAGCAAGAAACTAATATTTATTATGCACTTTCTGGAAGGACGGAAGACGGATCCTATTCGGATAAATGATGTAACATCTGTAGTTATTCCTTTACTTAAATCACTGAAACATACTGGGACAGATGTATGGTAAATATAGGAAAAGAAACTTTTTCACTATGGAAGCTACAAGGTATAAAGCTTCATCCTTATCACACGTTGGAGACTATGTGCCTTGGGGACAAACATTGATTATATATGATCTACTTTTTCAGTGTTCTGAAACTTTTTCCCTTTGGTAAAGAGTTGGTTTCCAGGATGTTATAAGCTTCTGAATGGGCTAATGGGCTTTATTTCATCTGAAGTGACCTTTTCTTTCTTCCCTTTCCGCTGTTTCCTCTTCTTATGAACTTATGATTTGATCTTTCCAGTGCACTCTGCTCAGGGACAATATCTTCATTGAAGGAATTTGCATTGAGAAGGACCTTGTGGATTATGGACGGTTGGAATGTGTGAAAGATGGAGAGCTCTTCAATGAAGATGCATTAGGCAGAAAAGAGGGCCAGAACTATCAAAATACCTCACAACCTCATATCAGGATTTGTGAAGCTTTGTTGGTTGGGCGTCTTATGGATTTTTTCACCATATTTAACCAGGATTCCACTCTATTATCACTTAAAGTTTGCACTCTTTGTTTGGCTGCAACTTCCCACTATCAATGTAAGCTTAAACAAAGTGCTACATTTATTCCTTTGCATACTATACAATCAGATGCTTGGCTTTGTTTGAAAATAAATGTGACTCAAAAACATGCTTCTTTCTTCCAACTATTCCTTTGCATATGATCTTTAGGTGTGTAGATTTGAGCTAGCAGTTGATGAATGAAACAATGATAATGAACATATTGTTGCTAATTCTTGAGTTGGGTATTGTTGATTGTTCTACTTTGTTTTGTCACCTTTGGATTCTACAAGATGGCCATTGAAATGTTAAGAATGCTTTATTTCCAGTGATTGAGTTGTGTTATGATTCAGTTCTATTTGAGAATGCTGTAACTGTGTTTTATTTTATGGTCCATAAATTCCCTTTATGCTATGAATCAGTCACCCAATTTTTCAGACATAAGGTTACCTAGTAATAGTGTGCACTATGCAACATGGGAATCAAATTCTTAATAACAGTGCATTCTCTTTGCAGGCATGTTATCCTTGACTTGTGCAACACCTCCCAGCTTTAAAGCACAAATCTATTTTTCCCATGCTTCCAGGCACTATTGGTAAGCATCATCAGAGAAGAATAGTTTTACCTGCATCTCATATGTATAATTTGATGGAACCAATTCCAACTTTTGGCTTACTGAATTGATGATTGTTCATGCACATTTGACTTCTCTATTCGTACATAAATTGTTCAATGTGTAGTTTTAAGTTTGCTACTTCAGTATAATTGTTGTGAGTTCATTCCACCATTTACGATATTCACAAGTTCACTTAGTGGTTGTAAAAAAGTTGAGCAGCCATCTCTGAAGTATGCAATGCATTTGAAGTACTTTGTCAAGTCTACTAATTTTTATGATATACTAATAACACTAATACTGAAGAACTGATGCTTTTGCACTTTCTCCTAGTTGCATAGATTTGAGCACACATAACTTAATAAATATTTGCAAATGATTCACGTTTTTTTAAGTCTGACTTGTGTAAATAGAGAGAATATCTTTTAAATGGTGTAAGGATGCTGTATATAAACCATATTCTCTTTATTGAGAAGGCTGAAAATTCCCTCATTGACTAACTCTGACTGTACATTCCTTTGGTGCGGCTTACACAGGATTCTCCAGAAGTGCATGCTAATGCAGCTGAAACGCTCTGTGCCATTACACGAGTTGCTTCAGCCGGGCTTTCTGCCAAAATCTTGTCACAGTGAACCTGCAACACAGAAGCAGAACAGCACAGGCTGATATGGTAGCAGGGATTGATAGAGAAGAGTGCATATAATAAGCCTGAGAAGAGTGCACCAAAGCCAAAGAAGGAGACAAAGAAGGCTAAGAAAGATCCCAACAAACCAAAATGACCAGCCAGTTCTTTCTTTGTGTTCCTCCTGTTTGTATCTCTGTTTGTTGTCCCTTTCTCTTATTGGCAGCTACTTGAGAAAACTACTCTTTAATTTTGTGTATTTCTCTTATTTTTGAGCACTTAAGTGTATGAAGTTGGTATGTATGTTGGTGACATCATGACTGTAAGTATTTCATTGTTCTTATTGGCAAGATTCTATCTCATACTTCTGATTATATGCTATTGACTTCACTGAACTAGAGCTTGCATATATGCTATTAAACTGCAACTTCACTGAACTTAAGCTTGAGTCATACTTACATACATGAGTTGCTAGAGCTTGAATCGGTATCAGCCCTTTAGCAGACCATAGAACTGCTGATGATCAAATCTGGTGAAAGTTGTAGGTTTATGCCTTAGATATTCAATCTAAATGATCCAAGAATTTGAGGGTGGACCTGCATGCCTTCCTGTGACTTGCAAATGATTGGTGCTTTCTATGATATATATATAGCCTTGTATTGTTGCTCCATTATTACTGTAATTTCTGCTAAATGATTTTCTACTTCAGAAGATTTAATTTTTTTTTTGATTTTTTTTTAAAAATTTCCGACGGAAATTTTCGTCGGAAATGGTTTTTTGCGACGAATTTGCGACGAACATTTGTGACGGATTTGCGACGAATTTGCGACGAAATTTTGCGACGGATTTCCGACGATTTTGCGACGGAGTCATTTCCGACGAAAAAATCCGTCGAAAACGATTTATGACGAGCGATTTTGCGACGGCTTTTTGTCCGTCGGAAAGTTCGTCGGAAACGTCAATTTCCGACGAAAATCGCTGCATTTGCGACGAAAAATGCCGTCGGAAATCGTCGATTTTCTTGTAGTGTTTACCTCTCAATACTTCCTTCAAGCTAAGAATCATCAATCCATTCGTAACCTATACTTGTCATATTAGTTTTCTCAAAAAGGGTTCTCATACCAAACAAATCTAACCATATTCCATCACATTACAAAAATACTAAGTGCAGAATTTTTCAGCAGTTAAATGTCAACTTTGATGATTTAATTAAAATACCAAATCATGTCGAAATTAAGCAAATGACCACTCTTTAGAAAGCTTAGGGTGTCTAGTTTATGAAAATAATTTTTATTTCACATAATAATGACCCGAAACACACAATTTAATAAAACACTACTGACAGTTCCAAAAACAGGACAGTTTAAGTTATCCAAATTGTAACATGCTTTGAGACATAAAAACTCAGTCAAATTACATGAAATTTGTGTTAAAAATGAAGCAAAATGAGTCTAGTTTCCTTTGTAACATCTCAGACTGCTTTCAGAACTGTCGACTGCCCCCACAAACCAACACGTGTCTTTCCAGCTTGCGTTGTCCTCACTTGCATGCTTTCTAGGAAA
The DNA here is from genome assembly GCA_039519185.1 of Astragalus membranaceus. Classification (NCBI taxonomy): domain Eukaryota; kingdom Viridiplantae; phylum Streptophyta; class Magnoliopsida; order Fabales; family Fabaceae; genus Astragalus; species Astragalus membranaceus. The sequence goes on along the minus strand of CM076848.1, from coordinate 173,315,107 downwards.
CTTCCCAGAAGGTCACCCATCCCACTACTACTCCAAGCCAAGCACGCTTAACTATGAAGTTCTTATGGGAAGGGCTCCCGAAAAGAATATGCATCTTGTTGGTATAGGTAGTCCAAATCAATTCTTTTAAGCCTTCTTTCAACTGTACAGTCTCATACCTGCACAGTCTCAGGATCCCTCTCATTCCGGTGCGTATTCGGTTCATTCATGTGTCCATTCGCCTAGAAGCTGCCAGGAGCCGCTCTTTGCCATGCCAACTTTTTTAGCATCGGCGATCACTCCCCGCCCTCGTCAGCCACGGATGTCACATGCCCACCAGCTTCCGCTTGGTTCGTCCCCGAACCACACCGTACTGAGAGAGGTCTGCTTCACTATTGATTGCCTTGCAATTTAAGTGACATGGGATGCCGGTTCCTGAATTTGAACCTACATGTGAGCAGTGATTGTGTGTGCGGTGTTTATTTATCGTTTCATCTAAGAAGGCAAAAAAAAACCATGGTTTGATCCTTGAATGTGTCTTTTGTTAAACATCTTCAAACATGCCTTTTGTTAATTAGTTTGATCCTTAAATGTCTCTTTCGTTAGTTAATTTGATCTTCAAATGTGTTTTATGTTTCGTTAACAAGTTAATAGAATTGTCAACTTAGTTCGGCGCAATTTTTTTATTCTTGGTTATTTTACCTTTGGCTTATTTTTGTGTTTTTCGTGACAAACTTATTTCTCGTGTTTGATGACTTTATTTTCCGCATATATGGTACGCACGAACGTTCAGGGCTACATGAGCGTGAGGTGCTTTAACTTTATCTTTTAAACTATTATTTTACCCGTGCGTATTAACTTTATGTTTTAAACTATTATTTTACCCGTGCATACGCACGGGTGATACTGTATTGTCGGTGTATTACCATGAAGTCATAATAGTAATTTGGAAGATAATCATAAGTTGTGAATAATGTCTAAAATGTATGATTTGAAATTCAAAGTGGAAAGAGATTGACAATCAGAATTACATTGATCCATAATAATGTATTTGGACATTAAAGGTAAAATGTGCATCCCCGTTAACACTCCCGTTTGCATACTCGTTGACCCTCCCGTTGGCACTCCCGTTGGCACTCTCGTTACCTCTCCCGTTGCAGCTCCCATTGCCAGTCTCTCGTTACGTCTCTTAGTGGTTAAATTGATTGATTTTAATAGTTTTAATAGAGAGATTATAGTAAATAATAAATTTTAGATGGAGTAAAAATGAAGAAAAGATAAAATAAGATTTTTTAAAATATGCATTCACGTTGGCGCTCACCTTGCCCCTCTTGTTCCCACTCATGTTCCCGTTGTCACCCTCGTTGTCGATTCCATTGCCAGTCTCGCATTGCCGCTCTCGTTGTGTTGCAAATTTTGTCTTTTAGGGGTGACTAATTGTTTTTATAAAAATATTGACAACAGGTTTTTTAAAAAGAAAATTAAAAAAATAGTGTATAAATTTTTTTAAAAAAAAAATCAGTTTTTTGAAAAAAAAATTGAATTTAAAAAAAAAATTATTGGTACTGTAGCGCGTCAGAAACGTCACTGTAGAGTACTGTAGAGTGACATAAGCGGTACTGTAGCGCGTCAGAAACGTCACTATAGTGATACTGTAGCATTTTGTCTTTATATAGTGAATTGTCTATTTTACCCCTAAATTGTGACAAATGGAAAAATTTAGTGATGTCTAAAAATGAAAATGTGATAGCATATGTTTTAATTATATAGAAAGTAGATGAGCCAAATGAGATGATGAGAAGCCTCGATAGTAGAATATTGATGCCACCATTGTGACTGACGTTCCTCTAGGGGTTTAGGATTCCCCTCAGCAATCGTTGACTGGCGACATTAGTGATGTTGTCCCTACCTCCTTCTCCGGCGTCAGGCGGCCCGAAGGACACATCAATCCTCCTCATATATGGCGACCACATTGCCACAAACTTATGCAAGAGAGTGGTGAGTAACAATTCGAATTTTGATTGTATATGTTTTCCTTTCGTATTTGAATGCAACTAACTAACATCTATATTTATGATAGCAAGACTGCAATGATTTAAAGGTTATTAACCACGGTAAGCAGGGGCAGAGCCAGGAATTTGAACTTGAGGGGGCCAAGATTTCAAAGCTTGTTTTAGTTAAAGAAAAAACAATTTTCACATTCATAACACTCATACTAATACTTTATGATACTGTATAAAAAAATGCTTTATATAACGTTTATCTAAAAGAGCCATAGATAGGGTGCCTCTTAAAATTGATGTTGAATATATTATATTATATCCCGGCAATTGACACCGAAGTTGTGCAAGATATTAAAGTTAGACTCTCATGGGTATTTATTGTTGAAATTGGTAATCTTTCAAACCCAAATTAGTCTAAACAGCTAGTCTCTTTAAAATATAACTGTTACAGCCAGCTGTTCACATAAAACCTATAACTATTTTTAAACTGATTACACATAGTTTAAAAGAGAGAAAGTTTGTTATGTAAAATAGCCTATGTGGTTTATTCAGTTAGGAGTTTGTTAGGCGTAACTAACTAACTCCTCCTAACTGACTTGTCCACTTTTGTGCTCTATGTGTATCTATAAATACCTATGTACATTGTGTAAATAATAACATTCAGAAAATAAAGTTTTTACAAGTTTTACATTCAATTCTTTCGTTCTCCAGTCTCCTCTATTTTTCTGAAAGTCAGTTTGCTCCATTAGGCATCCTTCAAGATTCTAAAGTGTGTGGTACAGAAATTAGGTAAATTTAGGTACCTACAAGAGAAAGAAAGTGAAGGGTTAGTATTGATTAGGTGAATCAAGACTAACTAAGTGCAGAAAGGAAAAACAGTGGCAAGCAAGAGAAGGAAGAAGAATTTACCTTCTGAGTGTTTTGTTCTTGTGGTGTTCAAAGGTGTTGAACATTGCAAGACCCATTCCAACATCAGTCTTATTGCACAAAACAGATAACAGAGAAGTTAGAGTTTGTGTGAGTAAAGGCTAAGAGTGAAACAAGAAGAGAGTGAAGGGTTTCATCACCTTCATTCAAGAAGTCTTGTAGAAAGAGTGATTTCACGAAGTGAAATCACCAAGATCAGTTACCCAGCAAACAAATAAGCCAGTGCATGAAAGGAAAACAGAGATCAGATACGTTTCTGTATATCATTCACAGTGTAATCAGAAAATAAACCTGAAATTAGTTGTTTTACCTTTGTGAAGTACTGCGATCCAAAACCCTAGTAACAAATACCTGAAAGTTACAATAAACAGAAAGTTAGGGTTTCTATTTGAGAAGAAACACAAACTGGTAACAGAAAGATTACTAGTCTACGAAGTAATACCTGTTTGGGTGAGTTTGAGGTAAGTCAAGCTCACGGTAACAGAGATTGCAAGCCTAGAACAAGTTACAGTTTGTGTTGATCTCAGATTTAGAGGCTCAGTCTTGCAAACAGTTGGTTTGCAAGATTCATCATCACCGTAATCATCATCGACCAGAAACAAGGTGTTTCATCGCTTCCATCACCCAGTTTAAGTGAGAGCAGCGAAACCCTAAAGTGTACGGACCTGAGAGAAGAAGAAGAGGCACAGCGAAGAAGAACAGTGAAACTGAGTAGGGTTTCACTGCAGCGACAATTTTATATTCCGGGTCAGCAAGGATCCGCGTGTCTCTATCGTTTCGGTTCGTGGGTGCCGCAGGACCCAACTGGGTCATTCTGTCTGAGAGAAGAGAAAAGAAGTGGACTGGGCCAAGAACAAAGTGGGCTGTGTGTTTACCACACCTCCTGCACTTCTCAATACACCTGCAAAGGAAAAATTGAGAAAATTAACATGGTATAATCAGAGCTTCAACAACAATCCAGGGCAATTCTACTCTTTACTCTAGTTTCTTTTAAATCTTTACAAATCTTTAAGTTCTTTTTCCCTATCTTGTTTTAACTACACAGTTGTAAACTGTGTAGGATCTGTGTTACTAATAGTATTGTGTGAAGTGTGTACAGATGGCAAACAAAGATATACATTCTAATCCCAGTTTTGGCACACAAGTCCCCATTCTGACAGGGACAAATTGGGACAGGTGGAGCCATCAAATGAAGGCTGTGTTTGGGTGCCAAGGAGTGCTCAAAATTGTAAAAGAAGGAGTAACACCTCTAACAGAAGATGCCACTGCAGCACAAGAGAGGCAGTTTGAACAAGATGAGATGAAGGACTATAAAGCTCTCCACCTTATTCAGATTGGTCTAGATGATGCCAATTTTGATAGGATAAGGGATGTTGAAAGTGCCAAGAAGGCTTGGGATACCCTAGATGCCTATTACAATGGGGCTGCAGAAACTAAAAAAGAAAAGCTTCAGGCCCTCAGATGCCATTATGAGGCCCTGAAGATGAAAAATGATGAAAACATTGTCACCTTCTTCGGAAGGGTTAAGAAAATCACAAATGCAATGCACCTGAATGGTGAAACTCTATCAGATGAGAGTATCTGTAGAAAAATACTCAGATCACTGACAAAAAAGTTTTATGTTGCAGTCAACAGCATAGAGGACACCTGCAAAGTGGAGGACCTCAAAGTTGAACAACTCCAGAGCAGGCTGGAGGCAAAAGAGATCAGATTGGACCTGATGAATGAAGACAGTGATGAGGATCATGCTCTGTTCACAGGCTACAAGGGTAAGAAAGGCCCTAAAGGTAATAAAAGTAAACCTAACCATCCTAAAGGTAAAGGAGGTAAGGGAGGTAAGTCAAAACCTAAGGGGGAATCATCCAAAAAGGTATCTAACTTGGCTAGTAGTGCTAAGAAAGATAAGAGTCACATCCAATGCTACAGATGTGATAAGTTCGGGCATTATGCCACAGAATGCTGGTCCAAACCTAAGAAGAAAGACTCTGAAGTTGAGGCTAAGGTAGCCAAAGAAGACTCAGGGTCTGACTCAGACCATGTAGTATTTAGTACTCTTATAGAGGATAATGATATAACTGAAACTAATAACTATATGCCTGAAAATTGTGATTTCAAATTAGATATTGATGAAGAATATGTTGTGTTAGTTGTAACTACTAATGATGGCAGGGTTATTTCTGAGATTTGGTATTTGGACTCTGGTTGTTCAAACCATATGACAAGTCATAAGGAATGGCTGGTAAATTTTAATCCTAACATCAAGACTACAATTAAGTGTGCAAGTAATAGTTCAATTACAGCTCAAGGTATGGGGAATATTGAATTTCACAAGGAAGATGGCCAGGTAGTCTCTATCCAAAATGTCTTTTATGTTCCTGGTATTAGCTGTAACTTGATCAGTTTAGGTCAACTAGTTGAGAAAGGGTTTTCAATAGTTATGAAAGATCTAAAACTGAGTTTGTTTGATAACCTAGAGAGACTAGTGCTAACTACACCTCTGGCTAAGAATAGGACTTTTAGAACCAGTATCTGCACTACACAAGCAGAATGCTTAAGTGCAGTGACTGATTCTGAGGGTGTTCTTTGGCACAAGAGGTTTGGCCATTTAAACTTTGGAAGCCTAACTAACCTAAGCACTAAAGGTCTAGTTAAGGGGCTGCCTAAGTTTGAAATGTCCAATGGGACATGTACTACATGCCTAGTAGGTAAGCAGCCAAGAAAGAAGTTCAAGTCTAACCTAGGAATCAAGGCCAAAGACCTATTACAGATTGTGTACTCTGATATATGTGGTCCTTTTGATGAATTGTCACTTGGTAACAACAAATATTTTATCACCTTTGTAGATGATTTCTCAAGAAAGCTATGGACTTACTTGATAAAGACTAAAGGTGAAGCACTGGAACAGTTCAAAAGGTTTCATGCTATGGCTGAAAGACAGTCTGGAAAGCAACTAAAGACTCTAAGAACAGATGGAGGTGGAGAATACACCTCAACTGAGTTCAGACATTATTGTAATGATAAGGGGATTCTACATGAAGTTACCTCACCTTATACCCCTCAACACAATGGGGTAGCTGAGAGAAAGAATAGAAGTCTACTTGATATGGCTAGATCTATGATCAAGCTTAAGAATCTACCTAACAGTTTCTGGGGAGAAGCTGTTACTACTGCCACCTACCTATTGAATAGATGTCCTACAAAGAAAATTGAGGGCAAAGTGTTAGAAGAGGTATGGAGTGGAGAAAAGCCCAGTGTGGGCCATCTCAAGGTCTTTGGGTCCTTGGTCTACTGTCATGTTCCAGATCAAAGAAGGAAGAAGTTGGAGGATAAAAGCAAACCTATGATCCTAATAGGATACCATCCTACTGGGGCCTATAGACTCTATGATCCTACAACCAAGAAAATTACTATATCTAGGGATGTAAACTTCCTAGAAGACAAGTGTTGGGATTGGGAAATTTCTGAGCAGGCCAACTTGGATATCTCTACAAATCCAGTAGAGTCTACAACTACATCTGATACACCTCATCAAGAGGATGGAGGCATACCAGATACAGAACAAATGGAACAACAGTTTGAAGATCAAGTTCCTCAGGTTGAGGAACCTGTTGTAACAGAAAATACTGCTAATCAGCAAGTCCTACCTAGGGCACAAAGGCAAAGGAAAATTCCCAGAAACTTAGAAGACTATGAACTGGTCACTGATGGTGAAGTGAATGAGGAAGGTGATCTCATCCACTATGCCATGGTGGCTGGTGCTGAACCTATCAATCATACAGAGGCTTTAAAGAGCAAAAATTGGAAGCAAGCTATGATTGAAGAATTACAATCTATTGAGAAAAATAGCACTTGGTCCTTAGTGCAGTTACCTAAAGGGAAGAGACCTATAAGTGTAAAATGGGTTTTCAAATTGAAACTAGACCTTAAAGGTAACATAGTGAAATATAAGGCAAGGTTGGTTGCTAGAGGCTTCCAACAGAAAGAGGGGGTGGATTATACAGAAGTATTTTCACCAGTAGCTAGGCATGAGACAATACGCCTAGTTACTGCCCTTGCAGTGAGCAGGGGTTGGGAATTATTCCATATGGATGTTAAATCAGCCTTTCTTAATGGTCCTTTGGAAGAAACAGTGTACATTTCTCAACCTCCTGGTTTTGAAAGTAAGGGTAAGGAAGAACATGTGTATTTGTTACACAAGGCCTTGTATGGGCTCAAACAAGCCCCAAGGGCATGGAATAAGAGAATTGACTCTTTCTTCAATGAACTTGGGTTCTCTAAATGCACTAGTGAATTTGGGGTCTACACTAAAGGAAGTACTGATACCTATCTTCTAATTGTGTGTTTGTATGTGGATGATATGTTGGTCACTGGGAGTAATCCTAGTGAGATTGAAAAATTCAAAGTGTCTATGCATAGTGAGTTTGAAATGACAGATCTTGGAAGATTGTCATACTTTTTGGGTCTTGAGTTTCTAAGAGTACCAGAGGGTATTATCTTGCATCAGGCCAAATATGCTACTGAAATTCTCACTAAGTTTGATCTATTGGGCTGTAACTCAGCAAGTAATCCTGCAGAATCTAATCTCAGTAAGGAGAACTGTGAGAGAGATACTAAGGTGGATGCTACCCTATACAGACAAATAATAGGGTCCCTAAGGTATCTTTGTCATAGTAGGCCTGATATACTATTTGCAACAGGCATGACAAGCAGATTCATGAATGAGCCAAAGCAGGTACACTTGAATGCCACTAAGAGAATCCTACGTTATATTTCTGGTTCTACTAACTATGGGATATTCTTTCCTAAGGGCTCTAACTTAGGGAAAAATATCCTCCTAGGTTTCTCTGACTCTGATTGGTGTGGTGACCAATTGGATAGGAGAAGCACCTCTGGTTTTTTGTTTAAGTTTCAAGGAGCCCCAATTTCATGGAGCTCCAAGAAACAAAATGTTGTTGCTCTGTCCTCCTGTGAGGCAGAATATATTGCAGGTTGTGGAGCTGCTACTCAAGCTGCTTGGCTAGAGACTTTGCTTAAGGAACTACAAGTGGATCTTACTCAACCTCCTACTCTAATGATAGACAACAAATCAGCCTTGAATCTAGCTAAAAATCCTGGCTCTCATGGAAGGACTAAGCACATAGAGGCTAGATATCACTACTTAAGAGAGCAAGTATCTAAAGGCAAGTTAAATGTTGAGTACTGCTCAACACAAAGTCAACTGGCTGACATTTTTACTAAGGTTCTCAAAGGAGATAATTTCCTAAGGCTTAGGAGAGAGTTAGGTGTGGTGGCTTTTGACTAAAGAGCACCATCTAAAGTCATCCTTAGAGGCTTGTTCTAAGGGGTTGTTTAAATAGTCTTAACAGAGGCTTGTTCTGTACTTAGAGTACTCTCTGCCTAAGCTATCCTAAGCTGCTTACTAAGGCTGACTTAGGGTTTTCTAGATTAAGGGGGGTGTTGAAATTGGTAATCTTTCAAACCCAAATTAGTCTAAACAGCTAGTCTCTTTAAAATATAGCTGTTACAGCCAGCTGTTCACATACAACCTATAACTACTTTTAAACTGATTACACATAGTTTAAAAGAGAGAAAGTTTGTTATGTAAAATAGCCTATGTGGTTTATTCAGTTAGGAGTTTGTTAGGCCTAACTAACTAACTCCTCCTAACTGACTTGTCCACTTTTGTGCTCTATGTGTATCTATAAATACCTATGTACATTGTGTAAATAATAACATTCAGAAAATAAAGTTTTTACAAGTTTTACATTCAATTCTTTCGTTCTCCAGTCTCCTCTATTTTTCTGAAAGTCAGTTTGCTCCATTAGGCATCCTTCAAGATTCCAAAGTGTGTGGTACAGAAATTAGGTAAATTTAGGTACCTACAAGAGAAAGAAAGTGAAGGGTTAGTATTGATTAGGTGAATCAAGACTAACTAAGTGCAGAAAGGAGAAACAGTGGCAAGCAAGAGAAGGAAGAAGAATTTACCTTCTGAGTGTTTTGTTCTTGTGGTGTTCAAAGGTGTTGAACATTGCAAGATCCATTCCAACATCAGTCTTATTGCACAAAACAGATAACAGAGAAGTTAGAGTTTGTGTGAGTAAAGGCTAAGAGTGAAACAAGAAGAGAGTGAAGGGTTTCATCACCTTCATTCAAGAAGTCTTGTAGAAAGAGTGATTTCACGAAGTGAAATCACCAAGATCAGTTACCCAGCAAACAAATAAGCCAGTGCATGAAAGGAAAACAGAGATCAGATACGTTTCTGTATATCATTCACAGTGTAATCAGAAAATAAACCTGAAATTAGTTGTTTTACCTTTGTGAAGTACTGCGATCCAAAACCCTAGTAACAAATACCTGAAAGTTACAATAAACAGAAAGTTAGGGTTTCTATTTGAGAAGAAACACAAACTGGTAACATAAAGATTACTAGTCTACGAAGTAATACCTGTTTGGGTGAGTTTGAGGTAAGTCAAGCTCACGGTAACAGAGATTGCAAGCCTAGAACAAGTTACAGTTTGTGTTGATCTCAGATTTAGAGGCTCAGTCTTGCAAACAGTTGGTTTGCAAGATTCATCATCACCGTAATCATCATCGACCAGAAACAAGGTGTTTCATCGCTTCCATCACCCAGTTTAAGTGAGAGCAGCGAAACCCTAAAGTGTACGGACCTGAGAGAAGAAGAAGAGGCACAGCGAAGAAGAACAGTGAAACTGAGTAGGGTTTCACTGCAGCGACAATTTTATATTCCGGGTCAGCAAGGATCCGCGTGTCTCTATCGTTCCGGTTCGTGGGTGCCGCAGGACCCAACTGGGTCATTCTGTCTGAGAGAAGAGAAAAGAAGTGGACTGGGCCAAGAACAAAGTGGGCTGTGTGTTTACCACACCTCCTGCACTTCTCAATACACCTGCAAAGGAAAAATTGAGAAAATTAACATTTATTACAGTACATCATGTACATGCCTTGCAGCACATTAAAAGTCAAAAAGGAGACACAAAAAGACAAATTCTATGCACTGTGTAAATAGAAAGCTGATGCTCTCACTGAGTCTGTTTGTACAGTTCCTTTCAACATTTCACAGTAATAACGAGAAGAAACTGAAAAGTTGAGGGGTGCCGTAAAGAATTGATTATACCAACTAGTATTAATGTTCAGAATTTGGGGGTGACCACGGCCCCCACAGGCACCCCCGTGCCTCCGCCCCTGACGATAAGACTGTCGTATCATTGGTGGCTACTCTAGAGATTTAGTACATTGTGGAGCAGTTTATGCTTCAGCCACACTCACTGACATCAGCTACAAGACCATTGACAAGTTATTGCTATATGCATTTACATAGCATCCGCAATCAGACACCTTCAGTTTCATCTTTCTTGTCGTGGGGATGTCAATCACTCTCTATGATGTCTCCTGATTACTCCATATCTCTATCATGGGGATATTCTTCAAAATAACCGCCTTGGACAAGGCAGAAGCGGACGCCTGATTGCATGAGTTGTTGGACATGCCCATTGCGAAGGTACATAAGCAGACAAAGAAGGGGCCGTACATGCCATCTCATGTGGTTTTGCTCCATCGTGTATACCTAAGGTACTGTAATGCCCAACATTGGGACTTTACAACTAGGGAATTCATGTTGCACCTAGTTGGCAACACCATTTTCGTCGACAAGAGCCAAGTGAATGTGCGGATGGCATGGCCATGTTTAGAGACCTAAGTTTGATTAGTAAATTTGCATGGGATGCCAACAGCGCAAAGACGAGTCATGCGACATCTTATGTGATCCTACTGCAGGTATGACTCTTGGTTTTATGAAACTTATTCAAATTTATTGTTTATTCCAATATTAAGTAGGTTGTCATACTTCTTACAAGCGTGGATCTTCGAGTAATTCCAAGGCGTCTCATTTACTTCTAGGAAGGAAAATCTGGATTATCTAGAGCTTGCTTCCCGAGCCTACAGTTGAGATTTATTAGAGGTGTGGGTTTGGTGGAGCCATATCGGGCCATGCGTAGGACAGACTGACACATGAGGATGTCACCTGAGACCCATACCTGTAATATATTGCATTCTCAATTAATGAGGTGTCTGTTAGAGGGTCAGTAATTGTAACATCCCTAGTTCGGTTAATTTCGATATTCGAAATTAACTAGAGTTGTTGTCGACTTGATTGCTAATTTAAATCATTTAACATGTTTGAGTATATGATAGCAATTTTACTTGCTAAATTATGTGATTTATATGCCTGATGATTGAGTATATAAATTGATGATTGATGGGTTAGCTAGGAATTAGTTTTAAGAGAGTTAAAAACCAAGGGTATTTTAGTCTTTTCTCACTAAATTAAAACCTACCTTCGGCTCATAAACACTCACACAAGACACTAGGACCAACATATCTCTCATTTTCAGCTAAAAACCAGAAAATATAAGAGAGAGAAAAGAGAGAGAAGGAAAGAGAGAGGGACACGAGAGAGAGAGAGAGAAGAAGAGAAGAGAGGAAGAAGAGTCCCTTATTTCTTGATGCATGTAAGTGTTCCATATACCAAACTTCTTCATTTTTCTTGCTCTATCTATAGATACCAATTTCAGTAGCTCATTCTTCCCCTAACTCCCTTCACCATTTTTGAAGTTCAAAGCTCATTTTGGTCATTAATGGAGTTTTGGAGCTTAATAGGTCTTGCATGTTAAGACTAAGACAAGTTTAGAGCATTGTGGCACCTACATTGTAGATTGAAGCACATATTGAGGGAAGGAGTTGCTGGATTTCGAAATTCATTGATTTGGGGTAGCTTTGGAGTGATTTTAAGTTCGTGGGAGCTTCGGGGATCGTTCGTGTGGCTATTTTTGTCGGTTGCATTTTATTGGTTCTCGGTGATTTGTGATTTTCATCACAACCGGTGAGTTCTACTCGCTTAGGATTTATGTTTATGTTGCATGGTTGGTTGAAATATGTTTGTGTTGTTGTTGTTGTGCTTGTTGGAACGAAATTGGGTGTAAATTGGAGCAATTATTGTTAGCAAAATCATTGTATAGGCATTCTGGACATAGGTTCGGTATTTTTTTAAACTGGGAATGTTCTGTTAGTACAAAAATTATGGGGCTTATTTTTTTAGAAACTAGATTCAATGCTGGTCATTTTGACACTGGTTTGGTTGAATTTGGAGTTATGTAGCTCGAGTTATGAGTATCCCAAGTTAGGTCAAATTTCTGAAGTTAAACTGAGTATAAGGTTCAGTGTTTTGGCTTTCGTACTCTCAATTGAACTCCGTTTGAACGATTCTTGTCCCGTTAGAAACTAGACTCAATTTTCTTCTGTTTAGGCTCAAGTTTCGTGCGAGTTGGTCAAGTTTAAGGTCATTTGAGAGTGATTAGAAGTTGAAGGACAGAAACTGTCCAGTCTGGAAACCATTCGGATTGTTTCTAAAAACTGTACCAATTGGCTCATTGTTTTGAAAAATAAAAATCATATGCAGAAACTAGACTCAGAGAGCTTTCCAATGAATGGTCGTTTGTATAAATCTGATGTCGTTTTCTATGTTAAATAATTCGCCGAAGTAGATGTACTACTGCATAAAACTCTGCACCTACGCTGTGTGTTGAAATATTTGATTGTGTCACTATAAATCTTGCCATGTATTGCTTGATAAATTGAGATTGTATGGTCTGGAATGGCGTGTTATATTTTCTGTTTTGAGGTTGAGTTTTGATTGGAATACGGGTTGGACGCGAACAGAGAAGCGAAAATGAGAAACCAAACGAAACGATATGTGCGCATGAATCTGTCCCCGAAAAATGAAATCTCGTTTCGTCGCTCCTTTCGATTCCAAACCTTTTCTAATCTTTTCTCCAACCATTCCTAAGGCTATTTAGATTATTTTTACTATGGTTTTGATCACGAATGAAGTGACAATTATGTATTGCTTCGAGTTACGAAAGTTGATTAAAATCGAGAAAATATATTACGCCATTCCAATCAAAACTCAACCTCAAAACAGAAAATATAGCACGCCATTCCAGACCATACAATCTCAATTTATCAAGCAATACATGGCAAGATTTATAGTGACACAATCAAATATTTCAACACACAACGTAGGTGCAGAGTTTTATGCAGTAGTTCATCTACTTCGGCGAATTATTTAACATAGAAAACGACATCAGAAACAACCGATGCTAAATGTCATTTTCTATGTTAAATAATTCGCCGAAGTAGATGAACTACTGCATAAAACTCCGATGCTAAATGTCATTTTCTGATGACGTTTCAAACAACCAACGCTAAATGTCTCTAAACGTCATCAGAAAATGACATTTAGCATCGGTTGTTTCAAACAACCGATGCTAAATGTCATTTTACACATTTTAGTTTCCTTCATTTTTGATCCATACCGTTTACGAACCTGTTGTATCCCAGACAGCAACACAAAAATAACAAATTGATCACAGACAGTATTGCAAATTAACAGAAATGACCAATTCTAATACTGGTCTAATACCTCAGTTGTTCACATTAACAGAAAACCAGACCATATAAACAGCTTGTTCACATTTCATCTAGACTATCAATTCACGTAGACTTTCAAAGGGTGTATCTAAATGATTCTAAAAGAGCTAGAGTATCTAAAACAAAGGGTGTATCTAAAGAATTCTGCCCAAAGCTTCAAAATCAGAAAGTGCTAAACAGTGTATCCTTTTGCTCCGTACGAATCTTCATATAGAATTCTGCCCAAAGCTGACGAACATCAAAAAGCTCCTCTTCGGTGTATGCCTTTAGGTCATCAAATACCTACAAGTTTAAAAATTACTCAAACAAATTATATTCAATCATTCTAATTCCAAATAAATGTGTAAAGTATAATTTTAACCAAAAATTTATACCTGCTCCCAATTATCAACAACACTAGCATTCACAATGGTCAGCATAAACTTTATCACATAATAGCCACAATGAAAACCATTCCGTTGTATTGGCATCTACACAAATGAATTAACAAAGTTAACCAAATTAAACAAAATATTATATATATATATATATATATATATCATATATGAATTCACACCAAATTAAATCAACTCAATAATTTAAATTAATTACTGTAGGGTACAACCACGTGGGGGCGGATGTAGAATAACCTTTGGTAGCTCTAATAACATAATATAAAAGTATTTATAAAATATCAACTCAACTTAAGTTCAAATACTACAATCTAAACCATGATAAAAAATAAAAACTTACTTGCTAAACATTTCTTTGATTGCTTTGTTTGGTTTGTGGGATAAGGAACACATCCAGACCACAGTATTTTGAGGTGGGATTAAGACAATGTTGCGTTAAAAACACACTTATAGCAAGTGTACTCTTTCGTAGAAGTAGTATAAAAGATTATCGTATCCACAGGGATTAATTAACAAGTACCAAACTAGTAAAGATTATATATTGTTTAGACGAATCGATAATTTAGTTGTAATGAAAACAAATAAAAAAAATAAATAACAAGAATTAAAATACTAAACTTAATAAATGAGGAGAGGTCTAGGGTCACGGTTTTACTTGCAAGCTTCGACTCCCCTATGTCTAATTCCTACTTGAATTCCTTTATTTTATTTAATTACGAATCCATTTACTAAAGCTATTAATCCGTTTGGTCATTCGCGATTAATATTTTTTTTCCTAAACTAACCCTTGTTTGGTCATGCAAGAATTTAAATTTAAGAAAAGCATAAAGAGAAAAAATGTTGAATGATTGGAAGACTAAATTAAAGTTTGGTCATGCATTAATTATAGCCCCAATTATCCTATAGGTCCACCAACTAATTGCAGTACGGTCGCTGATCAACTAATTGATTATGAACATGCATAGGGTAGCTAATCCTACTTATGTGATAAAAACAATAGGACAATATTAATTGAAATAAAACTGGAATTCAAATAATAAACTATAACATAGAGGTCTCTAAACTGACAAGATCCACCTAAGACCCTAGAAGAGGATTTAGCTATCCAAAGTCATAAAGAACAATAAAATAGGAATTAGAGTCATGAATTACAGAGATAAAAATAACCCGGAAGTTAGAGAAATTCTTATTCTGAATCTCCAGTCTCCTTTTCCTGCTCCAAAGCTCTCTCACAGTGTCAAAAACCGGTACCCAAAACTCTTCCCTCTCCTCGCCGTCTGTACTGTGTGCGGCTTTCTATCCTTTGAATCCCAATCTTCTGTAGCGTGCGTTCTATCCTCTCTTCTTTTAATTATATAAAATAACTCTTTGTTGTGCGGCTCTTTTATTTGATTCACCTTAATTCACGCCTACTGTTCTTTTTTTCTTTTAATTCAAAGATCTCTTTCTTCTTTTTCAAGCCTAGGTCTTGTGCTTCATTTCTTTGTCTCCAAGTTTGTTCCATTAGCCGTGGGCCATTATTTCAATTCATGGATTGCACTTCTCATTTGGGCCACATGGGCCATGGCTCTTTTATTTTGATTTCCAATTCCTTTAATTGCCAAACTCATAATTTAAGTGAGATTAAACTGGATTTTCAATCTTTTATCTCTTTAGCATTTCTGCAAAATAAAGAGCAAATTAAGTCAGTGATTTATATAATTGATAATAATTGCTCTAAAAATGACTCAAAAAATATCTCTAAAAATGCACTAAATTGGAGCTTATCAACTCCCCCACACTTAACATTTGCTTGTCCTCAAGCAAGTTTTCTTGCTCAATAAATTTTCAAACAAGTAATAGAGACGGCCAAATAAGGGATCCAAAGTTAGAAGCACAATAACAGACAATGGACGATATAGCACATATGAGGTGCCAAAAGGTTGCCCAATTAGAGGCTTATGTCCCTGAAGAATACATCTTTGTGAACAAAGACACTCGCTCACAATCTCTCTAAGTGTTTAGGGACTAGGGAAAATATACACTCAAGTTTCAACAAAATGCACATTACCATATGTTTGTAATTTGACCAAATCTCCACTAAATAGTTCACATTCATGCAAAAGATTGGGTGTTAAGGGTTGTAATGGGGCCAGGGTGAATTCATGCAGGATAGGATATAAGAAGAAAGGGATAATCAAATGGCTAAAAAAGAAAAAAAAATTGGAAATAAATAGTAACCTTTGAAACCAAATATGGAGCTCCTATCTATTTTACAATTTTTGTCCAAACTCCAAATTAATTTCACTTCCATTCTTCATTCTTCTTTTTCTTTTGAATCGACTCTTTTTTTTGGATTTGCCCTTTGGCTCTTTCATCCTTTTGATGTGCCTTTTCCTCCTTCTTGCTTTCCTTTGTTCTCTTTTTTTTTTCAACTTTTCATTTTTCTATATTTTTCTTAGGAGGAAAAGGTACTTGTAACCACATTAGCCACTCCTATTTTGTTTTTATGTCCCGATGAGATAGACAATTGAAATAGAGGGCAAAATTGTAACTTTCAATAGTTGCTCAAAATTTAATTTCAAATGGTTACCACAAAAAAAAAGAAAAAAATTATATCTGGGTACCAAAGAAAAAATATAACAAATAGGCTCAAATGGGGCAACTAATGGATAAATTCAACAAACAACTCTGAGGCCAGAAAAATACCTAAATTCCCCAAATTTTTTGACATGATGCAAATCAATTTTCGCCTTGAAATGGTCAAAAGACAAATTCTAGAATGTAGCAGATTGGGAAACACACTCATAGAAAGAAAATGGGTAAAAATTTATGATTTAGTATCAATCCCCTTATGAAAGCTCAAATCTCACATTTAGAAGCTAGTTCACAAAAAGTACTCAACAGAGACAAATGCTAATTATCAGCTTCCTAAGGACAACCTCACAGTTTCAATTAAGCACAAGTCTGTCAAGTAAATTAATTATGGGATCCCCTAAAGGCAAAATCTCTATATTTTTTTTCTTTAAGCATAATTCACTAAAATAAGCCAGAAAAAAAATGCTATTAACATATATGGTGGGTATGCGCATTAATAGAGATCAAGTGACAAAATAAACTCTCCCCCCCACACTAGTATGGAGCATGCTCCTCAATGCAAAATGATCAAATAGAAATCCAAAGAAATAAATGAGAGAGAGAGTAATAGTGACTTCCCTGAGAGAGCTTGTAGTCTGAGCTTATTCCCAAAAACAAAATGAAACAAATTAAAAGTAAAAATAACTGAAAATAAAACACAGGTTGCCTCCTGCGAAGCGCTTGTTTAACGTCGTGAGCCTGACTATAATTGGTGCTTAATCAGGGGGCTCTCCAAGAGCAAAATTAACATCTAACGCGGTACACCTTCTTAGCTTTCTAACAATGTGGTTCACATTATTCTTTCTTTTTCCACGTGGTGGATGAACTTCAAAGGATGGTGAAATTTTTATTTTATCTCCATCCACCATTATGCTAGGATCCTGCAAAATAAGATTTTTTTCCAAAAGGTCCTGCATCTTTAATTCACAAAAAATGTTAGTTTCAACCACATCATCAAAATAAGGAGAAGTTAAAGAAGAGAAATTTTCATTGGAGTTTAAAGCTTTAATAACATCATCTTCTTTACCACTCCTTAAAGTTACCTTTCCCCGGTGAACCTCAATCACAGCATCACCAATGGTTAAAACAATTTGCCCAAAAATGGGCGCTTTCTCCTCTTTCTCCAAATCCAGAACCATTGGATCTTTCTCACTGTCCTCATAAATGCCCCCTTCAGTAGGAGCTACTATTTTGATTTGACTCCCTTTAGTAGGAGTCTCCTCGTCTTTCTTGAGAGCTTCTTCCTCCAGATTATATTTCGTAGAGACACATTCATCTCTCGAAGGAATACTTTCTTTGTATTGCTTAGCTTCTTCATTTTGGGTAGACTTAGTTTGTGAAGGAGTTTCTTGGGCCTCTTGAGATAACAAAGCAATGAGAGTTGAGATTTGACCCTTCAGGCTTCCAAATTCGTTGTTCATGGTTCCAATTTGACTCTCCAAGCTTTTAAATTTGTTGTTCATGGCTCCCTTCAAGCTTTCAAATTTTTCATTTGTCTGCTGCATAAATTTGGCCAAGACTTCATTGACATCCGACTTTTCCTCCTCTTGCCCTTGCACTTGTAGTGACTCATAATTATCCAAGTGGGAGGAATAAGGAGGTGGCTCATAGCCATCCCAATAGTCTGAATAAGGTTCATAAGGAGGAGGAGGAATTTGAATCTGGCATTGAGACATATACCAATATGACTTCTCTAAATTTCTTTCTGCCTCTGTCTCTCTAATGTAGTCTCCAAGAGTTTTAACCATGATTTAGACTTTTCTCTGCAAAACAAGGTAACTTGAAGTGGTCTCTTGGGAAAGTATTAGTAACTTTTTTTTATATATTTTTTTTGATAAAATAAAGAAAAAAACAAAATTTAAAATTAAAGCAAAAAATTGTCTAAAGCAATAAAAATCTCTTTCGCTTAATATTGCTAAATTAATCCCCGGCAACGGCGCCAAAAACTTGTTGCGTTAAAAACACACTTAGAGCAAGTGTACTCTTTCGCAGAAGTAGTATAAAAGATTATCGTATCCACAGGGATTAATTAACAAGTACCAAACTAGTAAAGATTATATATTGTTTAGACGAATCGATAATTTAGTTGTAATGAAAACAAATAAAAAGGAATAAATAACAAGAATTAAAATACTAAACTTAATAAATGAGGAGAGGTCTAGGGTCACGGTTTCACTTGCAAGCTTCGATTCCCCTATGTCTAATTCCTACTTGAATTCCTTTATTTTATTTAATTACCAATCCCTTTACTAAAGCTATTAATCAGTTTGGTCATTCGCGATTAATATTCTTTTTCCTAAACTAACCTTGTTTGGTCATGCAAGAATTTAAATTTAAGAAAAGCATAAAGAGCAAAAAGGTTGAATGATTGGAAGACTAAATTAAAGTTTGGTCATGCATTAATTATAGCCCCAATTATCCTATAGGTCCACCAACTAATTGCAGTACGGTCGCTGATCAACTAATTGATTATGAACATGCATAGGGTAGCTAATCCTACTTATGTGATAAAAACAATAGGACAATATTAATTGAAATAAAACTGGAATTCAAATAATAAACTATAACATAGAGGTCTCTAAACTGGCAAGATCCACCTAAGACCCTAGAAGAGGATTTAGCTATCCAAAGTCATAAAGAACAATAAAATAGGAATTAGAGTCATGAATTACAGAGATAAAAATAACCCGGAAGTTAGAGAAATTCTTATTCTGAATCTCCAGTCTCCTTTTCCTGCTCCAAAGCTCTCTCACAGTGTCAAAAACCGGTACCCAAAACTCTTCCCTCTCCTCGCCGTCTGTACTGTGTGCGGCTTTCTATCCTTTGAATCCCAATCTTCTGTAGCGTGCGTTCTATCCTCTCTTCTTTTAATTATATAAAATAACTCTTTGTTGTGCGGCTCTTTTATTTGATTCACCTTAATTCACGCCTACTGTTCTTTTTTTCTTTTAATTCAAAGATCTCTTTCTTCTTTTTCAAGCCTAGGTCTTGTGCTTCATTTCTTTGTCTCCAAGTTTGTTCCATTAGCCGTGGGCCATTATTTCAATTCATGGATTGCACTTCTCATTTGGGCCACATGGGCCATGGCTCTTTTATTTTGATTTCCAATTCCTTTAATTGCCAAACTCATAATTTAAGTGAGATTAAACTGGATTTTCAATCTTTTATCTCTTTAGCATTTCTGCAAAATAAAGAGCAAATTAAGTCAGTGATTTATATAATTGATAATAATTGCTCTAAAAATGACTCAAAAAATATCTCTAAAAATGCACTAAATTGGAGCTTATCAGACAACTAGTTGCCAATGTCCGCTGCAACATTGATAAACTTAAAATTAAGTAACACACAAAGAAAAATGAATCACCAATTCGTTGAAATATGTTGTTGTTACCTATGGTAAAATGGAGCAATATATACTCCTTTATTGGTGGTCATCAATTTCTATTGAAGGTTTTGAAGGACAACATTCATGGACATATCCTTCACGTTAAGCTTGTATGGACACACAAATCCATATAAGTCATCAATACCTCTTTCAACACATTGACGATGCAAATATCTAGTGGCAAGTAAGAAAAACTATCAAATCGATTAATATATGTAAAAATGTAAGAAATTTATATAATGAAATAGACTTTACTACTTACGTGCACCATATGGCCAAATGGCTCAATTCAAGCCACTCTTCACCAGAAACCATGTCCATGATCTCTTTGAAGGAGACAAATCACACATGATCTTCATGCTCCAACCTTATCCTAGCATGTCTCTTATCAGCATACCCCGTCACAAGCTTCTATTTCATCCAATCGATATTGACCTCCTCCTCCACATGAGATGGTGAGTAGTTAGCCTTAGATCCAACAGTTGTCATGGGAGATGGAACCTGAACACCCGCATTTTGAATTCCTCCACATGAGATGGTGTGCTGAATAATTAAAACATACATATAAATTAAGCTAGAAATTAAGCTAGTATTTATGAATTGATTCAAATAATAAAACAAATCTAGCAATATAAACATATACCTCTGCCAACGCTTTGCGAACTCTGTCTTGCACCATCACTTCCACGTCCTCCATAATTTCTTTCAACAACTCCACTTTTTCAACTTGTGAGCTACTCGAGGCAGAACGTGCCACACCACCAAAGTATCTCTTTATCCCGACACCTTTTCCAGCTCCCCGAACACGACCGGGATGCTCTGGTGTTCCAATGGCAACAGTCAAAATATCATTCTTTCCTTTTGGAACGAAAGATCCTTGGCTACTCATAACCGCAAGTTCATCCTGCAACAAAAGCATGTTCACATGTTACAATTTAACAAATTAAAACAAAACATACTTTTCTTCAACTTAGATCCACACACAATGTCTTAGAAACACCACACAATATTTTACTTACAATCTTAGATCCAACTGATGCTGATGACTCGGATACATAAGATCCAGACTTGCTTTTGCGGCCAGCCTTCCACAGCTCATGACGCTTTGGAGATGTAGGCTCCACCTCCAAATCACCAGACTCCTCCTGGATTTTTTTGATTTGTTCTTCTTTCAAAGCCTTCTTCAACTTTTTATAACCACCTGGCCCCATTGTGTGGTTGTATTTATTATTTTTTTTGAATATTCTTGGCAACTTCTTTCTTAGCCTGTTACAAAGAACAAACACCACCATATTTACAACATATCATTAATGTTTAAGAAACTAAAATAGTTATAGTTAAAACAATACCACAAACTCCTCAGTAATGCGACTGTTATAAAATGCGGCCCATGTCTCGAGAGATATGCTGCTGTACTTGTGACATGGATTTTTTTGACCATCTTTATCCTCACTACCAAAGACATATGTTCTGGTGAGAGTTGTCTTGAACTGTCTCCAACAAAGATTGATATGAGACATCCAAGTCTTCTTGAATTCATTACTCTCGGGAACATCAAATGTTAGCTTTACATCATCCCAAGCAATCTTTTTTGTCTCGTCATCAACATCACTCCAATTCATTGGCAATATCCACTCTGTATTTTTGACCATCTGGGCACCTAGAAGTGAACTTTTTTAATGATGTTGGACGTCTGGTATTCTTTTTTGGAGGATCACTGAAATCATCCATGATATCAGTCATTCTTATATATTTGAACTAAACATAGAATCATACCTGAACTTATGAAAAAGACAACTAAAATAATCAATAAAATTTACACTTGCAAATGTTGTTTAGAGGCTAAATTAGAGAGGCAAAAACAATCCCTCATTCAATATGAACTATGAAACCATCCATACATATTTGAGAAATACACTGGAAGAAATAGGAAAACATACTTCTCTCAGTTACAAAATCTGTCACATGCTCAAAAGGAAATAATAGAAACAAACCATCATTGTCACTAAGTTCAAAATTACAATTTCATAGGTTCAAAAAAAAAAAACAAATCTAAACTCCTTCGTATAAAATTCCTTCATTATGGTCATTGCGAGTGGCATGTTCATCGTCAACTTCATTGTCATCAACTGAAGTAGGCACTTGTGTTAACAAACAAGGTGTTTCGGAAATTGCAAGACTTGAATCTTCATTTTCATCACTGCCTATTTTTCCTTTTAGGACAACTGACCACTTTTTGTTAGAAGGATCTTTGACATAGAAAACTTGTTTTGCTTGGTCAGCCATGATGAAGGGTTCATCATTATAACTTACATTGTCAAGGTCCACTAGTGTAAATCCCATTTCGTCAGTACGTACACCACTATTGTTGTTAACCCACTTACATTTAAAAAGAGGCACTTTAAATTTACAGTAATCAAGCACCCAAATCTCTTCAATGACACCAAAGTAAGCAATGGAAGCAAGACAGGATTTGTATCCTTTGAACTAGAGAAGTGCATCGAGGAAGCCATGACCATAACTCCACTATTTTGCATGGTGCTTTTGTCATCTTTCGACTTTGTGTAAAAGGAAAACTTATTTATGTCGTGCCCGCTCCAACAT
The DNA here is from genome assembly GCA_039519185.1 of Astragalus membranaceus. Classification (NCBI taxonomy): domain Eukaryota; kingdom Viridiplantae; phylum Streptophyta; class Magnoliopsida; order Fabales; family Fabaceae; genus Astragalus; species Astragalus membranaceus. Next base: position 173,292,698 of record CM076848.1, on the reverse strand, counting down.
ACGACATTAAAGTGAGGGTCATGTGCTAACCATCTCAAAGTCTCAGAGGCACTCACATCTTTCTTAATCTCTGATTTAAACCAATATATGAATGTGTTGTTATGCTCGTTCAATAACAATATTTCTTTTATTCGAGGGTTTTTGGCCTTTACTATCTCTTTATGGAGAGACAAGTAAGGTAATACCTCATCTGTATTATTCAAAACATACAAATGTGCTTGAAGCACTTCAGCTCGACCCATGCATTTAGTGGTTATACCATGTGTACCTTTACCTTGACCTCTCCCTGCATAACGAGACTTTGGTAGTCCCACAGATTTTGCTTCTGACAAGTAGTCAGAACAAAACTCAATCGCTTCTTCTGTGACGTACCTTTCGACAATGGATGCTTCAAGACGATATTGGTTCTTCACATACCCTTTCAAGATCTTCATGTATCGCTCGATTGGGTACATCCACCTTAATTAAACAGGGCTGCATAATCTAATCTCCCTAACCAGATGAACAATTAAATGAACCATGATATCAAAGAATGAGGGAGGAAAAAACATCTCCAATTGACACAAGATAATGGCAGCCTCATTTTCCAACTCGTCCAATTTTTGAGGGTCGATGACTTTAGCACATATACTATTGAAGAATAAGCACAACCTAGTTATGGTATATCGGACATCTTTCGGTAAGATGCCACGAATTGCCACAGGTAGTAGTTGTTGCATCAAGACATGGCAGTCGTGAGACTTCAAGCCAACTAATTTGAGATCTTTCATTGAAACCAGTCGCTTTACATTTGACGAGTAACCATGTGGGACTTTGATTCCCCGTAGACACTCGCAAAAGCTCATTTTCTCTTTTCTTGATAAGGTATAACATGTTGGAGGTAAATATGTGTCTTTACCTCGTTCCACTGGATGTAATTGTTCTCTTATGCCCATCTCACGCAAATCTAGACGAGAATTTATACCATCCTTTGTCCCTTGAATGTTGAGAAGCGTCCCGATGACACTATCACAAACGTTTTTCTCGACGTGCATAACATCAAGACAATGCCTTACATCAAGATTGGACCAATACGGAAGATCAAAGAACACCGACCTCTTCTTCCACTTGCTTTGATGTCCTTAACCAGTTGATAGACTTCTTCTCCGGTCAAGGCATTCGGAGCAATGTCATTTTCCTAACACCCATTAAAAGCTTTTTTCAACTTACGGTATCTGTGATTAGGTTTGAGAAATTTCCGATGCCCAAGGTAGACTGTCTTCCTTCCATGTTTGAGTTGATGGTGACACGTGTCTTCTGCACAAATAGGACAACCTTTATGCCCTTTGACACTATACCCAGACAAGTTTCCGTATGCAGGAAAGTCATTGATCGTGCAAAATAACATGGCTCGCAGCTTGAAAGTTTCATTAGAATACCCGTCAAACACATCCACACCTTCATCCCACATTTTTCTCAAGTCTTCAATCAATGGACTAAGGTAAACATCTATGTCATTACCAGGTTGTCTCGAGCCAGAAATCATCATGGATAGCATCACATATTTGCGCTTCATGCACAACCATGGAGATAGGTTGTAAATTAAAAGTAGAACAGGCCATGAGCTATGATTCATACTTAAGTTACCATATGGATTCATCCCATCTAAAGCAAGTGCGAGCCTAAGATTTCTTGACTCAGTGCCAAAATCCGAATACAAATTATCAATTTTCTTCCATTGCAAAGAATCGGCTGGATGTCGAAGTTGTCCGTCACATTTCCTTTCATCTGCATGCCATCTAATGCTCTTCGTGTCATTTCCATTAGCAAACAAGTGTTTGAACCTAGGTATTATTGGAAGATACCATAAAACCTTCGCAGGGGAACCCTTTGTGTTGTTGTCGTCACAATTAGATTCACCCGACTTCACTTTGTAGCGCGACCAACCACACGTAGGACAGTTATGCAACTTCTCAAAGTCTTTCCGATACAATATGCAGTCATTGGGACATGCATGTATTTTCTGATACTCCACACCCATCAGACACAATATCTTCTTTGCATCATACGTTCGTTTTGGCAATGTGTTACCTATGGGAAGCATGTCTTCCAACAGCTCAAGCAACTCGGTGAATCCCTTATCAGTCCACCCATTTATCGCCTTCAGATTGATCAATTTTAACGACGCAGACAACTGGGTGTATTTTGTGCAACCCAAATACAAAGGTTGATCTTTGTCTTTGCACAAATTATCATATTCATGCGCTCGCTTAAAAGATTCAGGACCAATGTCACGTATCATGTCCTACATTCGATCATCCATATCTTCATCGACTTTCTCACTTGTGGACACACTTGGGTTGCCGGTTGATTCACCATGCCATATCCATGTGGTATAACTAGGTAAGATCCCATAAACAAAGATATGATCCCGTATTACACTTGGTGGTTGTGGGGCTCGATTCACACAATTACAACAAGGACATGAATAAGTTACATCAGTTTCGGGAACATCAGTTTTGGGAGCATCAGTTTTGCGAAGATTTGCTTGAGCAAAGTTTATAAACTCTTCGACTCCTTTCGCGCGCATACTCATCACTCAGAAGATTAATTTGTATCCAACTACGATCTATGGCTACGCTCCAAATAATCAACCAAGTATTAATTGTTAAAAAAAATCAAACTATCACATCAAACCAAGATAGTAAAAATAAATTCATAAATCAAAACAAGTAAAAATATAGCTCATTGAGAAATGGTCCAGTAAAAAGGTTTCCAATTAAGTATCTAAGTAAAACAATAAAGAGAAGTAAATTTATAGGACTCATCATCCATTGATGATTAATCAAAATCACAAATTATAGTATTATGAAATTAAGTATCTAATAATCAATGTATTATGAAATTATAAAAAAAGCTACCATTTTGGGGAAATCATAAAATCACATTAGTTAGAAATAAAGAATATTGCTGAAAGAGTTTAGATGAAGACTTACTGTGATGTCGAGACTAGGACTCCAAATCTGTTATTATGTATCAAAGAAATCAACTTTAAAGCAATGAGACCAATATGAAGTCAGGTGCACCTGAAATAGTTTTCATTCATCTTAGTAAAAAAACTCTAACAGTCATAGACCAATAGGGCCAATGCAAGAAGCAAATTGTTGATTTCAAAGGGACCATTTTTATGTGTATTTGATGAAGAAATTGAATAGAAGAAGAAAGGTATAATGGAAAGGTTTATTATTTACTTCAACAACACAAGAATCAAAGTCCAAGAAAGCCTTTCTGCCCTATCCCTATATTCTGCCCTATCTCTAGGATGTATCATATATGACAACAAATCCAAAATCCTTGTAAATCTCTCTTAATTCTGTCAATTAGAACTCATGCATATATCTTGATAAGAATCTTGATATTGGATGAAAATGGTGCAATTATGAACATGAGACATCCTATAGTTGTCAATGGATTCACTGTATGCAGCAAAATATAGAGATAGGGCAGAGAGGCTTTCTACAACCAGATATGATGAGCAAATAAAAATGGCATTGTGGACAGATCAGAGAAAGCTGAAATAAATATTGCCTACTGTGATAGAAGTTCCTAAAATGCAGAAAGAACTTCTTTCAACTAAAATGCAGAACAAGCTATTACCCAGCAAGCAAACCCTTGCCCCAGAGAAACCCACACACACAGCTTCTGCAGATAGACAGAGAAACACACCCAAAAACACATAGAAATGCAAGTAAATCAAGCTGTTCCAGAAATGGTAAAAGATAACAAGAAGAACAAAAGCAAATTAGAATGATAGCCTAGCTGATTTAGCATAAGGCAACACTGACTACTTGGAATAAAAAACAATAAGGAAATTCACAACATAGCATAATCGCAAGAACAAAAGATTGGTGATGTTCACTGACCTGATGCGTAATGAGTAGAATGCTCACTCACAACATAGCAAATCGCAAGAACATATCTTCAAAGCGTCTTTGTATCCTCGTTTACTCGTTCGAACTGACAACGCTAGAAATTTAGGGTTTGCGTGATGAGGAACAGAGTAGGAGAAAAACGAAGATTTGGAAACCTATCGCGAAAGAAGCTTGTGTAGTTTCTGAAAGCGAGCATACAATGGTTAAAGGAAAAGAGTAAGGGAGATAATGCGAATACGTGCGAAAACTGCGAAATGCGCAAAAATCGAAATGAAAAAAAACATAAAAAGGTGAAATCGAGAGAGAAAGAGTAAGGGGGAAACGAACCTCAAAATGAAATCTGAAGGCGAAATCGTGCGAAAACTAAGAGAGATTTAGCTAGGGTTCCATGTGTGAGTGAAATAAGGGTGTGAGAGAGTTCAGAGAGCGAGTGAGTTCAGAGAGCGAGAGAGTTGAGAGAGTGAGAGAGTTGAGAGAGTGAGAGTGACGACGAGCCAAGAATCGTGAAGACAAGCCAAGAATCGTGACGGCGATGGAGGTCCAGAGAGTGAGGTAGCGAGAGCGTTGAGAGAGTGACACAGTTCAGAGAGTGAGAATGCGAAGAGTGTATGCGATGGGTGAATTGAAAAAACATGACCTTTAGCGTCGGGTGTTTAAACACCCGATGCTAAATGTATTTGCGTTAGACATTTAGCATCGTTATTCCATACAACCAATGCTAAATGTAGGCTCGAAAACTTTAAACTTCCCTTTATTTACAAAATTGCCACCAGTTCAACATTTAGCATCGACTTTTCAAACAACCGATGCTAAATGATGCTTTTTAATGTTTTTTTCCATTAGTGTGTGCACGAGAAGCGGATGAAGACTTAGTTATTTATTTACGTTGTTCCATTTTCCTTGTAGTTTTGTATCTCGAATTTATGACTTGGATTATTAAGTTATAGGCTTAAATACAGTTTTGGTCCCCCTATTTTGACCAATTCACGATTTTGATCCCCAAAGTTTTAATTTGACGATTTTGGTCCCCCTATTTTCCCAATTTGAAAAATCAAGGTCCCCCACCCCAATTTTGACTTAGTTTGACTGACTTATCCTACGTGGCAGCCCACGTGGACTGCCACGTAGGCACACCCCCCCACCCCACCCCCACCCCCACCCCCCACCCCTTCTTCTTCCTCGTGAACCCCACTCCCCCTTCACTGTTCCCCCTCCCACCGTGAACCCCCTCCCCCTTCACTGTTCCCCCTCCCACCGTGAACCCCCCTCCCTCCCCTCCCCGTCGCTCTCGCTCTCCCTCCCCTCCCCGTCGCTCTCGCTCCCCCTCCCCGTCGCTCTCGCTCTCCCTCCCCTCCCCATCGGTCTCCCCCCCCTCCTTCGTCGCCTCCCTTCGCAGATCTCTCCCTCCCCTCATGCGTCGCTCTCCCTCCCCTCCTCTCTCTCTCTCTCTCTCTCCCTCTCTCTGCGCGAAGATCTCTCTCTCTCTCTCTCACTCTCGCAGATCGCAGATTTGCGATCCTCTCCTCTCCCCGTCGCGGGTGGTGGGTTGGGTTGGGGTGGGTTGGGGTCGGTGGTGGGTTGGGGTGGGGTGGGGTCGGTGGTGGGGGGTGGGGGGTGGGGTGGGGGGGTGCCTACGTGGCAGTCCACGTGGGCTGCCACGTAGGATAAGTCAGTCAAACTGAGTCAAAATTGGGGTGGGGGACCTTGATTTTTCAAATTGGGAAAATAGGGGGACCAAAATCGTCAAATTAAAACTTTAGGGACCAAAATCGTGAGTTGGTCATAATAGGGGGACCAAAACTGTATTTAAGCCTAAGTTATAAATCATTTCCGCTATTTCTTGTACTTTGGATATTGAGCACTAGGTGGTACACTAGTGGAAAAATGACATTATTAAGCATCATTTAGTGTCGGGTGTTTGAAAACCCGACACTAAATGTGTGACCGGTGGCATTTTTGCAATTAAATTGAAGATTCCATTTTTCGCGCCTACCTTTAGTGACGAGTGTTTAAACAACCGACGCTAAAAGTATCTGCTTGGGACATTTAGTGTCGGTTGTTTAGACACCCGTCACTAAATGTCCAAAGCAAGTACATTTAGGGTCAGTTGTTTAAACACCCGTCACTAAATGTCCAAAGCAAGTACATTTAGTGTCGGTTGTTTAAACACCCGTCACTAAATGTCCCAGTTTTAATTTTTCGCACAAAACACGCTCTTCTCATCCTCTCACAGAAACACGTACGCTCTTCTCTCTTCCTCACAGAAACCCTTCTCTTCCTCACACAAGAGGCACTCCAGTCGCGAACTCCGTTCTCCTCCCCGCCTCGCCGTGCACTCCGTTCGCGAACTCGTCGCCACCACTCCACCCTCTGTGACGGTTTAGGGTTTTCATCTTCCCTCTCTCGCTTCCTCACAGAAACCCTTCTCTTCCTCACACAAGCGGCGCTCCATTCGCGAACTCCGTTCTCCGCCCCGCCTCGCCGTGCACTCCGTTCGCGAACTCGTCGCCACCACTCCACCCTCTGTGACTGTTTAGGGTTTTCATCTTCCCTCTCTCGCTTCCCTCTCTCAGTCGCGAAAACAATGTATCAGTCCCCAATTTCTTAGTGAATCACGAGCTTTCTTCTTCAGTTCTTCTTCTTATCAGGTTAGATTTCTTCTCCTCTTCTTTGATGATTGTTTGATTTGGGGAAAATTGTTCAATTTCTGCGTGAATTGAAAACCCTAATTTCTGATTTTTTAAATTTGGAATCCCTGATTGTTGCTTCTGATTTGGGTGTTTAATTTGATTGTTTAATTGTTTATTTTCTGATTGTTGCTTCTGATTTGGGTGTTAGTTATCAGTTATCAACTAGCTTTGAGTTCTAGTTTTGCTGAATGAGTGTTAGTTATCAGTTATCACTTATCACTATAACAATTTTTTGTTAATTTTCCAGAAACCTTGTCGAGAGCTACTCTTCATCTGTGGTTAAACAATAAGATGTTGTTCTTGAAACATAGTGTCTATCTTTCCAGATTTTGCTTTCTGAGGAATGTTCTGTAAAATAAGGTCTTTGGTATTAGCTTTAGTATTTAACCTTAAATATCACTCTTTGTTGCAGAAGCTGGTGGTACTGAAAAGCTAGATGGAATATATTGTTATGTACTAAAATTAAGGGGAAATTGGTACTCAAAGACTTTGATATTGAAAGAGAAGCTGGTGGTACTGAAGCTATTTCAGTGGATCCTAGTAAGTCACATCCTGCATCTTCCTGTTACATAGCCATTATCACTTTCCTCTTATTCTATCTATCATGTTTTTATTTGTTTCAAATTTTACTTGTTTCAAATTGTTTGCCATTTAATTTTATTTCACTAATACTTTAATTTATTGTTATCTCAAATAACAGAAAATATGTAACAGAAATGATAATCTGTCCACGTAGAAAAAAGTTTGTGGGGTCTGCTGGTTTGAAGTTGTGGTGGTTGCTTAAGGGCTAGGGTATAGTCTTTGGTTTTGAGTTATTGCTAGCCTTGTGTTTACTTTTTAGTGTTCTCGAGTTGATCTTAATCTTAGACCATAGTAGTGCTTCCTTCTTTTGTTATATAGTTTCTTTGCTGATTTTGAAGACATGATTTTGACAATTAGCAACTATACAAATCTGTTTGTTTATTGTGATTGAACTAGTTTTGGATTGTAATTAAACTAGTTTTGGATTGTGAAGATGACATTTGGGGGTTCTTGACTGATTTCATTGTAATTAAACTAGTTTTGGATTGTGATTCCTTAAGGGAACTTTAATTCTTGTTTTGGATTGTGATTCCTTAAGGAGGCTTTGAATTTGTTAACTGCATAATTTGTAGTATTCTTTGAAGGTGTTAAAGTCCTTAATCATTTCATAATATCATTTTGTAGTACTATTAATTTATCCAATATTCATAATTTTCATGCAGGTAAGTTGCAACTGATATTCCAAGTGATTTTTTAGATCAAATTGGAATTCTAGAAGTGGAAAGCTGAGTACAGTGGTATACGAATAGCGCGAACCGGAAATCGCCGTTGCTCGGACAGGTCAACCCGGGAAGTTCACTGTCAAACCCGCTTCTCACTCTTGCATCTGCTTCTCGGTATATTACTTATTCAATTTCTTGTCTAGATTAATCATTTGAGTTCATTCCCTGATCAAAATTATGTTAATATTATTAAATACTAGTAACAATAGTAACATGGTTAAACACTTGTCCGTTGTGTTTTGTGGGCTGATTTTATTGTTGCACTAGAGCATATTAGTATGTGGAGTTGTTGGAGTTGTTGTTCATGTTTCTGTGAAGAATCATGCTATAAATATTCTTACTATCTTGGTTTAACAAGATAGTAAGGAAGGCTTGAAGAATCTAAAAGTCTTTGTTGCTGAAGTTGCAATAGGAGAAAATTTGTCCTTACTAGAGCTATTACACTTCCATTATTGTTTTGGTGAAAGGAACATTTGTACAATTTGGCAGTAAGAACATGACTGCATTAATTGTGGCCTAATTACATCAAGATAAAAAATTAAAAACAGTAAACTTTGATGAACTGGATAAAGCAATTTGAAGTAAACTCTCTTTTATAAATGTATTTTAACCAAGTTACATATTGGATACTAGATAGACTACAACAAAACCAAATCAGTAAATTTGAACTTTTGAAATAGTATTTAGATATCTCTGGTAACCAGTAAATTAATTTGGAAAATTTGGATTGTTTGGAATGGCTTAGTATAATGGATATACAGGCAGCCACAGGATCAACTTCTGTTGCATTAGTTCATATGATATGAAATACAGATAATATAACCAAACAGAATAATAATAATAATTAGGTGAGACTAGTTTAGGTCTGTTGGAGTCTAATAATTGATACTATAAATAAAATATTTGAAACTATAGAATGTGAATTGGTCTGTTTTGGAATTGCTGTCTGTGTAATTTGTACAACTATAGAATGGAATGGTTTTAGAATGAATTTGTCTGTTTTGGAATTGGTCTGTGAATTGGACTGTTTTGGAAATGGTTGTTTCTGGGAATTTGTCATTTCTAGGATACAACAGGTTTCGTAAGGATAAAAAAATGAATGAAACTAAAATGTGTAAAATGACATTTAGCGTCGGTTGTTTCAAAAAACCGACGCTAAATGTCATTTCTGTTGACGTTGAGAGCATTTAGCGTCGGTTGTTTCAAATAACCGACGCTAAATGTCATTTTTAAATGGCGTTTAGAGACATTTAGCGTCGGTTGTTTAAACCAACCGACGCTAAATGTCCCCTTTGATACATTTAGCGTCGGTTGTTTCAAAAAACCGACGCTAAATGTCATTTTTAAGAGACATTTAGCGTCGGTTGTTTCAAATAACCGACGCTAAATGTCATTTTTAAATGACGTTTAGAGACATTTAGCGTCGGTTGTTTGAAAAAACCGACGCTAAATGTCCCCTTTGATACATTTAGCGTCGGTTGTTTCAAATAACCGACGCTAAATGTCATTTTTAAATGACGTTTTGGAGACATTTAGCGTCGGTTATTTAAAACAACCGACGCTAAATGTCATTTCTGTTGACATTGAGTGACATTTAGCGTCGGTTAAATAAGCGACGCTAAATGTCTAACATTTAGCGTCGGTCGATTTAGCGTCGGGCGGTAACCGACGCTAAATGTCCAATTTAACCGACGCTAAATGTCTTTTTTCCATTAGTGTGAGCGGTGTGAGATACACCGAGACTTTAATGTTTGATGTTTTTGAAAATTTAAAGTCATGAGATGTCATTAGTTATGACTCACAAATGAAATTTGTTAGTTGTGTTTAATATCGGAAACAGGAAATTATTCTCTGATGTTCGCTAGATTGTATGTTCTAATATTTCTCTATGGTAGAGATATTAGGGTGTTAGAGTAAACATAAAAACTCCCAAAATCAGTTACTCCAATACTCATCAGTGACTCTCATTCAGTCAACCCAGTTCTTCATGGATATGATCACAGTCGTTGTGTTTTATGATGGAACAATTACAACAACGATCGATGGTGTCAAATTTGAATGTGATGCTCCAAAAAGGTTTAGAATGAAGGGAAACACCACTATCGATGAACTGAGGCAAAAGATTCATTGAAAAGTTGGAGTTGGACTACAAAGAGTAGACTAGATCTACTATCGATGTCATGTGTTCGTTTCAACTGAGAATATGCTACCTATGGTCCAATTGAGAAATATCTTGTGTTGCTTAAGTGAATTAACGAGAAACGTTGAAGAGATCAGTGGGTGCTTGTGTCAACCTTGATGTCTTACTATTGGCGTGTTTTAAACTAAAATGATGTGTTGTTTAATTAATTTGTTGCGCTTATTGTGTGTTTCACTATTTGCCTTCAAATTTGTAAAGCATACAACGCTTTTACTAGTGAAAAATGCAACACATTAATAAAGTGAAGTTTACATAAAATAACTTAAAAAAAACTAAATGAATCCTCTGATAGGTCTACAAAATGTTGTGCTCTTGACCTTATAAATAATGCCCTCCAATGCTATATGTTTTTTTATAAGCAAAAATTATATTGAAGAGAGTACAATGGGTACTCCAACCCTAACACTTACAAGGGATCTCATTAAAACCTTCAAGGGTCAAAACTCAGTGGGAAAAAGATCCAAAGAAGAAACACACAAGTAAAGCTTCTGGTTAAAAGAGGAATGAAAGATAATAGAAAAGAAAGTAAAATAAAATGAAGAAAGCAATATGTGAATTTTCTATTGTTTGGCATAGGGTAATATGAAAAAGAAAAGGTAAAACTTTTCTTTTATCTACTCATTTCTTGTTTGGTTATGTAAAAAAGAGGAAAGCTAGTAATAACTTGTTAAAATGACAAACACTCCTAAAAAGTGGCATATAATAAAAAACATGGATAAATTAGAGTAGAAAATAAATTTGACATAGATGACTTGCTTCCACATTGATTATCTTGTTTTATTCCCATTTTGGAGTGAAAGCATTTATAGAGTCCACTATACGTGTTTCCTTTTCTCTTTATGTTTTGTAGGGCCAATAGTTGGTCCTTTCTGTCTTGAAAGTTGCTTTACTTGATTGTCCAAGTGCATTCCATGAATGAAAACTCATGGATGACACGTGGGGCCGCATGTCAATGAAAATTAATGTTAGACGACATGCGCTAGTCGCATTACCATATTTTGGAAATGTAGTTAGCACTGCAAATAATGCTAAAATTCGCATAACGATGAAAGAAAAACCCAAGTGTTTGGTTTGGTCCTTCTTCAACCCTGGGCCTATCCTAAGCCCTAACCTAGGGTCCTAATCACACATTCAAAGCATGTCACACAAATTACACATGAGCACACAATCTTGATAAAGTGGAAGTGACAATTGGTAGGTCGATAGGTAGCCAGCTTTTTGCTTGTGAAGCTACTCGATCATGATTAGATAAATTAAACTGCTTGATAGTCAGGGGCGGATCTTCTTTAGGGCAAGGGAGGGCCACGGTCCGCCCTAAAAAACATGTAAAATTACTAAAATAGCTCTATTTTTAAATATCAACTACTAAATATATACGGCATTTGCACAAGTTTAACAATTCTTACTGTCTGGTGTAGTTTTCCCTTTAAGATTTGATCGATTTTTTTTTATTTTATAACAACAGCAGTGCAAATTTTTTTATTCTTGCAAAAAGGTTTATTATGAATATCGATCCAATAACCATAGAATTACCAACCACACTTATAACCACAATACCAATCATTCATTATTGATTCAAAAGTTACAAATTTACTATATACTATACAAAAGCAAAATATGTTTTTTATGCATTAATAACTTTTTTAATGTATAGGTAATATTTCACAATATATATACATATAAATAAATATATGCTATTTTTTATATTTTTTGGAGTATAAATTTTATTTAGATGTTTAATATCATCACATCTCTTATATTATAAATAATTAGAAATTATGAATAGATGGTTGATAATGAATAAAATATCTCAACATTTTAAAATTAGAATCAAATAAATTTAAAGCTATCTTTTTTAAAACAATATCAATTGAGTCTCTATGTAAAACAAAATTATATTTTTAGCCATTTAATTTTGTTTATAAATCATTTTAATTTATATTTATCTATTAATTTTAACTGTATTTGTGTTTCTGCATCTCTGTTCATACATTTTTAAGTTTCGATGACTCTTTTATGAACGGCCCACTCCAACTTTTTGGTCAAGATCCGCCACTGTTGATAGTTCCCCTGCGCACTTTCAAAATCATGTGAGATGTCCCCAACTTGAAGTGTTATCTTGTTGAGTATGAGCATTTTAGTTGATGTAACCTTAATTGATTAGTTGCCGAAATAAATCGGGAAAGCCATAGCGAGCAACAACCAATTGGTAAGTGGGTATTTCTTTGTCAAAGAAGGCCTCTATATGATCCAAAATGAGTAGTTGTGGAGGATGAGTTAATTTGAACTGGTATACATGATGAAAAGTAATGTGTGGGCACATCATCAGGCACACGAGGATTTGGTGCCTAAATAGGGTTCAAGTATATAGTGACGCTTCTAAGAAAGGTTTAGGTTGGGTTATTATGCACAAATGTCAGGTAGTAGCCTGTCTCAATTGAGACCTCGTGAAGAAAGCTACCCAACACCCAACTTAGAGCTAGTCACCGTGGTGTTTCCTTTAAAGATTTTGAGACATTATCTTTATGGTTCTCAATTCGAAGTATTTGGTAATTATAAAAGCTGGAAATACCTATTTGATCAGAATGAACTGAATATGAGGCAGTGGAGATGAGTGGAATTTCTCAAATATTATGACTTTGAATTGAAGTCCGACAAAGCAAATAGTGGTTTTGATGCTCTGAGTAGAAAGTCCCTTCACATTTCTACCATGATGGTGCATGAGTTGTGATTATTAGTGGAGTCCAGAGATCTTACTCTAGTGGTCTTGCTAAGGATAGCAGTATTTTGTTAAGTCACATGGAGATTTCTTGTAACTTTAGGAATCAAGGTAGATTAGCCCATGAACTGAGTTTTTCCCAATCTAGGGATGGAACAATTTTTTTCCATTAGAGATTGTGTATTCCCAATTATATGGATATCAGGAACCAAGTCTTAGAAGATGCCCGCAAAAGGATTTTTAGTACATCCCGGTTCCACACAGATGTATAGAGACCTTAGATAGATGTATTGGTGGTCGGACATGAAGGCCCTTATAGCAGAGTTTGTTGCTCAACGCCTCGTTTTTCATAAGACAAAAATAGAACACCAAAAACCTCAAACAACATTGTTAAGTTAGCAAGAATCTATGTTAGGCGTAATATCCCGATTTTTATACCTTGTTTATTAACACATATTTAAGATAAATGATGTTTTCACATGTGTTAAGATCTTTTGCGTTGGTATTAAAGTAAAAACTAGGGTTTGAAGAAATCAGCAGCTAGCTGAGCTAGTTCACTCGCTAAGCAATGTGTTTTCAACTGCTGGTAATAGAGACACGTCGTGAGCCACGATGAGGCAATAAAGATAGGAGCTTTCGCCAAGCCAGTAGTTGGGTTCATAAACCTACCTAGGCGTAGGGGGCATAAGGCGAGACAAGGCAAAGCAAGGTGAAGTGGTAAGCAGAGGACCACTTGCTAAGCGAGTAGGGTCGCTAAGTGAGAGGCAAAAATTACTCCTATAAATAAGAGTAGTTACTACGGTGGGAGGGAGTAAAATCTTCGACCTTCTTTCATTCTCTCTTGTCCCAGAGGTGTTTTAAGTGTTGTTTTGGTATACTGAACCAAATCTTAGTACATAGCCTTTGCTTGCGTCGTCACAGTACAAGTTAGGGTTTCTTCACTTGAGGTGCTGCCAAACAAAGGCTTACTTCTTCTACCAAAGGTGGGGGAAAGATACCATATACGTTGAGACGCTTGGCTTTAAATAGTCATTTGAATATGAGTAGGGTGACCTAAGCCCTACTAGTGTTAAATAGTTAACGATACCTAAAGATCATTTGACTACTCTTCGGAGTGAGGTTAAATGAAGTAAGCTTATATGTGTACCTTTATAATATGTTGTGGACTGTCAGTTAAGGTTAAGCCCAACACATAATTCACATATAAGGTCTATGTCACATTAAGTATCCAATAATCTCCTACTTGGCCTATATGTGTAGCTTTATAATTATGCATTGCAAGCATTAACTTTATGAGCTCAAAATTATTGTCAATACTAAATGTATCTATAACCAATCTGATCCATCATTCATACCAACATAGGACCAAAGCAATCTTCGCTACATTTTTTTTGTAACTTAACCTATCAATGGTCATATATACAAGCACAAATGAATGACATGGATCATGATATGAATGTGTAGCATGAAATTTTCATGTAATGTGATCTTAACATGCTTAATTCCAACCGGTCCTCCTTAAACCTTAATGAGACCAATTCATAACCTAATCAAAGTGTAATAAATACCAAAACTTTATTTCTACTGCAAATATTCTTAAGCCATACACAAACCAAAGACCAAATTTGCCTATATTATAAAAGCATTTAAAATAACAGAGTTTAATAACTTGATGTATATGTACTTCGACTTCGTCAAGCTCCTATTGTTATTGAAAAATAGAACTGCTGATTCATTGTTAGAAAATAATTTTGGTGGTCTTTCAATGCCATCTTTTATGTGTAGCCTCGTGAACAAATTTTACAGCCGAATTCCATGATTGGATATCTTATAACATGCTATGAAATCTCTATTGCTATAGTAGAGAAGGCTATAAGGGACTCTTAGCACTCTTCCAGGAAACGGTGCCTCCAACTAATATATATATATATATATATATATATATATATATATATAATGAGAGGACTTTTATTATGAGAGAGTGAGAGGAACCAATTTTGACCATAGATCAAATCATGAATGGTTGAGATTAAAGCAAAAGTCAATGTGATAACTACCCACCTTTTAATCACAACCACTCATGTAGTGTTATAGGGTCCAGATGTACTCCTCTCATCTCTCACAATAAACTCTCCCCTCACCTTATACATCCCCTATATATATATATATATATATATATATATATATATATATATATATATATATATATATATATATATATATATATATAAAGAGTCTTCTGCCATTACTTTTCTTCACTGTCATTCTTAGGGCACTAATTGAGACTAAACTTGCCTCCCTTAGCACAGGGAGGTATCGTCTGATTTACAATCTTCCATGCCATATCTCTTGAGAACCTTTTCAATATATTTTTTTTTTGTGACAATCCAAGCATACCTTGCGAATGATCTCGGCGTATCGGTATGCCCAATATAAAAGATGCATTTCCAAGATCTTCAAGCTCAATATTCCTAGCTAAAAATCTCCTGGTTTCATGCAATAAATCTATATCATTACTGGCATGCAAAATGTTATCAAGCATTACTTATAGGCTATAATGATATTTACATATGTCTTAGCTTCTAATATGCTTCTACACAAATATTTGATACTGTGAAAATTATAATAATATTTACAGACTATAATACTATTTACATGTCTTAGCTTCTAATATGCTTCTATGTCTTAGTTTATAGTGATTCTATAAATGGGGCATAAGATTTGACACAGTCTGAAATGAGTTGACAAGAACCACTATAGTCTATACAAAGCATCCAAACAATGAGGGAAGTTTTGTTCTTGTATAATTTTCAACCTTGTAGTATTTGGTAAGACACATAATGATGAAAGTCAACTACTCTTCTTTACCATTCTTATTTTCCCCATCTTTCAGGAAATGTGAAAACCAAGATGCAGAAGATTTTGGGTGCCTGGTGAGCCCATTTTTGTAATCTACATAGACCAATCCAAAGCGTTTGGTATAACCTTGAGCCCATTCAAAGTTGTCCAGTAAAGACCATGCAAAGTATCCTCTCACATCTACTCCATCCCTGTGCATTCAAATAATAATATACAAAATTTCAGGCCTGTTTGACTTCAATTCTTGTTCTGTTTTCTAGTTCGAAAGATTTTACTAGGTTGTTATGCTGCCAAGAACTGTATTTGGTAATAACACCAGATTAGCATATTTTTGTGTGTTTCCCTTAATTTTTTAATTCTCTTTTCAAAATCATGCAAGGGGAAAGACCCTGTTACGCTTTTCAAAAGTCATCACGTCCAGTTCGCTTAGTACACAAGTACATCAGAAACAGACATGCATGACAGAGGTAACAAAATTCATAGCACCATCTTCCTAAGA
This sequence comes from Astragalus membranaceus, assembly GCA_039519185.1. Lineage (NCBI taxonomy): Eukaryota > Viridiplantae > Streptophyta > Magnoliopsida > Fabales > Fabaceae > Astragalus > Astragalus membranaceus. Next base: position 173,276,516 of record CM076848.1, on the reverse strand, counting down.
GAATGATAAAGGGGGGAAAATAAATGCAAGAAAAATGGCATCACATACCAATATTAAATAGATGAGATCACAAGGGACGAGTTATAATATAGTACTAGTAAAGAAGGATGCATCTAACCATCAGATTAGTCAATAGTTGGTGAAATAAAGAGGTTAAACTCATATATGGTGTGTGTGTGTGTGTGTGTGTAGAAAATGGAAATCTTACTTTATAGCCTGCGCAACTGACTCAAGGTATCCCTTGTAATAACAAACTCTCAGTTTATCATCCAGCATCTCATTCAGTGGCAAGTTATCATTATCTTCATCATCCATACCTGTCAAATGAAAGACAGCATCAGAGATATGATAACCATTTGATAAAGTTTTGGCCTCAGAAAGAATTGTTTCTGTGGAATCTCTGAACTTCTACATTTTTTCTACATAAGGTTATCACTTTCTCTTAAAGTAATGTTAGCTTAGTTCCTCTATCGAGCTTTTCTTTTTTTTGTGCATTTCTGGTCTGACTAGAAAAGAATACTTAAATTCCAGATTAGAAATCTTTCTTCAACTATTTTTTACTTTTTTGTTTATTTTTAGTTGATAAAATTCTCTGTGCTATCATAAAAAGCTACTCTAGTGAGAATGTAAAGAAAACAAATTCAACCCATTTTCTATTTGTTTTCTTTCAAGTTCATAACAAGGAAAAGTAAACTCACGTACCATTCTCCGTGACATATATTGTGGTTCCATATTTTTGTGATAGATAATTAAGAATCTTCCGAAGACCCCAAGGAACAACGTATAGCCACTCTGATGCTGCCTGTTATATGCACATAGAATATAAAACTTGCATGTTTGGACTTGTATGTATATACAACAGAAACAATGAGAGAGAGAGAGAGAGAGAGAGAGAGAGAGAGAGAGTATACCTTCTCACCAATGGGCTGGCCACCTTCCCATTCCACTGTTGACAGAGTTCAATCATCAATGAAAGTTCATTTTGGAAATATACTTAAGAAAATGATAAATTTTTCCAATCATTACCAAAATCTATTTATCTCCACTGTCTTGCAGAAATGACTTTTTCCAGTGAATTCTTTTGCATGGGAAATAAACCTTGACGTATAGTGATTTAAACCAATGAAGTCCACGGAATTCAAAAGAAATTTCTCATCCTCCTCTGAGAATTTGGGAAGCTGGTCTCCAAGTCGTTGATGCATAACTTCTGGATACTCTCCATAATACAGTGGATGCAAGAACCTGGGTTGAAAATGTATTCTAACATAAGCATACATCTTACACCAAGGTTAGATATCACTTCAGCCTGTACACTAGGCGAACCTAATTTGCATTATCTTTGTTAGAATCACAAATCAAATTCGTGTAAATCTGCGTATTTGTTATTAGGAAGAGATTTAGTCATTAGCCGTACAAAATCATAGATTAGGATTAGAATTAGACAATCATATAATTTAGCATTAATTATATTTACTGTACATGCTATTATAAATGGTGATCATGCCTGATCTGATTTAGAAATACAAAGTTAGAAATTACATAATCTTATCCAGTTATAATTTATATCTTCAATTTCTAGTGTTCATCAGCATCAAAGAAATCAGTTTGTCTTCATTGTTTTGTGCTTTTAAATAGAAAAAAATAGAAAGGATAATACCCAAACCCAGACATGATGCAGATTTCTCAGGCAGGAGCTCCATCGAAAGAAAATTTTCAGCAAAATGATTGGTACTTGGGGAATATAAGAACCACAGTTTTTTTTTTCTTTGTAACTTCGATCCACACATCTTTATGCATATTTTATAGCAAAAAAATCTATGAAAACAATAAAACAAATTTATAGGAATCCACCAGCCAATCTGAAAATCCAGGTGCCTTGCAGCTGCGGATTTATCTTCAATCTCATCAGAGTTGGGCTCTGCCCATTCACAGTCTACAACCAGGCCCACTTGTCCCCCTTGCTTATCCTGGGAACATTGAGACAACAATTTAAGGAGAATACAATTTTACATATAAACCATTTTTTCAGCTATGGTCACTATTAAATAATTGTTTTATAAATTTTAGGATGATTTGAAAATCAAGAACAACAACAGAATCCTATGCCAAACCAAGTGGGGTGCGGCTATATGGACCAGTCAATTTTATCAGTCTCCATCAAAAATTTTCAGTAAAAATGTATTCATTGGCGGATAGCTAGGCAGCCAACCCCAAAATGCTATAGTGATGTAGCGGGTAAACGGTATGGACGCTAAGTAGAAGCTTAGCAAGTGGAGGAGTTGATGATTGTGGCTTTGGGACTGGATGCTGACATATTGAGCATCTCAGTGGTACGAGGTCTTTTTCAATGTTTTTTCCTAATGTTTTATAAGCTACGACGACCCTAGGTAAAGTTTAGACATTTTTCGTGGAAAACATGACAGCTGACATGAGTGAAACAAAACAACTGTAATCTAAAAAGTAGAAATAATATAGTCTTGCTTTGCACCTTGTACTTGCTTTGGTAAATGGAAGCAGCCTTTGCATGGGCCAAGATTTGATGATGTCCTGCCAAGTATGGCTCTACTGATGTATTTTCACATCTTCCAGGAGCATTGTTTCCAGTATCATACCCATTAACCGCAGTTGAAGGGGCTCATTGATAGTAATCCAGTTCTTCACTCTATCACCAAAACTTGCAAAGCAAGTATCTGCATAGACTGCAAAATATTCCCTGCCACATATGAACACACATTTCAGTAATATAATATTGGAAATCAATCATCATCATCATAATTTTAAACACTCTTCTTTTCTCAAAAGTTACAGGTAAGAAACTTACAAGGTAGGTCCTACAACAAAGTAAAGAATAAACAAAATGATTAGGGAAAGCTGTACAGATGGTACTGATAGTGAACAGTAACATCACAGTGACTGTGCGGACGACAAATAGTGGGGACCATGCAGTTTTGTGGACTACCAACAGTGACAGCAGTACGGCGGATGATAGTGACTGTATGAGTGTCATGAGTGGTGTCTGTTTGGATGGTGTGAATAGTTACTGCATGGATGAGTTGAATACTGATTGTATGGATGGCGTGAATAGTGACTGCTTGGACAAGGAATATCGCTGGCAGAGGAGGACTGATGGAGACTCTACTGCTGATGTGGTTGTTAATAGTGGAGATAAGCAACCTAGAGAGTGGAAGGTTTACGTGAGGAGAGATAAGAAGCGAGCACTCACTGCTGAGGTGGCAAGGAAAGAGAAAAAGAATTAGTGTGGGCTCCTTTCAGTTATTTAGAGTCGTCCTGCGTGACATTTCATTTTTATGCAAGTTGCATTTTGCTGTTTTGGCAGAGAAGTTGACATTCTCTGAGGAGCCTAGCTCTGTGGGTGGTTAGGGAGAATGTTCCCTGCTGCTAGTGTTACTTCCCATATATAATACAAGCATTTTTTTCAGAAATTCATACTGTTCTTCTGTTATTTTCCTTTACTGTGAATCTGGTTCCCATCAATTTGGTCCGACCTGCCGGATTTCATTTTGATCGGGGAATTGCGAGAGAAGGAATCAGCGGTGTGAGGAATTGAATGCCACCGAAGAAGATGGATGCAAGGGTAGCAGCTCTAGAGGGGGATATGGCGGAGCTAAAACTCTCAGTGGCGGAGATGCGAGCTCAAGCTAAGTCCGATGTGGAGCGCTTGGTCTCGCTCATCACACAGAACAAAGAGACGAGCGATGGGGAGATGTCCGTGAAGAAGACGGCGACGACGCCAGAAGGCTCGAAGGCACCTCCGAAGTTACAGGGAGATGTGTTGGATGAGTTTGGACGATCGCTGAAGAAAATTGAGCTTCCAATGTTTTCTGGAGAGGATCCGGCGGGGTGGATTGTTCGCGCGGAGGTTTTTTCAGGGTACAAGATACGAGCCCTGAGGTCAAGATCAATTGAGCCGAGTTATGTATGGGGGTCACACGATCCATTTTTTCAGGTCCCTGCTAGATGATGAAGTGAATCTGACTTGGGAAGGCCTCAAAGATGCTTTACTGGAGAGATATGGAGGAATTGGAGAAGGGAATGTGTTCGAACAATTAGCTGCGTTGCAACAAGAGGGCAGTGTTGATGATTATATTTTGGAGTTTGAATATCTGGTAGCTCAGGTGCCTAAACTTCCAGATGAGCAATACGCTGGGTATTTCATCCATGGGTTGAAAGAGGGAATCAGAAGGCGTGTTCGGAGCTTGAAGACGCTTGCTCCTGTTACGCGTTCACGCTTATTTAACGGGTTTTACTTTCCCCACACCCCCTCCTACTCTTTCACACCCCCTAACTTCTAAAAACCCTAAAATACCCTCAACTTAAAAAAAAAAAAAAACACAACACCCTCACACCCCTCACTCCTCTCATTTTCCCTTTCACTCTCCCTCACACCCCTCATTCGAACCCTAACTCTCCTCTTCCCCTCTCACTCAACTTCTCACAACTCACTCAATCTCACCCAATCTCCCACTCAATCTTCTCCACAAACACCCTCAAGACCACCTGGGTTTTTTCGCCTCCTCTCACTCTCTCTAATCGTTCCATTTTCATTCAGGTAACCCTCTCTCCCTTCTGTACATTTAAGTTTTTTTTTTCTGTGCATCTGCTGTGTTCGCATGACCTCATGCGAACACGTGAAAACGAAGGTGTTCGAATGAGGTCATGCGAACACCGTTCGAATGAGACCATGCGAACACCCGTTCGAATGGGGTTGTTCGAACACGTGCGAATGCTTCTGTTCGAACACGTGCGAATGCTTCTGTTCGAACAGGTGCGAATGATGCTGTTCGAACAGGTGTGACAGTATTGTTCCTGTTTTTTTGCTGATTATGTTGCTTAATTGGTTTAATGGTTGTTGTTTCAGATATGGTGAGGCATCGTGGCGGTAGTTCGCAACAGCCGGAGCGTAGGCCACCCCCGACGGCTTCCGAACGCAAACGGAGGCAAGATGGAGCTGAACCTTCCCGGAGGGGTAGGCGTAGGGACGTCCCTCCTCCCCCACCGGAGGTTGATGATATTGTCCGGGATGTTGAGCGTGATGCTCAATTTCCGGCATATGAGCTGGCCGGCCCTTCTGGTCATGCACATGAGGAGGGAGGTGCTCAACATGAGGAGGATGTTGAGCCTCAGGAGCCTGCTGCTGCTCCTAGGGCTACATTCCCATTCCCTGGTGGACCTGTTGATGGTTCTGTCTTGCCCACATACGGGTCTCATATTTTGACTGAGTTTTATTACAAACCATAACCATACATGAAATACGAAAGACATGAAATACGAAAGACATAAAACCAACATAAGCAAACAACTAACTAAGAAACTAGTGTTTCGGTCGTCCCTGTTCCAGAAGATAAATGATCTCTTCTGGAGTGCGTATTGTGTCCACGTACAACTCTAAGACTTGTCGCCCCATCGGAAGTGTAGCATGATATTCCATCATGGTCCCAACGTCGTCATCGTTGCGGATCTCCATAACTGTAAAATAGCCAGTCCCGTAATCAAGCCGGTTGTACTTTCGGTAACGTATACGCGCCACGTCTTTACGCCACGCTCCCTCTGGACGAATCTTCCTCTCAGCCTTTTCCTTCAGTTGGGCGAAGGTGATGTCCTTACTCATCCTGCAGAATACATGGTTAGGACAACGAAACACAACACCATGTTCGTCGGTGGTGACAGTCCCATGGTGATGAAGGGCCGTTAGGAATTTGGTGGATGAGTACTGGGTTGAGCACAATTGCCATTCCATTTCAGCTTGGTTGTAGCTGTCAAGAGGGAGAGTAGGTTTTGGTGAAGAAGCAGATTAGGGTTTGGTGAAGAAGGTCTGAGGATGTGAACCCCCTTTTATAATAGGCATGGTGAAATGTCAGCCGTTGATTTCATTTTTAGATCACAAATCTGAGCCGTTTAAATTCTATCCGTTCAGACACATTTTCCAAAGGGATTGACATCCACTCCTTTATCTGACACACATTTGACTGATTGTAAGCCGTTGATCAAAACTGTCGGTGGAATCTGAGACGTCCAATATCTGTCGCTCTGCAACACTGGTTCGAACATCCTCATGCGAACATATTCGCATGACCACATTCGAACCTGTTCGCATGACCCCATTCGAACAGGTGAAAAACACCCAAGAGGGTGTGTCCCCATATTTAACACACGCGAATGGCCGCGTGCGAACCTGTTCGAAGGCCCGTGTTCGAACAGGTGAAAATTCGTGAAAAAAAAGAGGTTTGGCCTGGCCTTTTGGTCATTTCACACCCTTATGGGGTGTGTTTCGAGTAGGAGGGGGTGTGGGAAAAGCAAACGCCTATTTAACTTGGCTAGGGCCTTAGAAATTGAAACGCAAGAGAGAAGAGGAAACTGGGCCGGGTCACGTTTAAATGGGCCCAAAGGACATAGTGGATTGGGCTCTCAATTTCGAAGCAACTCAACGCATGGAAATGGATCGCACGCTTCTGGGCGAATCCATGGTAATGATTGGGTCTTTGTCAAGGGCTCAAAAGAGAACCCGGATAGAGTGCGAACCGGGTCGCCCATGAAACCCGAATCCAGAGGAGAGAAACGTGCACCTGGAGGTCGCGATAGAGGAATACGACACATCTCATCGCAGGAGGTGGAAGAACGAAGGAAGAAAGGGCTTTGTTTCAAGTGTGGAGGACCATTTCACTCTCGTCGTCAATGCCCAGATCGACACTTGAGAATCATGGTGATGGAGGATGACGACGAAGGAGAGGACGGCGAAGTCAATCTGATGATAAAGGAAGAGGGTGAAGACGAAACGGAGGAAGAGGGCGAGTTGTGTGTGATGGGTCTTGCGGGGTTGTTGGATGAACGAAGGGGACGACCTTCGACCATGAAATTGAGAGGTTGTGTGTGCGGAGTTCCGATTCTCTTGTTATTGGACAGCGGAGCCCCACACAATTTCATTTCCAGGAGGTTGGTAATGGCCATGGGGTGGACGGTGACGGAAACCGCACCATGGCAGATTCGTTTGGGCGATGGTTACAAGGCAACGACTCACGGCGAGTGCAGAGGGGTGATGTTGGAGATAGGCTCCTTACGAATGAAAGTAGACGCAGTGGTTTTTGATTTGGACGGAGTGGACGCAGTGTTGGGAATGACATGGTTGAATTCAATTGGGGAGATGTGGATAGATTGTCCCCAGCAACTCATGCGTTTCCAAGTGAATGGGCAGAAGGTGGAGTTGAAGGGCGAAGGCACAGGTAGTACAGGGCAATTAGCACTGCAGAGTTTCATTGGGAGGCCACAGAAGCATGTCGGAGAATTTTTCTGGGCAGCTTTGGATCACGTTCCTAAGGTGGCAACTTCACCTGTTGTGGCGGCATCAGTCCTTTCTCAGTCACAACAGGTATCACTACAGAAGCTTTTAGACAGATTTGCTATTGTCTTTCAAGAGCCCAAGAGTTTGCCTCCGCGGCGCAAAGCGGAGCATGCCATCCACCTTTTGGAGGGCCAGGGTCCGGTCAACATTCGCCCCTATCGCTACCCCCACCATCATAAGAACGAAATAGAGAGACAAGTTAATGAGCTGTTGGAGTCAGGGGTGATTCGTCCTAGCCAGAGCGCTTTTTCAAGCCCTGTAATTCTGGTCAAGAAGAAACATGACTCATGGCGGATGTGTATTGCCTACCGAGCCTTGAATAAGGTCACTATTCCGGACAAGTTTCCCATTCCGGTGATTGATGAATTGTTGGACGAGTTACATGGAGCCAAATTCTTTTCGAAGGTGGATTTGAAGTCCGGTTATCATCAAGTGAGGGTGCGCACCCAAGATGTGCACAAGACTGCTTTTCGGACTCATGAGGGGCATTACGAGTTCCTAGTGATGCCGTTCGGATTGACAAATGCGCCATCTACATTCCAAGCCCGCATGAATGATGTGTTCAAACCTATGTTGAGGAGGTATGTCTTAGTTTTCTTTGATGATATATTGGTGTATAGCTCCACTTGGAAGGAACATATTGTGCACCTAACTACTGTGTTGCAAGTTCTGTGTGACCAACAACTTGTAGCTAATAAAAAGAAATGCCATTTTGGTCAATTATCTGTGGAGTACCTTGGCCACATAATTTCAGGGGAAGGAGTTGCCATGGATCCGTCCAAGGTGCAGTGTGTTCTTTCTTGGCCGGTTCCTAAAAATGTTAAGGGCGTGCGTGGGTTCTTGGGACTCACCGGATATTACCGTAAATTCATCAAGGATCACGGCAGGGTTGCAAGGCCTCTGACTAATTTGACCAAGAAGGAAGGTTTCAAATGGGGAGTGTGTGACAAGAAGCGTTTGATGCTCTTAAAAGCAAAATCACCACGGCTCCGGTTTTGGCTCTACCGAATTTTGATCTTGAATTTACCATTGAAAGTGATGCATCTGGAAATGGGCTTGGAGCTATTTTACTTCAGCAGGGCAGACCAATTGCTTACTACAGCAAGGCCTTGGGTGATCGAAATATGAAAAAGAACTCATGGCAGTAGCTCTCGCAATTCAGCATTGGCGTCCGTACTTATTGGGCAGAAAATTCACTGTATGCACGGATCAAAAGAGTCTGAAACAGCTGCTGCAGCAGCGGATTACCACCATGGATCAACAAAACTGGGCAGCGAAGTTGTTGGGATATCAATTTGATATTGTGTACAAACCCGGTTTAGAGAACAAAGGTGGTGATGCCTTATCCAGAATGCATGATACTGCTGAGTTACAAGCTCTAATTCACTATCCGGAGTGGTTGGACAGCAAGGCAATTAGTCAAGAAATGCACCAAGATGTCGAGCTGAAAGGTGTTATCTCTGCCTTGCAGCAGGGGCAGGCCACTAAACCTGGATTTTCGTACCGAAACGGGGTGTTGTTCTATGGGGACAGATTGGTGGTTGCTGCTAAATCACCATGGATTCCGGTTTTGTTGAAGGAATTTCACTCCACCGTGCAAGGAGGACATTCTGGTTTCCTCCGGACTTATAGACGTGTGGCATCTAATCTTTATTGGGTGGGAATGAAGAAGAGTATTCAGCAATTTGTGCAAGAGTGTGACGTGTGTCAACGTCAAAAGTATGTGGCTGCCGCGCCGGGGGATTACTACAACCGCTGCCTATTCCATCCCAAATTTGGGAGGAACCTTCCATGGATTTTATCACCGGGTTACCCAAGTCAAGAGGGTTTGAATCCATCTTTGTCGTTGTTGATCGTCTCTCTAAATACAGCCACTTTATTCCGCTGAAGCGTCCTTATTCTGCTCGTAGTTTGGCCGAAATTTTCATTAAGGAAGTTGTTCGCTTGCATGGAACTCCCTTATCCATAGTGAGTGACCGGGATCCAATTTTCATTAGTAGCTTTTGGCAAGAGATGTTTAAGCTACGAGGCACGCAGCTGAAAATGAGCACGGCGTACCATCCGCAGACGGACGGACAGACCGAGGTGATTAACCGCTGTCTTGAGATTTTTTTTACGGTGTTTTGTGGCTGACCAGCCTAAGAGCTGGGTGATTTGGCTGCCTTGGGCAGAGTTTTGGTATAATACGACGTTCCATGGGTCTACGGTTACCACTCCTTTCGAAGTAGTGTACGGTAGGCAGCCTCCTACCATCACTAGATTCTTACCCGGCGAGACCAAGGTAGAGGCAGTGCATAGAGAGCTGCTGGACCATGATGAATGTCTCCAGCAACTCAAGTATCACTTGCAGCGTGCTCAGGTCCGCATGAAAAATCAAGCTGACACTCATCAAAAAGAGAGGGCGTTTGAGGTAGGGGAGTGGGTGTTCTTGAAACTGCGTCCTCATGTGCAGAATTCAGTGGCAGTTCGCATTAATTCGAAGCTGGCGCCACGCTATTACGGTCGGTTTCAGGTGCTGGAACGCATCAGAGCAGTAGCCTACAAGCTGCAGTTACCGGATGCTGCCCGTATACACCCTGTTTTTCATGTATCCTTGCTCAAGAAGGCTGTTGGCAATGCGCAGGTAGAGAAGGAACTGCCCGAAGGCATGGAAAGTGATTCTACTGATGCTTGGGAGCCTCTGGCTGTTTTGGTTTCGCGAGCTATTACCAAGGGAGGTGACACCGTGAACCAAGTCCTGATTCATTGGAAAGGGAAGGCTGCTGAAGAGGCGACATGGGAAGAGGAGTTCACCATTCGTAATCAGTTCCCTCATGTCCGACTTGAGGAAAAGTCGGCTATTCAAGGAGGAGGTATTGATGGAGACTCTACTGCTGATGTGGTTGTTAATAGTGGAGATAAGCAACCTAGAGAGTGGAAGATTTATGTGAGGAGAGATAAGAAGCGAGCACTCACTGCCGAGGTGGCAAGGAAAGAGAAAAAGAATTAGTGTGGGGTCCTTTCAGTTCTTTAGAGTTGTCCTGCGTGACATTTCATTTTTATGCAAGTTTCATTTTGCTGTTTTGGCAGAGAAGTTGACATTCTCTGAGGAGCCTAGCTCTGTGGGTGGTTAGGGAGATTGTTCCCTGCTGCTAGTGTTACACTGTTACTTCCCATATATAATACAAGCACTTTTTTTCAGAAATTCATACTGTTCTTCTGTTATTTTCCTTTACTGTGAATCTGGTTCCCATCAAGGACGGTGGACTAGAAAGGTCACGGAGTGGTAGCGCTCTAATACCATGTTGAAGTTAAGTGTTTTAGATAAAAGAAGAGAGTGGTGTAATAGTATTGATATTGAGTCGATACAAAATACAAAAGAGTGAAAAGACAAAACACTAATCCCAATTTATAGGGATACAAGACCTCTAATCCTAATTAAATAGGAAAATTAGGAAGAAAATCACAAAATATAAAATCCTCACAGATCTTCTATGATACTCTAAAATAGTCTAAGATATAAAAATAATATTATCAGATATATATATATATAGACTATTTGAATTTCCCTTGCTGGCCGAAGAACAAGTCATAGATGTGTTTCCATTAATACAATTTATTCTTCTGTATACCCATCATGTGCATTCAGTTTCATTTTCTTATTACTGAAATAGTCATTTAACAGATATGATCAAAACCATTTCAGTTCAAAATAAACAAGCTACCATACCAAATATCCTTTACTACTTTCAAGAAAATCATACAAAACAGTTTTCTGATTATTTGAAAAGAAACAGAAAGAATAAAAAAACAGTTACACGGTACCTACCGTTGAATATGTGATTGTCTCTGTGTGTCTATAATAGAGCACACTCATATCTATTTATAATGAAAATAAGAATCAATTACAATAAAGACTAATTAAACCTAATTGATACTAATTAATACTAATTGATATGGAAAATCATATCTGATATTCTAACACTCCCCCTCAAGCTAAAGCTTACTAAGATTTTAAGCTTGTTACAATAACAACTTTTTCCCCATAAAACTTGAAACTAAAGCTGACATCCATATTTGTCAGTCATAATCAACATAAGACACCATCAGAATGACCGTCGATGGGAGAAGTCATCATTAATGATTAATATGTGGGAAAGAGTCACCACCGGAATGACCATCGATGGCAAGAGAAGACACCACATTATAAGTCATTAATGAGAAAGGAAGGCATAACAAACAAAACTAGAGCCAGCAGATCTGATGTTTGAAGAGGAGAGAGAAAGTGATAGTTTGAACTGTAGCGTAACTGTTCGTGCACCAAAACCAAAAAGTAACCACAGATCCAGGACGTGGAGAGGAAGGAGACTCCGATGACAAGAAGAATGGCCGGAACAGTGGCCGGACGCGCCGACACGGGCGGTTGAAGACGGCGGAGAGTGGAGGATTTCCTCGGAGGTAGATCGACGCGTACGGGCGCGTGACTGGGCCGGTGAGGTTGGAACTTGGACCGTTGTGTAGATCGGAAGGAGGCGAACCTGATGGTAGATGAAATAGTCCATCGGTAGTCCCGCTGTCCAAGTTGAGTCATCGGCACCAGTCACATATGAAATGTTTCAGTTTGGTTTGGAGTTGTTAGACCTTCAGTTAGGACTTCAGCTGCTGTAAGCGCCGGTCCAATATTGTTTTTGTCGGGAACGGTCACCGGAAAATTTTCCGGCGCGGTGGCTGACGGTGGTTATGGTTGGAAAACACGCCGGAGAGACGAACACGGCGGCAGAAAGCAGAAACCGGAAAACTAAAAAGGTGATTGGAGCAGTGAAAAAGAGATAAATTAAAAACAAAAAAAAGACGGGGGTTGCCGACGGCAGATGACGCCGCCGGCAACGGTGGTAAAGCACAGAGACGATGTCAGAAGATCAGAACCCGCTCTGATACCATGTTGAATATGTGATTGTCTGTGTGTCTATAATAGAGCACACTCATATCTATTTATAATGAAAATAAGAATCAATTACAATAAAGACTAATTAAACCTAATTGATACTAATTAATACTAATTGATATGGAAAATCATATCTGATATTCTAACACCTACATGATTTTTTTATTCAACCATCCTCCCATTGACTCCTCAAGATGCTGCGGAAGATCCCAATGGTACAAAGTTACATAAGGTTAAATACCTGCTGGAAAATGGTAACTTAATACATATGGTTGATGAAAGAGATAAAAATTAAGGTAAAGTAGCTCCATAGAGACAATACCTCTTTCAAGAAGAGCATTTATAACGTTGTTGTAAAATGTTATCCCTTCGTCGTTAACAGTGGTTCCTAAGCCGTCTACACCCCAAAACCAATAAAATAAAATTCAAAGATCTCTAATTCTCTACAACATTAAAAAACAAGCCAAACAAATTACCATAAGTTCAACTGTTATCATATAAGAATAAACTTTTCAATTTCAATATAACTATAAAATAGTGCTTTCAGGGACTAGGCAAGCAATGCTATTAGTCTCAACTCCCAAATTACTGAGCTACTTGTTTAAGGGGTCACCATTTCCCACCAACAGTGTCTGTCACACATTTTCATTAGACTCCAAATATGAGGAAAAAGACACGAGGCTTAAGTTTGCAAAAGACAGGGAAAAGTAATAATCTTCCATAGGCAGCAAAAGCAGTGAAATACAGGTTATTTAAAATTACATATAACAACATTTGAAGAGGTTTTGAACTTTACATTCTTAATACTACTCCTCTAATCAGAGTGCCTCTCAGGTTGATACTCGATAGGCTTTTGGCTCGATGGATCTAGAGCTAGTGGCTCAGGTGGTCTCTTTTGTTTAGATCATGGAGATTGGATCGTTGGCTTTTCTAGCATTAATGGTACATGTGATCCTTTGTTAGCTGAGTTGATTGGTATTCTTCATGGCCTGTGTCTGACCTTAGAGTGAGGATTCACCCATGTGTTGTGTGAAGTGGACTCACTTGACGAGGTTATGGCAATCAAGGATGGAAAGCACCATGTTTTCCACCCCTATGAGACCATCTTATCCCAAGTTGTGGATATTCTCAACACAATTGGCTCCTTTTCCACTTCCCACGCTTTCTGTGAAGTAAACAGCTGTGTCCATTTCCTTGCTAACGTAGGCGTGCGGGCTGACATGCATTGGAAGGTTTGGAATACCCCTCCTTGTAGCATGGGATCCCTCTTGTTTTCTGATGTCTTAGGCATTGTGCCTTAGTTATCGCTATGTTCTTTTTGGCATCTTTCTTAAGTCACTTAAGGAAAAAAGTATCTGCTGACAAATTCTTCTTGTATTTTCTATACTAGGGTAATCACTTGGAATGTGATAGTTTCATGTTTGTCATTCAAATTACTAGTTTAAATATCAACAGGCTTTAAGGGAAGATCTGGGCTATAATTTAGTTTTGATGCTGTATATGTCAAATGTGCCAAGGTTAGCACTTAAAGCAGTTTGGGTGGTCCTACTCTCCCTTAGAATCTGACAGGGCTGAATGTGTCAATTATCCAAGTTATTTTCAGGAAACGACTACAGCACAATTTCGCTAATGAAAGAGGCATCAAACAAGAGACTAATATCACCAACCCAGCATCCAAAAGTTCCCCTTTTTTTTGCTGTACCATCTTAGCTATTGGGCCAACATTTCTCCTTCCCTTCCAGTCAAGCTCTAATTAAGCCTCTAATCAACTCTTGTAGACAGATATTTATGAGCTAAAGGAAGCAGATATTAACTATTAATGATAAGACAGAGAAACAGCTAAACTTCCAGGCTTCATGCTCTTATGGACACATGAAATAATTTATTTAAAAGTTAACTACACAGAAAATATATAAATTTAAAATTCATCAGTAATAAAACGTACCAGGAAAAATACGAGACCAAGAGATCGAAAATCTATAAGCGTTAAATCCCAACTTGGCTATAAGATCAATATCTTCCTGTTATCATAGTTAAATTCAAAAAGTTAAAATTTGAAATTTGTGTGTTAGGCAGGATCTGCAGAGATAAGGATATATAATAACCACAGACAAAACTAAAAATTTGATAGCTCTCACACTGTCGTGCCAAAAGTAGACTCAATATGACATTCCCTAGAAAGTATTTGGCATGAAGGAGAAAACTTGGGCGAAAGTATTAATGTGGGGAAAAAGGAATCCCAGACGCATTCACATGAAGTTATGAACAAAAACTAGTTCCCTGAGAAGAAACATTGCCTATCAATGTATTAATTCCTCGCCCAAAATCTAACCACAAAGGCAATAAATACAACTAAAAATAATATTCCCACTAGTTAGAGTAGTCTGTATTATAGATCACACAACGCCATAATGTCCTATCATGTCTAATAATAACACTTAAAAAGGCAATATTTAAGAAGAAAGATGAACATCCAAACCATTAAAGAAAGATATAGTACTGACCATATACCGATGATAATGATCAACTGCTACATCACCATTGCTTTTGTCAAGTATTTTTCCTACCAAAACAAGAAACGCGTAGTAAGTAGCACCATTTAAGCAAATTGATAGTGAAGGGTCTGACAATTTGTCTATTGAGGAAACAGTTTTCATACCTTCAGTGTGGGAAAAGGCATCCCATGTCTAGGACCTCTACCACCCTCCTTGCTAGCACCTTCTATCTAGAAATAAGGAACAAGCAGTTAAAAATTTCCCATCAGTTATAAAAACCTCCCAATAGCTGTGTCCGGGCTTGAACTACAGAACTAGCTTCACAAAAAAAAATTGAGGTTAAATCACATAAAACAACCTCCAACATAAAGGAACTCACTTTTATCCAGCTATCAATATCACCTCATTAGAGCACCATTGGAACCCAATTGAAACCAAAGGAACTCACAAATTTGATTTAATGTTTACAAAAGTGTAAATATTAGAAACATAGCAAGCAGTGGAAGGGATTTAGGTTTACTGCACTGCAGTTATGTCATTTTGGACCAGTTTGAATTAGCTCATTTAGGTTTATCTATTGACATAAGCACTTATGAGACAATTTTAGAGAGCTTATGAAAACAACTTTATGACATGTCCATATAAGCTGTTTTCAACTATTTTCCATGAGATCTCTAAGATAGCTTATGAAAAGAACTTATAGCTTATATAAAAACAATTTTACTTTATTTTTTATCTTTAACTATAAAAGTATCTTATACACAGCATCTGTTTGTTTTCAATTTCTCAAACCAAAATCTCGATAGAAATCTCCGTTTGACAAAACCCATCACATCAACTTCTGAAAAAATTGAAAATCCTGTCTTGAAATATGCATTTATGCATATGCGGCACTTAATCACTTATATGATAAACGCTTATACTATAAGCACTTAATTAAGCTATTATCCAAATATTTGATAAACATTAGACACATCGAATTTCAACTATGTTCAATGTATGTTTGATTCAACTAAAACAACCGTAACCAAAAGAGAAATAACAGAAATTGCTGTTAAGTGTTATTAATACTCAATAGTTAAAGCAAAGAAATCAAGTATGATAGATTCTAGATTTTCAGAACAAAGTCAAATGATCAATAAGAAAAAATTAGGCAAATAGAAGAAGAGAGTAAAACACTACGAAATCGGCACAGTGCACACCATCTGCATGAGAGGGATGACGGACCTGATATGCAGAAGTGGAAACTCCGAAGACGAAGTCGGAAGGGAAATCGCTGCGCGAGACTTCATTTACTTTCTCTCCGATTTCGCTAAAAAATTCTTCCTTCTTAACCATTTTGAAAGTCAGCGGTTTCTTCAGCGATTCTACTTTGCTTCTCTTTGATTAATTATGAACACAAAAGTGATACTGAGAATCTATTTACTTATATATACATATCAAACTAATTTAATATTAATTTAAATTATTGTTAAGGCAACGAAGGATGAGAGAGTCGAGTACGCGCGTGTTACTACGAGTTTGAATCCGCTCGCGCCTCCCTCAGTCTTAACACGCGAGGCAAGCTGTAGCCTGTGTAAAGTAACCGGTGGAATGCCCCGTGCATCTGTGAAAGCTTTAGGGACCGCATAATTATTATAATACTAAAATTAGTTTAATAGAAATGAAAGATAAATTCTAACAATTAAAATGTGCTTAGTAGATTCTAAAGGATAGAAACCAAAGAAAAAACGAACTTAAGCCCTAACGGCAAAAGCACACATTCCATCTGAAGAAACTGCAAAGAGAATTAAGGAAAAACAATTAGTATATAGATCAAGAGGCAATGACGAAAAGCTGCCAAAACATTAGATATAAGGGGATTACTTTCCTTAACAAAAGAAGATCTTTCATCAAAGAGTGGTAAAAATGGACAGTATCAATGAAAAGAAATTCATCTTTCTCCTCATCAATAATACTCATTGGGAGGTCAGGTTCTCCAAGACCAAACTTCTGAGGAGGAAATGTACATTTTGAAGGTGATACCCTACATAAATTTAAGAGTAATCCAACCACCACTAAACAAATTGTAAACCTCCCCAATGCGAGTAGAACCATGATTTAAGTGCACATTACTTGATACACAAATCCATGCAATCTAAGCAAGTAATTTCACACACAAATTAAGTAACAATTGGGATGCAAGTACTGAGTTTATTGACTTTCAAAAGAAGAACTCAAGTTCAGTACAAAAATGAATCCCGTTTAAAAACAATCTTGTCCTCAAGATTGAAGGGAGGATACTGACTCTTGAACTCTTCCACCTCTTCCCATGTAGCAGCATTTGGATCATCATCATCCCACAGAATTAGTATCTGTTTCACCTGCATACCTCTGAGAATTACTCTAGTCTGCAGTACTGCCTTTGGTTGCAGAATTGGTCCTATCTCAGCAGTAGATAGGGGTAAGGGAACATAAGGCTCAGAATTCTTCCCATGGAATAGCCTCAGCTGAGAGATGTGAAAGTCTGGGTGTATCTTCACATGACTGGGCAGCAACAACTTATAAGCAACCTTAATTGCCAATTCTCTGTGTCACCTCAAATGGACCAAAATAGCGCATGGACGACTTCTGGTTTTTTCTCAGAGCCAAAGAATGTTGTCTATACGGTTGGAGCTTCACCAATACTCTATCTCCAACCTTCAATTACACATCTTGCCTTTTCTTGTCAGCATATACCTTCATCTTCTGCTGTGCTCGCTGCAAATTGTCTTTCAGCTGCTGTGACAATGCCTCTCCGCACACCCTTTTTTCATACAAAATCAGTTCAAAGCTACAATTTGTTATATGTCAAAGAAGTTGTTACCTTTAGTGTCAAAGAAGTAAACAACATATGTCATAAAAATTCATTGAGAGTTAGATTTCCATGAGGCAATTAAAAACACCATTTCCTTAGTCTACCTCACTTCAACACACCAATTCATCTTAAGTAAGCTTCTTATGCAAAAAAAAAAAAAGAAAAAGTATGCAAAATATTCATCTCATTTCTAAGAGCTAGATAAAAAGAATTCAATAAATGCAACCATGACAAAGCATCAGCATGCAATAAAGACATTCATATTGTACTATTCTCTGTTGCCGACTTCTTTCTCGCATATACAATCAAGGCTTATGTAGAGAAAGGGGAACATGGTCTTTTTAGTTGGCTCTAACTCAACAGTTTTTACAATGTCACCTGTACATATCAACAAAACAGGATTCAATTAGTGAAAAAGATGGACAGAGAAATAATAAAAGAACGAAAAACCATACCTTTGTTGGCTCTGCCATGAAGAGGCGATTTCCGGCAATCAAGTTGCGGCAGCATCCTCCAAATCAAGTTGCGGCAGCATCCTCAGCCTGCCATGGTGACACTTTTTAGCAACTCGCGTTGAATGAGTAAAAAAATCAAAATTAAAAGCAATAATAAGTAGAAAATTACAAACACAAAGCAAAAATAAAGATTACAATTTGTGATATAGATATTGCTTTCGACTGTGTGGTTACCAATCCCCTTGCTTGTAGTTCTTCCTTTCTTGCTTCTGATCTAGAATTTCTTTGCACCTCAAAGATTATAGCAGCTCCTGGAACCCAAACAAAAGGAAATTAAGACATTGCAAAGAGTCAAACATAATCCTCCACACACACCTATGCAATTCAGTGACAAATATCAAATGTATAAATAGCATAGTTCAACTGGGTAAAAACGCAAACAGGTAGAAGGCATATAGAGAAGAGAGAGAGAAGTATTACCGTGAAGACAATGAAGTCTCCAAGGTCGAAATAGAACTCAAAGCATTTTTCAAATTGCAAGCGGTCGAAAGACTAATTTCTGAAAATGCAAAGTTGGGCTTTAATTTTAAATTTCTGGAATCAACAGAAATACCCAAATTGAAGGTTCACCAGAAACTAATACCTACACAAACAACATATGGAACAAAACAAATAAAAACTGAGAAAGGAAGTAACAAAACTTCCCCAAATCAGATTTCTGACCAAAGAACAAAAATGTAAAATGTATTTCTTACTTTTATCGTCCACGAAAGAAGCCACTGATGGTGCTTTCGTGAAGAAACTGGTCGCTGATGCCTTAAGAAGGAAGAGCTGCCATGGAACCAGACCTCGACTTCGCCTTCCTTCTCAAGTTGCAGGAAGCATTCACAACATTTCGGCACTTCCCTTTCTCATATGAAATGGAGTAGAAAACCTGAACAGACTCAAATCACACTCAATCAGAAATATTAATGAAAGGAATGGAGCAGTTGGTGAATGAATGAAAGGAATGGAACAGTTTGTTGTCATTATTATAGTATCCACCACTTACCTTTCACGTTTGAAATATTAAAATAAGCCTAATAGAAATCAAAGAAAAGTTTAGGAAATAAAAATGTGTTTAATATAAGCAAAAATTATCTATGGTATTATAATTTTCAATTATTTAATAACACATTAAGACTACAAATACTGCTTTACACTTCAAATTTGGAATTTGGAATTAAATCGAACCAAACTGGTATGTGAATGATCTCTTATTATACATAAAATATAAGCTGACAAACAAATACCACGTGACAATCATTACTGCAATACTAATGCCACCTTAGAACATGTGCTGAATGTTTTCTTTCTGAGTAGCAGCCACAAAATGTGATCCTGAGGAATAGAACAATCACCAAAAAATGAAAACTGAGGCAAATAAATATGAAAAATTGCAGCAAATGAATAAAAAAAAGAGGAATTTCTACCTTAAGGTATTTTGACATTTGATAGAGTAGTAACTTATCATTCTAATTTTTTCATAAAAAAACTTAACCACATAAGTAACAATACCTGAATACAATCAGCAAGCACATCAGCAAGAATCATTGTTCCAGGAAGACCTTTCAATGTTAATAGGAAAAATGTCCATTTACATAATAGTTTTTTTATATACTGAACTTAGGTGAAGTTTCCAAGTTTACCAAAATTAGTAACTTAATAAATGCAGTGCTCATTCTAAGATGACTATACAACTTGTGAATGGATGAAAGTGAGAAACTGACACGCACTTGAGATTCTCCTACCGAGTCACTTGACTTTTTGTTCATTCTGCAGAAGAATAAATGCATTAGTTCTTCCAACAACACTCATTTGTGTTCAAGTTATTAATGCTGAAAATAAGGCACCAAAGATTATACATTTGTATTGCTTAGTGGAAGAAGAGTTAATGTACTCTGAGTTTGTGGTGCTAGCAAAAAGATGAGATAAAAAGAAACAAATCAAATATGAAAATAAAGACTTGTTGCTTACACTATGATAACCAATCACTGCAACTTTCTTCCACCTGTAGAACAAAGTGGAGTAAGCTGAGACCAAATTATACAAAACCAACTAATACAAATGGAAAAGCTAATTATAAAATGGAAAGAAACACAATGTTATAAGTGAAAGTAACAGAATAAGTCTAAAATTAAACACAAACAGCAATGCTTACTTTCAAGGCTGAACCAGCCAAAATGATGTAACCGGTATTTATCATGAAAAGATTGATATACTGCAGAACCCATGTGAATAGGCCTTTTTACCTGCAATGAAAATGAACATAAACATAACATGATGCATATTTTAGTGAAGTACCAAAGTTCATGAAAAATAAAGCAAAGCATGCGCATCTGTGAGGAATATTGTGCAAAAGACACTAATTTTGATTTCCTAAGGAAATCAACATCAGTGTACTACTTGCACTGCAGAATGGGAAGTGACAGAAATAAATATACACCCAAGAAAATATAATAAACCACTTGAAGTCCTCCATATTTGCATCATCACAAGTTTACACTATTTTGTGTTACTGTGATCGCCTCAAAATAAATTGGTGTGGTAGAAGAATGTGGATGAATCATATATTGACATTTAGCAGCAAGCAAATCAGTTTAACTGAGAAAACAAAAAATCAAAAAAAGAGTTAAATTAATAGGCAGAAAATTACAAACACAAAGCAAGAGGGAAACACATAACATGCTAAAAAGGGGATAACATAATCAAATTAGAGAAAAACTGAGCAGTAAAATATATTAGAGAAAAAAACTGAGTAATAAAATTAGATTAGAGGAAATTGAGCAAGAATTTATGAGTATAGATAAAAGGATTGGTAAATAATATAAAGGAAAAAGGGATTGAATCTTACCCTTGTTATTGGAGTTGTGCTCAGAATCTGCCAAGCTTAAAACCCCCCACCGTGAGCACGGATGGCTACTCTGCTGCACTCGTACCGCTTGCTAGGGGTGAGCAGGAAACCCGAACCCGCCCAAACCCGCACAAACCGCAAGAACAAAATGCGCACGGGTCGGGTTCGCTCGGGTTCACGGGTACGAACGGAAGAGAGAATGTTAGCCACGGTTATACACGGGCGGGTGCGGTGGCACCCTAAACCCGCCCGCACAACCCGAACCCGCCCGCATACTTCATTTTAAACCCTAGGTATATAAGATGCCCGCACAGTGAAACGCAACGCAGTCACACGCAGCTTTCTCTTCTCACTTCTCTCAGAGAAACCCTAGCGCAGCTTTCTCTTCTTCTCACCGAAACGAAACGCCCTTTCTTCTCCTTATCTTCTCACTGAAAGTCTGAAACACAACCCTACCCTAGCCCTTTCTTCTCCTTCGCTTGTGATCGAAACACAACCCTAGCACAGGAAGCCAGGAACACCCCTTTGTCGCTCTCTGGTCATCATCAACATCAAGGTATTCGTTATTTCGTTTGTTTCTGATTCTGGTTCTGATTCTCAACTTCTCATTTCTGTTTCGTTTTTGTTCATTTCGTTTTCATTTTATGTTATGTTTGCTCTGCCTTCGTTTTATGTTAAGCTTCTATTTGTTTTTGTTCTGATTCTGTTTTTGTTCTCTTCGTTTTCGTTTTGTTCTGATTCTGTTTCGTTTTCGTTTTTGTTCTGATTCTGTTTCGTTTTTGTTCTCTTCGTTTTCGTTTTGTTGATCTGATATTTAAGCTTCTATTTGTTAATTTGTTCTGCTTCTATTTGATTTGTTCTGCTTCTGTTATGTTTCGTTTATGTTAATTTCGTTTTTGTTCTGCTTCTATTTGATATGTTCTGCTTCTATTTAATTTATTCAGCTTCTGTTATGTTTGTTGCCTGGCTTTTTGATCTGATATTTGATGTTATGTTGCAGAGATATACAAGCAAGGTATTGAACATCATCAACATCAAGCTATTTTGCAGAATTGCAGTATTATTGAACATCATCAACATCAAGGTATTCTCTCAAAATCAAAGGCTTAAGTCTGCTTAATTTGATGTTGTGTTTGTTTGCTTAATCTGCTTAATTTATATGGTCTAGTACTCATTATAATGTATGTATAAGTCTGCTTAATCTGCTTAATTTGAATGTATGTATAATACTATAATGTATGAATGCGTACTATAATGTATGGTGTAACTTTCAGACATGGACCAGCCTCCTAATCTAAATGTTGCCCCACCTACTCCCGCTCCTACTCAAGAGCAAATACCAACCCAAACTGCTGCCCCACCACCAACCCAAACTGCTGATCCTCCCAAAAAGAGGAAGAAAAATGCAAATGGCCCTCGTAAGACATCCATGGCTTGGGACCACTTCACTAAATTACCAGAAAGTGAAGCACCAGATCCAACTGCTAAGTGTAACTATTGTGGGCAGAAGTATCTATGTGACACTAGGACTCATGGGACCACAAACATGAAAGTTCACATACTACGTTATTGTAAGAAATATCCCTATTCGATAGCACATGACCCCACCCAAACCGTGCTTACTTTTACCCACTATTGCTTCCGAGAGTGCTTTTAGCACTAGTGGTAGGGTTTTGGACCCTTTTAGAAGCTGTCTAAGTCCAGAAATGGCAGAAGCACTAATTTGTGCTCAAAATTGGTTGAGGCCTTCTCTCTTTCAATTCAAGGACCTCAACCTAGAAGACCTCTATGACTATGAGTCAGCTGAAAATATAGTATCAGGTATTTCTTTCTTTAAAATTTCAGTTGTTTTGTTTCTTTAAAATTTCAGTTGTTTCTTTAAAATTTCAGAACTTAAATTTCAGTTGTGCAATTAAATTATTAAACTGATTCTGATTTATTTTTGAATTGTAACAAGAATTTGCTCAAGCACAAAACAGTTCTACTGCTAGTTCATCATCTCAATCACAACCAAATAATGGTTGTGATGTGATTTGAGAAGTTAGTGTAAGTGTTGCTGCTGAACTATTAAATACTGATTATTCAATTATGTTATTCAATTATGTTATTCTGAACAAAATTATGTTACCGCACTACTAAATACTAATTATTCAATTATGTTATTCTTAACAGGAGTTGGTTTTGGTGTTGGAGATTGAAGTGGAGTTGGTTTGGCCGTTTGGGTGTAGGAGATTGAACATTTGAAGACTTGCATTTGAAGTGGAGACAATGGACTTACTGTTTCAGACTTTTATTTAAGGACTGTTTTAATTACTGCCTCTATTAAGACTTATTATTTAAGGACTGTTTTGGAAATAGGAATTAGGAAGTATGGACAATGGACTTACTGTTTTAATAGTCTATGATGGATGAATTTCCAGGTTTTGAGACCTACTTAGTGTATGGAAAAAGTTTATTCTAAGGACTGTTTACTCTATGCCTCTATTTGAATTTCCAGGTTGTGTATGTGTATGTGTTACTGTTACTTTTGAATTTCCAGTACCATTTATATTATGGATGAATTTCCAGGTTGGATGAATTATGGCTACAAGTTTTAGTTAAATTTGATATCTAGGTATTTCCAGGTTTTGTAAACAAGTAAAAAAAGTTGAATTTTATTGGCCCAATTAGGCCCAACCTATCCAAAGTAAAAAAATGTAATTTTTTTTATAACAACTAAATTGAAAAAGGCTTTAAAAAAAGGATTTTATTGGCCCAATTAGGCCCAACCCGCCCAAACCCAACCGACCAAACCGAACCCGCCCCAAACCGAACCCGCCCCAAACCGTTTGTAAAATTGGGCGGATTTGGGCCTAAACAAAGTGCTTTCGGTTCTACACTTTTTTGGCCATTTGGGCCCAAACCCGCCCAACGCTCAGCCCTACCGCTTGCTTCCTTTCTTTGCGTTCTTAGTATAGGTCTGAGCAGCATTCTTCATCAAGAGGAATACATACATTTCCTTCCCACTGGTATACTGATTTAATACCTGTACAAAGCATAATTCACATGGATTTTAAAAGTCAGACATGGGAGCAAGACCCCTGTAATCAACTTTGTTAGAAAACAAATCAAATGATATCAACACACATGCACTCATCAACACTAATTCTGTACCATTTGACAACATAAATTCAAATAAAATCACAGATAATAAAATGACCAAAAGAATGAAATATTTCCTTTTTATTTTGTTTTGGCTAAATATACACATACCTTCTGCTAATAGAGATGGTTCCTCCCATTGTCCTCCCCACACCTCATGGACAAAAAACAGAAACAATATGCCAATGCTGGTATACATGAGCAAAAAATAAAACTTGTCTACATAATAATTTTGTTTTGTGAACACCAAACAAAAACAATATATACTAAATTATCAAGCTCAAAATATATTTAGATATATTAAGCTAGGAAAAAATTGGGAATAGCTTATTTGAGTACACATTCTCTGGGTTTCAGCTTTTTTCTTTCTAGTGGGTGGTGGAATTTTTATAGACTTTCCTCATATTGACTCCTTTTAATAGTTCTTGCTTGTTGAGCCTCATTTACATCCGCAAGAAAAACACAATCAATTCGGCCACCGTTGTTGATACCAAAAAGCAAAAACCTACAATTGCAATCTCTCAAAATTCCCCAAGTTTCCACAAACGTCCTAAACATACCTCTTCCTCGTTCCCGCCACTGTTTCCTATTTGGCTTCCTCTTCGACTTTGCCGGTGGAAAAGGCGTCGTTATCAGATTCGCTCTAAGCAAGCATCAATGGGGGAAAAGGGGTTTCAACTTAACACATCAAAATCTGAGCAAACCTCTTTTTCCTATTCAGTTCAGCAACAATATAAACAAAATGGCACAAATACATCCCATTCATCCACAAAGCAAATTAAACACACAAAAAAAACCCTGTCACTTAACGGAACTAAAAAGGATCTGGTTCAATGTGCTTCCTAAATAATGGAAAAATGCTATCTATAAGGTAATCCAGTGAACACGAATCTCCAATATCATAGCGAACTTTATAAAGCAGACCAAAATGAACACCACCAACCTGATATATCAAAAATATATAATCTATATTATTTTGAAACTTAAAAGCAACTGAGAGCATAACGACAAATACTTTAGGAAATACATAATCGTTGCAATAAATCATTATCATAGTTCTCATTCTCAATCTCCTACACTTGATTCTAATTAACTTAACACATCAAAATCTGAGCAAACATTTTTTCCTATTCAGTTCAGCAACAATATAAACAAAATGGCACAAATACATCCCATTCATCCACAAAGCAAATTAAACACAAAAAAAATCCCTGTCACTTAACAGAACCAAAAAACAAAAGATCCCAAATTCAAATTCATAATTAAATTGAGAATCTCAAACAAACAACCAAGGATGAAGTGCCATACCTTGTGGTCACCGCCATCAGTAGCAAACCTAAGTCCACATGGTTGAACATCAATGCAGAAACAGGTTTCTCAACACCGTCGCACTTTGGCCGTCACACGCTTTTCTTTTCCCTTTCCCTTTCCCTCTTTCTTTCTCTCTCTTTCTTCCTCTCTCTCAGACCGGCCATTGAAGGGAGAAGATGAACATGCAAACCTGATTTTTGTTCTTCTTTCTCTCCCTTCTTCTCTGCGTTTTCGCTAGCTTCCTCTGTCTTCTCTGCATTTCCATGGATTTTCCAGAATCCTCAGGAAAAAATTTGGTGATAGTCGAGTGGAAGAGAAGAATCAGAGAGGGCGATGAGAGGGGGAGAGCGATGAGAGATGAGAGAGTGAGAGATTAGAGAACGGAGTGAGAGAGAAAGAGCGTGAGAGAGTGAGAGATGAGAAGCAACGATGGATACGAAAAGAGAGGTGTGTGGTGGACGGCGGTGATGGTGTGGGAGGAGGAAAGGAGGACGGCGAAAGTCAGAGAGAGAGAGAAAGAGAGAGAAAGGAAGCGTGAGGAAGAAAGGAAAAGGAAGCGTGAGGAAGAAAGGAAGCGTGAGGAAGCGCGAGTGTCAGGAAGGGAGTGACAGGAAAACACAAGAAAGGGGAAAGGGCAAGCCACGTGGTGGACACATGGCGGCCAAGAACTGGCTGGAGAATTGGAGGGAAAGAGGGGGGGGGGGGTGAGGCGGGAAGGGTGACGTGGAGACTTGCTCGGATGTTTATTCTTTGATTAGTTCTAACTACCGGAATGGTATTAAGAACTCCCCATCTTGCAAATAGCAACTTTTTTTGACCCAAAGGCCAAAAGAACACATGGTGGCAATTGTTTGTATTACATGTTATATACGGACGGTTAGACACATAGATTATTGTTAAAATAAATGTGAAATAATTAAATGACTAATAATATAAGTTTGGAAAATAACTCTAAGATAATTAAATTAATGAAGTGTTGATACATGATGTGTGATGATTTTTTCAATTAACTTTAAGCTGTTAAAACAAACAAACACAATTATAGAATATCATGTCCAAAACCCATATAAAAAACACAAGAAAAACGAAGTAGCTAAGTTTTTCATCGAGAAGAATCATTTCAAGACTGTTGGCAATAAGAATACTATTATTATTATTATTATTATTATTATTACTATTATTTGACCAAATATATTATCCCTATATATAAATGCTAGTTCCATTTTCAGGCTTTTTTTGGTATAACCAATGTGAACACAACCTAGCCTATATCATCTTTTGGGTAAAATTTGGAAGCATGTAATGTGAACACAATCAAGTTTCACTTCTAAGACTTCTTTTCCTTCCTCCCTGCAGTGTGAACACAAAAACATTGCACTTGCAAGACTATCCACGACCAAGGTTCAATGTGAACACAAAAATATCGCACTTGCAATTTTAACTGGTTTCAATTAAGTCTAATTTTATGGTTTCAATGTGAACACAAAAATATTATAGAAACCTAATTTTTATGATGAAAGATTACTAGGATGAAGGGCATTGAATCATGCTATTAGACTTTTCAAGTGGGAAGGTTGGAAAAATCATAGGAGTCGGAGGAAGAAAAGCCCTTCATGAAATGACAAGTTTAACACCTTAAGGTGGTTTACGAAAACAACTCTCCTTTAGTTACAATATTCTTTATTGGATAAGCGAGGGTGAAGATAGTGCAAGGGGACTTAGCTGACCATGATGAGGCTCTTATTGTTGATGGAATAATGGTTGAGGACATGCTGATGGATTAACAGAAAATATTGAATCAAATCTCAACTGTTATGACTCAAAGTACCTCAGAAATTAATGTCTGTAGATTTCAGAAATGCATTGGGTTTTGTTTCCAAAAATAAGTATCCGGGGACAAAGTGTTGAGGAAACAAGCATACCCAACTTCCAAAGACAATTTGGGACAACCACACAGCAGGAATTTTCATATTACTAGGAAATTATTAGGAATTGGATTAAATGCACTCAGACTTTTATTCAGTCAAATGGTCGGTTAGTTTGGAGCCATCTGATGATCGGACGACCCCAAATTTATTGACTACATGACTGCATGCAATACACACAAACGGGGTCCAAATTATTAACATAAAAAAATGCAAATAGAAGCATATTAGAAGCTAAGAAATATATAAATATTAGAGTTTTAAGGCAGTTGGGGCATAAGAATATTTGATACAAACTGAAATAAGTTGAGAAGAGCTACTATAGTCTATATAGAGCTAGCTTCCAAACAATGAGGAGAGCTTTGTTGTTCTTGTATTATTTGGTAAGACACATAATGATGAAAGTCAACTACTCTTCTTCAATATTCTTATTTTCCCCATCTTTCAGGAACCGTGAAAACCAATGTGCAGAAGACTTTGGGTGCCTGGTGAGCCCATTTTTGTAATCTACATAGACTAATCCAAAACGTCTGGTATAACCTTTAGCCCACTCAAAGTTGTCCAGTAATGACCATGCAAAGTATCCTCTCACATCAGCTCCATCCCTGTGCATTCAAATGATATACAAAACTTCAGGCTTGTTTTAATTAAAATCAGATCACAAAGCTATAATTCAGTAAAAAAGGGATGCATCTAAACATCAGATTAGTCATTAGTCAATAGTTGGTGGTGAAATAAATAGGTTAAACCCATACTCCCTCTTTAACACATTATAAGCAAAAGTGAGTCAACGTAATTGGACCAAATACATCAACTTTCATTGACTCACTTTTGCTTATAATGTGTTACTGAGGGAGTAGATGGTGTGTGAGTGCATAAAGCGGAAATCTTACTTTATAGCCCGTGCAACTGACTCAAGGTATCCCTTGTAATAGAGAACTCTCCTTTTATCATCCAACATCTCAGGCAAGTTATCATTATCTTCGTCATCCATACCTGCCAAAGGAAAGAAGACATCATCAGATTACAAATCTTTCTCCAATTATTTTTTTTTTAATTCTACTCTGCTAAGTAAGAATGTAAAGAAAA
The DNA here is from genome assembly GCA_039519185.1 of Astragalus membranaceus. Classification (NCBI taxonomy): domain Eukaryota; kingdom Viridiplantae; phylum Streptophyta; class Magnoliopsida; order Fabales; family Fabaceae; genus Astragalus; species Astragalus membranaceus. The sequence goes on along the minus strand of CM076848.1, from coordinate 173,248,090 downwards.
AAAATGGTCATCCATCTTTAAGGAGAGGAGGCACTCAAATGATGAGAAGTTTTGCAGTTGCGAACATTAATTGATTGTTACTCATTCTCTCTTTTTCTTATAAGGAATGTTAGTGGCGGAGAGGGGAATGTTACAGTTTCCCGGGTTTAAATCTGGGGCCTCCTGCTTGCACTCCTTTGGTGCACTCATTCGGTATCCCTTAGCTCGCCAACTAAGTTACCTAGTTCGGATTAATCATTCTCTATTTGTTTTCTTTCAAATTTACAACAAGGAAAAATAAACTCACGTACCATTCTCTGTGACATATATTGGGGTTGCATACTTTTGTGATACGTAATTAAGAATCTTCCGAAGACCCCAAGGAACAATTAGTAGCCACTTTGACGCTGCCTGTTATATGCACATAGAATATAAAACTTGCATGTTTGGGCTTGTAGTATGTATATCCAACAGGAAAAATTGTGAGAGAGAGAGAGAGAGAGAGAGGATGTACCTTCTCGCCAATGGGCTGGCCACCCTCCCATTCATCTGTTCACAGAGAGCTCAATCAACAAAGAAAATTCATTTTGGAAATATAGTTTAGAAAATGTCAAAATACTCCAATCATTACCTATTCTCTCTAGTCCTTCTGTCCTGTAAAAATGAGTCTTTCCAGTACCTTCTTTCGCATGTGCAATAAACCGTGACGTATAGTGATTTAAACCTATAAAGTCCAAAGGGTTTAAAAGAAATTTCTCATCCTCCTCTGAGAATTTGGGAAGCAGGTCTCCAAGTCGTTCACGCATAACTTCTGGATACTCTCCATAATACAGTGGATGCAAGAACCTAGGTTGAAAATGTATTCTAACATAAGCATGCATCTTAAACCAAGGTTAGATATCATCATTTCATTTTATAAAACTAGGCAACCCTAATTTGCATTAGAGGTTAATTGTTATACACCATCAATGTAAAACATTTTATACTGTCAACAAATCACAATCAATCGTAGGTGTGACTTTAGGAGTAGTTATGATGAAAGTCAAACATTTTAAATAACATGATGCAGATTTCTCAGGAAGGAGCTCCATCTAAACAAGATTTTCAGTAAAATAATGGTACTTAGAGAAGAAAAGAGCCACAATTTTTGGTCTAGCATGGTAAGTTTGATCCACATGCAATTTTTTCAAGCAAAAAACTATGAAACTCTAATGAAAGCAATATAATGTAAAACAAATTTATAGGAAATTACCAGCCAATTTGAAAATCCAGGTGCCTTGCAGCAGCAGATTTATCTTCAATCTTGTCAGAGTTGGGCTCTCCCCATTCACAGTCTACAACTAGGCCCAGTTGTCCCCCTTGCTTCTCCTGGAACATTGAGACAACATTTTAAAGAGAATATAATTTAACATAAATGCCATTTTTTAGATATGAGGTCACCATTAAAAATTGACACTGATTTGAAAATGAAGATCACAAGTATAGTATTGCTTTGCACCTTGTACTTGCTTTGGTAAATGGAAGCAGCCTTTGCGTGGGCTAAGATTTGATGATGTGCTGCCAAGTATGGCTCTACGGATATATTTTCACGTCTTCCAGGAGCATGAATAGCAGTATCATGGCCATTAATCGCAGTTTGAATGGGCTCATTGATAGTCATCCAGTTCTTCACTCTATCACCAAAACTTGCAAAGCAAGTATCTGCATAGACTGCAAAATAGTCTCTGCCATATGCCACATATGAACACATGCACACTTCAGTAATAGAATATTGGAAATCAATCACCAACATAGGAAACAAATCATAAAATATAAAATCGATCCCACGGTACGTACATGATTTTTTTATTCAACCATCCTCCCATTGATTCCTGCAGGTGCTGCGGAAGATCCCAATGGTACAAAGTTACATAAGGTTGAATACCTGCAGGAAATTAAAGGGTAACTTAATATATATGGTTGATGAAAGAGATAAAAATTAAGGTGAAGTAGGTCCATATAGACAATATATAATACCTCTTTCAAGAAGAGTGTCGATGATGTTGTTGTAAAATGTTATCCCTTCGTTGTTGACCTTGGTTCCTAAGCCATCTACAACACCCGAAAACCATTAAATATCACTAGTTTCCCATACAGAAAATATATAATAAATTTAAAATTCATCAGTGATAAACCTGACCAGGGAAAATACGAGACCAAGAGATCGAAAATCTATACGCATTAAATCCCAACTTGGCTATCAGATCAATATCTTCCTGTTATCATAATTAAATTTGAAAAGTTAAAAGCGATAAGGGGAAATATATAATAACCACTTACAAAATTAATGTATATTACTGACCTTATACCGATGATAATGATCAACTGCTACATCACCATTGCTATTGTTAACTATTTTTCCTACCAAACCAACAAAGGCATAGTAAGTAATGAAAAACATCAAGTAGTACCATTCATTTAAGCAAATTGATTGATAATGAAGGATATGACAAAATTAATTAAAAGTCTATTAATTAAGGAAGTAATTTTCATATATACCTTCAGTGTGGGAAAAGGCATCCCATATACTAGGACCTCTACCACCCTCCTTGCAACCACCTTCTATCTGGAAATAAGCAACAACAAGTTATATATAATTAAACTGCAACATCGATTATGCACCAAAAGCCGAAAACTGATCAAGAGAAAGCCATTTCTTCATCATCTGCATGAGAGGGGATAACGGACCTGATATGCGGAAGTGGCGACTCCGAAGACGAAGTCAGAAGGGAAGTCGCTTCGCAATACTTCGTTTACGTTCTCTCCCATTTCCCTAAAAAATTCTTCCTTCTTAACCATTTTCAAAATCCTCACTCAGTTAACGCTTTCTTCACTGATCGCACCAACGATTGATTCTACTTTGCTTCTCTTTGATTATATATGAACACATTAGCTAGTGATACTCACAATCTACCTATATATACATACAGATCGAGAAAAGAAACGATGCAGAGAATCAATTATTAAGTAACATTGTCATTAATTAATCTATTTTCTCATGACTTGAGAAACATTAATTAATATATTTTCTCATGACCCTAAAAGCACTCGGTGGGTGAGTAACATTAGTTAATATATTTTCTCATGACTCCAAGTCTTCTCCATTTTCTTTTGGTCCCTTAATAAACTATTGGTAGAAGGTAGTAGGTGGTGGGCAACATCATGGTTTCAAATTGCGGTTGCGGCTGCGGATGCGGTTGCGGTTGTTGCGGTTGCGGCTATTGCGGTCGCTGCGATGCGTATTGCGGTCAATGCGGCGTGAATTAATTTCAAATCCGCACCGAACGTCAAAAAAAGTCTATAATTATCATAATTATTTATATTTCTTTTCTTTATAATTATGCTATTGTTTTATACATTTCAAATATCTAATTAGTTAAGTAATGAAAATATGTTTATTCAATTTTCATACATAATACATAACTATTTAAGTAATAAAAACACAGTTATTTACATTTTTATTGAATTTCCAATTAATTAGCATATGAATATATACATACAAATACAAATAGAAGAAAAGAAATTATCATTTGAACTTTGGGTGTATAATATGGTTTCTTAAAAGTGCCAATTATTTTGGTAAAAAAAAAGTGCCAATTATATTTTATTAATTTAGTACTCATGTATGATATGTGTTTCTCATATTTTTGATTGTAATCTATATAGATATAGATTTCAGTAAGTATATATAAGTATATATAATAAGCCAATGGTTTTTTTTTTTTAGTCAATAAGCCAATGGGTTAAAAATGGACAATTGGCAAACTGTAAGTTTTTAGTATTCCAGTCAAAAAAATCACAAAAAAAGGCCCAGTATTTTACCAAACAAGCCCACATGCCAAACAAACCCTAAAAATTGACTTCCTATCTTCTTCAAAGAAGAAGCAGCCGCAAACTAGTTTCTTCTTATCTCCACTACCACTTTCATCTTCTTTCTGTTTTTCTTCTATATACGCATGAAATTAAAGATCTTGCTAGAACGAAAATCCATCTCCTGCATTTACAATGGCGAATTAGAGATTGTGGTTTCACCATGACCAAAACGCGGAGAATGGAACACTGAACAGATGCGATGTGAGACATAGAGCAGAGCATTCGTTGCGATCTCGCGCAGCTAGCAATAGAAGGAAGAAGTGTTCTTTTAAGATGAACAGGCTAACATGGTGTTGGAAGGCAGAGTGACCAGAGCTTCATTTCCCACTCTTTCTTTCTCTCCCTTTGTTTTTTCTTATTTTCAAAGACAGGTACTAGGGAGATGCGGTCTGTTGCGGATTATTGCGGGTGTGATGTGGTTACGATGCAGAAGTTGCACGTGATTACAGATCATGCCGCAGTTGCGGCCTGATGCCGAAGCGGGAGCTACCGCAACCGCATTGTTGCGGCCGCAATTGTCATTGCGGACCGCATTTTAAAACCCTGGGCAACATTAGTTAATATATTTTTTCACGACTCAAGTCTTCCGCTGCTCATTTTCTTTTCTTTTGGTCACTTAATTAATGGTATTTTTATCACCCATTTTCTTCCAGTCACCTAAATAACAGTTTTTTTATCACAATCTGTTGCTATGTATGTGCAGATTCTTTCTTGCTTTTTTCTTTCTCTATGGAAAACTGTTCTTCGATACGATACAGACAGTGGGAAAATGATGTGGCAAACTTTTTTCTTTATTCTTTCTTCCTTTTGTAATTTGTACAATGGGAAACATTTCACATCTAAATAACTATTTGTATATTTTTGGTCAAAAAAATAATTATTTGTATATTTGTCCTTATAATTTCTTTGTTTTTTTTATAAATAGACATTTAACTTTTGAGTCTCGATGAAGAAACATTATATGTTGTCGTATAATTATTTTTATATTTTATCTGTATAAATGTATTTTTTTTGGAAATCTGTTTTTTTTTTATAAGTAATGTTAATGGGGTGCGGGAATGTTAGTTTCTGGGGTTTGAACCCGGGACCTCCTTCTTGCACTCTTTTTGCACTCTTTTAATATCCCTTAGCTCGCCAACTGAGCTAACTACTTGTTGTTTTTGAGTTCATAAAAATTGTTTAATTAAAGAAAAACCATTCCACCAAAAAAATTATTGGGTTGAGTCACGTACTTGGTCGTTCTCTTTAAGACATTTCAAGGTATTGCTCAAATTTGTGCAAGCAAGGTATCAACTACGACGTCCCCAGGATAAAATAGACCAGTTAAAAGTGTTTCGAAATTTTACTGCACTAATTTCGTTCGAGAAATACACCATCGTTTAAGATCATATCGAGACTTATCTAACTTTCAGACCTTGTTTTCTTGTCCATAAATTACAAACCCTTCAGGTTGGTCCATATAGATTTCTGCTTCCAATTCACCATTAAAAAAATAGTTTTGACATCCATTTGGTGTACTACTAAATTATGAATAGCAGCCAGCGACATTAGTACCCTTATGGATGTAATTCTTGTAATTGGTGAAAATGTGTCGAGGAAATCTATATTTTATCTTTTTCTAAAACTTTTGTCTACAAGACGAGCCTTGTATTTATCAACAGTTCCATCAGATTTTAGTCTTTTTTTCAAAATTCATTTACAACCTATAGGGTTGCAACCAGAAGACAAGTCTACTAAATGTCAGGTCTTGTTAGATTCTAGAGAATCCACCTCGTCGTTTATGGCTTCTTCCTACAAATATGCATCGAATGAAGTCAAAACTACTCCTCTAATGTATAGACTCTATAATCGGGTCTATAGTCTTTAGCAACACGTGCTCTCTTACCTATTCAAGATTCTGTTTCCCTTTGTTATTTTCAATGCTTCTTGGCACAAAAACTTGACTAGTTCTGATGCCCCCACTATTTCTTAATTTAAAAATAAAATCTATTTTCATTAACATCAACATAATTTGCAGTTATGATCACTTTAGCGTTCAGGTCATAAACCGTGTATCCGCTGCTATTTAGTAACATACCCAATGAATGCTCATTCATAGGCTCTAATAGTGAGTTTAACTCTTTTCTTCAAGATTTCATAAAAAGAAATTTTATTTTTAGATTTAGAAATTCTATTCGAAACGTAGCAAGCGGTCAATAAAATTTCTCCCCACTAGTGAGATGGTGCATAATTAAGCATAGCAAAAATCGACTTAGTAAAAGCTCTTTTCTGTGTTCCAGCTTTACTATTCATTTCAAGAGAGTTTGGGCTTGAGAGATGAAATTAGAAAATAAAACTATATACACTTTTGTTGGATTAATATTTTATAATTGCTTAACAATATCTAGTATAGTCACACGTGATGCTTTTTAACATTACCGCACATTTGCTTGCTTTATTTTTTTATCTCGTGTATCCGACCATAAATAAACGAGTTTAATTTCTATACACATATTGTGTATAGTCTTTTACAACCACCACCAATCACAATTCATGGAGTTGTTGGTTACTAGACTAATTGGTGGTTACCAATTGACCAATTTCCTTTTGATGATTGTTGTTTAGGAAATAAAAATTGTTTTCGAAAATCAATAACCGAAGAGATTACTGGGATGAGTCGCGGACTAGGTCGCTCTCTTTTAGACGTTTCGCGGCACTGCTCAAATGTGCAAGCAGACTATCAACCACGACATCTCCAGGATAAAACAGTCCAGTTACGAATATCACTGCACAGTGAATACTCGCTCGAGATAATACACCTCAATATGGTTTGAAAAAACCACTCTAAATCTGGTTCGTAAACCACTCTAATGGAGTAGAAGAGAAAAGAATTATTTAGGGAGAAGAGAGAAGAAAGTCAGAAGTGCTTCAACTTTCGGTGTGAAAAATGAAGTGACGAGAGGTCCTATTTATAGGAGAAATTGCGACTTGGAGAGCAAGTAAAGCTGTTGGAGGAAAAATCGCAACAGCTAAAAAAAGACTTTATCAGACGCGCAAAAAATATATTACACCTCACAGCCCACGCCCGGCCCAGCCGGACGACGGCAGCGCACGTGTGAAGTGGTCAGTTAGCTAGTGTGCGTGCTCTCCCGTTTACAAAACTGGGTACCCCTTGGTAGAGCTGTCAATTTGGCCCACGTGGCCCTAGGGCCAAAAGGACCCATGGGCCTAAAGCCCACTATCCCAAGGCCCATGTAGGCCCCAAAGCCCACAAAGCCCCCATGAGCCCTAAATTCCTTTTTTTGCAACAAAAATGGAAAATGGCCACCCAACTTTGTGGGCCTACTCCAACCCATGGGTCTGTTTTAAAAAAAACTTAGAAATTTCTTTTTAGGTAGATGTGCAATGTGCCAATTACTGTCAAGAAGAATCCTCAATTTTATACATTGAACAGATTCCAGAAAGCACAAGTGCTAAGACTATTAGCCAATTTCAGAGTGAGTATTAAAGGATAAATAGAGCTGCTTCAGATCTGATTGTGTGTTAAATAACACTTGTGTTGTTATGGAAAGTGTAAACTAAATAAATTAATCAATCTTTTCTTTCAAATTTTCCTTTTCCCTTTTTAACAACTGTAATTATTATGAGGTGTGTGCATTGCAATTGGCAGATTGTTTTTGTGCATTGCAACTTTCATGTAAAAAACTACTTGGGTTAATGACATGTTCACTTCAAACGTTGTTGGAATGACATGTTAAATTTGAGGTATCATAGCTATTAAAATATGAATCACAAAATATTTAAATCTCTTTTGAAAGTTATACATATATGTTCAACGTGTTGAGATCTATGAAAACGAAGTGCGCATGAGAGCAAGTAATATACCCATTCTCGGTCTTCCTAATGAAATGAGAAATGAAATTATTCAGAGACCATCTATAATTAAAGTATTTGTTCAATGTTTTGTTTTTGGACACAAGTATGCGTTCAATGATGATACTCTAAAGAATCATTGGTTGGGAAATTTAAATCTGCGGTTAGGGTCCAAATTGGTTGTTTTTACTAGTTTGTTTAATATGATTTGCTTTTGGTTTTAAATTTTGTTGTCAATACACAAGTTGTTTGATGTTAAATTCTAGATTGTTTTGATTTACTAGTCACGACTAATGAAGTCTTCAATGGATTTTGTTAAGAATTGAGTGGGAGAAAGAGGTACTGGTGAGAGAGAAAAGGAGGTGGTGGAGGTGAGAGGGAGAAAGAGGTAGTGGTGGTGAGTGGGAGGTGGTGGTGGTGAGAGGTAAAAGGAGGTGGTCGTGGTGGTGTTGAGTGGGAGGTGGTGGTGGTGGTGAGAGGGAGAAGGAGGTGGTAGTGATAGTGAGGGTGAAGAGGGAGGAGGGGAGGTGAAAGAATGAAAGTGTGGTGGGAAAAGAATGAGCCAAAAAAATTTGGGACCACCCACAAAGCTCTGCCCTAACCCACTAAAAAATTTAAGGCCCTGACTTATCCCACACCCCTTGCTACTCAGCCCACACCCCCAAACCCCTAAATCCTCAAAATACCCTTAAATCAAAAACACCCCCACGAAGGGAAACTAGTGGATTCGGTTGAGGCCTCCTGAAAAATTTCGGTTGAGGTCAACGAATAGTGTAAAAGACGGGTGTGTCTCAAAAAAATACTCGTTCGGGTGTGTCTAACCGTAAATTTTCGGCTGACCCTAACCGAATCGGTAAAAATTCCAAAAAAAACACGGAGCGCATGCCTCATTAATGGCATATTGGTCATTTCACAGGGTTTGGGGGTGTGGGGTGAGTAGCAAGGGATGTGGGAAAAACAGGCTCAAAATTTAAAAGTGTGGGCTGGGGTTGTAAAAAGCCCCATTAATAGGGGGCTTAAGTTTTTTGGGGCCTAATAGGGGCCAATGAGGCTGGGCTTGGGGCCAAATTGACAACTCTACCCCTTGGTTCACACTTATAAGCACTCTTAAAGTGTCTAATCTTAGCAATGTGAGACTTTTTTAATTCATCAACACCAAGGTTCCAACATGTGTCGGCCTTTAATTCGTAGATAATGTAAAAAAAACTTATACACATATTGTGTATATAAATTAAATCGTAAATAAATTATTATGAAAAAATAAAATGAAATAAGAGCAACACAGATTAACGTGAGTTCGAAAGTATGGGAGGGATCGTTACAAGCTGTTAATTTGACTGTTAATAATGCAAAAGATCAGATGCATGAATGGCAAGCAGCTAGGATCAGGATTCGGCCAGCAGGTTCTGATGTTCGCCAGCAGCAACACGAGGAGATCAAGTGGCATAAACCGAACTTTGGGTGGTACAAATGTAACATTGACACTGCCCTATTTAGCGCTGATAGCAAATATGGTCTGTGCTTGTGCATTCGTGATCATACTGGTGCATTCTATAAGGGTAAGACTATGTGGTTCTATGGTATACCAACACCTCAGGAGGTAGAAGCAACGGGACTTAGGCAGACATTACTCTGGTTGGTGGAGTTGGGATTGACTTCGGTTTCCAATGAGCTGGATTGTTTACCAGTTGTAAATGGTGTGAAGGATGGCCTACAAACCAACTCAGAATTTGGTGCTATTATTTCTTGCTGCGTTAAAAACACACTTAGAGCAAGTGTACTCTTTCGCAGAAATAGTATAAAAGATTATCGTCTCCATAGGGATTAATTAACAAGTACCAAACTAGTCAAGATTATTTAATGTTTAGACGAACAAATTGTTTGATAATTACAAATTGTTTAATGTTTAGAATTGAAATGCAAGATATAATTAATGGAGAGAGGTCTAGGGTCACGGTTTCACTTGCAAGCTTCGATTCCCCTATGTCTAATTCTACCTAAATTCCTTTATTTTATTTAATTACCAATCCCTTTATTAAAGCTATTAATCCACGATTAATATTCTTTTTCCTAAATTAACCTTTGTTTGGTCATGCAAGAATTTAAATTCAAGAAAAGCATAAAGAACAAATAAAGTTGAATGATTGGAAGACTAAATTAAAGTTTAGTCATGCATTAATTATAGCCCCAATTATCCTATAGGTCCACCAACTAATTGTAGTACGGTCACTGATCAACTAATTGATTATGAACATGCAAAGGGTTGTCAATCCTAATTATGTGATAAAGCAATAGGATAATATTAATTGAAATAAAAACTAGGAAAATATAAATTAAAACATAAAAAAGTCTCTAAACTTGCAAGATCCACCTAAGACCCTGGAAGATGATTTAGCTATCCAAGGTCATAAAGAATAATAAAATAGAAATTAGAGTCGTGTAACAACTAGTTAAAAATCACTATTGGGCCTATATTCAGTTTAAGCATCCTGTCCATTGGGCCTTAGTCTATTCCAGCCCAGCTTGTGTGTTTTGTATATAAACATTTCTCTGTACATTCAATAACTAAGGAATTCAGTTGACAATTTACTCAATTAGTTGAATTCATTTTCTTCTCCAACCGTTTGTTGAATTCTGTTATGGTATCAGAGCACCTCTAGGTGCTCTGCTGTTGCTACTCTGATATGGCAAGAGGAACCGCCGCGTCAAGCTCCAGCATCGCCGTGAATGTGCTGCAATACGCTGAGCCGGCGCAAAATCCAACGCCGCCGTACTATGTTCATTCTTCGGAGAACACTAATGTAGCGCTTGTGAAGACGGTGCTAACTGGAACTCGAAATTATCATTTGTGGTCTCGTATGATGAAGAAAGCGTTGATCGCGAAGAACAAATTCAAGTTTGTTGATGGATCTATCTCAACGCCTACTGATTCCTTTGATCCAACTATGGAAGCCTTCGATCGGTGTAATAACCTTGTTCACACATGGATCGTGAACTCTGTTAGCAAATCAATTGCGCAAACGATCCTCTACAACGATAGCGCAAGCAAAGTCTGGCAAATTCTCAAGCAACGATTCTCGCAAGGTGATTCCATGCGTGTTGCTGAACTACACAAGGAAATGTATCAATCCAAGCAAGGTACACAAAACATTACTGATTTTTTTTATGAGTTTATCTGCACTTTGGGAGGAAGAGAAAACAGAATCAACACCTATTGTTAATGCTGTTGAGACCAAGGGCAAAGGATATGGCAGAGGCTATGGTAGAGGAAATGGCAAAGTATGCACCCACTGTGGCAAGACAGGCCACACTATTGAAGTTTGTTATAAGAAGCACAGTTATCCACCTGGCTTCAAGTGGAAAAACAATAACAGTAATCATAAAACTCATTCAGCCAATCATGCTCAGGCAGAAGACTTGAAATCAAAGTATGATGATGGTAATGAGAAAGAAAACTCAGAACCTCCAGTTGTGTTTTCCAAAGATGAGTTCAAGACTCTTTTTAATTTGCTGAAAGGATCTTCATCAAAGGGAAATGAGCCTGCACAGGAAGCAATGTTCTCACTGTGAGAGAGAACATGAGTGCTCTTGCCAGAGACTGTGATGGAACAGGTATCTGCTTCTGCAACTCTATTCACTCTGTGAACAATGTTTTGAATTATTCAGATGGTGCATGTGAAGATTTAGATGCAAAAGAATGTGACGCGTACTCAAGCACTTCTATTTGCAATTCTGTTCAGAGAAACAGTGATGTCTGGCTTGTAGATTCAGGAGCATCAGATCATATATGTTGCTCCTTGAATTGGTACACAGAGTACCACAGAATCAAGCCTATAATTATATCATTGCCCAGTGGTCACTCCTTTAAGGTCACCATTGTAGGAACTGTGAAGTTGGGACCAAACTTTGTATTAAGAAATGTGTTCTATGTGCTTGCATTTGGGTTGAATCTGATTGCAGTGTCTAAACTTATGCAACATGATCTCTATGATGTACAGTTCATTGCCCCTAACAGCTGTTATATTCAGGATCAGATGCAGAGGAGGATTGGTGGCGCTAAACTGATACATGGAGTATTCTTTCTTGACCACTTTGAAACTTCTGGTACCACTATAGATGGTGTCATTAATATGGTTGCTACATATAATAGTGCACTTTGTATTCCTAAGTCAGCTTTGTGGCATTTTCATTTGGGGCATGCCCCTGCAGCTTTAATAGAAAAACTTAAACTCCAAATACCTTATGTTGACTGTGAAAGAACTGGTGTTTGTGATATCTGTCATTTTGCAAAACAAAGGAGAACTACCTTTTCTCCTAGTTTTAATAATGCTCCCAGACCATTGGCTTTGCTCCACATGGACATTTGGGGGCCATATTCTATTACTTCAGTGCATGGTCATAGATACTTTCTTACTGTAGTTGATGATTGTAGTCGTTTTACCTGGGTTATTCTGTTGAAAGCTAAACATGAGGTGCAACATGTAGTGCAGAAATTTATTCTCATGATTGAGAATCAACTTGAACTAAAGGTTCAACAAATCAGAACAGACAATGGACCTGAGTTCACACTGTCTCACTTTTATGCCTCCAAAGGCATTGTGCACCAGACTAGCTGTGTGGCCACTCCTCAACAAAATGCACATGTTGAGAGAAAACACCAACACATATTAAATGTGGCTAGAGGACTCTTGTTCCAAGCCAACTTCCCTAAAAGATATTGGTGCTATGCTATTTCACATGCTGTGTTTCTGATTAACAGGGTTCCATCCAAAGTTCTAGCGTTCAAAACTGCTTATGAAAAGCTATTTGGATCTGTACCTAATCTCTCAGACCTCAAAGTCTTTGGCTCACTCTGTTTTATGTCCACACATGCTGCTACAAAGACAAAGTTTGATCCTAGAAGTCAAAAATGTGTCTTCCTTGGCTACAAAGAAGGAACAAAGGGGTATGTTATGCTTGATATTAACACTTTGACTGTCCACCTAAGTAAAGATGCCATCTCCATGAATTGATATTCCCCTATGTCAATAACTCCAAAGTTCCCACTTGGCAGTACTCTGCCCACACTGCTGATGTTCCTTCAACTGATAACATACCACCTGTTATTCCCAATGCTGATACATCAAACAATTCACCCCCTGACCTAACCATTGAACCTGACCCCATACCCATATCTTCCACTGTCCACAACAATGATTCCTCTCCTCCTCCTCCCACCCCACACCCTTCCACAGATCTGTCCACACCACCTATCCGTGCCTCTACCAGAACCTCCAAACCACCCACCCACCTCAATGACTATGTTTGCAATGCCACCATTCCACACCCTCTCCACCTCAACTACTCTAAACTAGCCCCTTCAAATATGGCCTACCTTCACTCTTTGCAAACACTAACTGAACCCACCTCCTATTCTGAAGCCAGCAAGCATCCTCAATGGATTGATGCTATGCAAGCTGAAATAAAGGCCCTTGAGAGCAATAATACATGGTCCCTTGTAGACCTTCCTGATGGCATCATCCCCATTGGCAATAAATGGGTTTATAGAATCAAAAGACATGCTGATGGTTCAATTGAGCGCTTCAAGGCCCGCTTGGTTGCCAAGGGATATACCCAAACTGAAGGCCTTGATTACTTTGACACCTTTTCTCCAGTTGCTAAAATCACTACAGTTCGCACTGTCCTTGCATTGGCAGCCATTCACAAATGGCATGTACACCAGTTGGATGTTAACAACGCCTTTCTTCATGGCGACCTCCATGAGGATGTTTACATGGTGGTTCCTCCGGGCTTCCCTACTTCACATCCTAACAAGGTTTGCAAGCTCTTGAAATCTCTTTACGGCCTAAAGCAAGCCAGCAGAACTTGGTTTGAGCGTCTTACTGATGTTCTCAAAGAATCTCAATACCAACAGGCAAGTTCAGATCATTCTTTATTCATTAAAAGGACTCCTACTGCTTTCACTGCTCTCATTATTTACGTGGATGACATTGTATTGGCTGGCGACTCCTTGGATGAGTTTACTCAACTCAAAACAACTCTGCATACTGCCTTTGGAATTAAAGATTTGGGCACTCTTAAATTTTTTCTTGGCTTAGAGGCCTCTTACTCTCCAAAGGGCATCTCTTTGTGCCAACGCCAATACTGCCTAGATCTGTTGCGTGACACTGGCATGACTGGTTGCAAGCCTGTCTCCACTCCCTTGGAGCCTGGTTCACATTTACATCATGACGACAGTGGCCCTTACTCTGACATCCCTCAGTATCGTTGTCTCATTGGCCGTTTGCTCTATCTCACAACTACACGCCCAGATATATGTTTTGCTATCCAGCAACTCAGTCAGTTCCTTTCTGCTCCCACTAACGCTCATTTCTCAGCTGCTCAGCGTGTTCTCGAATACTTGAAAGGAGCTCCCAGCAAGGGCCTGTTCTTCCCACGTGACTCCACTCTCTCTTTCTGGGTACAGTGATGCAGATTGGGCCGGTTGCCCAGACATTCGACGATCTGTGAGTGGTTACTGTTTTTATTTGGGCCACTCTCTCATCAGCTGGAGATCTAAGAAGCAGGTGACAGTTACTCGCTCTTCCTCTGAGGCAGAGTATCGGGCTCTCGCTGCTGCCTCATGTGAACTTCAATGGCTTACCTTCCTCCTTCGTGACTTGGCCACTTCTTGCCCTGCGCCCTCTGTGTAACAGCCCAGGTCCAACGCATTGGCCACCCCAGCACTATTACATCACGGTCTTCTCTACCCCCTTGTAGAATTTTTGCCTTCCGTGGGAGGTGTGTTTAACTTGCACTTATGCCTCAGGTGCAAGGTTCGATTCCCACAGAAGGCAAAAATTCTACAAGAGGGGTAGAGAAGATCGTGATGTAATAGTGCTGGGGTGGCCAATGCGTTGGACCTGGGCTGTTACACTCTACTCTGTATTGTGACAGCAAAAGCGCGCTTCACATCGCTGCCAATCCGGTGTTTCATGAGCGAACAAAGCATTTGGACATTGATTGTCATGTTGTTCGGGAACGCCTCACCACAGGTCTACTCAAGCTTCTTCCGGTATCATCCTCTGCGCAGCTTGCGGACATTTTCACTAAGTGTCTCTCTCCCAAATTGTTTCATGGCTTCATTTCCAAGCTGGGATTGGGTGACATTTACCAATCCTCAGCTTGCCGGGGGGGTAACAACTAGTTAAAAATCACTATTGGGCCTATATTCAGTTTAAGCATCCTGTCCATTGGGCCTTAGTCTATTCCAGCCCAGCTTGTGTGTTTTGTATATAAACATTTCTCTGTACATTCAATAACTAAGAAATTCAGTTGACAATTCACTCAATTAGTTCAATTCATTTTCTTCTCCAACCGTTTGTTGGATTCTGTTATCGTGAATTATAGAGATAAAGATAACCCAAAAATTGGAGAAATTCTTATTCTGAGTCTTGTCTCATTTTTCTTCTCCAAAGCTCTCTCAGAAGAACGGTACCCAAATTCTCCAACTATCTTGTGCGTTACTATTGTCGTCACTGATTTTGCGTATGTGCGTGTTGTTGTGTATGTACGGCTTTCTAATGTTGTGCGGCTCTCTATATGTTGTCAATTCACCGCCTCCCTTTACAATTCATTGTTGTTGCCTATTTATCATTGAAGCCTCAGCCCAGGGTAACGTGATTGCCAATCTTCCATTTCTTAATGGGCTTCAACTTTCTCAACTTGCCTTATGTGATTATGTCTTAAATTGGGCTGACAATTATTTTCTTCATCTTTCCACAATTCAGCGCTAACACTCAAAGGGTTTTTTTATACCCCCATCAACTCCCTTCTACCCCAACACATTATTGTAATTCCAGAAATACCCCTGACATAGTTAACAAAAATTGACTTTTTGAAGATTCTCTGGTGGGGGACCACTTTATCTGGTAATCAGATTTACCTAAATGCAAGGTAAACCCGATTAACTTTAAATACGTAATAAATACACACGCATAAGTCAAATCGGATGTATCAAACTGACAGATAAATCTGATTTGACCATTTATTTCAGTATAGAAAGCGAAATTTGTCCTGACGGATATAGCTAAATCCGATGCGCAATCGGATTTACGTGTCCCAAACGTAAATCCGATTATGTCTTTTAATGAATCAGATTTACCTGGATGGGGGTATATCCGATTTTGAAAAATATAAAGCGGATTTACGTTTGGGGTACGTAAATCCGATTTATTTTTTTTAAAAATTAATTTCTATATAACTGTTGTTCTATTTTTGAAACAGATATTGACCCGCATACAGAGTCGCAGGTTGTTCCTTTCGTGGTAGACACTACAGAGGCATTAT
Organism: Astragalus membranaceus; assembly: GCA_039519185.1. Lineage (NCBI taxonomy): Eukaryota > Viridiplantae > Streptophyta > Magnoliopsida > Fabales > Fabaceae > Astragalus > Astragalus membranaceus. The sequence goes on along the minus strand of CM076848.1, from coordinate 173,232,019 downwards.
GGACGAAGAAGGTATATTTTTCAAACTAATTTTCTTAATCAAAGTTTGGTAGATATTTAATTAATTAAGTACACAACATTTTTCTATTTTTTTCTATTTTGTAGATATTTTCTACACGCGAGGATGTAGAAGAGTGGGCTAAAGCGGTTGGGAGACGTATTGGAGTTGTGGTTATCATTGCAAGATCTGACAAAGCTGGAGTTAAAAGGGGTTCTAAAGATAAGATTATTTTTTGTTGCGAGAAGCAAGGGAAGTGGTCTAATGATTCTAGAGTTTTCGGGTCTAAGAAAAGAAGCCGTCCGTTTACATTGAGAGCTACTTGTACAATACGTCATGGGGGTTGGCGTCTGAATGTTAGGTGTGGTCTTCACACACATGAGTTGCTTACTGCCCCGGCCGGGTCGACAGCTTTTGGTCGTTTAACTAAGCCGCAGAAAGCTATTGTTAATGAGCACACTGATCTGAATGTTTCCCCGAAAGATTGTCTTACTGCTTTAAAGAATCATTATACGGACAACATCACTTCTCTTCCTCAAATATATAGGCAGAGTTACGCCTATAGGTCTTCTAAGAGGGGTCCTAGAACAGACATTCAGGAGCTTTTGAGATTGATTGAGTCGCAAAATTATTTATGTTGGAGCAGAAAAGTTAAGGGTTCCGATGTGGTCAGTGACATTATGTGGGCGCATCCCACTTCTATTAAGTTCTTCCGGTTGTTTCCAAAGGTTCTTATTCTTCACACCACCTACAAGACCAACAAATACAATCTACCTCTATTGGAGATTGTAGGAGTCACTTCAACGGAGTTAACTTTCTCGGTTGCTTTTGCCTATATTTCACACGAGCTTGGAATTCATTTTACTCGGGCATTGCAGCAACTGAAAGAATTATTTGACTTGCACGGGCTTCAGCCTTAGGTATTCTTGACTGACAGGGATCTTGGTCTTATGTCCGGTATTCTTGATGTCTTTCCTTCGGCTACAAATTTGTTATGTTCTTGGCACGTGACTAAAAATGTGAAAGCGAAGATTAAAGAGTTGGTGCACGTGGATAGGCAAAAGGACGTCCTCTCTCTTTGGCATAACACTATTGATTCACTTGACGAGTCTGAGTACTCAGCTCACTTGAAGATTTTTGAGGACTCCTGCGTTGATTTACCCGCTCTTATTAAGTATGTGCATGACACGTGGTTGACAAAGCATAAGGAAAGATTTATCTTGGCATGGATAAACCAGATCCCACACTTTGGGAATCAGACTACCAATAGGTACTTTGACACGTGTTAAGTATTTTTATCGTAGTTTAATTTTTTTTGACACGTGTTTAGTATTTTTATGCATGTTTATTGTTATTATTTAAGAGTCGACTCAGCTCATTGGACTTTGAAGAGACATTTGAGGACTTCTCGAGGTGACTTGTCTAAGTCTTTTAAATCTATGCATGAGATGCTTACTCTTCAATTTGATAAAGTCATCGGGTCTTTTCAAAGAAGCATAAACCGTATTGAAGTGGCTTCCAATACTCATTTGTTTAAAAAGCTTCGCGGTGTTGTGTCTTTAAATGCTTTGGATCATATTATTAAAGAGTTTTCAAAATCGACATCTGGGGTTGGATAGTTGACCTATAATTAGGCAAGATTTAATCAAAGAAACAAAGGAGAGGGAGCAACTATATACTTACATGTTTGGAAAGAACAGACTTGCAGTGCTTACAAAAGCGTTATCATTGAATACCCCGGTTTTCAGAAGGAGGATAAGTGGTTGAGTTTGCCAGAGATGGGGTACTTTATAGCTACTAAGTATAATGTGGCCCTAGTTCAATTGTCTTTGGATATGAATTTTACTTATCTTCCTTTGAGAGGTAGTTCTTCTTCTTCTAAGTATAAAATCATATCTATTCTGAACGTCGATGATATCCATTGGATGCATATTTCGATCTCGTCTGTCTGTCCGTTGCCTCCAGTTGCTTTGATGTGGTCTCATAATCGATCAGACAAATCTACTTCATGGTTGGATCCTTATACCGACCGTTTTGCCCTTTGGCAGTCTACCGCTTTGAAGATGCCCCGTCTCCCTCCCACTGATGCGCCCACCATTGTAGACTTAGCCCATGATTCCGACGATTGAGATTGACATTTCTTGTATTTACTATTGTACCCACATTTTTGTAATTATTTATCCATATATATATATATATATATATATATATATATATATCCAACAAATTAAATGTGTAAAAAAAAAACAAATTAAATGTTTTAAATTTGTTTTACAAGTCGGACTTACTCTGGTAAAGGGTAAATCCGCTTTTGAATTTAACAAAGCGAATGTACCCCCACAACAGGTAAACCCGACTTGATAAAGAGACAAAGCGAATCTATCCTGTTGTAGGGGTACATCCGCTTTGTTAAATTCAAAAGCGGATTTACCCTTCTATCAGTATATCCGATGCGATTTTTTTAAATTTAATCGGATCTAGGTAAATCCGCCTTTTGATTAATCTCAAATCGGATTTACCTATTTATAAGGTAAATCCGATTGAGTCAAAATTATGGGGGGTATTTTGGGATTTTCATATTTGATGGGGTATATTGTGATGTGGTGGGGTATAAAAAAAAGACCCACACTCAAATGCCCAGTGTAACACCCCTTTTCTACCCGGCAAATTTTTGACAAAAATCAGAGTTTTCAAAACGTTTTCAATACACCCACACGGGATGCTACACTTACACCGTTAAACATCACACGCCAGTAATAAAGTTTCACCATTAAAACAGTGCAACACTTAGCACGTCATAACATCATCAAGCAGCGGAATAAAATCAAGGTTTAATTAAATAATTATAACATCACCATAAAACTTCAGAAATTAAATACTAAAGACATCTAATAGAACTAGCGTTCATCCCCCGAGTGCTACGTATCAGAGCGACGACACCTGACTCAACTAGCGAAGGAAGACATGCCTTCACTCGCAATCACCTGCACGTTACCAACATAGGGGTAACATTCAAACAGAAGGGGTGAGATATCTAACATTATAATAGCATATATGATAGGCAATATGCTAGAGTTACAACACTATATCAACCGCTTCACAACAACATCAAATTACAAATCACCAAAATTAACACCAACATCATGAGTAAGTATATGAGATGCAACCCACACCAACGGGTATATGCATGTGGTACCAATCATCACCAATAAAGTAGCCAATAAGGGCATCATCACCTGTATGAGCATCACCATCATCACCTATAGCTCCAAGGCCGAAGCCATCATCACCAAAATAATGCATATGCAATATATGCGACACCATGACCAATGCACCAGAGACAATCAACAATAATCGACATTTAATTAACACAACATCACCAATATCACCAAGTGGTCATAGACCCATCACCTTAGCCCATGAAATAGGCACATCACCTGTTACATCATCACCGATAACACCAACAATCACCGACACTAAAACACCAATGGATTTACAACAAACAGCAACGCTTATTTACAGTGACAGCAACACCATTTTTTTTACAGCAACAACACTTTTATTTTACAGTGACAGCAACACCATTTTTACAGCAACAGCACATTTATTTTACAGTGACAGCAACACCATTTTTGGAAAAACAACAACATTTGGTCACTGTGACAGCAACATTGTTTTTGGAAAAACAGCAACATTTGGTCACTGTGACAGCAACATTGTTTTAGGAAAAACAGCAACATTTAGTCACCGTGACAGCAACACCAATTTTTCAGAAAACAGCAAACAATGTTCACTGTGACAGCAACACCAATTTTAAGAAAAACAGCAACAGCAACAAGACAGAAACTGGCGCCCAGCAACAGGGCGCCAAGACGGGCAACAACACAGCAGAAACTGGCGCCCAGCAACAGGGCGCCTAGTGAGACAGCAACAAAACAGAAGCTGGCGCCCAGCAACAGGGTGCCTGGCACAACAGTCAACACAACAGACTTGGCGCCCAGCAACAGGGCGCCTAACACCACAACAACAGAATTAGACTTGGCGCCCAGCAACAGGGCGCCTAGCAGCAACACAGGAAATGGCGCCCAGGGCAAGGCGTCTAACACCACAACATCAGAAACAGACTTGGCGCCCAGCAATAGGGCGCCTGAGACAACAACAGCAACATCAGACTTGGCGCCCAGCAACAGGGCGCCTGAGACAACAACAGCAACATCAGACTTGGCGTCCAGCAACAGGGCGCCTGAGACAACAACAGCAACATCAGACTTGGCGCCCAGCAACAGGGCGCCTGAGACAGCAACAGCACTGGGCGCCTAGGACGCCAGTTTTCAGCAACAGGAACAACACTGAAACACTACTGGGCGCCTCTCCCAGCGACACCAGAAAATTCTGGCACAACTCAGCAACATCCAGAAACAACCCAGGACACCACTGGGCGCCTAGGGCGCCACATTCAGCAACACAAAATTACGCAACACAGCACTGGGCGCCTAGGGCGCCAACTCCAGCAACCAAGGCAGCATCACTGGGCGCCTAGGGAGGCACTTCCAGCAACATCAACAACAAGACAACATGACCGGGCGCCCAGGGCGCCAAAATCAGCAACAGAGGCGACACTGGCCTGGCGCCCAGCAACAGGGCGCCTCCAGCAGGGACCAACGCAACACAGACACGGCGCCCAGCAGCAGGGCGCCAATTCCAGTAACCAAGCACAACACCAATTCGCACCAAAACGCCAAACACCAAATTTTCACCATGATCAACCAATTACAACCATCATGCATACATGCTAACATCAATGAATCAACACCAACAAGATCAAAAGAACAACATAGGTCCTATCTCCCACATAATCCCCATCATATACCCTACTATAAGGATAGAACCCACTCTTACCTTGGATTTTGCCGAACACGATATCTCCTTGCGCGAAACTCCGAAGAACCACCGCAACAAGGTTCCTCTCTCCTTCCTCTTTGGTGCGCGCCGTCCCCTTCCTTTCTCTCTTCTCCTCTTCGCAACTTTCTTTCTTTTCTCTCAAAAATGCGCTAATGACTAAACCCTAGCCAATTACTCTCCTTCATGCGCCTAGGCCCTTGGGCTCCTGGATCACGGGCCCCCGACTCCTACTCAGCTTAATTACTAAACACCACTCCCTGATTTACATAAAACACCGTGTAATTATTTTAATATAACTATACTAATAAATTACCTAAATAATTTAATTAAATAAATAATTAAATTATTTGGGCGTTACACCCAACATTGGGCTTTTTTTCTTCCAACTTCCATTTAATGGGCCGGCCTTGAACTTCCTTCCTTGGCCGAGGACAAATTGGGCTGCACCATGCTCGAATTGAAAATTGATCCTTTGCTTTTATTCAAGCCCATATATATATATATATATATATATATATATATATATATATATATATATATATATATTTAAGTGGTATTAAGTGAGACTTTCATGCTTTTGCTCTTTTTCTTTCTTTCTGCAAAATAAACAGCAAATTAAGTCAGTGATTTATATTATGACTAATATTTGCGCTAAAAATGACTAAAAAGTATCTCTAAAAATGTACTAGATTGGAGTTTTTCATTTCTCATTGTAGAAGATTACTTTCTCATTATCATAGCTTTCAGGTTAGCTACATTAGGAGACAAGCTAATCTTGCCCCTCATGCTTGCGAGGGCATCAAGATTTCATGCTAGCTTTATGATTTTTGATTTCATTCCAACCTCTATTGATACTATTATTCTTAATGAAATGAGATGAGTTTATTGTGGTAAAAAAATGTCACAAGATCCGCACGTATTTTTTTTTTGACAAAGATCCGCACGTACTTAAAAATCACTTTTAATAATGTAGTGCTTTTGAAACCACTAAGACTTCATATTTTCAACACCAAAATGGTTAAGTAATTATAAACTATGGGCTTGAGATATAATTAATCCTTACATTTAAATCCTAGGATAGTATGACATCAGTATTGATGTGGGGCCCTCCCACCAATGTTGGCGCCAATTCTCCCCCTCCCTCCAATTTGGTGCCATTTCTCCCTCCCCACTACCCCCCCTCCCCCTACCCCCTACCTCTCCTTTTTTTTTCTTCATATTTTCATTTTTAAGAGTACATTAAAATTTAGGAAAAAAATTAGATCTATAAATACGTGAAGTTTGTTACTCGATAATCGGATTGGTAAAAAATGAAAATTGATTTTATGATAAATTATGTAAAACCTGTAGTGTTAAAAAAAATAACCGTTCAAATACTCAAAGTTCATTCCTCAATATCGAATTTTTTTTAACTGTTCGAATACGTAAAGTTTGTTCCTCAAGTGATCCGTTTGGGGAAAAAATTCAAAACAAAATATGTTAAGTGTGATGCTAAGCAGCGTGTTTTGAAATACTTTAGTGTTCGAAAAAAATAACCGTTCAAATGCACAAAGTTCATTCCTCAATATCAGAACTTTTTTTTAATTGTTCGAATACGTAAAGTTTGCTCCTCAATGATCAGTTTGGTGAAAAAAATTCAAAACAAAATATGTAAAGTGTGATGCTAAGTAGTGTGTTTTTTGATGCTTTAGTATTCGTAAAAAATTCAACTATTCAAATATGCAAAGTTTGTGCCTCAATAACTGATTTTGTTAGGTGAAAAAAAATATAATTTCGTGACAAAATACATAAAGTGTCATGCTAAGCATCGTGTTTTGATAATTTCATTTTTAAGAGTACATTAAAATTTAGGAAACAAACTAGATTTATAAATACGTGATGTTTGTTTCTCGATAATCGGATATATTGGTGAAAAATGAAAATTAGTTTCGTGATAAATTATCAAAGTTTGAATACGCAAAGTTTATTTCTGCCTTTAATTTTGTGATTGTTTCTAATTCTTTTTAATTTGTGTGATTATTTTCAATCTATCCAACAAATTTTAGTATTACAATAATTATGTATTCGTTAAAACTTTGACCCCGTGTAAAGCACGAGTCCCGACGCTAGTTACTAGATATGGTTGTAATTATAAACTATTTTCAACACCAAAACTATTTCACTTCTGTTATCCTTTTCTCCTTGTTCAACTATTCTAGTGAACACCAAAGTGTCATCATTCAACATGTTGACAACCTCTTTCACATTTAATAAAACCATCATAGTTTGTTGCCATCGCTTGAAGTTACATCTGTCAAACCGAAATGGTTTGTTGAAGTCAGAAGCAGCAAAGCCAGGGCTAGTAATCTGTTTGATAGTCATGGTTGAATTGAAAACGTATTAAAATTGTTGTTTTTGAGTTTCAAAAAATAGTTTAATTAAAAAAAACAATCCATCGAAGTAACTATTGTGTTGAGTCACGTACTAGGTTGCTATTTTGAAGATATTTCTCGAAACTACTCAAAGTTGTACAAGCAGACTATCAACCACGACGCCCTCAAAATAAAACAACCGATTCAAAATTTTTTTGCACTGTAGAATTTCGAACCCTCATAATATGGTTCTAAGACCACTTGAATATAGCACGAAAACCACTCTAATTTTTAAGGAAGAAAATAAATCTCGGCATTGCTTCAAGTTTTCAGTGCAATTTTCAAATTGAACAGAGATCACTATTTATAGAAAAATTTGTAACGATTAGTTCAGAGTTTATTGAAAACGTAAGAAAAGATTAAGCAAACATATGGGAGAATTTTGTGAAACTGAATATTGACTTGGCTGAGTCAGTCAATCATCGTTATCAAGTAACACATTAAACATGTGTTAAATGTGTATCTGAGAAACACACAAATAAATAATAAATTAATTTTTCGGGTACTAAAATTAATTACACCACATAGTCCAAGTTCACGTCCGATCGAGCCGGCCCGACGACAACACGCATGTGGTGGTCAATTTTGTGAGCGTTCTCTCCCTTTCACAAAATTGAATACCCCTTAGTACACATCCCAAAGTATCTATCTCCATATTTATAAACACCCTTAAAGTGTATACGTGGGATTTCCTAATTTTTTTCAATTCACAACTAGTAAACAAGTTTCAACAAAATATTTATAATGTCTTTGTTCTTTATAAACTAGACACATACTCGTGTGATGCACAAGTTAAATTAAGTATGTATGAGATATTATATATTGCACGACATATTAGCTCAAGGTCACCAATGTTGTAACTCTCTGAATTCCAAAGAGCTACTTAGTGCTCAAAAATACTAAATGGAAAATATCTTAAGAAATAGTCTTACTTTTAAGCCTTATGGAAAGTTGAATAATTTTATTTTAAAAATATTTCCCAATATCATAAATAAGATTTGTGCAACGTGTAAAAGAAGCATGATGAAGATAAAGTGACTAAAACTTTGTATCCACAATAACGGGAGAGGCACCGTAAGTTTTCATAATGCTGATGAAAGGAAAGACATAAGTGAAATCATCATTCTTGGGCTTTCGTTTGTTAGGCCTTAGTTTTTTTATTTTTCTCCTTTGTAACCAAATAATATAGACATAATTATTCGCTTTTTTGACAAAACATAGTTATAAGCTGGTTGTGGCTGTTAATGTAGTTGTTTTTTTGGTAGACCATAAATGTAGTTGTCACACTTGAAAAGCAAACAATTTTTTCTTCTATAACATCTAAAAAATATTTATCTACAGAAGAAAAAACATTGTTCGTTTTTCAAATGTGACAACAACGCTTACAGTTGTCTACCCCAAAAAAAAACAACTACGCTAACAACAACAACTAGCACATAACTATGTTTTGCCCAAAATGCGCATAACTATGTTGATATTTTTTGGTTACAAAGGAGAAAACTAGAAAAACTAAGGCCTATCAAAAGAAAGCCCAAAAGCATTTGCTTGAATCAAACTATCTTATAGGTGGCGGTGGAGCATCCAGAAAAACAAGATAAGACATATTTGTGGGGCAAACTTTAGCCAAAAAATCTGCACAAAAATTGGTTTCATGAAAAACAGGATATATTTGACCTCCCAAGTCGGAGCCAAAAGTTCATGAATCTAAGTAATCTCATTTCCCAAATCCGAGCCTCTGGTTTTCTAAAGTTTTATATAATGACATAAAATCATGTTGCAAACATCTTAAAAGTTACCTAAAACATGATAATTCTTATCATAAAAGATTATAACAGTTCAATCAAAATCAAGATATAAGGTATTGAAAAGCTTAGTTCAATCACAAATTGTAAAATACTTTCTAACTATTTTTTTATAGGCAATGTTTGAACTCTTGATCTCCTTCTTATACTCATTCGGTATCCCTTATCTCGCCAACTGAACTACCCACTTGAGATCTTCTAAATATTTATGTTATTGCTGCATCTACTGATAATGAATTTTTAAAGAAAATGAACTACTTTGATTTATATCGAAAATAAATTTTTAAAGAACATTGATTATAAACGGAATGTTAATGATCTACTCTATATTTATATTTACCAATACCTCCATTCTATCTAAAAGATACCTCAAATTTTTGAGGGTAAAAATGTCATTACACACTATTTCTTCTTTTTTCTCTTTATTCTTACACTCTCTTTCTTACTTTTCACTTTTCTCTTACACTCTATCTCTTCCTTTTTTCTCTTTCTTTTTACACTCTATTTCCTCCTTTTCACTTTCTTTTACACTCTCTTTCTTCCTTTTTTTCTTTTTACTTTAGTTTTTCCATAAATAATTATTCTCTTTCTCTTATCACCTCACTTTAATTCTTTTAACTAAATTTCTAAATTTATACAAACACTATTTTAATTAAATTTTTTGAAGACTACTACTATAAACCTACTATCTAAAAAACATGAAGACTTAATGACTGTTTAAATTAGTAATTAATATTTAAAACAAATATTTCTTATTGATAATCTAATGTCTAACTTTTATTATCTACTATAATCTACTAATCAACTAAAATAATCAATTGAAACTACGAGATAACTGCACTGATAAATAAAAAAACACGGGATAATTGCAGTGATATATAAAAAAACACGGGATTAATATTTACCATTGATATTTATAATTTTTTTTGACAATTTGTAATTAAAAAACACGGGATTAAAATTTACCATTATTATTTATAATTTTTTTTGACAATTTATAATTAATATTTACAATTGGTAATTATAATTTTGGAAAACTACTATAAACCTACTATCTAAAAAGACACGGGATAACTGTAATAATCTACTATAATCTACTAATCAACTCAAATAATCTAATATAAAAACACGGGATAACTGCAATAATCTACTATAATCTACTAATCAACTCAAATAACCAATTGAAACTATGACATAGCTGCAATGATATATAAAAACACACGGGATAACTACACCAATATATAAAAAAATATAGGATTAATATTTGTCTTTGATAATTAAATTTTTTGAAGACTATTATAAACCTACTATCTAAAAAACAATAATATTTAATGACTATTTAAAATACTGATTAATATTTAAAATAAATATTTCTTATTGATAATCTACTATCTCTCTTTTACTTTCTACTATAATCTACTAATCAACTAAAATAATCAATTGAAACTACGAGATAACTGCACTGATATATAAAAAAAATACGAGATTAATATTTGTCATTGATAATTAAATTTTTTGAAGCCTACTACTACTACAAACCTACTATCTAAAAAATAAGCAGACTTAATGACTATTTAAATTACTAATTAATATTTAAAACAATTATTTTTTATTGATAATCTACTAGACTATCTAACAAATTTACTATCTACTATAATTTACTATCAACTAAAATAATCAATTGAAACTACCAGATAACTGCACTGATATATAAAAACCACGGGGATAACTGTAGTGATATATAAAAAAACACGGGATTAATATTTGCCATTGATAATTATAATTTTTGAAAACTACTATTTAAAAAAACAAGAAGGCTTAATGACTATTTAAACGGATTAATATTTAAAATACACGCGACAAATATTTGTCCCTAATACCTTAAAAAGGACAAATAATTGTTACTCATATATAAAAAAACATGGGATAAATATTTGTTATTGATAATCTACTGTCTATCTTTTACTATCTACAATAATCTATTAATCAACTAAAATAATCAATTGAAACTATGAGATAACTGCACTGATACATAAAAAAACACTGGGCAAGTGCACTGATATATAAAAAAATACAGCGATAACTGGAATGATATATATATATATATATATATATATATATATATATATATATATATATATATATATATATATATATATAAACACGGGATAGTTGCACTGATATATAAAAAAATATGGGATAACAACACTGATATATAAAAAAACACTGCACTGATATATAAAAACACACGGGATAAAAGCACATATTGTTTTAAATAATACTTTTACATTTTTAGTTTTAATATATATCATTTTTGATTTGAAACTCCTTTTTTATCTACTTTAAATTTTTCTTTATTTTCACGGGGTAATGTTTAGATTATTTAAATACTGTCTAAATTTATTCATAAAAAGAACACGACAGCACACTATAAGAATAAAAAACTTTTGCAGCGACTTTTTTTCAGCAACAACAGAGGTGTTGGCAAAAAATTGCATGTGTCAACAATATTTACTTGTTGGGATAAGAATTTTTTTCGCAACAACGTCATTATAGCTGACAAAAATAGATATATCCCAATAGTGACCAAAGTTGTTGGGAATAACATAACTATTTACCAACAACGCAATGAGTTATTGGCAAATGATATATATTTGTTAGCAATATCTTATCTCGCTGCAAAAGGTTATCTATATATGCCAACCACTTTTTCAGAGGTTGGGATAAATAGTGTACATGTGTATATGCCAACGAATTTTTTCCAAGCTGAATGAAGTTGTTGGTAGAAAAGTGTTTTGGCAATAACATTTACACGTCGTTGGAATAAGTAACCTTTTCCCAACCCTAATTAATAAATTTATTTTAACAACAACAAAAATATTTAAGAAAAACACATTTATATTTTAACTTATTATCACATTTATAAAAAAATTACATTTTCAACTCTTCATGATATCAATAAAATTACTTTTAAACTATATAATTATTAAAAACATCGAATGTGTTTCTTAAGCGTAATAGAATGTGTTTTTGAAAAAAAACATTTTAAGAAGCATATATTATTTAAAGATGTATTATTTCAATGCACATACATTTTTGCTATATTAAATTATGAATAAAAGAATGTTAAATATGTTTAAATAAAAATCTTTTTGAGTAAAAAAAAAGAAAAAAAGCCCTTTATTCAAACTATGCTATCATGTTTTTTTAGTATACCAAAAAAAACTAAGCTATTATGTTGAAAAACAAAAAAAAAACCTATATCATGTTGAATTCAAGAACGTGGAACTGTAACTAACAGAGTATGATATTGATTATTGTTGATTCAGTTACAGTATTAGTTACAATGTCTGTGAGCCTCAAACAGTAATTGGGCCAATTCGTACAAGCCCATGAATTAACAAAGTATACAACATAAAAGGGCTAGGCCCATTTTTACTTAGATACCCTCCCTTAAACTGAATGGTCATTACACTAGTGGAAAAAAGACATTATTAAGCATTATTTAGCATCGGTTGTTTGAACAGCGGATGCTAAATGTTGAACTGGTGGCATTTTTGCAATTAAATGGAAGATTTCATATCTCGCGCCTACTTTTAGCGTCGGGTGTTGAAGGTGTTTCAACACCCGACGCTAAATGTATTTGCTTTAGACATTTAGCATCGGTTGTTTAAACACCCGATGCTAAATGTCTAAAGCAAATACATTTAGCATCGGATGTTTAAACACCCGACGCTACAGGTCATGTTTTATTTTTTTTCACTTCTTCCATCGCATACACACTAGTCTTCACATTCTCACTATCACTCTCTGAACTGTCTCACTCTCAAGGATCTCTCGCTCTCTCTCTGAACCTCCATCTTCCTCGTTGTCGTCGTTGCTCTCGTCGTCACTGTTGCTCTCGTCGTCGCCGTTGCTCTCGTCGTTACCTTCTTCGCCATCACTCCTATTTTGGGGCTTGAAATCGAAGACGGTGCTCTCACTCTTCTTCGCTGTCAACAATACGACACTCTCACTCTGAACTCGGCGAACACGACGCTCTCACCGTTCTCAACTCTCGTCGTCGCCTTGCTCACTGTCGCCTTCCTCACCCTCGTTTCAGTGCAAGGATATTCGAAACCCTAAGTTTTCAAAACGGCCTCCTCTTAAGGCAGCCTCTCCGTCGTCGCACCTGGTTCGTATTCTTCTCTGGTTTGATTAATTGCTTCTATTTTGTTCTGAAACCCTAATTTTAATTTTTCTGATTTGTCATTTTTGTGTTGAACAGAGTCTATCACAGTGATAAAAAGTTCACCTTCAACACCTATTCACCTACTGAACTTGTGAGTCTCTCTCTCTTGGTTGCTGTGTGTTCTATCTTTATGTTCATTGATTCATTGTTTACTCATTATTTGCAAGTTTCCCGATTCATTATTTGCAACTTACTGTGTGATGAAAGTGTGTTAGCAATAGCAATAGTATATGACTTTTGGAGGAAAATGATTGTTTTCTTGACTTGGGGTGTAAAAACATTGGCCAAATTGTTGGTCGTTGTTCTATGGAATCTAGTGTTGAGAGGGAGCATTTTTCCAGTTCTGTTGTGTTCAACTTAGTTAGGATATGCTTGTATAACTAACTGTTAATTGTTGCCGTTGGTTTGATGTGATAGTTTGATTTTGTTTTGACAATACTTGGTCTATTATTTTGGAGTGTAGCCATGGATCGTAGTTGGATGCAAAGTAATCGTCTGAGTGATGAGTATGCGAACGGAGTCGAAGAGTTTATAAATTTTGCTCAAGCACATTTTGCCAAAACTGATGTTCCCAAAATTGGTGTTCCCAAAACTTTTTCCTGCCCTTGTTGTTTTTGTGTGAATCGAGCCCCACAACCACCAAATGTAATACGAGACCATCTCTTTGTTTATGGGATCTGTCCCAATTATACCACATGGATATGGCATGGTGAATCAACCGACAACCCAAGTGTGTCCAAAGGAGAGAAAGTCGATGAAGATATGGATGATCGAATGGAGGATATGATACGTGACATTGGTCCCGAATCTTTTAAGCGAGCACATGAATATGATACTTTGTGCTAAGACAAAGAAGAACCTCTGTATATGGGTTGCACAAAATACACACGGCTGTCTGCGACGTTAAAATTGATCAATCTGAAGGCGATAAATGGGTGGACTGATAAGGGATTCACTGAATTTCTTGATCTGTTGGTAGACATGCTTCTCATAGGTAACACATTGCCAAAACGTACATATGATGCGAAGAAGATATTGTGTCCGATGGGTGTGGAGTATCAGAAAATACATGCATGTCCAAATGATTGTATATTGTATTGGAAAGACTTTGAGAAGTTGCACAAGTGCCCTACGTGTAATTGGTCGCGCTACAAAGTGAAGTCGGGTGAATCTAGTTGTGATGACAACAGCACAAAGGGTTCCCCTGCCAAGGTTTTATGGTATCTTCCAATAATACCCATGTTCATACGCTTGTTTGCTAATGCAAATGACGCGAAAAGCATTAGGTGGCATGCAGATGAGAGGAAATGTGACGGACAGCTTCGCCATCCAGCTGATTCTTTGCAATGGAAGAAAGTTGATAATTTGTATCCGGATTTTGGCATTGAGTCAAGAAATCTTAGGCTCGCACTTGCTTCAGATGGGATGAATCCATATGGTAACTTAAGTACGAATCATAGCTCGTGGCTTGTTCTCCTTGTAATTTACAACCTATCTCCATGGTTGTGCATGAAGCGCAAATATGTGATGTTATCCATGATGATTTCTGGTCCGAGACAACCAGGTAATGACATAGATGTTTACCTTAGTCCATTGATTGAAGACTTGAGAAAAATGTGGGATGAAGGCATGGATGTGTTTGACGGGTATTGTAGTGAAACTTTCAAGCTGCGAGCCATGTTATTTTGCACAATCAATGACTTTCCAGCATACGGAAACTTGTCAGGGTATAGTGTCAAGGGGCATAAAGGTTGTCCTATTTGTGCAGAAGGCACGTGCCACCATCAACTCAAACATGGAAGGAAGACGATCTACCTTGGGCATCGAAAATTTCTCAAACCTAATCATAGATATCGTAAGTTGAAAAAAGCTTTTAATGGGTGCAAGGAAAATGACATTCCTCCAAATGCCTTGACCGGAGAAGAAGTCTATCAAGTGGTTAAGGACATCAAAGTTGTATTCGGAAAAAACAGAAGCAATCCAAGGAGAAAAGCAAGTGGAAGAAGAGGTCGGTGTTCTTTGATCTTCCATATTGGTCCAATCTTGATGTAAGACATTGTATTGATGTCATGCACGTCGAGAAAAATGTTTGTGATAGTGTCATCGGGACGCTTCTCAACATTCAAGGGACAAAGGATGGTATAAATTCTCGTCTAGATTTGTGTGAGATGGGTATAAGAGAACAGTTACATCCAGTGGAAACAGGTAAAGGGACATATTTGCCTCCAGCATGTTATACCTTGTCAAAAAAAGAGAAAACAAGCTTTTGCGAGAGTCTACGGGGAATGAAGATTCAAGTCTTGCAATTTCCGAAACCCCTTGTTTGTTAACACAAGTGCTTACTTCAGTTGATGACAATGAAGTTGACGATGAACATGCCACTCGCAATGATCATAATGAATGAATTTTATACGAAGGAGTTTAGATTTGTTCTTTTTTTTTGAACTGGTGAACTTAATGACAATGACTGTTTGTTTCTATTGTATGTGACAGATTTATTCTTTTGTATGTTTCTATTGTACTGGTGACAATGATTTTTTGTTTCTATTGTATGTGACAGATTTCTTCTTTTGTATGTTTCTATTGTATGTTCCTATAAAATTGTACTGGTGAGCTTAATGACAATGACTGTTTGTTTCTATTGTATGTGACAGATTTCTTCTTTTGTATGTTTCTATTGTATGTTCCTTTGAAATTGTACTGGTGAACTTAATGACAATGACTGTTTGTTTCTATTGTATGTGACAGCTATTTCTTATCATGGATGATTCCAGTGCTGACCCTCCCAAAAAGAATACTAGACGTCCGACATCATTACATAAGTTCACTTCTAGTTGCCGAACTAGTCAAAAATATAGAGTGGATATTGATAGTAAAGGTGATCTTATTGGTCCTTATGCTAACAAATTCAAGACCTATTTAGGGGTGGTTGCACGAACGAAAATAAGCATATTGCCCATGAGTTGGAGTGAGGTTGATGACGAGACAAAAAAGATTGCTTGGGATGATGCAAAGCAAACATTTGATGTTCCCGACGATAAGAAATTCACTACAAGAATAATGGGATTTTCCAACGGATTTTAGGAATTTCCGGCGGATTTTGGGGTATTTCTGGCGGATTTTTTGGCATTTGCGGCTGATTTTAAAAAATAAAAAATTTAAAAAAATCCGCCGCAAAAGCCAAAAAAAAATTTTTGTTTTTAAAAAAAACGCCGCAAAAGCCAAAAAAATTTCAAAAAATCCACCGGTAATTTCAAAAACCCGCCGAAAAATTCGGAGGGAAAAAATTCGCCTATAAATAAAAATTTCTCCTACACTCCTCTCATTCTCTCATTTCACTCTTTATTTCATTCTCATTCTCTTCTATATTTCACTACATATCTCTCTTCTATATTTCTTATACTCTCATCTCCATAAATTTCTCTACATATCTCTCTTCTATATTTCTCCTTTTTTCTTCATTCTTTTTCATTCATTCCTTAATTCTTATTTCTTCTTACTTCTTTATTCACATTCTCTCCTATATCATTCTCTTCTAGTATTCTTTCATTCTTATTCCTTCCTACTTCTACATTCTCATTCATTTATTTATTTTCATTCTTTTCTATATCATTTTTTCTCATATTCTACTTCATTTTCATTTTTTCTTACTTTTTATAAAATACAAATTAAACATTAAAATTTGAAAAACAAAATTCAAAAATTCATATTTTTTACCGCCGGATTTTTAAATTTTTTTTTTGAATTTTACGCCGGATTTTAGGCATTTCCGGCGGTTTTTTAAAATTTTTTTCCCTTTTGCGGCGAATTTTTAAAAAAATAAAAATAAAAATTTCTAAAAGAAAAAAAAAATTTACTAAAAAAAAAAATTTCTTTTTTAAAATCCGCCGCAAATGCCTTTAAAATCCGCCGGAAAATGGCAAAAAAAATTTTTTTTTTTAAAAATCCGCCGGAAAGCGTTTGCTGCGAGCTGGCTACTGGCGGCAAAAATCCGCCGCAAAGTCCAATTTTGCGGCGGAAATATGGCTTTTCTGGCGGATTTTGCCCGCCGTAAAATCCTGTTTTTCTTGTAGTGATTCGAGAAGACTTGGATGTCTCATATCAATCTTTGTTGGAGACAGTCCAAGGCAAAGCTCACTAGGACATATGTCTTTGGTAATGGGGATACAAATGGTGAAAAAATGCCATGTCACAAGTATAGCAGCATATCTACCGAGACATGGGCCGCATTTTATAACAGTCACATTACTGAGGAGTTTTGTGTATTGTTTTAACTACAAATATTTTAGTTTCTTAAACATTAATGATCTGTTATATTTGTGGTGGTGTTTGTTCTTTGTAATAGGCTAAGAGAGAAGCTGCCAAGAATATTCAAAAAATAAGAAATACAACCACACAATGGGGCCAGGCGGTTATAAAAAGTTGAAGAAGAGTTTGAAAGAAGATCAAATAAAAAAAAATTCAGGAGGAGTCTGGTGATCCTTCTTTGGAGGTGGAGCCTACATCTCCAGAGCGTCATGAAATGTGGAAGGATGGCTGTAACAGCCCAGGTCCACCGCAGCGGCCACCCCGGTCCCACTGTTACCTTACGGTCTTCTCGACCCCTCTTGTAGAGTTTTTGCCTTCCGTGGGAATCGAACCTTGCACCTGAGGCATAAGTGCAAGTTAAACCCCTTTCCCACTACCAATTGAGCGCGCGCTCAATTGGTAGTGGGAAAGGGGTTTAACTTGCACTTATGCCTCAGGTGCAAGGTTCGATTCCCACGGAAGGCAAAAACTCTACAAGAGGGGTAGAGAAGTCCGTGAGGTAACAGTGGGACCGGGGTGGCCGCTGCGGTGGACCTGGGTTGTTACAAAAAAAAGGCGGTAGTGGGAAGGGGGTTTATCTTGCACTTATGCCTCAGGTGCAAGGTTCGATTCCCACGGAAGGCAAAAACTCTACAAGAGGGGTAGAGAAGACCGTGAGGTAACAGTGGGACCGGGGTGGCCGCTGCGGTGGACCTGGGCTGTTACAATAAAAAGGCGCCTTTTTATGTAACAGCCCAGGTCCAACGCATTGGCCACCCCGGCACTGTTACCCCACGGTCTTCTCTACCCCCCTTGTAGAATTTTTGCCTTTCGTGGGAATCGAACCTTGCACCTGAGGCATAAGTGCAAGTTAAACACACCTCCCACTACCAATTGAGCGCGCGCTCAATTGGTAGTGGGAGGTGTGTTTAACTTGCACTTATGCCTCAGGTGCAAGGTTCGATTCCCACGAAAGGCAAAAATTCTACAAGGGGGGTAGAGAAGACCGTGGGGTAACAGTGCCGGGGTGGCCAATGCGTTGGACCTGGGCTGTTACAATGGCCGCAAAAACAAATCTGGATCTTATGTATCGAAGGAGTCAGCATCAGTTGGAACTAAGATTGTAAGTAAAATTTTGTGTGGATCTAAGTTGAATAAAAGTATGCTTTGTTTAAGTAATTCAATTGTAACACGTGAACATGTTTTTGTTGTAGGATGAACTTACGGTTATGAGTAGCCAAGGATCTTTCATTCCGGAAGGAACGAATGATATTTTGACTGCTGCCATTGGAACACCTGAGCATCCCGGGCGTGTTCGGGGAGCTGGAAAAGGTGTCGGGCTGAAGAGATACTTTGGAAGTGTAGCACGTTCTGCCTCGAGCAGCTCACAATTTGATAAAGCGGGGATGTTGAAAGAACTTATGGAGGGTGTGGAAGTGATGGTGCAAGACCGAGTTCACAAGGCGTTGGCAGAGGTATAAGTTTATATTACTAGATCTGTTGTATTATTTGAATCAATTCATAAATTCTAGTTTAATTTATATATATGTTTTAATTATTCAGCACAACATTTCATGTGGAGGAGTTCATAATGCGGCTGTTCAGGTTCCCTCTCCCATGACCACTGTTGGATCTAAGGCTAGCTGCACACCATCTCATGTGGAGGAGGAGGAGGTCCAAATCGATTGGCTGAAAGAGATCCTTATGACGGGGTATGCTGATAAGAGACATGCTAGGATAAGGTTGGAGCATGAAGATCATGAGTGCTTTGTCTCCTTCAAAGAGATCATGGACATGGTTTCCGGTGAAGAGTGGCTTGAGTTAAGCCATTTGAGCATATGGTGCACGTAAGTAGTAAAGTTTATTTCATTATGTCAATTTCTCGCATTTCTACATATACTAATAAATTTGATAGTTTTTATTACGTGCCACTAGATATCTGTATCGTCTATGTGTTGAAAGAGGTATGGGTGAAATATATGGATTTGTGTGTCCACATAAGCTTAACTTGAAGAATATGCACATGAATACCGTTCTTCAAAATATTCAAGTGAAATTGACCACCAATAAGTTCATATATATGACTTCATTTTGCCATAGGTACGTGATTGCATATTTCAACGAATTGATAATTCATTTTCCTTTGTTTGTGTGTGGCTTAATTTTAAGTTTATCAATGTTGCAGCAATCATTGGCAACTAGTTGTCTTACTCCCAAATGAAAATACTGTGGTCTGGATGTGTTCCTTATGCCGCCAACCAAACAAACAAATCAAAGACATGTTTAGCAAGTAAGTTTTTAATTTTTTTTTATCATGGTTTAGATTGTAGTATTTGAACTTTGGGTTGAAATTTTATAACTAATTTTATATTATGTTATTAGAGCTATCAAAGGGGATTCTACATCGACCACCAAGTGGTTGTACCCTACAATAAGTAATTTAAAATATGGGTTGATTTAATTTAGAGTGAATTAATATATAATATATATAATATTCTCTTTAATTTTGTTAATTCAATTGTGTAGATGCCAATACATCGGAATAGTTTTCATTGTGGCTATTATGTGATGAAGTTTATGCTGACCATTTTGAGTGCCGGTGTTGTTGATAATTGGGAGAAGGTATAATTTTGTTTGGATATCTGATTGTGTGTATTACTGTTGATTGGATATAATTTGTTTGAGTAATTTTAAACTTGTAGGTATTTAATGACCCAAAGGCATACACCGAAGAGGAACTTTTGGAGATTCGTCAGCCTTGGGCAAAATTCTTTATGAAGATTCGTACAGAACAAAAGGATACACTCTTTTCGATTTACTAGTTTAATGTCTTTTTAGAAATATTTTGTTTTAGATACAATAGTTCCATGGTTTGTGTTGGGCAGAAATACTTTGTTATGGTTCCAATATTTGTGCTGCTTTTGTTATGGTTTATGGTTCCAATTTGTAATTGTAAATTCTGTCTGTGTTAACAGGTTTATGGTTTTAAATTCGGTCTGTGTAATTGTAAATTCTATCTGTGTTGGGAAGGAATTCTGGCTGTGTTAACAGGTTCTTGTAAATTATGGTTGTGTTATGACTTCTGTTTTGTGTAAATTCTGTCCGTGTTATAAATTCCGTTTTGTGTAAATTCTGGCTGTATTATGAGTTCTGTTATGGTTTGTGTTCTGGCTGTTATATGACTTCTGTTATGGGTTATGCATGTTGTCTATGTTACAAAAGTAGGTTCTTAAAAATTCTGGTTTGGATAAAAATTAGCAATATTATAAAAAGAAACTAGACATTTAGCATCGGTTATTTAGAATACCCAATGCTAAATGTCTCAACAAATAACATTTAGCATCGGTTGTTTGAATGTCATTTTTAAATCAAAAAATGACATTTAGCATCGGTTATTTGAAACAACCGATGCTCAAAGTTATTTGTTGAGAAATTTATCAATCAAACCGTTGAATAAAAATGATAAAAAAAATGACATTTAGCATCGGTTTTTTGAAAATCCGATGCTAAAAGTGACATTTAGCGTCGGGTAAATAACCGACGCTAAATGCCACACTTTTAGCATCGCGACATTTAGCATCGGGCGATAACCGACGCTAAATGTCCAAAATAACCGACTCTAAATGTCTTTTTTGCACTAGTGTTAATACATTCAGTTTAATTGTTACAGATACATTTACAGCAGGAAGAAAAACAATCAAACAATCATTGGTGACTAACAGAATCAATCAAACAATCATTCAGCATCATTCAAATGACAGACTCCTAGACACTGTCTAAGCTTCAAGAAGCTCTCATTTTTCAATGACTTTGTTAACAGATCAGCAACTTGCTCCCCACTGCTGCAGAACTTCAATTCAATGACTCCTTCCTTGCACAGATTTCTGAGGAAGTGGTATCTTACTTCAATATGCTTACTCCTACCATGCATGACAGGGTTTTTAGACAACGTGATAGTGGAGCTATTGTCACAAAATACTGTCAAGCACTTCCCTTGATTCAAACCAAGCTCATTCAATATCCTTTTAAGCCAAACACCTTGACAAACACAGTAGGCAGCTGCAACAAACTCAGCCTCTGTTGTAGAGAGGGTCACTATGGGCTGCTTCTTGGATGACCATGAAACAACACCTGAACTCAGCACAAACACAAAACCAGTAGTTCTCTTTCTATCCTCTAAGTCCCCAGCATAATCACTATTGTAACACCCCTTTTCTACCCCTTAGTTCGCACGTCATTATCAGGGTAATTTCATTTTCAAAAATGTTAATTGAGTTGATAGAAAAGAAGTGCCACATCGTCATAAAAATTGAACTTCACCAAACATTCAACACGCCACAGCGGAATAAAAATAATAACTCGCTAAGCCTCTCGAACACGCCACATACACTCCACATAGTCATTAAACAGTTAAATTAATTAAACTATCAAACTCCAGCCACGCCCCCTAGGTGCTACAGTATCAGAGAGCGACTCGACAACATCCCACAGCTAATAAGGAAGGCAGCAGGTCCTTCACTCGCGGTTACCTGCAGCGTTGCCACAATAGAGCAACATTCCAAGCAGAAGGGTGAGCTCAATTCAATCCATATAATAAATCACATGATAAGCAGTAAGTCAAGTCACAGCACTAGAGTAAACGCATCACAAATCATCAATCACGTCATTACAACAACTCATAGAGTAAACACATCACAAATCATCAATCACGTCATTACAACAACTCATCACAATGCCATGCGGCTATATGAGATGCAACCCTCACCAGGGCATATGCATGATGGTACCATACTCGTCACTGCCACTATGGGCGAACATCGTCACTGCCACTATGGGCGAACATCGTCACTGCCACTATGGGCGAAATGCACATGCTATGAGACACTATGGACACATGTGCAACCACAAATCATCATAATCACAGCATCATCAAAATATGGACCACTAAGGGCAACAACGTCATTTAATTAGCCACTAAGGGCATCCTCGTCGTAATCACATCATCATCAAAATATTGACCACTAAGGGCAACAACGTCATTTAATTAGCCACTAAGGGCATCCTCGTCATAATCATCACAATCACATCATCATCAAAAATATTGGCCACTAAGGGCAAAAGCGTCATTTAACTAACCACTAAGGGCATCATCGTCATAATCATCCATTTTGATACTAAAACGTTAAAACTGTTGGCTGTGCGCAAAAAAGAATTTTTATAGAACTCAACATGGCTTCACAAAGTCCTGGGAGGACCACCGGGGACAGCCTCTTGGGCGCCCAGAAAACACCAGCAAATAATAAGTTTTTATTTTAAAAATATGACACACAGGTAGACGACCGAAAAAGCTTCCCAACACTTTTTGAAACGTTTAAAACGGATGCCCGAGTCAAAAGATATAGCGAAAACAGTTTTATTAAAAATTGGGAACATCCTGGAAATGGCGCCCAGGCACAGGGATCCGGCGCCCAGCAACACAGAATTTGGCAACACAGGCAACAGGCGCGCACACGGGCGCCATGCGCCCAGGGCAGCAACACACGCACTGGCGCGCAACACAGCGCCCAGGAGAGGGGATCCGGCGCCCAGAAACTGGCGCAGATTAAACAAGTTTGATTCCAGAAATTTGACTCAACTTTGGAGACTCATAACTTGAGCTACACAACTCCAAATCGAATGAAACCAGTGCCAAAACGACCGGCTTTAAGTCTATTTTCAAAAACAATCAGCCACATAATTTTTGGATCAACAAAACAATACCAGTTTTAGAAAAACCGAACAGTGTCCAGAATGCACACATATGGCGCCCAAGGCGCCTAGGGGTTACAAAATCTTATTTCTCATCAATTAAATTACTAATTCAACACCAAAATTCAATTACCAATATGAACATCAAATTACCACGGTCATCTCCAATTATCATCAATCACAATACCATCAAAACATTAATCAAACACTTGATATGCAATTCACCCTTTTAACAATTAGAACATCACTCTTGCAATTTTAATCATAGAATTCACAATCCAAATCATCATGATCATCCCATATATTCATAAATCAAACATGAAATCACACACATATCAAGAACATGGATAGATCTAGGATGTCCTAACTTACAACCCATCATGCCACCTATTATATAAATCGAATAAAACTCCCCTTACCTCTTAAACGTATGCTCCTTAGGAGATGACCGAATGCACCACTAGAAACCACCGCAACACACGAGTCAAGGCCTTCAAATTGCGCAAACCTCCTCTCCTCTTCTCTCCAAGTCGCAAGCCTTCTCTCCCTCTCAATTCGCCTCACCTCACTCCTTTTTCTAAAAAAAAATGTGCTAATGAGCACTAACCCCTAATTTTTTTGATTAAATATGCGCCTAGGTCATGGGTCATGGGCTCTCCTCAGCTTAAGCCCAATTTAATTGTCAACACCACCTCCTACTACAATACCACACCTTATTATATGCTATAATTTTTAATTATACTAATTAAATAAAATAAACGCCTAAATACTTAATTAAATAAATTAATTAAATATTTTGGGGTGTTACAACTCTCCCCCACTTAGAATAATTTCGTCCTCGAAATTTCTTTGCTAATGCTAACATTCCTCCATTAAACGACTACGGCCTCTAGGCAGCTAGTGCCATCTATCACGCTGATTATTATTCCTTTGATTACCGGCGATAAGTGATTGGGCGGCCGTCCCTCCTACTCGTTCAGCCAGGTAACTTCAAGCAGTAGTAATCAGGCTCACTCTTTACTCCGCTGTGCCACTCTGGTAAACTGACTCGCATCCTACCCCACTCATCCATCCTCATGGGTTCGCACTCTAGCAGACTGCTAACGGTTTGGTTTCTATGACAATGTCATTACAACAGACAACATATAGCACGCCACAACAATCAACATCATTACAACAACATATATCATCAACACAGCCAAATTCCGGGACCAACTATCCCTTTTTAAACAATGGCCATAGGCCCACAACAACAATCAGCAATAATAGCAACAACAAAACCGTGTGGGCCATTCGGCGATACCCACAACAACAATCAGCATAATAACTTGGGCCATTCGGCGGTACCCAAGACACAACATAAACGTCCACATCATTAATACCAACATAATCGTCAACACATCATTAACAACCATCAACATCAACATAATCATCATGAACAACAACCTAATCATGACAATGGGCGCTAATGCGCCAACAACCAACAACAGCAATAACAAATCAACAATCAACTGAACTTGCCACTCAGGCACATCAACGACGACAACAAAAACATATAAACAGCAGCTTAACAACATAGAACAGCAGCTTAATAACATAGAAACAGCAGCTTAATTCTGAGAAAACAGCACTTTAAATTTTAGTAAACAGCACATTAAAATTTAAGCAAACAGCACATTTAAATTGAGTAAAACAGTATCTTAAATATAAGTAAACAGCACCTTATTTTCTAAGAAAACAGCATTACAGCACATATTTTCTTTTGAAGGAAACAGCAACATCGCATATTTATTCTTGAAGAAAACAGCAACCACAGCATGTATTTATTTTTAAGAAAAACAGCACCCTTCCTTGGTAGAAATTTTCAGCAACAACACATATTTATTTTTGAAGAAAAACAGCAAGGCTTCCCGATTTTGTGGAGGAAAACAGCACCTCTTTTATTTTAATAAAACAGCAACAATAATGCTTTTAAATGACAAACAGCAACATGAAAATAATTCTGCAACAACAACACTTTTGTTGATAAAAACAGCAACATAAAAATTCTGCAACAGCAGCATTTTATTTTTATACAAACAGCAACAGCAATGCCTTTAAAGGACATACAGCAACATAAAAAAATTCTGCAAAACAGCAACATGACTATTTGAAAAACAGCAACATAAATTCTGCAAAACAGCACATGAATAATTGAAAAACAGCAACAAAAATTCTGCAAAACAGCACATGAATAATTGACAAAACAGCAGTATGTTTATTACAGGGGCAGCAACATAGTGAAATTTTAATTTCTTGGTATCATTCAAATATTCATACTCATACCACTCAATTTATCAAAGTTGCCTTTCAACAACAACAATTCACCAAACATCAAATTTATCCACACCTCATTCACTAAAAAAATTCGCAATTCATCTATTTCACCTCCTAGGGTAATTCGCATATCACTAATAATATTTAACAGCAACGATAACAACAACAATAGCAACCGCAACAAATTCTACAGCAACTTATATCGATACATTCTCTAGAATAACAAATTTATCACCTACTTAAATTATAACAACCTCAACAATAGCAGAAAGAACGACCGCAATAACAGCAACATCGTCGGCAACCACAACAGTTACACTATCAACAACAAATTTCTAGAGTCCAAATAATAAGCTACATATCATCTATTAGACACAGTCAATTTATCAAGAATTCAGATAAGGCATTATTGCATCTAAGATCACATGTATCTACACATGGCACGATGACAATACATCAATTAGAGTCATTTTTAATTTTAGCTAGATATCTTCACATAACAATTAAACTGATACTAAACGATTTGTTCAATTGCTCCTACAATGAACACACCTCAACCAATAATTTGGTCATTGCTCATACAATGGTTCACAAATAGCACATAACACATAAACACAAATCGGGGTCACCGGGTACCCCAAACGAGGAAACACTCACTGCACAAAAACTTTAGACGGCACAATAGTCACACAATTGACATATCACTAAAGTGATACTTCCACCCCAAAAACATTTATAAGACGAAGTGCGAAAAACGAGTGAAAATTGTCTTTCAAACAAAATCAACGATTTATTTCAGGAAATGATTTTCGCACGAGGAAGGTGTCATCAGCTCCTCAAATCATATAATAATCATTTAGAAGAACATCAAAGCCCATGGCGGTAAAACATTTCTTTTGATACGATAACTAGAATGACCTGAATTACAATATTGAAAATTCATCCCAACCCCGATAACATTTCCCTTCGGGTTCAAAGGAAGTAACTAACGCACCTTTCGAAAACCAAACATTTTCCAAATCAGCCGAGAAGTCAAAATCCAGTTTAGTAATATTAGTCACCAATCTCAAAAGTAATGGCTTTTTAGAATTAACGATAACATGAAATATAATCCACCCTTAAAATCGTTAAATCAAGAAACTTATTATTTTTAAAAGCAGATATAGCATGCCAGTCTAGGAATAACACCTAAAAGCAATTAGTTAAATAACTCTACGAAACACTCAAATCCTCGTTTACAAAATCACCTAATGCAAGTAATCAAGTCAGATCATAGTAGCCCAGAATAGTGATTTTAGAGATCAAGAAGACAAAAGTAGTCAAACAAATGCCAACAATGCAAGGTTTACACAGAGAAGACACAGAGTTCACACATCGGAAACGCAATACAACACACAGTACCAGCAGGGGTATCTCCCCCACTAGTTCACTTACCATTAGCATCTCTTGGTTTACCTGCAACACAAATATTGGTCAGCACTTAAAAGACAGCAGTTGGTCGTACACCGACACAACGACTCGACGACTTGGCCGGACAGACCGAACTACTCTGATACCACTAATGTAACACCCCTTTTCTACCCCTTAGTTCGCACGTCATTATCAGGGTAATTTCATTTTCAAAAATGTTAATTGAGTTGATAGAAAAGAAGTGCCACATCGTCATAAAAATTGAACTTCACCAAACATTCAACACGCCACAGCGGAATAAAAATAATAACTCGCTAAGCCTCTCGAACACGCCACATACACTCCACATAGTCATTAAACAGTTAAATTAATTAAACTATCAAACTCCAGCCACGCCCCCTAGGTGCTACAGTATCAGAGAGCGACTCGACAACATCCCACAGCTAATAAGGAAGGCAGCAGGTCCTTCACTCGCGGTTACCTGCAGCGTTGCCACAATAGAGCAACATTCCAAGCAGAAGGGTGAGCTCAATTCAATCCATATAATAAATCACATGATAAGCAGTAAGTCAAGTCACAGCACTAGAGTAAACGCATCACAAATCATCAATCACGTCATTACAACAACTCATAGAGTAAACACATCACAAATCATCAATCACGTCATTACAACAACTCATCACAATGCCATGCGGCTATATGAGATGCAACCCTCACCAGGGCATATGCATGATGGTACCATACTCGTCACTGCCACTATGGGCGAACATCGTCACTGCCACTATGGGCGAACATCGTCACTGCCACTATGGGCGAAATGCACATGCTATGAGACACTATGGACACATGTGCAACCACAAATCATCATAATCACAGCATCATCAAAATATGGACCACTAAGGGCAACAACGTCATTTAATTAGCCACTAAGGGCATCCTCGTCGTAATCACATCATCATCAAAATATTGACCACTAAGGGCAACAACGTCATTTAATTAGCCACTAAGGGCATCCTCGTCATAATCATCACAATCACATCATCATCAAAAATATTGGCCACTAAGGGCAAAAGCGTCATTTAACTAACCACTAAGGGCATCATCGTCATAATCATCCATTTTGATACTAAAACGTTAAAACTGTTGGCTGTGCGCAAAAAAGAATTTTTATAGAACTCAACATGGCTTCACAAAGTCCTGGGAGGACCACCGGGGACAGCCTCTTGGGCGCCCAGAAAACACCAGCAAATAATAAGTTTTTATTTTAAAAATATGACACACAGGTGGACGACCGAAAAAGCTTCCCAACACTTTTTGAAACGTTTAAAACGGATGCCCGAGTCAAAAGATATAGCGAAAACAGTTTTATTAAAAATTGGGAACATCCTGGAAATGGCGCCCAGGCACAGGGATCCGGCGCCCAGCAACACAGAATTTGGCAACACAGGCAACAGGCGCGCACACGGGCGCCATGCGCCCAGGGCAGCAACACACGCACTGGCGCGCAACACAGCGCCCAGGAGAGGGGATCCGGCGCCCAGAAACTGGCGCAGATTAAACAAGTTTGATTCCAGAAATTTGACTCAACTTTGGAGACTCATAACTTGAGCTACACAACTCCAAATCGAACGAAACCAGTGCCAAAACGACCGGCTTTAAGTCTATTTTCAAAAACAATCAGCCAAATAATTTTTGGATCAACAAAACAATACCAGTTTTAGAAAAACCGAACAGTGTCCAGAATGCACACATATGGCGCCCAAGGCGCCTAGGGGTTACAAAATCTTATTTCTCATCAATTAAATTACTAATTCAACACCAAAATTCAATTACCAATATGAACATCAAATTACCACGGTCATCTCCAATTATCATCAATCACAATACCATCAAAACATTAATCAAACACTTGATATGCAATTCACCCTTTTAACAATTAGAACATCACTCTTGCAATTTTAATCATAGAATTCACAATCCAAATCATCATGATCATCCCATATATTCATAAATCAAACATGAAATCACACACATATCAAGAACATGGATAGATCTAGGATGTCCTAACTTACAACCCATCATGCCACCTATTATATAAATCGAATAAAACTCCCCTTACCTCTTAAACGTATGCTCCTTAGGAGATGACCGAATGCACCACTAGAAACCACCGCAACACACGAGCCAAGGCCTTCAAATTGCGCAAACCTCCTCTCCTCTTCTCTCCAAGTCGCAAGCCTTCTCTCCCTCTCAATTCGCCTCACCTCACTCCTTTTTCTAAAAAAAAATGTGCTAATGAGCACTAACCCCTAATTTTTTTGATTAAATATGCGCCTAGGTCATGGGTCATGGGCTCTCCTCAGCTTAAGCCCAATTTAATTGTCAACACCACCTCCTACTACAATACCACACCTTATTATATGCTATAATTTTTAATTATACTAATTAAATAAAATAAACGCCTAAATACTTAATTAAATAAATTAATTAAATATTTTGGGGTGTTACAACTATCACAATAGCCAATCAGTTCTTGTTTCTCATTAACTCTGTACCAGATTCCTAATCCTGCAGTGCCTTTCAAGTATCTCAAGACACGATTTGCAGCAATTAGATGCTTATCAGTAGGCTTATATATGTACCTGCTAATGAGACTTACATCATACATAATATCTGGACGTGTGACATTCAAATACATCAAGCTTCCAATGATTTGTTTGAAGGAGGAGGAGTCAATATGCTGCTCATCATCATTCTTTGTGAGTTTATAGCCTGCCACAGTAGGATTTGTCACTGATTTGCTGTTCTCCATTCCAAATCTAGCAAGTATCTCAGTAGCATATCTTTCTTGTAATGAAGATCCCTTTCTTGTTTTGTGTGACTTCTACACCCAGAAAATGTTTCATCTTGCCAAGGTCAGTCATGTCAAAGTGTTGCTCTATTGATTTCCTGAATTCATTCATCAAGACAACATTATTTCCTGTATATAGCAAGTCATCAACGTACAGACTAACAATAAGAATATCAGACTTATTCTTAGTTTTAGTGAATAATGTGTGCTCACTGAGGGACACTTTCTAAACCCTTCCTTAGTTGATACACATGATTCTCTTTTCCCTTCTATACATAACCTTCTGGCCGATCAACATACACTACTTCTTCAAGTTCACCATAGAGAAAAGCACTTTTGACATCAAGTTGATGAACACTCCACCTTTCACTAGCAACCAAGGCTAATATGCACCTAATAGTGTCCCACCTAGCCACAGGTGCAAACACATCAGAGTAATCAATTCCATATTGTTGAGCATATCCCTTAGCAACCAACCTAGCCTTATGCCTTTCTATCTCACCAACTTCATTGTACTTGGTTTTGAATATCCATTTTACACCTATCTTCTTTCCACCTTGTGGTAACTCAACAAGTTCCCATGTGCCATTCTTCTCTATGCTTGCAATCTCAGAGTTCATAGCCTTTCGCCACTTGTCATACTTCACAGCTTCATCTTAAGTGATAGGATCAGCAGAGTTCTCAAATACTGCAAGACTTAGGATATTCTCTCCTTCTTGCAGGCTTCCATCATCCTCTGAAACAGTAGTAAGATCAAAGTCATCAAGATAGGCAGGTGTCCTACTCACTCTCCCTGCTCTAGTGGTCTTATTAACACCAGCACCAGCCTCATTAACATTTTCAGGTTCTGTGGTATCATCATTGGTCACAGAGCATTCACAGGTTCAACAATTTCTTCAGCATGTACTGCTTCATTGGAATTCTCATCATGATCTTCTATATTAGTGTCATCAATCACACAGTTTTCTCCACCAGTCTCCTTATCTTTCCATTCTCAGTTGCCATTTTCATCAAAGACAACATCTCTGCTCACCGTGATCTTCTTGGTGATAGGGTTGTAGAGTCTATAGGCTTTAGACTCATCACTTATTCTCAGGAAGATACACATTTAAGGCTCTTGTCATCCAATTTTTTTTCTTTGTGCATCAGGAACATGCATGTGAGCAACACAACCAAACACCCTTAAGTGCCTAACAGATGGTTTTATACCAGACCATGCCTCCTCGGGCACAACATTTTCTAGTGACACTGTGGGGCTCCTATTTAGTACATAGAAGGACCATCTCACTACCTCAGGCCAAAATTGTTTTGGGAGCTCTGCTTCTTTAATTAAGCTCCTTACCATGTTCATCACTGTTCTATTTTTTCTCTCAGCCACCTCATTCTGCTGAGGAGTGTAAGCAGCTGTGAGCTCCCTCCTTATACCATTCTCTTCACAATAACTTGAGAATTCATGAGAATTAAACTCCCCACCCATGTCTGTTCTTAGGCAACTGATTTCACACAATGATTCTTTCTCTATCATGATTCTAAATTTCTTAAAAGTATTAAATGGAGCAGATTTTTCATGTAAGAAATATACCCACCCCTTTCTAGTAAAATCATCAATGAAGGTAATAAAATACCTTTTCCCACTGTTTGATTCAGGAGATATTGGCCCACAAATGTCTGAATGAATGAGCTCCAGCTTCCTTGAGGCTCTCCACTTGCTCTTCTTTGCCATATTATCTCTGTGTTTCCCTCCTACCAAGCATTCAGGGCAACTAGTTTCTGGTTCTTTCAATTCTGGTAATCTTGTCACCATGTGCTTTTGATGAAGTAGTTTCAACCTGCTGTGACTCAGGTGAGCATACCTCATATGCCACAAGGAGGTATTAAACTCATCTTCATTAACAACCTGCATACATTCTGTCACTATGGCAGATCCCATAATGGCAAACACTTTATTGCTTGCCATTTTTGAAGATATTAACAGTCCCTTCTCTTTGTGATAAACTTGGCAAAGATCATCTTCAAACACCACCTTCAGCCCCTTCTGTTGAAGCTGATCAATGCTCAACAAATTATTCCTCAACTCTGGAATGTAGTACACACTGTTGCGCCCGAAAAATCCGGTTTGGGACTTTTCGTTTGACAACGTGGAAGAAGTTTGGAGCCGCCACCAATATTTTTATTTTAAGACCAAAACATTGAAAAAAAGTCTTTTGAAAAGGCGGGTGGTCTTTTGAAAACGCAGAGATGTAGGTTCGGGGGTCGGTTAGGTACGGGGAAGGTATTAGCACCCCGCACCTCCTTTCTACCGAAAGGGAACCATTAACTTGATGTGTGGTTTGGACAAAAGTTTGAGTTTGAAAGCGGTTTATTCTACTTCTTTTCTTTTCTTTAGGAGTTTGTTTTATTGAAAACGAGGGGGAAAGGGATATTTTTGGTATCTTTGAAAAGCGGAACAAAACAAAGCTTTTTTTAAAAGTGTGCTTGACGGGACAGGACCCCGCTCCTACGTATCTCCCGGTGTGATGGAGAATTCAAAGCTACGTAGTTCTCGTTTTTTTGGTTTTGAAAACGGCTTAAGGGGTTTTTCGCAATTGGGTGAGCGTTTGTGAAGACCGAACAACAACGGTTAGAATGGCCTCACTACTAACTCTTTTGAAAATGAAATCATCATTAATGACCTAAACGGCAACGGCGGGATTGGTCATCAGTGACAATTGGTTTTACTTTTGAGGAATAAGTTTTCGAAGATAGGATTGAGCTTTTGTAAAGACCGAACAACAACGGTTAGAATGGCCTCACTACTAACTCTTTTGAAAACAAAATCATCATTAACAACCTAAACGGCAACGGCGCGATTGGTCGTCAATGACAATTTATTTTATTCTTGTTTTGAAAATAAAAGGGTTTTCTTTAATTAATGAATCTAGGAAAGAGGTTTTAGAAAAAAAAAGTAGAACACTTCAAATCAATTCTAAATCCATAACCAAATGCAAATGAATGAACAAGACTCATACTTCGAAATTGATGACTTTTTTAGAGTTGTTTAGAAACAACTATTGTGATTTGTGGTGTTGAATTTGTTTGATACATGAATTTATCTAGCTTGAAGATCAAGCTATTGTTGTAGTTACACGATGGAATGAATTACACAAGAAGAAGAAAGGAAATGAACCAGAGAGAAGAGAAGAAGACTTCCAGATAGAAGGAGAGAGATATCAAAGAGACGATGGAATGAATTACAAAATTGACTTGTTTAATGAATTGATATAACCCATGGTAGTTCAGTTGTGTTGGGCCGAACATGTTCGGTACTTTGGTACCGTGTACCCGTTAAAAACACTGTGTAGGGAGGTTTGGGAGCGTATTCCACGCGAGGGTAAAATTGGAATATTTGAGGTTTGGGGGGGGTGTGGTGAGTAGGAGGGGGTTGGTTAAAGCATGGGCCTTTTTAAATGGTTTATTTGTTAATATTTATGTTATTTCCTTTCCCTAAAGTGAGATGTTGACACTTGTATGGTGGTGATGTGTTATACCATCTGAACCCTAAGTATTTAAGTTGTAATGTTTCTCCTTGATTGTCATTTTCTAATCGATCATGTGGCTACTTAACAATTTTTAAATCATGACCATCCATGTATTTTTATACGCCCCCTATATATATGAGTTACTACAATTATGTATAACTTAAACTTGTGTATATGACTTAACTATGTTGGCCATCTCAAAATAACTTGTCAAGAACTGCCACTGAAAGGAACTATTGTCTTTTCCAAGATAGATTTGAAGTCAGGATATCATTAGATTAGGGTGAAGAGTGTGGATATACCTGAAAATGCAGTTCGAACTAATTATGGACATTATGTATATCTCATGGCATTGTTTGATGTGCCTGCAATTTTCAAAGACTATATGAATCAGATATTCCACGCATTCTTGGGCACGCTCGTGGTGGTGTTCAATAATGATATCTTAATCTTTTCGAGAGGTTTTGAAGAGCGTGAGAAGCACTTGCGTCAAGTGTTGCAAACTTTGAGCGATTGTCAAAGTGTGAATTTTAGCTTGAAGAGGTCAAGTTCATGGGGCATGTTAAGGTTATGTTAGCATGAGGACAATCTGAAACATCACTTATCTGAAGATTGCGACACTTGAAACTCCAACGGTTTTAAAACTCACCGCAAACCCAAGGGAGTCTTATTGTATCAGGTCAATGTATCAATTGAATTTAAAACTGAGAAAGAAAAAATCTCTTCCTCTCCATTCTCTCTCGTCACTGTGAGTATTTTTCTTTTTATGCCTCTTTGATATCAGATCGTTAAATCAATTGCTACCGTGATCGGATTTTTTGATCTCTTAATCACGACTAAATAACAAGTTTTTTTTTAAAATACATGAATAAAATATGTGGAGCCCTTAGAAAATGACATGGGAAAAGATTTTTTACCCCCCACTTGGGCCACATACCCCTACATTTCATTTTAATCCCCATTTTACCTTTTCAAAAATATTCAAAAATTAATTGAGAATTCCAATTTTTTATTATTTCCGGAATTATCTCTGTAAGACATAATTCCGGAATGATATTTTAAGAATTATCTGGATTTAAACATAAATCCAAAATGTATTTTTTTGACTTCTGAATTTATGTTTTTGACATAAATCCGAATTAAAAAAAATTCATTCCAAATTTAAGTCGAAAACCATAAATCTAGAAGTTAAAAAAAAGTTGGGAACTCATTTAATAGCGCTTATTTAAGTAAGCGCTATTAAAGAGTATAAACAATACCACTTTGCAAAGAGTATATCAGTCGAAAACAATAATATTTAAGTAAGCGCTATTAAAGAGTATATCAGTCGAAAACAATAATATTTAATGACTATTTAAAATACTGATTAATATTTAAAATAAATATTTCTTATTGATAATCTACTATCTCTCTTTTATTATCTACTATAATATACTAATCAACTAAAATAATCAATTGAACCTACGAGATAACTGCACTGATATGCAAAAAAAAACACGAGATTAATATTTGTCATTGATAATTAAAATTTTTGAAGCCTACTACTACAAACCTACTATCTAAAAAATAAGCAGACTTAATGACTATTTAAATTACTAATTAATATTTAAAACAATTATTTTTTATTGATAATCTACTATCTAACAAATTTACTATCTACTATAATTTACTATCAACTAAAATAATCAATTGAAACTACCAGATAACTGCACTGATATATAAAAAACACGGGGATAACTGCAGTGATATATAAAAAAACACGGGATTAATATTTGCCATTGATAATTATAATTTTTGAAAACTGCTATTTAAAAAAAACAAGAAGGCTTAATGACTATTTAAACTGATTAATATTTAAAACACACGCGGCAAATATTTGTCACTAATACCTTAAAAATGACAAATAGTTGTTACTCATATATAAAAAAATCACGGGATAAATATTTGTTATTGATAATCTACTGTCTATCTTTTACTATCTACAATAATCTACTAATCAACTAAACTAATCAATTGAAACTATGAGATAACTGCACTGATACATAAAAAAACACTGGACAACTGCATTGATATATAAAAAAATACAGGAATAACTGCAATGATATATATATATATATATATATATATATATATATATATATATATATATATATATATATATATATATATATATATATATATATATATATATAAACACGGGATATATAAAAAAACATGAGATAACAACACTGATATATAAAAAACGCTGTACTGTTCAGATTTACTTTTACATTTTAAGTTTTAATATTTATCAATTTTTTATTTGAAACTTCTTTTTTATCTACTTTAAATTTTTCTTTATTTTCACGGGGTAATGTTCAGATTATTTAAATACTGTTTAAATTCATTCATAAAAAGAACACGACAACACATGTCTGTATGCAAGTCATCCTCTATATTTTACAATTGATTTTAGATTAATGAGATTTCAAATTAATGTTTCTATTTGTGGTAATCGTATCACGTAATGTGATCGGCCCGTGCGGATGCACGTAACGCGGTCTGTGTGTCACTACAAAAAACGGAACAGATTGCGGGGGTTTTTAAGTCGATTAGCGGGGTTTTAAACCCCCGCAACGTAATCTGCGGGAGTTTTAAAAAACGCCGGAGTTTCAAGTCCCACAATCTTTTTGCGGGGAGTTTTTAAAAAACACTGGTATCGTGTCTTTTAGCGGGGGTTTTACTGTGGGAGTTTTTAACCCCCACTATTAGTGGAGGTTTTTTTGAGGGAGTATAAACCTCCTGAAATTGATTGATTTGTAGGAATTTTTTTTTCTGGATATTTTTGATTGCCATAGTTGATAGGATTTTTTTGTGGGGGTTTCAACCTCCTATTACAGTTATGCGGAGACAATATTTCTTTTGCAATTTGAGGTTTTCTTTTTTCCTTATCTCATTACCAAATTTTTTTCACTAATAACTATACATACATCTTACATAACACTTACTAAGCTTAATCAAAAAATTGAAAATTTCATTAAAAATATATCTGTGATAATATAAATGTAATGTCAAATATCTAAAATATTCAATTTCATCCAACTCAAAAACATAATAAAAAGAAACAATTGTAGCTTTAATATCTATTGTCATACAACTCAAAATCATAATAGCATCGAAGAAATCCTATACTAAAAGATCAGAAAACCATTAAATGTTGCTAGCACCGAATGATCTGCTTGCATCCATTGGAGAATGAGGCTCACTTGTAGGCTCACTTGCCTAAAATAACAAAAGAAAAATTGACTCATTTCATATATCAAAAATCAAAATAAAAAAGAATTAAATATGAGTTTGTGCTAGTTTTATTGTGTAACTAATAAATCAAGTTGGTATTACTGCATTGAATGTTTATGTGAACAATGCATATAGACTATTAAGTGTATGGCATATTAGAAACTTGGATAAAATCAATATATTGGGCAAGATACTAGACACCGGGAAAACAAGTATATACCAAAGAGTGTCTTACTGTGAACACCCTGCTCCTTCATTTCCTGCCAGTTGAAATCAGAAGATTTAGAGTTGTTCAAATTGTTGTTGCCTAATCAGATTTAATAAGTTAGAACTTAGAAATCCAAAATGCTGAATATATCAACTATAGTGAGATTTACCACTGGCATGTCAACGGAGTATACAATGTCATCAAAAGTGATAGAGTGTGGTTCAAAAGGAAGAACCATTCCCTTTTTCTTTCTATGACTGGACTCAATAGCAGAATTATCTCTTCCTGAACTTTCTGCATGATAGTTGAGAAAATGTTCAGAAATTAAAGCTATATGAGGAATTACTCGATGCAGCAAGTAGGTATAAGCAAGAAAACTCACCTATACGTGGTAATTCAACTTTACTCAGGGTTTCATCTTCTGAATCTTCAGTTACTGTTGCTTGAAGCTTATCAAATGCTGCACATTTAGAGATGCAAACTTATCAATAAAATCCTGCATCACTATAAGAATTCTGAAGCACCAATGATGTGAAAAATACATGTTCAAAATGAACACAAATCCAGCCAATCCTCCTAGGCCTATCCAATACCAATATGCATGTGGGAAGAACCCACGGGCTTCCAGATATGTTTTTCCCAAATCAAAGGTAGCATATTAAAGGATAGCAAATAAATTAGTATTAAATTTTTAAACAAAAGTAGATTAACTCTGAAGTAGGAAACAAGCTCAAGAAATTACTTTGTGCCAATTTTTCCCAAGAAATTCATTGGTTATCAAAGCATTTTGACCATACATTAAAAGTGAGATCCAGTATCCCCAAATCCACCAGCTTTTGATATCCTCTGTTTCATTAGAAATAAAATGCAAGAAGCATTAGTCATCTAAGTTTCATTTATGATCTTAAAGTAAATGTGGTTGTTAATTCAACTTACTTCTTGAGAGAATGAAGCCACCCAATGGAAGAAGTGTGAGAACTGCAAATGTCCCAAACGTGTTGGCCACAATCATGTTTCTACCCAATGCAACAATAGCTCGAAACAATCCAGAAGCCATTTGACTAATGAAAAATAGTATAAGGAACTGCTTGAAAAACTTGCACAAAGTTCAAATGCAAACTAGTTAGTAGAAGTAGAATTCACAATCACATGCTGCAAACAGATAACAAAAGTTTCTTTTACCTCACAACACTTGGATCAAATCCAATAACATAGTAGGTAAGAAATACCCAAAGAGCAACTTCGGCTATTGTAACAGGAATCTTGAGAATCCATGAAGGAATAACATATGCCCACGAGGGATAAAAGAGAAGGTCTCGTTGCTTGTAGAAAACGGGAAACTTAGCAATCGTCATAGAAATTTCAGACATTCCATTGAACATAATTGTCACTAATGTGAAGAACAAAGCACCAGATACAAAGATTTTTTGGCTTTCAGTTGCAATTTCCTATTATATAAAAACACAATCAGATACAAAATTTTTTTGACATAATCAGATACAAAGATAGTATAGTATATTTAACTACTATCTAATGATTGATAATAGCGCATTTCTATACCTTCATGTAGACATCAATATCCGAATGCGAGAGAAAGGGTTTCGCCTGATGAAAGGGTTTCGCCAAATGAAAGGGTTTCGTGAGATGGAGGGAGCAACACCGAACACTGTCACCGTTTGGAGCGAGTGAAAGGGTTTCGTGAGAAAGGGTTTCAGAGCATATTAGGGATTCTATGTGTGAAGAAAACTGCAGAAAATCTCAAAATCATACAGGATCACAGAATCAAACAACTTAAATCTCAAAATCACACACAAAATCAAAACTGCAGAAAATCTTAAAGATTGAGAACTTTACCTCAAAATAGCTTCAGATGCAGACACAAAAATCAAAGAGAAATCGTAGGAGAAGACCAGAACCCTTTCCTTCCTCCTTCCAGAACAACGAACGCAACTGAGGGAGAAGAACAAAGTTAGGTCACGAGATGGAGGGACAAACACCGAACGCAAGAGAAAGGATTTTGCCAAATGAAAGGGTTTCGCGAGATGGATGGAGCAACACCGAACACTGTCACCATTTGGAGCGAGTGAAAGGGTTTCAGAGCATATTAGGGATTCAATGTGTGAAGAGTTTTTTTGTGTAGAGTAGAGAGCGAGAGTGAAAGGAATTGAGAGAGGGGAAGGGGAAAGGGTTTTGCGAGATAGATACGGTTTCATTCTTGAGAAATTGAAGCGAGACAGGCGAAGTGAGGAGATGGAGACGTGAGGAGAGAGGCGAAGCGAGGAGATGGAGACTGGGTTTTGCTGAGTTGTTGCGAGAAAGGCGAAGTGAGGAGATGGAGACTGGGTTTTGCGAGAGTGTTGCTGAGTTTTTGCGAAATGGGTTTGCGAAATGAATTTTTGTTTCATGAAATCACCGAAGAGGGAAACGTGAAAGTGAGAAGACGGAAACGTGAAAGTGAAAAGAGGGAAAGTTTTTTTTTTACAATTAGCGGGGTTTTTTCTTGACAATCAACGGGGGTTTTAAAACTCCGTAAATTGAAACAAAATTTTTAACTGGGTGGACGAAAAGTTCCTTTTTTAATGTTAAACTGAGGGGGTTTTTAAAACCTCCGCAAAAACCCCCCGCTATTTGATCTGTTTTTTGTAGTGTGTGTGCTGCCAGTTCTGATTCCTACCTTTCGCAGCGCATTAATCAGCAGCGCCTAAAAGCGCTGCTAAAGGCTCAAAAGAAGTGCTGTCAAATCCTTTTTCTATTGTAGTGTATATTATTTAGTCATGACAGGATTTAATGTCTGCAAATAAAAATATTGTGTTTTTTTCATATACAAATGTTAGAAGTTAGTAATTAGTTAGGAGAAGAAGAAAATGGTTGTTTTAAAAATTTGAATCCTGGAGATCTTTCTTCAATCTCCTTCATGTCTCTTAGCATGCCAACTAATTAAGGGGCATACTTCATACAACCCCTTCCCTACTCACCAGACATCCCTTCCCCTTGTGGGAATACGAAAATACCCCTACCAATATTATGAAATTCCCTCTCTATCCTTCTTCCTTCTTCCTTCTTCTTCACATCTCCCCCAACACACCCCCTCCTAAACCCCCAAACCTCTCATCTCTCTCACTCCACACCCTAACCTACTCTTCAACTTCAATCACATTGTAGTTATCATCCTCACATTCGCAATCCTATTAAGGTATGATCCCTTCCAACCCTTTTTTTTTTCACGCTGAAGCTATGCATTGTGCGTTTTTTTTCTTCTGGAATCGCGCTCCGTTCGGATGTAAGCTTCCCAACCGTTTCAGAAGTTTACAATCGTACTTGTTAAAGGGGATGTCTGATACTAATTGGTTCAGAGGTAAACTAACGAACCAGATCAGAAAAACACGACCGGACCTGTTAAAGGGGTTTCTGAGTTTAAGTGGTTCGAAGGTTTACTTCCGAACCGGTACGATAGTTAAGAACTAAACCATGTTGTTTTACATATTATGAAGATCCTCTATTTTTAACATTTATTTTGATTTTTTTTCAATTTTTAGGGTCATAAAATGGCTGAAAATGGTGCAGAAGCAGATATAATGGTTGTGAACCATACAAATTCATTCAAAACCGATCAAGTGTTTGATACTCGTGACGACATGCTGGTATGGGTACGTTCTATACTCGTGACAGCGGACAGAGGTCAGGGAAAGAATATTGTGTCTTGGTTTGTGAAAAACGAGAAAATACAAGTATGCTCATTTGGTTCCAACCGGGAGTAGAAAATGTTGTTGCATGTTTAGGCTGAAAGGAAAGTTTATCAAAAATCCTGGAGGATGGATATTGATTGTTATGTGTGGAATACATAACCACGCATTAATGTCTTATAGTGAATGTGGAAGGTAAGACAAGATCATTTATTCATTTAATCGATCTTAAGTTCATTAAAATTAGTTAATTCATTGTTAGTATTTATATTGAAAAGGTGGAATTACATTATTTTTGGCAACTTGAGTTTCTGTCCAGTAACTTGAGATTCTGTTCAGTAATAGATACGTTCGGAATTTTACGTCCGAACTGGTTCAGAAGTTAACTACCGTACCTATGTTTATGACCAAACACCCCTTACGCAGTTCGGAGGTTTATTATCGAACTGGTTCAGAATTTCAGAACCGAATATGTCTTTTTTGTTGCCACGGACCGTAAGTTCCGAACTGGTTGGGAAAATCACCACCGAACCTGCCATTGGACTAGCGTACATGACTATTCATGCGTATTCCACGTGAGGGCAACTTTGGAATTTTTTAAAAATGGGGATGTCCACCGTGTAAGGGAGTTGTACGAAGTATGACCCTAATTAAACCACTTTCTTAGGACCAGACATAAATCTATATAGCTAAACTCGGCCATATCCATAATTTCATATCAACTAGCATGTGCACACTCACATAAGTAGCCAATTTCCAATATACATATGATCTATGAATCAAGTTTGTATCCACCAATAAAATGAAAGAAGCACCCTAGAACTTTTGTTCTAACGGATGAAAGAAAAGCAACATACACTTTGGCTTGTATCATGATTGTAGTAAGAGGTGCGATTCATGATACCTCGGTATAAAAGCAAAAGATACTCTCCTCATTGGACTATTTTATTTTTGCTCAATGTTCTCATTGTTACCTTTGACATTAATCATTGCAATATATGGCCACCTTGGATAACAATCTATCTTCTCTCTTCAAAAGCAAGAAATATTCAATTAAATTGCACATCTACTCCATTGTTAGTGTTCTCTGTACAAATCCACTCTTTCAAGTTGAGAAATCAATCATCGGATATTTTAAGTTCTAGCATTATGTTACGAAATGAAAGATAAGAATTAGAAATAACAAGGCGTGTGAAGTGTTATTTGGTGCCCTCCAATTCGGCTATTCCGTCTATTTATGACATTTTGTACAAAAGCTATTTGTACTGAATAGCAGTCCTCTAACAATATTTTCCTTATAACTAATTGAAACGGAACCAAAACAATACGAAATTAAGAAGCAGATAATTTGTCAAAAAAGAAGAGGATAATGAAATTATTTTTAAAGAATTAGTCTCCACAATCGCCGTAAACAATACCTTAGTTTAAAAATAAAAAAAAAAAGTTGTCTTGATAATTGAGTGAGAGAAAAGTGACTAAGAAGAATAAGTTCAACTCCCGTTCCCCAATATTTTTAACAAAATACTTAGTCACATTTGCTATTAAAAAAATTACATAATAGCTATGGTAATGGAATAATAAGATGTGTAGGCCATTGAAGGTGCATTTAAATAATAGACAAATCTGAATCTTTTGGTAAACGTTTCATTAGGAAAACATGCAGTATGGGTAAAGCATGCTTACTTTGCTATCATTTCTTGGATGTGGAAAGAGAAACAATTCGGTGTAAAGCAAATTTTAATTAATCATGCATGCGCTGTCTGTTATTGGAATAGCGCGCGCAATATGTAGTTTTACACTTCACAATCAATGTCTTTACCGTAATAAACGGATTACTTAGATTTTCTTTAACTTTAGAAACACAAGTTCTTAGATATATACCACTACTCTCTCATTTTATTTGTTTGACGTTTAAGGGTTGTGATATATAGACTAAAAAGATGCCAACGAAGGTTGGCTCAGTTGGTAAGAAGTTGGTTCATTTCTCACAAGGTCGTAGGTTCAAACTCCCGCTGCCGATGTGAGGACCTCTTTGGTGGGTGATCTGTAAGTATCTCTGTAAGCTCTCAAAGAGCCGTTAGGCCTGCCCTGACCCCGGTGAGCCCCCGGAGCCCAACTCCCCTAAACTTTTCCTCTACCAAAAAATATAGACTAAAAAAATCAAATAATAGTCCAAATATCATGATAATTATCTCATACTTTCCTAATGGGTCTCTTGTTACTTTATCTCTCTCTTAATAATCAAGTACTGAAAAAAGAAAACTACGTTAATACTTCAAGAATATAATAGGAAAAAAGTATGAATACTTCATTGATATTGTAAACGACAATTAAAATAGGATAATTGTTTATGGCTAAAACTTCGAACAATATGGGACGAGGGAGTAAACAAAGAAGTTAGAAATCTGTAAGTAAGGCCTAGCACAACATGGCAAAGTCAATGTTGTTAGGCTGAACATTTTATGTGGTTATAT
Source organism: Astragalus membranaceus (assembly GCA_039519185.1). Lineage (NCBI taxonomy): Eukaryota > Viridiplantae > Streptophyta > Magnoliopsida > Fabales > Fabaceae > Astragalus > Astragalus membranaceus. Next base: position 173,188,905 of record CM076848.1, on the reverse strand, counting down.
GAGTTCGAATCCGAGATCCTCACTCCGCGTATATGAATTTACGCAGAGAAGTTAGAAATCTATAAGTTAGGCCCAGCACAATATGGGTTTTGTCGGTGTTGTTAGGCTAGATATTTTATGTGGTTACTTGGGTTCGAATGTGGGTTTACATGTGGTATTTGTCATTTCGTCTTAAAAAAATAGAAATGATAAATGGGCATTTTTAATAAATTGGAGAGGTATTGCAAGGCTTAATAACTTTTTATTTATTTATAAATAAAGGATAATAAAGAGGGTTTTCGGAGAGTTCAAATGAATTAGGAGAAAACTGTTTTTTGTAAGCCAAAAAATTTATTTAGATGATAGTACAAGGAATACTCTAACCCGCGTGAAGGATTGTGGATGATAGCTTTTCTCCAAGTTACCATATGTAGGAAAAAGTGTATTGAGAAACAAAGAGAGTATATATTACTAGAGTTTACATATATAATGCATAGACTCCTAATTAGAAGCAACAATAATGTCACTAGTACTCATGTCCCTTAATGCACACCCAAAGTAATGCAATTATGCCCAAGATTGTTTTACTTAATTAAACAAATATAAAAAGTGTCCTCAACTTTGACAACCCCTCATAATATAATCCTAACTTTATTTTGTTTAAAACCCACTCCCTCCAAAGCCTCTTTCACCATCTGAAAACACACTCTTTGGAACACTCCATAATGTCTTATCATAATCACAACAACGTTGTTGAAGAACATGAAGGACTAACATACCAAACCTACCCGTGTGCATACTACGTGCATAGTCCCTCCACACTCTCCCATGCCAACGACGTCGAATCAACCTTCCACTCCCCAAACCAATCCGAATCCCACCCGTCAAACCCGACCCATGAAGATGAACCTTCTCGCTTTGCACTTAACCGCTACTCCTCCTCTCGAGAATCTAGTCACTCCTTCTTGCACCACAAGAAGATCTCCTACGATGGCACCGTCACTGAGAATGACGATAACAACCGTTTGGTTATCGTCGATCGTAGTAACGGTGTTTGTGATGATGAGGATGAAGAGGAAGGGTTGTTTGATGAGTATTATTGTGAGAAGAGAAACGGAGTTTGGAAGAGGTACTTCTCTTATAGTTACTCTGATTCTTGTGCTTGGATTTGGTTGCAAATGAGTTGGAGAATTATGGTTAGCTTTGGAATTGCTTTGTTAGTGTTCTACATTGCTACAAAACCTCCACCACCCAAAGTATCCCTTGAGGTAAGTGCATATGCAATAAAATTCTTTGTTTGATACAGAAGAATAATGAGTATGGAAGAAAAGTGGAGATATTCTAAAGTACTCTGTTTTTATGTGGCATATTTATTTTGGTAAAAATTAATATATGCATCTATTACCACACCTTAATCTTGAGTGAAATTTTTAAGGGGGCAAATTTTAAAATAATACTAACTTAATCTTATGTCAAAAAAATGTCTATATATATATATATATAAATTTTAAAAATCTTGGATAAAAAAAATCTTGGATGGGCTGGGGCCCTCCCCCGCCTTAACTAAGATCTGCCTCTGCCTATCATCAACATTATCCTTTCAACTACAAAGTTCTAACTTAAAGATAAGGCTAATTTGGCAATATCTTATACTAATTGAAGGGACTTATGGGTTTCATGTAAATTGACTAATGGTTACTAAACATCTATTGACGTGCAGATCATTGTGTAACTTGTTACTCGCTCTATTCTCATTTATTAGAAAAAAGTTACTTTATAGGATCATTGAATAACTAATATATATAGGGGAAGTATATGTTTACCTATATATACTCGCTCTATATGTTTACCTATATATGTTACTCGCTCTCTTCTTCTCTCTCATTCTTCCTTCTTCAACAAAACACATACTCAGATTTTAGAATTCAGATTTCAGATTCCATGGTTTCCAATTCAGATTTCAGATATCTTCTCTTTCATTTTCGATTTTCTTCAACAACAAACCCATGATTTCTTCAACAACAACACAAACCCAAGAATCAAACCCAGATTTTTGTTTTCCCCAAGAATCAAACCCAGATTTCGTTTTCCCCAAAATATGATTTCGTTTTTAAAACTGCATCGTGGAAATGTCGTGAAGCAGCAAAGTGGTGACTCATGCAAAGATTACTCTCAGATTTCGTTTCGGATTTCATTTAGGGAAAGATTTCGTTTTGTTTAGGGAAAGATTTCGTTTCATTTAGGGGAACATCTGATTTCGTTTCAGATTTCGATTTCATTTCGTTTTTGAAACTGTAGCAAGAAGGAGAAGATTTGTCAAGGTTACAATGGGGTTGTTGGAAGAAGAATGAAGACAAAAGGAAGAAGACAAGGACAAGAAAGACAATTCACATTTTTCTTTAAGTTTTAATTAAAAATAATTAAAAAAAATAATGAAATTATCCTATTGGCATGCCAAGTCACCGGTCAAACATCCACATAATCAGTCTGTTAACGGAGTTAAAACAAAAACGTTAAAAAGGACAACAACGCAACGTTTTTAAAATTTAAGGGACCTAGTTGTTACACAAAAAAGTTAAGGGACCTATTCATTACGTGAAAATAAGTTAAGGGACTTCGGGAGATATTTATTAAAGAAAATTATTTTACATGTTATACATTTATTAAAAAATGATTATATTTTTATAAATGATTATTTTTTTATAAATGCGACTAGAGGGAGTATATGTTTACCTATCTATCTATCTATCTGTTTAGCTAAACATTTATTAGCAGTAAAAAAAAAAGCTAGTATAAATAAATAAACTTCATCATGATGCTTCTATTTTTTATAATTGCTTAATTCCATTGCAGCTATCCTCCTCAAAAGAGTATATACTTTTGCTCAAAGTAAATTATGTAGGCACATACATGTCAATTTATATTAATTAAATAAATTATCAATGTTATCTTTTAAAAAAAAATTAATATAATAGTACATATTAATTTGTTTGAAGTTGCCTAAGTAAAAAAAATGCACCAACATTAATAATGTGCATGTCAATTTCTTATAGTAGAGATTTTTGCGAGAGTTATACTATCTTTCCATCTTAGACAAAAATTGAGATTAAGTTCCACTAATGGTAGCATTTTATATATAAGATTTGTTTATTGATTTGCAGATCGCACGGATATCGGAATTTAAACTAGGGGAAGGGGTGGATAGAAGTGGTGTGACAACAAAGATCCTGACCTGCAATTGTTCCATGAATTTAATCATAGAGAATAATTCCAGGTTCTTTGGTCTTCACATTCATCCTCCTAAGATGGACATGAAATTTTCCATCTTACCTTTTGCATTTTCAAATGTAAGTACCTCAATTACGTTCCATATGTGTATATTTTCCAACATTTATAAAAATATTATCACACATTTATCAAAAATAAAAATATTTTTGTCAAAAAAATATATTTAAAATTATTAGACAAAATGATAAATAAACACCGCGCACACACATTATCTAATGGACACACACGAGTTCGAACTCAGGAACCGACGTCCTCTTGTCGTTGAAAATTGTCAATGCGACCAGCAGTGAAGGACTAGCTTAAGACCACTTAATTAGTAATTGTTATAACAATCACCAATTTTTTGCTTTCAGAAATTGGGTGTTTCTAATGAGCACTATTGGTCTAGTGGCTTAATCTACCCTAGGACACGGGGGGTCGGCCCGATGCTTCTGGGTTCGATTCGAGCGGTGGACAAATTCGGTGTTAGCCAGTTTAAAATTTGATCCTAAACACGAGCGGAGATTAGTCTTTCGTTAAAAGTGTTGGGACACTCCATGGGTAGTCAACAATGGTCTGAACCAAAAGAATTTGGGTGTTTCTATCGGCACCCCCACTTTTTCCATCTCCACCCCTTTTTCATTGTTTGAAATGTCTAAATTACCCACTCCTGAAGGGGAAGGGGCAAAGAGAAGAGTATTTTTAGAATTAAAGGGATCGGGTACAAGTGGAAAAACTGAGGTGCGAGAAACAGTATATGCTTAGGTTGGCCTTTGACAAAAAATGTATGGTCTGGCCCATTAAGAACATCGAAAAGTGAATGCTTCGGATCCAGTTTTTGTGCAGTCAAACTATTGTTTAGTCAAGCAATTAGCTAAATGGGAGCCTGTCTAATTAAGATTACACGGTCCAGATTTCAAAGTGGGTTTTTTATTAAACAAAAATTAAAAACTATTATTAAAATCTAAACCGCCCGATCTTAATCTGACGGCTCTCGACTAACTGACTGCACAAGTAGTTTGACTGCACAAGTAGTCCGACCGCACTAAATCTAGTTCATGAATGCTTCTGTCGTAGCCGACCCAAATATAAAGCAACCAAATCTATATGGCTTTCAGATTCGTTAACCAAAAATAAAAAACCAAGGTTTAAAACAATAATTTATCAAAAGAAAAAAGGTCTCATTTTTATTTTGTGTAATTTTATAAAAATAAGAGAAAATTTTCAATTTAGTCCTAAAACTAACACTATTTTTTCTAAGTCCTTAAATTATATAAAAATAATAAGTAGTTTCTAAATATTGTGAAATTCATCTCAGTCCCTGTAAGGGACTACTCTAATGACATAGGAGCTTTATACCTAATCTTCTTCTGTGATCAAAATTCAAAATTAATATTACAGGGGCCTGAGCTCTATGCAGAAAGTGGCTTAACAATCTTTACATTAAAATTGGGTGTGAAGAACAAGCCCATGTATGGTGCAGGAAGAAGCATGCAAGATATGCTAGATTCTGGAAGAGGATTGCCAATAGTGATACGAGTAACCCTAAGCTCAAGATTCCAAGTCGTGCCAACACTTGTAAACCCTAAATTCCATCACCAAGTAGAATGTATGGTGATTCTCAAGAAGGCTTACAATAGAAAACATCGAACCCAAGTATTTAATAGCACTTGTAAAGTAACTTCTTAATCAAATGTGACCTTTGATTTGAAGTACTATAAAATAATGTGCTTATGGTACTTACAAGGGTCAAGGAGAGAGATACCACAAGCACTATAAAATAAATATGAGTTCCATGAATCACATTTGAATGTGTGATGTTCCTAAAGTATTTAGGGTAATTATATATAGGAACGACACTTGATGTCTTGAAGAAAAAGTTTCAGAATAATACTAGAGTTGGATACACTAATCGTTACCAATTATCGATACCTTATATCTGTAGGACATAAATGTGTTGAATACAAAGTTCTCAAACTTGAAGATGATTGTGACATGGGAAAGATGTTCTCTATATTTTCTGAATATACCATCCTCGACCCGATCGAGTTATACACAAATCAGGTAGAATCAATGAGCAACTCATTGGCAGCTTGAAAAGATAAGCTATGGAGTGGCATCTTCGAATGGTTAGGTATGAGTCAAGAACTTCACAACAACGCCTGGGACCATATATGGAAGCATAAATTATCAACTAAAGGGAAGACAGGAAAAAGGATTCGGTTTATGTTTTGGGTGGCAGTAGTGTGGGTGATTTGGATTAATAGAAACCGTGTTATTTTTAAAGGAGGGATACCAAACGTTAATCAAATGATAACTCATGTAAAGGGACTAACTTGGGGTTGGATAGCGAATAGGATTCTCATCAACAAAGAGGAAGTAGATTTCGAGGATTGGAATTGTAACCCCTCGGTTTGTTTGGCAAAGATTTGATTTGACTTATGTAATCGGGTTGAGGCACCCCTAGTGCCCTCCATAATAAAATTCTTTTGCTTATCAAAAAAAAAAATTGGCAGCTTGAAAAGACCAAGATCTATAGACAAAAATCGTCATTGGGGTTTTCATAAGTATATTTCGAAATGAGGGTAAAAATGAGAAAGACATAGAAAATGCATCAGGGGGTTTATGCTAGAAATTGAGAGGTGTATTTAATAATTTCCATACTAATGGGCTACTATTGGCACCCCCCTTTTTGTTAATGCATTCCTAAAGAGTATTACTTGATGATGATAGGGATCCGAACGTGTTTATGTTGATATGCGTGATTAATGATTATGATTTGTTACTACTAGTGTGTATGACCCGTGCTTCACGGGTATACATGTTGTTATATGTAGAATTCAATTTTGAAGTTCTCTACTAACAAAATTGTATATATATATATGTGTGTGTGTGTGTGTGTGTGTGTGTGTCTCTCTCTCTCTCTCTCTCTCTCTCTCTCTCTCTCTCTCTCTCTCTCTCTCTCTCTCTCTCTCTCTCTCTCTCTCTCTCTCTCTCTCTATATATATATATATATATATATATATATATATATATATATATATATATAGATGCGTTGATACGTGTTGTTGATTGTTATGATTATTCATGGTTGAGTTATTTGTATTTAACAAATAATTATGATTTTTATAAGAAGTTAATAAATTTATTTAAAAAAAGAGCACTTGGATGATATGGTAGTGGTCTCTTCCATCTCAACCAATGTCCTTGGTTCGAATCCAGCATCGGGCATGCAGTAGTGTTAAAAAAATTAAAAATACAATATTTGATTTTTTGCAACAAAAAAACAATTCCTTTAAAAAAGGGTGCAATGTTATAAAATTAGTCGTATTTTCACTTCAAAAATAATGGGTTTTAATGAATAAAATTTTTAAAGTGATTCCTTGAAAAAAGAGTGCAATGTTACGAAATTAATCCTACATCAATAAAAAAATAGAGTTTTAATGAATAAAAATATTAAAGTAGTATATTAAGAAGAACGTCAATAAAAATATTTTGTTTTACTCGCACGTGATGATCTTTTATTTTTAACGTGTATAGGATGAACATCTTTTAACTAATTACAAAATAAGTTAAAAATTGATATGTAACAATCCCATTTTTTTATTGTATATATCGCAGACTTCTAGTAGTTTTATTAAATTATATTGTAATATATATCGTCTTAGATTATCTTAATGCATTCTTTTTCACAATTACAATGTTTCCCTAATGTTGACAATAATAATTAAAAATAAATGTAGATTCAAATTACATTATGTAGATTTGTTCTATTTCTGAAAATTCACGTTATTCATCTTAAACAACCAAAAATATCAATAAGATTATGTAGGTTTTTTATATCTATTACCCCTATTAATTAAAAATAATGAATAAAATATATAATAATTTAGTAAGGGATATTTTGCGCAATGCAATATCAACAGATAAGGATAAGTAGGGTAGAAAGTAATAGTTGAACTAAACTTACCATTGGCATAATAGCACATATGAAACAATCGTTCCTATAGTGAAAGAACGCAGAAAACCTGGGCTTCACCAAAAGTTGCTTCGAAACGCAGAACAATGGCAGCGAAGATCACGTCTTCGTCTTCTTCACGTCGTACGACCAGGAATTCAGCCAAACTTGCATCTTTCTCAAACAACAATGAGGTAAGCCTGTATTTAGGAAAACCCCTAATTCAAACCCATATTCCTAATTCTGAGTCTCAAACCCTAAGTCTTCACGATTTGGGATTGTTTCAGTAAATCAACAACAAATTAAACATCTTCCTCTTCATCATTAAGAATGTTGTTGGATTGTGAGGTCTTTATTTGTTCTGAAAGGTGCTATTGTTTTTTCCTAAGAAACGCATTCTAATTGTTTTTCGATTGTGTATCTATATCTGTCTTGTTAGAGAAACCTTATCAAATATTGAGTATTGTTTTATAATCTCCATATGTAATTTGTGGGAATTCTTTGAATTTTGTCCAATGGAATTCGTTTCTGTTTCACTCATTAATTACTTTTGATTTACAATACTTACATGGTTTAATTTATATTGATATTCACACTGTATTCGTTTCATTTATAGTTTTTGTTTGGTTATTTGCTATAGTCATGGAAGAATTCAAATGAAAGTTGGCATCATAGTTATATAAATTATACTTTAAATTAGCATCTACTACTATTAGACCTTAGAGTACTTTAATTAAGAAGTAGGCAACTGTTCTATTGTTTTCAACGTGTTAATTTGGTTGCATTCGTGTTAGAAAGAGGTATTTAGAATCTAACTTGTGGGAAAGTGCAAAGTGCATGAAAGGTATTTATATTAACTTCTTTCTTCCAACTTGGTTGATATGATCAATGATTCTATGACTTTTTATTCAAGATACTAATCTGTTATAGGGTCTAATTATGTTTCCTGGTGCAATTCGGTTTTGTTTGGTTTTGACTTGTATTGGTTTTTTTACAAACTATTCAATTGGATATATATAAGTTACCCTTTCAAATTCTGTTCCCTATAGGACACTGAGATGAGGACCTTTGTTATTACTTATTCTGATGGTCGTGGGAATAGAATTGTAAGCAAAGTTATCCTTTTATCATCCATTCAATTTTACCAGGTACAATAGTTGACTGATTAAATATTTTTAAAATAAAAATCCTACAGGGATTTCCACGTAGATTCACGGACAGGTGGGGTTCCTTCATTGATCAGACTGTATGCCTCAACAGAAAGGATGGACAAAGGTGGCTGATCGATGTGGAGAGGCGCAACGGTAACATTTGGCTTGAACAGGTGTGGAATCGATTCAGAGAGAGTTACAACATACAAAATACTGGATACACTATATTTCAAGCACAAATTTAAAGATCATCTTAATGTTGTTATGTTCAGTGCTGCTGGCCTGCAGTATGGATGGGATCGGGAACAACCCACGGATTTACCTGTATCTTTCTTCAAGCAAATCGTCTCAAGGGATTATGCTACACAAATTGTAAGTTGTGGTTATTATACAAATAATAATACTATTATATCTAAAGATATTAGTTTCTAACTTGAATTAAGACGTTCTAATATTAATTATTGCAGTGTACTTCATATATGGAGCTTCAAACTTATTAACCTTGTTAAAATATAAATATTAAACAGGTTTTTCCAGACGAATTTACCGTGACATACGGAAGACAACTACAGAACCCTATTACTTTGGTTGGTGCTGATGGACTCAAGTGGACGGTGCATTGGACAAACATTGATCGTTCAATATGGTTTAATGAAGGTTGGACTAATTTCGCAGTGAATTACGGCCTGAAGAAAAATGACTTTATAGTTTTCAAGTTTCGTGCTATAGGAGACATGCTAAATGGTATAGTCCGCAATGATAGTGGTATGGTCGAAAAAATAGACAGAATTGGACGTGACGACGGTTTGGACATCGATGTTAGAGTAAGGGAATTATGGACAGCAACACTAACCGAGGCTGCAGCCAGGAGGAGCTTACCTTTGGTGAGCCTTCTAACATTATGAATTTAACGTTGTCTTTGTTATTAAATATTAATGATCAATATAACTGATAATATTCAAACCCATTTATGTTGTAGTACGTCCCCGCAAGAGTAGTTAATTCATGCCTAGGAAATAGGCCGAGTTATATTCTGTTATACTACCTTCCAGCGATGTTGATGAATGGAGGCTGATATGGAGTCCAGGTCGGAATGACGAATGCCACATTGGAGATGGATGGTATGAATTCAAGGAAGACAATGATCTGAAGCCTGACCAGCGTGTCAAGTTAGTTTAGCAGGAGAGGAGCAGAAAATCAGATGATGGTTGAAATTGTTTGAGGGAAAACTTGTTATAATTCCATTTAATTTGAGACTCTGTAGCTTTAACGATCAACAATTTGGTGTAGTGACAACTTGCTACTTACTTTAACTATCTTTATAAATTTTTGTTGGACTTGTTATTGTCTTGCATGTATGACCTTGTTATTGTTTAACTATCTTTATAAAATCCATGATGGTATTCGAATATGGTTTTTTTTCCATGGCGTTTTTATGTAATAACAATACCGCAAACTTCATTTTCTGAAATGTGTGTGGTATTATAAATACTTAACCCACTAATTTGGGTATTCATCATGGTGATAAGTAGCTATACTCCATTTAGCAGTTAATTTTAATGTGGAATTTAACTAAAATGCTGATTTTGTTGCTAGTATTGGATTCATGTTGATTTAATATGCTTTGTACTACTTACAGGAAAACGCCAAGAAACATCTGCCTGACAGCGATGACAATGAAAAAACACAGCAGAGCAGATCACATTGTGTTAGAGCAGTACGAAACTGAGGTTTGTCCATGCTATATAAATTTAGAACTTAGAATACACTGTATACAATTGATGTGTGTTTCAACAAAGAATTATTATATATATATATATATATATATATATATATATATATATATATATATATATATATATATATATCAGACCTGCACTATGTATTACAATTAGTGATCTTGTAATTATAATTATAAATAACAAAAACATGCTACTCAATAATAATATAAAAAATGTATTGAGTTTGTACCCTTGCAAAAAAAATGTAAACATGTGATATGATAATGAAAAAACTTGGTCCTGTTATCTAAATTAACACCATATGTATTGTAAATGTCCATCACATGATATTTAGCTAAATGAAATCATATTATTTCATAAAAAGTACACCGACTACAGAACGCCATCAGGTAAAAAACACAAATCCAAATTCAATTCTACAAATAACATCTACACATTGTCAAACACCTCACGATACACTACATTCTTAGTGGATCGTAACAAATTTTTATCCTAATCAATAATCAGCAACTTCAGACCCTTTCTTGATTTAACACGGGAGAGTGCAACATAGAGTTGACCATGAGTGAAAACGGGCTTAGGGAGATATATTCCAACTTGTGAGAGTGATTGCCCCAGACTTTTGTTAATGGTCATTGCAAAAAAAACTGTGATAGGTGTCTGGGCCTGAATTTAAAGGGAAGGCCAGCATCACTTGGTATAAGATTCATTCTGGGTATAAATATATTGTCGCCAATGTTTTTCCCTGTAATAACGGTAGCCGTTATAATATTCTTGCCCAGATGGTTTACCATTAACCTAGTACCATTGCATAGACCTGCTGATTGGTCAATGTTCCTCATTAACATAATAGGTACACCAATTTTCAAAAGCAACCTATGGTTAGGAATACCGGAACACTTTAACATCATTTAAAAATTCTGGAGTGAACCATTCGCTCTGAACCTCACTGTCCTCGTCGGATTGACATACAGTATCAGAGCTGAGGTACTCAACTTCTTCACCAGGAATTTGGGACAACACATAATCATTAACCAGCTCAACAGACTCAAGAGTTGGAGCTAAAATAGCCCTCTCTTCAAAAAAGTGATCAGTGTTAATGTTATCTACGTCTTCAATTGTTCCTGATGTGCCTTCGCCTGGTTAAAATATGGGAACCTCAATGGTTAATATGGTACATGATTGTATAGTCCACATGCATGTTAAAAATCATAAAACAACCTATGTGTCTATAAATACTCGAACACATACCATTTAAATTCATGTTAGATGGACTAGTGTTGGCTGTAAGACATGAAAGTATATGTTGTTGCTGAGTATTTTGGTCGAGACTCGAACTGGTTTTTGACCTCTTGTTTGCTAAGGTGTTTATAGTTGAATCCACATTCTGTGTAACTGCATAAAACATATACATATATTAATATGTGGTCTAATGAGCATGTCAGGTATAAGAAATCCATATTAAGGCATTGGAAATGAAAATTTCATGTCTGTCAATATGTTGCATCTATTTACTATACCATTGTGAATAATAATGTCATCGTGACATTCTGCCGACATAGGTGCCGGTTCTATTGTATCCGGCGTGTGTAAGACATGGTTGAGCTTGGTTGGTCCGTCATCTTGGCAGGCAAAATTAAGTGGGCAGCTAAATAATAGCTGATTTATTCTTATGAATAAGGGGTAATTTATTACTAATTGTTGACAAAACTGTTTCATATGTGTTAAATTTTTGTGAAAATAATTGCTTTCCAATTTTTGTGGGATGCTGATGAGAATGTATTTACTATTAAAACCATTTCTTATTGACCATTTTCCTTCTCTCCAATTAATTTCTTTTTTAGTGGGACAGCCGTTGCTTTTTATTTGTATTAAATTTGGTTGACAAATCTTCACCTGATGCAAAAATCGTGGGATTATAATGCCATCTTTTAATAGGATCATTAAATATATATATATTTTGTTGCAGGGTGATGTGTACACGAAATGCCTAGGTGGAATTGACATCATCAATGATGTCATTTATCTATGTGATTACATGGACAGTCCATTTGGACGGTTCATGATTGAGTATAATAGAGATATGCTTCCATTATTACAAATGATTTATGTTGACTTAGATGAGTACTTGTTTTCGAGTCTATGACTTCATTATGGATGAATTCATGAGGTAGATACTAAGTTTGATGCTAGGATTGATGCATTCATGACACATAAAAATTGAAGATTTAGCAATTTATCTTATGGATGAGAACTCACTGAAAATTTACCAATTTATCTAATGGATAAGTAGTGGCGGATCGAGGACCTTGAGTTAAGGGGTGCAAATTTTTTTGTTATCAAGATTGTGGGTTCTCAAAATTATTGAAAATTTCTTTTCAAATATCTTCACTTAATTCACTGAAATTAAGAAATCGATTAATAAATAGTCCTTAAAGTATGTGGCATCCGTCAAATTACTTTCTAAAATTTTATAAGTAGTCTCGTACAGAGACAAATGAATAAATTGAGTAAGGCCAAAATTGAGCTTTGTCATCGGGCCGTACTATTGAGCTGAGCCAAAATTGACGGGCCATACTTCCTACAACCCCCTCCCTACTCACTAGATGCCCCCAACCCCCCAAAATACCCCTCCTTCAAAATCGCCAATTTTCACCCTTTCCCTCTCTCACACACCCACACCCCCCATTCCAACCCCTAATCAACCGAACCCTACTTCTCTTCTCCCTCAATCTCACCCTCTTCTCTTCTCCCACAATCTTGCCCTCTTCTCTGCTCACATTGCGAATTGGTGACTCCCTTCATCTCTTCTTACGCTGCTAAAGGTACGCTATCTCCCTTTCATTTTTGTTATCTCCTTTTCGTTTTCTTTTTGTTTCTCTATTTTTTATTTTCTGAACTTCGCATGGTTCGATACTTATATTTCGAACCTGTGGGTGTTTACATGGTTCGATCGTTAAACAACGAACTGGTTCGGCCCCCAACTTCAGAACCATGCGAAGTTGCTTTTTTGAAAACGCGCGTCTGGAACGTAACTTTTCGAACCGATTCGAATTTTAACTACCAAACCCTACTTGGCAATTCTAATTTTAATTTATGAATTCTAATTTATGTTTAATGTTCTTTTTAGTAATGGCAAAGACTAGGGGAGGTGGTAGTTCCAGACAGGCACGAGACGACGACATAGTGCGTCCTACAGCTTCTGTCCACAATAGGAATGCACAGATGCATCCATATGGACGCGGACGTGGACGCGGATGGACTGTCCCACCACATGCTGACGTTGCTCTTCGGTATGATGACCTTCAGCAGGATGCTGCCGACTTTGTAGCTGCTGACTTAGCTGGTCTAGATGATGTTGCTGATACTGCTGCTCCAGCTGGTGAGCCCTCTACATCAAGACCCTCGACATCGGCACCGGCCACATCAGCACCAGTCATATTCCCTTTCTCGGTGGTCCGGATGACAGACCCGTATTGCCTTCCTATGGCTCACATGTTGCCCGCTTGATGATAAACTCTAATTTAGTGCATTTTTAGAGATATTTTTGGATTACTTTTTAGAGCAATTATTACCAATTATATAAATTGTTGACTAAATTTGTTTTATATGTTTTAGGAAAGAAGAAAAGATAAAAATGCAAATAATATATATTATTGATATATGTATATAATATTTTATTTTATAAATATTATATATATATATATATGTGTGTGTGTGTGTGTGTATTATATATATATGTGTGTGTGTGTGTGTGTGTGTATTATATATATATATATATATATATATATATATATGTGTGTGTGTGTGTGTGTGTGTGTGTGTGTGTGTGTGTGTGTTTGGGTTTGAAAGAACAAGAATGTGGCCCAAATTGTGGAGAAAGTGAAGCCCATGCCATTGAATTCAAGGAACACGTGATCAGGCGCCATTTCAGGCAAATGTTCCCCCTACGAGTCGAAAGGCTCTGTTAGGGTTTCTCCTCCCTACGAGCCGCAAGGCTCAGTTAGGGTGTTCCCCCTCCTCCTTGGAGGCCTATCTCTCCCCCCTTCATGGTGGCTCTCCTCCCGTTTACTGCTTGACCCTTTCTGCTGCTCTTCCATCTCCCCCCCCCCCACTCCCCACGATGCCTACCCTCTCAAAACCCCGCCTCGCTACCGACCGCCCAAACCCACCTTCCTTCCCCACCAACCACAACCCCATCTTCTTCCTCATGTGAGCCCTCATGCCTATTCGAACACTGATCGATCATTTTCCCTTTCCTCTCTGCTTGTCGTCATCAAGACCGTTGCTCCTGTGGTCTCTCCATGGTCGCCAACCAACAGACCCTTTCTCTTCCACCTCTTGGGGTCTAGGTCTCTCTCGGGCGACATCCTCCAACCACCTCCTGCATCTCCTCTCGCTCCGTCGCCGGAATCGTGCCCTCCATCCCAACCGCCACCACTGCCCTGAGACGAAATCCATAAGGGGTCCCTTGCTTCCCCAATGCTGCTGTTTCTAAGGTTGAGCATGCTGCGCTCTCCAACTGTTCTTCTGGTTCCCATCAGGTCACCATGGAAGCCTCCATGGATCCACGATGAATTTCTGGTCTCGGATCTGCTCTCTGTTGCATCTATGGGTATGTTGCTTCATATTTTGTGTTTTTTCTGTTTTGGCCTAAAGAAGCATCCCGGGTATTTGATGAAAGTCCCCATAGAAATTTTGGATGCCGAAGCAATCTCTTGTGGACATTATACCATTATATGGTGACGGTTAAGGCTATGGGCATTTCTACCTTGTCGAAGGCTGTCTCTAGTTACCATTTAGCTGCTGATCTTCGGGTTAAGTTGGTTAGTCTTGAGACCATCATTAGTCGAAAGGGGCAAACACTAGTCAAAGATATCATCCGTAACTGGATTGTGAGAAAGATAGCAGAGTCTTAGTCACTGACTACCTCTTCCTGGAAGCGAAAGCTATTGATAATTTGGATGATTCGTCGTTGTACTTGGGTGGCCCATGTTTCTATGGTTTCTAATCTTTCTAAATGTAATGGCTCCAATGCCTACATTGAGTGTGTTTTTCTTTACGTTAGATTTGTTGATCCTAGTCTGAGGGTTGGAAATGTCCTACCTCATTTACTTCGTTTAGCTTGTATTGATGCTCTCTTTATCAATTGAATGAAGTATTTCCCCTTTCAAAAAAAAAGGAACACGTGATCAGTAAGAATTGGAAGCAATCAGTGAGGGATGTAACACCCCCTTTCTACCCCATAATCTACACGTCACTTATCAGAGTAAGTCTTTTTCGCAAAATTTAATTTAACTGATAGAAAGGAAATGCCACATCGTCATTAACAAAAGAACGTCAAGAGTTACGTCACAGCGGAATAAAACAACACTCACCAAATACCACTCAAACACGTCTCACATCATTAATACAAACACTAAACAATTTATTATTTAAATAACAACTTCAACCACGCCCCCTAGGTGTCACAGTATCAGAGAGCGACTCGACAGACATCCCACAGGCTATAAAAGAAGGCAGCAGGACCTTCACTCGCGGTTACCTGCAGCGTTGCCACAATAGAGCAACATTCCAAGCAGAAGGGGTGAGAATTTCAACAAAACATAATTAAGCATATAGTAGAGTAATATGAGCAAAACGTCATACAACATCGTCATTATCATCAATCTCGTCGTCGCTTAACGCAAACCAAAGTCATAATTCATATCACCAGTCATAAACATGTATGCGCATGAAAATGCAACCCACACCTGGGTATATGCATGATGGTACCATACTCGTCATAAGTCAGCCACTAGGGCACGTCGTCACTGGTTTTCGTCAATAAGAGGCCGAAGCCTATTCGTCATAATATGCACATGCTATGAGACACTATGGGCACACGTGCAATTCACCAATTCACTCACCCGGAGTACTCGTCATCGTCGTCATAGAACACTCATAGAGTGTATTCGTCACAGTCACCATAATAATATCACAACTTCTTCATAACATCACATTCAAAATTGGGGTAACAACATCCTTAAATCTTACTTCATACCTTTGTGGTTAGGCATTGGATGCTACTTACCACAGATTGTAATCTGTGGTAAGTGGGGCTTAGTGGCCACTTACCACAGATTCCAATTTGTGGAAAGTGGAATCCGAACAGTTTGAAATTCGGTTCGCAACCAGCAACAAATCAGAATGGAAACAGTGGCTCTTGTAGGTGTGCAACAGTAGCAAAAACAGTAGTAAACAGTGTGGGAAAAACAGCAGTATTTTTCTTCATAAAACAGCAACTCTTATTTAAAGATAACAGCAAACAGCAACACTATTAATTTATGGACAGCAACATTTTCTTTTGGTAAAACAGCATACAACAACATTTTCTTTGATAAACAGCATACAGCAACACTATCAATTTATGGACAGGAACATTTTCTTTTGGTAAAACAGCATACAACAACATTTTCTTTGATAAACAGCATACATCAACACTATTAGTTTATGGACAGGAACATTTTCTTTTGGTAAAACAGCATACAGCAACATTTTCTATTTTTCAGTTTTCTTGGTATCATTCAAATAATTATAATCATATTACTCAATCACCACATAAGTCTCACCTACTCCATTAAACTATAACATCCCCTAATTCAATCCCAATTTACTCATTCCTATATTCTCATCACTATACACATAAAATCGATACTAACCACACCAAATTCACCCAAATTCGAAACTCATCTCATCATCTCATATGGCAAATCGCATGTCATCACCAACAATTCATCAAAATAACACCACAATTAACCCAATAATTCATCAATCTTCACCTATCTATCTCGAAAATCACCACCACACCAAAACCCCACAAAACCCACCACATATCCAATTATATTGAATTGAAACGCTCACCCTTACCTCTTAAACGTATGCTCCGTGGAAGATGAATGAAGGCACCACGAGAACCACCGCAACCCAACGAGCCGAAGCCTTGAGAATTCGAAGCCCTTCTTCTCCTCCTCCTATCTTCGCCGCGCCCCCCTTCTTTCTCACCCTCTCTCAAATTTCGATTTCTCTCAAGTGAAAAATGAGAGTGAGGGTTTCGCATACCCTTGGGTTTAAGCTGTGGGCCTTTCACGCGTTGGGCCCACCGCTACACCCCCGCTATTACTCGATCCCACTCCTACACAAAACATGATATTTTCCCCTTAATTTAATTAAATCACGCTTCAATTAAAAATTAATAATTCAACTAATCAAATTAATTAAATTATTTTTCGGGGTGTTACAACTCTCCCTTACTTAGGATTTTTCGCCCTCGAAAACATACCTGATTCAAACAACTCCGGATACGACTCTCGCATCTTATCCTCCAGCTTCCACCAGCTGCTCCAAACCAAACGACCTTCACCAGATTGATCTCCTTACCTCGTAAGGTCTTCACTTCACGATCCTCAATTCGTACAGGCATGGTCTCCACAGTGAGATTGTCCCGCACCTCCACATCATCTAGTTGAATCACATGAGACGGATCCGCAACATACTTCCGAAGCTGCGACACGTGAAACACGTCGTGCAAGTTCGAAAGATTAGGTGGCAAGGCCACCCGATATGCAACATTTCCAACTCTCTCCGTAATCTGGTACGGCCCGATGAATCGAGGAGTCAACTTCTTCGATTTCAGCGCCCGCCCAACACCAGTCATAGGTGTGACCCTTAGGAACACGTGGTCACCAGCTTCAAATTCTAAATCTTTCCTTCTCTTATCATGGTAGCTCTTCTGTCTACTCTGCGACGCTTTCATTTTCTCCCGGATCACCTTTACTTTCTCAGTAGTCTCTCTGACTAGCTCAGGTCCAAGTACTAAACTTTCCCCCAGTCTCGTACCAACACACCGGAGTCCTACACCTCCGACCATACAACGCCTCAAACGGCGCCATCCCGATACTGGAATGATAACTGTTGTTGTAGGTAAACTCGATCAATGGAAGATGAGTATCCCACGCACCTCCCTGCTCTAGAACACATGACCTCAACAGATCCTCCAACGATTGAATCGTCCTCTCTGTCTGCCCATCAGTTTGAGGGTGATAAGCTGAACTCAACCTCAATTTCGAACCCAATTCCTTCTGCAAACTACTCCAAAAGTCCGAAGTGAACCTTGGGTCTCTATCCGACACAATGCACAAAGGAACGCCATGTAACTTCACAATCACCTGAATATAGATCTCTGCCAATCTTGACACCGGATACTTAATGCCGATAGGAATGAAATGAGCAGACTTCGTCAATCTATCCACAATCACCCAAATCGAATCATGCCCTCTCACCGTATTGGGTAACCCAGTCACAAAATCCATGGAGATACTATCCCACTTCCACTCTGGAACATTCAACGGTTGCATCATCCCCGCAGGCTTCTGATGCTCGACCTTCGATTTCTGACAGGTCAAACATGAATACACAAACTGCGCTACGTCGCGCTTCAACCCAGGCCACCAGAACATCTTTTTCAGATCTTGATACATCTTTGTCGCTCCGGGATGGATACTCAACTTACTTTTGTGGCCTTCCTCGAGAATTGCTTTTCTCATTTCCTCATCTTCAGGAACACAAATCCTTCCACGATATCTCAATACATTCTGCGCATCTATCTCGAAGTCCTTATTCTCGGACTGATCAATCCCACCCATCAGATCAACCAATTTTACGTCTAACTTCTGCGCTTCCTGGATACTAGCCATAAAATCGTTGCCAATTTTCAACATACCCAACCTGATACTCTGAGGTGTGACCTCACAAACTAAACTCATGTCTCTGAATTTCTCAATTAACTCAAGCTCTCTAGCCATCAATGCCGACATATGCAAAGTCTTCCGACTCAAAGCATCTGCAACCACATTAGCTTTTCCCGGGTGATAACTCAACTCAAAATCATAATCCTTCAATAGTTCTAACCACCGGCGTTGCCTCATATTCAACTCTTTCTGATCGAACAGATACCGAAGGCTCTTGTGATCACTGAACACCTCAAATCTCGATCCATACAAGTAATGTCTCCAAATTTTCAATGCGAATACCACAGCAGCAAGTTCTAAGTCGTGAGTAGGGTAATTCTTTTCATGAATTCTCAATTGCCTCGACGCATATATAAGCGATCACTTTCCCATCCTGCATAAGCACACCACCCAAACCCATCTTGGAAGCATCGCAATAAACCACAAACGGCTTAACCGGATTAGGTAGGGTCAACACTGGGGACGTAGTCAACCTCTTTTTCAATTCACTAAAACTCTCTTCACATCGGTCATCCCACACAAAAGCCTTGCCCTTGCAAGTCAATTGGGTCAACGGCAGAGCCAACTTCGAAAACCCCTCAATGAATCTTCTATAATAACCTGCTAGTCCCAGAAAACTCCTTATCTCAGTAACGGATTTCGGGGATTCCCACTACAACACCGCATCCACCTTAGAAGGATCTACCGCAATCCCCTCACTAGAGACCACATGACCGAGAAAACTGACTTCTCTCAACCAAAACTCACACTTGGATAACTTCGCATATAACTTTCGATCCCTCAGAATCTCCAACACCAACCTCAGATGTCTCGCATGCTCCTCTTCAGACTTAGAATAAATTAGAATATCATCAATGAAGACCACCACAAACTTATCCAAATACTCGCGAAAGATTTGGTTCATGTACCCCATGAATACCCTCGGCGCATTAGTCACACCGAAAGGCATAACGGAATACTCATAGTGCCCATATCTTGTCCTAAATGCCGTCTTCTGGATATCTTCATCCTTTACCTTGATCTGATGATAACCAGACCTTAAGTCAATCTTGCTAAATACTTTAGCACCCACCAACTGATCCATCAAATCGTCAATTCTCGGTAACGGATACTTGTTCTTGATTGTAACTTTATTTAATTGACGATAGTCTACACACAACCTCATACTGCCATCTTTCTTTTTCACCAACAACACTGGAGCTCCCCAAGGCGACACACTCGGTCTTACAAACTTCTTTTCTAATAAATCCTCAAGTTGCTTTTTCAATTCTGCCAACTCAGAAGCAGACATTCTATATGGTGCCATAGACACAGGCTTAGTGCCAGGAACTAGATCAATAGTAAACTCCACCTCCCTCTCTGGTGGTATATCCGGAATCTCGTCAGGAAACACCTCGGAAAACTCACACACCACCTGCAACTCCTCAATCTTCGCTTGGCTCTCAGCAGACAACGACGCTAACAGAGAAAACAGCTGAACCTCTTCTCTCATCACCCTGTGCAGCTGACCCGCAGATAGCAAACCAGACCTCTCTTCAGGCGAAGCGAAACTCACGGACCTTTCGCGACAGTCGATATGAACATGATTATCAACTAACCAGTCCATACCCAGAATGACATCCATGCCACTCAGCGGCAAACAGATCAAATCAACTAAAAATTCTCTACCATATATAGATACAGGACATCTGGCACAAACAACGGACGTAGTTACCGAACCCTTAGCTGGAGTATCGATAACCATCTCTCTCAACATATCAGATAAGACAAGACTTAGTTTCTCAACACATGCGGCAGCAATAAAACTATGGGTAGCACCAGTATCAACAATAGCAATAAGAGGAAAATTATTGATATAGCACGTACCTCGAATCTCATTCACCACGTCAGACTCAGCCAGAGCGAACACTTTTCCAAAAGACTTCTCCTTCTTGGGTTTTGAGCACTGTGTACTGATGTGACCACTCTCCCCACAATTAAAGCATACCACCTCTTTCTTATCACAGCTGGAAGATATGTGCCCCTCTTTCCCACACCGATAACATCTCTTCTTATCCCCGCTTGGGCAATCTGGACTCTTATGACCTGCTCTCCCACACGTGTAACAAGTAATACTGGCTACAGCATCTCCCCCACTTCGCTTAGACCCACCAACAAACTTCCCTTTGCCCTTACCAGCAGACACCTCATATGGCTTACCACGACTCGAGAAGTTCTTTTGCTTTTCTTTCATAACTCTGGAGAAGGCATTACTGTAATTCGACAGCTATCCACCAACAGAGAGAACACACGAATTTGTTGATACCCTATGGCTTTCTTAATATCCGCACGCAACCCGTTTTCAAACTTAATGCATTTGGAGAACTCCGCACCCTCTCCATCATAGTGTGGATAAAACTTGGACAGCTCAGTAAATTTTGCAGCATATTCAGTTACCGACATGTTACCTTGTTCAAGTCTCAGAAATTCAACCTCTTTCTTTCCGCGGACATCTTCCGGATAGTATTTCCTCCTGAACTCCCTCTCGAACACAGCCCAAGTAATTCCCTCATTGGCGACCGTCAACCTCTGCCTAGCCGCCATCCACCAGTCATCAGCCTCTCTCTTCAACATGTGCGTACCGTAACGAACCTTCTGAGCATCGGTACAATCCATAACGCGGAAGATCCGCTCCATCTCTCTCAGCCATTCAAGGGCACCATCAGGGTTATACCCGCCTTCAAAAGTAGGAGGGTTCTCTCGCTGGAACGTAGCCAAACTGCGCGTCCCAGCATCACCAGCACCTGGCATGTTGCTCACAACCTCAGCTATAGCCTGCAAAGCAGCAGCAAGTGCAGCATCGTTCCGTCCTGCCATTCGAGCACTGCAACAGAAAACAGAATTTAGATACGAGTAACAAAACTCAAGTGTTACTCAACTTGACAACTCGACCACCGGCCGGACAGACCGAATTGCTCTGATACCACTAATGTAACACCCCCTTTCTACCCCATAATCTACACGTCACTTATCAGAGTAAGTCTTTTTCGCAAAATTTAATTTAACTGATAGAAAGGAAATGCCACATCGTCATTAACAAAAGAACGTCAACTTGCACTCATTAAGTTTGCGCAACATCATCACCCGTCATAAAAATTAAACTCCAAGAGTTACGTCACAGCGGAATAAAACAACACTCACCAAATACCACTCAAACACGTCTCACATCATTAATACAAACACTAAACAATTTATTATTTAAATAACAACTTCAACCACGCCCCCTAGGTGTCACAGTATCAGAGAGCGACTCGACAGACATCCCACAGGCTATAAAAGAAGGCAGCAGAACCTTCACTCGCGGTTACCTGCAGCGTTGCCACAATAGAGCAACATTCCAAGCAGAAGGGGTGAGAATTTCAACAAAACATAATTAAGCATATAGTAGAGTAATATGAGCAAAACGTCATACAACATCGTCATTATCATCAATCTCATCGTCGCTTAACGCAAACCAAAGTCATAATTCATATCACCAGTCATAAACATGTATGCGCATGAAAATGCAACCCACACCTGGGTATATGCATGATGGTACCATACTCGTCATAAGTCAGCCACTAGGGCACATCGTCACTGGTTTTCGTCAATAAGAGGCCGAAGCCTATTCGTCATAATATGCACATGCTATGAGACACTATGGGCACACGTGCAATTCACCAATTCACTCACCCGGAGTACTCGTCATCGTCGTCATAGAACACTCATAGAGTGTATTCGTCACAGTCACCATAATAATATCACAACTTCTTCATAACATCACATTCAAAATTGGGGTAACAACATCCTTAAATCTTACTTCATACCTTTGTGGTTAGGCATTGGATGCTACTTACCACAGATTGTAATCTGTGGTAAGTGGGGCTTAGTGGCCACTTACCACAGATTCCAATTTGTGGAAAGTGGAATCCGAACAGTTTGAAATTCGGTTCGCAACCAGCAACAAATCAGAATGGAAACAGTGGCTCTTGTAGGTGTGCAACAGTAGCAAAAACAGTAGTAAACAGTGTGGGAAAAACAGCAGTATTTTTCTTCATAAAAGCAGCAACTCTTATTTAAAGATAACAGCAAACAACAACACTATTAATTTATGGACAGCAACATTTTCTTTTGGTAAAACAGCATACAGCAACATTTTCTTTGATAAACAGCATACAGCAACACTATCAATTTATGGACAGGAACATTTTCTTTTGGTAAAACAGCATACAGCAACATTTTCTTTGATAAACAGCATACAGCAACACTATTAGTTTATGGACAGGAACATTTTCTTTTGGTAAAACAGCATACAGCAACATTTTCTATTTTTCAGTTTTCTTGGTATCATTCAAATAATTATAATCATATTACTCAATCACCACATAAGTCTCACCTACTCCATTAAACTATAACATCCCCTAATTCAATCCCAATTTACTCATTCCTATATTCTCATCACTATACACATAAAATCGATACTAACCACACCAAATTCACCCAAATTCGAAACTCATCTCATCATCTCATATGGCAAATCGCATGTCATCACCAACAATTCATCAAAATAACACCACAATTAACCCAATAATTCATCAATCTTCACCTATCTATCTCGAAAATCACCACCACACCAAAACCCCACAAAACCCACCACATATCCAATTATATTGAATTGAAATGCTCACCCTTACCTCTTAAACGTACGCTCCGTGGAAGATGATTGAAGGCACCACGAGAACCACCGCAACCCAACGAGCCGAAGCCTTGAGAATTCGAAGCCCTTCTTCTCCTCCTCCTATCTTCGCCGCGCCCCCCTTCTTTCTCACCCTCTCTCAAATTTCGATTTCTCTCAAGTGAAAAATGAGAGTGAGGGTTTCGCATACCCTTGGGTTTAAGCTGTGGGCCTTTCACGCGTTGGGCCCACCGCTACACCCCCGCTATTACTCGATCCCACTCCTACACAAAACATGATATTTTCCCCTTAATTTAATTAAATCACGCTTCAATTAAAAATTAATAATTCAACTAATCAAATTAATTAAATTATTTTTCGGGGTGTTACAACTCTCCCTTACTTAGGATTTTTCGCCCTCGAAAACATACCTGATTCAAACAACTCCGGATACGACTCTCGCATCTTATCCTCCAGCTCCCATGTCAGGCTTCCACCAGCTGCTCCAAACCAAACGACCTTCACCAGATTGATCTCCTTACCTCGTAAGGTCTTCACTTCACGATCCTCAATTCGTACAGGCATGGTCTCCACAGTGAGATTGTCCCGCACCTCCACATCATCTAGTTGAATCACATGAGACGGATCCGCAACATACTTCCGAAGCTGCGACACGTGAAACTCGTCGTGCAAGTTCGAAAGATTAGGTGGCAAGGCCACCCGATATGCAACATTTCCAACTCTCTCCGTAATCTGGTACGGCCCGATGAATCGAGGAGTCAACTTCTTCGATTTCAGCTCCCGCCCAACACCAGTCATAGGTGTGACCCTTAGGAACACGTGGTCACCAGCTTCAAATTCTAAATCTTTCCTTCTCTTATCATGGTAGCTCTTCTGTCTACTCTGTGTTTTATTTTCAGTTATTTTTATTTTGTTTTGTTTTTAGGAATAAGCTCAGACAACAAGCTCTCTCAGGGAAGTCACTCTTACTCCCTCTCATTTACTTATTTTTGTGTCTATTTAATCATTTTGCATTGAGGACCATGCTTCATGCTAGTGTGGGGGAGGATATTATATCTTGTCACTTGATCCCTATTAACGCACTTACCCACTACATGTGTTGATAGCAATTTTTCTGGCTTGTTTTGGATGAATTATGCTTAAAAAAACAGAGATTATGTCCATAATTAATTTATTTGACAAACTTGTACTTGATTGTAACTGTGGGGTTGTCCTTATGAAGCTGATAATTAGCATTTGTGCCTGTTGAGTACTTTTTGTGAACTAGCTTCTAAATGTGAGATTTGAGCCTTCATAAAGGGATTGATATTAAATCATAAATACTTACCCCTTCTCTTTGTGTATGAGTGTGTTTCATAATTTGCTACATTCTAGAATTTGTCTTTTGACCATTTCTAGGCGAAAATTGGTTTGCATCATGTAAAAAGATTTGGGGAATTTAGGTATTTTTGTGGCCTCAGAGTTGTTTATTGAAATTATCCATTAGTTTCCCCCTTTGAGCCTATTTGTTATATATTTTTTTGGTACTTTGATATAATTTTTGTTTCTTTTTTTGTGGTAACCATTTAAAATTAAATGTGGAGCAACTATTGAAAATTACAATTTCGTCCAATATTTTAGTTGTTTATCTTGTCAGGACTGTAAAAAAAAATAGGACTGACTCATGAGATAGCTTACAAGTATCTTTTCCCTATGAAGGAAACAAAATAGGAGTGACTCATGTGCTTACCTTTTCCTCCTAAAAAAATACTAAAAAAAGTGGAAAAAAAAATCAAGGAGGATATGGCGAAAAAAACAGCCTACTCAAGAGAAAAGGCAAGTCAAAAAGAGCCGATTCAATAGAAAAAGGTGAAGAAGGAAGTGAAATTAACTTGGAGTTTGGACAAAATTTGTAAAATAGATAGGAGCTCCATATTTGGTTTCAAAGGTTACTATTCGTTTCTTGTTTTTAGCCTTTTGATTATCTTTTCTATCTTATTTCCTACCCTGCTTGAAATCACCATGGCCCCTATTACAACCCATAACACCCCATCATTTGTATGCATGTGAACTATTTAGTGGAGATTTGGTCAAATTACAAGCATATATGGTAATGTGCATTTTGTGGAAACTTGAGTGTATATTTTCCCTAGTCCCTAAACACTTAGAGAAATTGTGAGCGAGTGCCCTTATTCACAGAAGTGTATTCTTCAGGGGCATGAGCCTCTAATTGGGCAACCTTTTGACACCTCATATATGCTATATTGTCTATTGTCCGTCATCGTACTTTTAATTTTGGGTCCTTTATTTGGTTGTCGCTATTATATATTTTTAAAATTTTATTGAGCTAGAAAATTTGCTTGAGGACAAGCAAAGGTTAAGTGTGGGGGAGTTGATAAACTCTAATTTAGTGCATTTTTAGCGATATTTTTGGATTACTATTTAGAGCAATTATTACCAATTATATAAATTGTTGACTAAATTTGTTTTATATTTTGTAGGAAAGAAGAAAAGATAAAAATGCAAATAATATATATATTATTGATATATGTATATAATATTTTAGGAATATTATATATGTATATTATATATATATATATATATATATATATATATATATATCTAATCTAATCTAATCTAATATCTATTTATACAAACAAACTTTATACAAAATTACCAATTAGGATCTCTTACTAACAAGACACATATCTAATTCAAGGGTAAAAATGTCATTACCCTCTCTTTCTTTTTCTTCTTATGTAACATCCCCAAAATAATTAAGTTAATTATTTTGACGTATAACCCAATTAGTTTAATTTAGTGCTTGTTTGATAATTTTGTTAATTGAGTGTTAAATTAATTTTTGTTTGGTGAACATTTTTAATTGAGTAATAGATAGGAAGTGGGTATTTTTGGGTTATTAGAGTTGAGTGAAAGCATAGAGGTAATTTACCCACACCCTCACTTAAGTGTTATTATAAATAAAAAGAAAAAAAATAGAAAGGAAAAAGGGAGAGTGAGAGTTCGAATGAGAGAAAGAAAAGAAGAAAGGAAAGAAAAGAAGAAAATGGAGAAGAGAGAGAGAGAGAGAGAGAGAGAGAGAGAGAGAGAGAGAGAGAGAGAGAGAGAGAGAGAGAGAGAGAGAGAGAGAGGTCGCGTGAGAGAGAGCAGGAGAGGAGGAGAGGAGGGAAGAATCACTCATGGAAAGTGTCCCTTTTTTCCACCATTTTATTCCTTGCATTATCCTCTACAAGATGATACCAAAAACATCACAAACACTCCATGGAAAATGTTTGTGATGTTTAATCACTCAAGCTTTAGGGTTTTTTTTTGAAGAACCCATCACCCAAAATGGATCCAACATGAACACTCTTCCCACCACTTTCAAATATCAACTTAGAAACAACCTTTGGAGCTTAATCACTCAAGCTTTAGGGTTTTTTTTTGAAGAAATCAAGTTTGGGTGAGTTAGGGTTTGTGAATCAAAAAATTTGGGGTTTATGTGAAGAAGCTCAATTGGAGCTTAGAGATGATGAATAGTGTTTCTTGGGTGCCTCATGGTTGAATGGAAAACTTTGGACTCAAGTTTGAGAAGTTGATGTTGATTTTCGAAGCTCTAGGAGCTTATGGTGGTGCCTAGGTGTTAGTTGATACTCCGAACGAGGATTTCTCGAGTGTCGCGTGTTGCGTGTTACGAGTTAGGAGCGACAACCGAGGTGAGTTATTCGAGTTATTTGAGGTTTCGTCAAATTGATGTTTAATTGTCAAAAGTTGTAACATCCCAAAAATTTAAAGAGCTGAATTATAGAATATGAGAACAATTAAATTATTTGAGTGAAATATTTAGTCGCAACCGAATGAAGGGTAGCCGAGAAATCTTTGCCGAGAAGAAAACCATGGGATTATTGGGGTTTTAGCCTCCAAACCATGACTTAGATGGGCCAAGGGCATTTTGGTCATTTCACCACAACTTAAGCCCTCAGCCCCTCCCACTCTCACTCAGCTGAACCAACCTTAGCCACAACATCCTAACACTTCCAGCTGAAAAGAAAGAAGGAAGCAAAACAGAAAAATAAAACTCAAGAGAAAAGGGAGAGAGTGGGGCGATATAAGAAGAAGAAGGGGTGGAGAGATCTTCTAGATTTCTGGATGCATGCAAGTGGTAGATAGCCCATCCTTTCCTATTTTCGAATTCCTCTCTAGTGATACTAATTTCTGAAGCTCTTTCATCCTCCTTCCCTCTTTGCCATTTTCGAAGTTAGAAGCTCCAAGTAGAAAGAAATGGAGTTTTGAGTGATAGATGACCTTGTGAATTGGAAGGTATTTTGAAGATTGTGAAGTTTCTGGTTCAGAGAGTGGAGCTCAATTCGTAATGGCAAGATGATTGAAGATGATGATCAAAGTTAATCAGAAAATTCTGGGTAAAACCCGTTTAACCTATCTTCAGTGTGTAGTTAATATCTCCCTGTACACAACTCCTATGAAAGTGATTTTTGTTCCTCTGGAAACTAGACATAAAGTTCTTCATTTTGGGCACAAGAACCATCGGATTTAATTTGGAAATGAGGGAGATATTGTGTCCACAAGTTTCGGTTATGAATCTGGCCCAGTACTGAACCAGTCCCCTTGTTTCGATGATATCTCCCAAACTACTGGTTGCATGCGAGTGAATCTTCAACCATCAGAAAAAAGACGAAATTCTCTACATTATAGGCACTGGTTTTAAGAGTTTTGGTTACGAATTGCCCTAGATACACTTGTTGCAAATCGGTACGCTGATTCTAGAAAACCGAAGTAAGAGCTGGGAATCTCGTTTCGTCGAATTTTGGTTCGAGTCGTCAAAGTTACGAGAGACATCAATTCAATATACCGGAGAGGAGTTCAGTAGCAAGAATGATTGATTGAGTTGCTATTTGTGCAAGTGGGGCCCATTGAGTTCAGTTGCGGAGGCATTCAGAGCGTGTTCGTGATTACGGGGATTGTTCGAGTGGTTAACGGTTCGATTGTTCGAGCGAGGACGCGACTTCTCGGGGACTCGTCATACCGGTGAGTTCTACTCACGATTAGGGATATTTATATATATTCGGATGTTCTGGAACGATTGTGTTGTTGGCCTTTCGGCAAAATTCTGTGTCCGAGACGTTTTATCGAGTCGAGAAAACCGTTTTCGTTAAAAAGTCGTTTTACGGTCTTTATCGAATTATATACCTATGTGTGCTGAAGTGAACTGAAAATAAGTTTGGAATATGGTCTGAATATTAATGCTAAACATCTGTTTTCATGTCTCGGTGTCCATGGAAATTCTCGGTAACAATTTGGGATCGAATTGGGAGAAACCGGTTTCAACCATTCTGTCAAGGGTCGCGTCGCGACCCGTGCCCGTCGCCTCACAACGAGGCTAAATTTTGTGACAATTTCGTCACTGAGAGTTTTCGTCAACTGGTAGTGGGAGGTGTGTTTAACTTGCACTTATGCCTCAGGTGCAAGGTTCGATTCCCACGGAAGGCAAAAAATTCTACAAGAGGGGTAGAGAAGACCGTGATGTAATAGTGCCGGGGTGGCCAATGCGTTGGACCTGGGCTGTTACATTTTCAAATGCGTTGGAAAGCTTATTAACAGGCCTAATATAATATGCGGTCTAATTTATAAAATGCCCTGTTTTTTAAGGTGATAATTCTGGAAAGAAACCAACTGTTAGATTTCGTGTGGGTTCACATTCTTTTAACAACTAACCAGACTATATGTCTAACCATGTACTGTGATTATAATGCCGGATGTCTAACTTTGAATTCATCAAAACGGATTATAGATCGAAATAGATATAGATCATCTAAAACTTATGAGACGGTCCAATGCAGACACGATATGTATTTTATTATATATCACGTTGGGTGACGACCCGACAAGTAGCATACTAGGAAGGGAAGTCATGAACCCTCACCCTAGGCCCTGAAACGTTATGGCGTGGTCTAACGTGGGTTATCGGGATTGTGGGCTTTGCACAGCCGATTTATGCTAAGTTATGTTCTCGACTCATCGGGATTATGGGCTTTGCACAGTCGATGTTTCGTTTGAAAAGCTTGTAATTATAAATTAATTGACAAGGCTTAAAAATATATAATGGCACTTCATTTACCGGGATTGTGGGCTTTGCACAGTCGGTAACGGGCTAGGTATATATTGACGCAAATAGTTTATAAATATAACTATGTTGCAGCGGTTTTATAAATTAAACCGAGTGATAGTGAGGGGGCACAGTAGAACTCACTGAGACAAGTTGTCTCACCCTATCATTGTTGTTGTTTTTACAGAGAACAGGAAACGGAGAAGCAAACAGGATGGTCAGTTGTCACGCTCGAGGAGAAGATAGAAGATTGGCGTATTCCTAGCTGTTTATGTTTTTCTGCCGTTGTCTCTGTATTTGATATCATGACTCGAATTTGAGATATGTTATGTTTTAGTTTCCGCCGTTTTCTTGCAACGATGTATATCTAGGCAGGAATTTTCATACTCTGATGCAAAACCAAATTGTACTTTTAAGTATTTCTTGTTTTAGAAATACCGGGGTGTTACAAAAGTTATGAAGGTTATGATTTAAATTGAATTAGTGGTCAATTTTATGTTTGATGAATTTGTTATGTTGATTGGTTGTTCGGTTTGATGTGTAATTTTATAGCGTTTTGGGTGAAAAACCGTTAAACCGACAATTGACGGATTTTGATGAAAATGATTATTGAGGTGTGATTGAGTGTTATGAGTTGAGGTTTGATTGATTGTCAAGTTGAATGTTAATGTTCGGTTTGTTATATGCATCGAAAAATGTTTTCGCATAAAAACCGTTAAAATCGTACTCGAGGTCAAATTTGTTTTTAATTGTTCGATGGATATGATTGGTTGTTATTTGATGTTGATTGAATATGTTTGAGGTTGATTGGACTTCTTTTGATGTTGTTTGGACTGTGCTTAAGTTGGGAATCGAGCAAAACGAGAATCGAAATCAATCGGAAAACGGACTTTACATGAAAATGGCAAATTTTTCAATGTTGTCAAAGCTACACGGACCGGGCCCAAAGTTGCACGGACCGGGCCCAAATTTCTGCCACCCTATTTTAAAAGTGTCCAAAGTTGATCCTTTCGATTCCAAACCTCTCCCGATCCTTTCCTTAACCCTTCCCATTGATGATTATATGTTTTTAGGCCTTGAATCGCTTATGTTCATGTAACGAACCGCTTATTTATTTTGGTACAAAACGAGAGATGTTGTGTTATGTTTAAACGCAAACGAAATGGTTTTGTATCGAGAGAGAAAACAACCAAGTGTCAAAAATAGACCTAAGTGTCTAAGTTTACATAACAAATGTAAAGAATGTGACCTTGTGTCGAGTAATGGACATCGTATCCGAGTTAAGGATAAAAGATCACGACTTCGTGTCGAGTAACGGACTTAATGTCCGAGAGGATAATAATGCGACTTCGTGTCGAGAAATGGACTTAATGTCCAAGAGGTTAATAAAAGATATTGAGGAGGATGACGATCCTGAGTATGTAGCATACCTAGCCGCGGGGAGTCATGAATCCAAAGCTAGGGCCCTGGCATTATTCATATAGCTATATGAATTGGGGTTTCCGTTGATATTGGGTATTCTAGAGTATCTGACATTATATCTCGGATTGTGCTAAGCCAAAGAAAAGATTAAAAGACATGTATGAACAATAATGGTTCATAAGATGAGGTTAATTCATAGACAGGACAAGTATGAGCGAGAACGGCTCATAAGAAAAAGAAAAACACCGAGAGAAGATATGTGAGGAGTGCGAAAGAACTCACTGAGATTTATAATCTCACTGTATATGTTGTGGTGTTTTCAGATGTGCAGGGAAAGCAAAGCAGATTGAGGTGAAGTGGCGTATGCTGTAGCTACTTAGTTAGATGGAAGATTCCTTGGAGATCTTCATTATGTTCCCTACTCATATATTGTTATGTTTAAATCCTTGAACTGTTATCAAGGTCATGTAGCGTTTATAACCGTGTCTTGTAATTGGACCATAGCGATGTATAATTTATCGAATGGATACCTTTTGTGTTCTTATTTCGGAAGTGTAATTGAGAAATTTTATCTCAGTTATGTAAGTGGTTGTAATCCGCTTTAGTTTTTATTTGGTCTATTATTATGAGCAGGTTATACTCTGATGTTTATGATTATGTTAATGTCTTGTTGATCACTATGAGGTGAAATTTAAGGTGTTACATCTTACACTCTCTTTCTTCCTTTTTTTCTCTTTCTTCTTACACTCTCTTTCTTCCTTTTTTTCTTTTTACTTTACTTTTACTTTTCCCATAAACAACTCTTCTCTTTCTCTTATCACTTCACTTTAGTTTTTTTTAACTAAATTTCTAAATTTATACAAACACTACTCTACTAAAATTACTCTACCAAAATAATCTTCTATTTTCTCTCTGAAATCTGTTTACACTCTTATTGATAATCTACTATCACATCTTATTGATAATCTACTATCTATATTTTACTATCTACTATAATCTACTAATCAACTAAAATAATCAATTGAAACTACGAGATAACTGTAATGATATATAAAAAAACACGGGATAACTGCACTGATATATAAAAAACACACAAGATTAATATTTGTCATTATAATTAAAAAATTTGAATACTACTATAAACCTACTATCTAAAAAAAAGAAGATTTAATAACTATTTAAACTACTGATTAATATTTAAAACAAATATTGCTTATTGATAATCTACTATCTCTCTTTTACAATCTACTATAATATACTAATCAACTAAAATAATCAATTGAAACTACGAGATAACTGCACTGATATATAAAAAATACGAGATAACTGCACTGATATATAAAAAAACACAAGATTAATATTTGTAATTGATAACTAAAATTTTTGAAGACTACTACTACAAACTTACTATCTGAAAAACAAGAAAACTTAATGACTATTTAAACTACTAACTAATATTTAAAACAAATATTTCTAATTGATAATTTACTATCTAACTTTAACTATCTACTATAATCTACTAATCAACTAAAATAATCAATTGAAACTACGAGATAACAGTACTGATATAAAAAAACAGGGATAATTGAACTGATATATAAAAATACACATGATTAATATTTGTCATTATAATTAAATATTTTGAAGACTACTATAAACCTACTATCTAAAAAAATAAAAAATATTAATGACTATTTCAACCGATTAATATTTAAAAAACACACGTGACATATATTTGTCACTAATACCTAAAAAAGGACAAATAATTGTCACTGATATATAAAAAACACGAGATAAATATTTCTTATTGATAATCTACTATCTATCTTTTACTATCTACTATAATCGACTAATCAACTCAAATAATCAATTGAAACTATGAGATAACTGCACTGATACATAAAAAAACACGGCAAAACTGTATTGTTATATAAAAAAAACGGGGATAACTGCAATGATATATATAAAAACACGGGATAACTGCACCGATATATAAAAAAAACACGGGATACAACACTGATATATAAAAAAACTGCACTAATATATAAAAAAACACGTGATAAATGCCCAATTGTTTTTAAATTATACTTTTTACATTTTTAGATTTTAATATTTATCTATTTTTTATTTGAAACTCCTTTTTTATCTACTTTAAATTTGTCTTTATTTTCACGGGGTAATGTTCAGACTATTTAAATACTGTCTAAGTTCAATCATAAAAAGAACATGACAGCACCCGTGCGTATGCACGGGTATCCTACTAGTATATATGTGTGTGTGTGTGTGTGTGTGTGTGTGTGTGTGTGTGTGTGTGTGTGTGTGTGTGTGTGTGTGTGTGTGTGTGTGTGTGTGTGTGTGTGTGTGTGTGTGTGTGTGTGTGTGTGTGTGTGTGTTTGGGTTTGAAAGAACAAGAATGTGGCCCAAATTGTGGAGAAAGTGAAGGCCATGCCATTGAATTCAAGGCATCACTTTTCCCACACCCCTCCCTGCGAAATGATCAAAAGGCCATTAATGAAACGCGTATTTTTCGCAATTCGGTTACGGGAAACCGAAATAGAAGGTGTGTTTTTTGGCACACACCCGTTTTTTCCTGTTTTAGAGGATTCAGCTGACCCCAACCGAATACATTCGGACCAGGGCAGCCGAATATGGGTTTTTTTTAAAAAAATTGAACGGCTCAGATTCCACCGACACTTTTGATCAACGGCTTACAAATAGTCAAACGTGTCAGAAAAAACGAGTGGATGGCATTTTGTTTGGAAATTGTGCCACAACGGATAGAAAATAAACGGCTCAGATTTGTGATCTAAAATTTTCATCAACGGCTCATGTTTCCTCACGCCTATTATAAATTGGGCTTCAGCTTTCCCTTCTACTTCACAAAAACCCTAACCCCTTCTCTGCTTCTTCTCCACACAAAAAATGCCCCTAACACAATACTCAGGATTCTTCCCTCGCTATCATTCATCATCAGGGCATCATCACCAACAAAGTTGATGGTGTCTGTTTTGAGGGGCGAGACACAATGCAGTGTAGGCTTAAACACAACATAACATTTGCTACCCTAAAAGATAAACTACTGCGTAAGGTGCAAGTGGAGGGCGACGAGCGAGAGATGACTCGTATAGTTTATCGGAAACCAAATTGGTCTGACGGACGTGTGCACTTGTCTACAATGGATGTCAAGAGCGACGATGACGTCCAAGCAATGATGTCCATTTATGTCCTGTTTAAACGGAAGGGTTATCTGCATTTGTACGTGGAAACCACACGGACCGTCGCTAAGATCATCCGTCGTTTAACTCCACCAGCTCGGCAGTTTTTGTCATTTTATCGTTTTCGTGTATTTCGAGTTTTATGTACGGTGACGCTTTTTAATAATAAAATTGTTGTTTTCGTGTTTAATTTAAACGGTACTTATAAATTGTTTATTTAAACTGTAAACCGGAATACAAATTACTATATACACAGTCATAATATCCATATATAATATCCATACAAAAAAATGTCCTACTGTGTGTTCCGGCTCCTCCTACTATACACACAACCATACTTCCTAAGCCTACGGAATGGCCTCACAAGGGCCTTCAAACCCTTGAGTACTCGCCATGGCTGGGTGTCTCGTGGAACGGTACCATCCAACGCACGCTCCATGTCATCCACCATCCGAACCACATCTGGCATGGCCTGTGAAAGACATATTTTATAAGTACATATTTTAAAACTAATAAAGTTAATAGAAAAATATGTAAAAGACACGTATCTGTGGAACTCCGTGTGAAACAAGCTTCAACGGGCCACGATCCTGCATTATGGAATGCAAAAGTCAACCAAAGTATTCAAACAAACTAATGATTAAATTAATTAGAGAAAAAAGTAAGTTACTTACATGGCCCTCCCATATGGATCTAGCAATGTGAGACCCATAACTAGGAAACACGGATCCATCCTCCGGGTCACCAGGAAAAGGAAATGTGGCACGGGGAGCAGCAGAAGTAGAAGGAGCAGAATTAGAAGGAGCAGCATCAGCATCAGGAGGACCAACCAGGTCAGCATCAGCAGGACCAGCCAAGTCAGCTGTCGGATAGTAAGCATCAGCAGGATCTTATGTATGGAATACGAGATTTGAGGTTGAAATCGAAAATTGAGTGAGTTTGGGAGAGGGAGATTCGAAGAGGGTGAGTAGAGAGGGTTAGGGTTCGATTGTGGGTGTTTGTGTGAGTGTGAGAGGGGGGGTGTGAGGGTTTAGGCAGGGAGAAAGGGTGTTTTGATTTAAGGGTATTTTGGGGATTTAGGGGGTTTGGGGGTGTGGGTTGAGTAGGGAGGGGTGTGGGAAAAGTGTTAGCCTTGAATTCAAGGAACCGTGAACAGTAAGAATTGGAAGCAATCAGCGAGAGAAAATTCACGTAACCCTGGGCTTCTTCTATTATAAATAGGTGCTGCAACATGATTTGTAGGGAGGCGGTAATGGACACAAATACAGAGCCACAATTAGGAAATAGGAGCCGCACTGCACATTACCGTAGAAGAGAGAGATTGAATAATTGGGTACGGTTCTTAACATCGAGAGAGAGCTTTGAAGCAGAAAAAAGACACTGAAGATTTAGAATAAGAATTTCTCCAATTTCCGGGTTACTTTTATCTCTATAATTTATGACTCTAATTTCTATTTTATTGTTCTGTATGACTTTGGTTACCTAAATCCTCTCCTAGGGTCTTAGGTTCTTAGGTGAATCTTGCATACTTAGAGACATTTTTATGTTCTAATTTCTGGTTTGAATTCCAATTTTATTTCAATTAATATTGTCCTATTGATTTAATCACGATTTTAGGATTGATCACCCTTTGCATGTTCATAATCAATTAGTTGATCAGCGACCGTACTGTAATTAGTTGGTAGACCAATAGGATAATTGGGACTATAATTAATGCATGACCAAATTTTAATTTAGTCTTCCAATCATTCAACATTTTTGTTCTTTATGCTTTTCCTGAATTTAAATTCTTGCATTACCAAACGAGGGTTAATTTAGGAAAAAAAAAATATTAATCGCGAATGACCAAACGGATTAATAGCTTTAGTAAAGGTATTGGTAATTAAATAAAATATTAGACATAGGGGAATTGAAGCTTGCAACTGAAACCGTGACCCTAGAGCTCTCTCCATTTGATTAAACCTTGCATTTTATATCTTGCTATTTATTTATTTTTATTTTGTTTCTATAACACTCATATTATTTCTTCGTCTAAACAATATATAATCTTGACTAGTTTAGTACTTGTTAATTACTCCATGTGGATACGATAATCTTTTATACTACTTCTGCGAAAGAGTACATTTGCTCTAAGTGTGTTTTTAACGCAACACTTGATATGGGAGGGGACGATAAGTTTATAATTATTTAAATTAACCAAGTTTTTTTAGGTGTTATGTTTTCTTAAATAACCGATACCATCACAAATGTAGGAACGTGAGCCGCTGAAAATTCATAACCACAGCCTTAATGGGATGGTTATGGACCCAGACATTGAGGACTACATAAAGGCATCTGGTTTGTATCCCCCTCGGGATTTGGGCTTCACCAACATCAATGTTGGGTTGGTGAATGCTTTTGTCGAGAGATGGCAAGCAGACACCTGCAGCTTCCACCTTCCGGTGGGTGAGATGACGATCACGCTGGATGACGTCTCTCAGCTTCTGCACATTCCCATCATGGGAATATTCTATGACATGCAGGAATATACAAAGTTCGACGCTCAAGAACTTCTGGTAGATTATTTAGGAGTAGACCCTAAGGATGCCCAGGCTCAAATTTCTGAAAAAGGGCTGTATATAAATCTGAAGTGGTTGAGGACTACGGTCTACCCCACGGCCATTAGTGAAAATCGCGTAGAGGATGCTGCTCGTGCATACCTTCTATACCTGTTGGAGTGCACCTTGTTCACTGACAAGTCTGGAAATAAGGTGAAGGTTGGGTACTTTGGGTTGCTCACTGAGCTGGACCAGACTAGTAGCTACAGCTGGGGGGTATGGCCCTCGCACACATATATGATCAGCTGAAGGATTCCAGCAGAGAAAGATGTAGGCAGATAACTGGGTATGTCACACTTCTTTAGGTATTATTTCTAAAATTACTTTACTTTACGCTGGTTTATTAGTTTATAAAATTTAATAACCCGGTTCCCATATTTATTACAGGCCTGGATATTTGAACATTTTCAGGGTCAGATTTTTGGTAGGATTGTGGTTGATTTTTCTGAAGAGAACCCACGTGCTAAGAAGTGGAAATGCAAAAAAAGTGATGGGTCTGTGTCTCACTTTTGGGCAGCGCTTGATCGGCTTAGGCCAGAGGAGGTCACATGGGACCCATACAGGGATCAGAGACTGGTCTGGTCCTTTAAGCCGCTAGCCTACTTTAGGGGGTTTGTACGTCATGCTGGATGCATGATGCCATATCTGCCAGATTGTGTGGTCAAGCAGTTTGGCTTTGTACAGGGGATCGCAGCTGGCCCCAAACCTTCTAGACGGGCGCCTGTTACCCGTGAAGTTGCTGACCAGATGTGAGAAAATTTCAAAAACTATTTTATTCAGCGTGGTTCGGAAGTAGAGGATGGACTTGCAGACAGGGTTGAGGGCTACTTTTCCTAGTATAGGAGGGTCTCCCACCCATACCTACAGCCAAAAAATCACCCCATGGCTGATGATGGAGAGGCTAGACAGGTATCCATTTTATTTTAGTCTTATTATTTTATTTTCTGTCTTATAGTATTAAAGTTGTCATTATTTTAATTATTTTATTTTGTCTCATTGGCTATACCAGAGATGATGGAGTTGTTTGATGAGATGGAGCAGGTGCTTGAGGGGAGGATTCAAAGGCAGACTCGTGCGTGGGGAATATTGGATAGGCTGAAGTCCTTGGCGAGGCCATTCACCTGGGGAGTTAGGAAGTATGACTGTGTCTACCATATGAGAGAGCGGCAGACACGGTAGTTGTTTAGACTTTGTATTTTTATGACTTACGTTTAAATAGTTGTTTGTAACTTACATTTTAAGACTCTTTTATATATGAGTTATATTTCACCAGTAGTTATTGTTCTGGACTGGGCCGCAACCCACTGAAGTAACTGCGTCGGCCTCGAGCGGCCCAATAGTGAAGCAGCGCTACACAACCTAGATTCACAGATCAACGGCGGAGATTAAGCCATATGCGATCCGACGGTCGCCCGCAGAGCCTCTGACGCTATATATGTAGGGGTCTAACCTCAGCTAAAAGGTACGCACAAAAACATATCGTTACTCTGTTCGAAATTCACCCTACTGACTTGGGCGTTGGAGTGCCACTGCAGGTACACCCCGCGGGAGCTCCGAACGCGACCAACCACAACTCGAGGCCGGCTACAACGCCTCTCGCACCTGAGTCAAAGAGCCAATATCAGCAAAGTGACGTACTCATCGAATCAAGGGAACTAATCGCCCTTCGCAGGGTCCAGTTCATTGGTGACCACAGTGGGAGCGCTTCTTTCCCACCCTGACTGACATGCCACCACGAGGTTGACCACGCGGCGCCCCGCGCTTGCGAAACGCGACTGTGATCCCTCGGCAGCAACAACAGACTCCAGAAGGCCTCGCCACCGACGCTAAAGATACTGCCTCTAGCGCCAAGGGGGCACCGCCCATCAGGCAACAATCGGGCTACCAAGCGCGATCATACAGGAATTGCGCGATCTGTTGAGCGCAAGGGACAGACACATCGCGCACCAGGTCGCTTCTGGAAGAGCATATACCACACCCGAGCAAAGTCGCCGCGACGACGAATCCCCTGTGCACAGAGGTAACCCATCCCAGAGGCATCGATCGCACCCGAGGAGATCATCTGTGCATCGATCGCCCCCAAGAAGGCGAATAGGGCGAGGTGCGGTCCAGGTTCGACCACGGACACCACCCTCTTCCACCGACCCTACCTACTGGCCCGAGGAGGAAACCTACCAAGAATCTTCGTACAACTCCACTGATTCATTAGTTCGGTCAAGGGGCCGATCGCTCGACAGGTACCCCCATCCATACTACAATGAACTTCCGCCAGCACGACCATGTCGCCATGATTCCACCTTTGAACGACGTGGTCATCGGTGTAACACCCCTTTTCTACCCGGAAATTTTTTGACAAGAATCAGAGTTTCAAAAACATTTTTCACTACACCCACAAGGGATGCTACATTTACACCGTTAAAATACCACACGTCAATAAATAAAATTCACCATTAAATAGTACGACACATAATAGTAACTCCATCACCATGCAGCGGAATAAAACATAGGGTTCAACAATAATCTTAACATCACCATAAACTTCAAAACTTAGAGTAATAGAAACAACTAATAAAACTAGCGTTCATCCCCTCGAGTGCTACGTATCAGAGCGACGACACCGACTCTACTAGCGAAGGTAGACATGCCTTCACTCGCAATCACCTGCACGTTACCAACATAGGGGTAACATTCAAACAGAAGGGGTGAGATATCTAACATTATAATAGCATATATGATAGACAATATGCTAGAGTTACGACAACTATATCTACCGCTTCACAACAACATCAAATTACAAATCACCAAGAATTATCACCAACATCATGAGTAAGTATATGAGATGCAACCCACACCAACGGGTATATGCATGTGGTACCAATCATCACCAATAAATTAGCCAATAAGGGCATCATCACCTGTATGAGCATCACCATCATCACCTATAGCTCAAAGGCCGAAGCCTTCATCACCAAAATAATGCATATGAAATGTATGCGACACCATGAACAATGCACCAGAGATAATCAACAACAAAGAGCATATCTTAGCACAACAACGACATAAGACTCGACACTGGCCATAGGCCTTCAACACAAAATTTCATCAACAGTTTGGGCCATTCGGCGATACCCTCAACAAAACAATGTGGGCCATTCGGTGGTACCCACCACCAAACAATGTGGGCCATTTGGCGGTACCCACCACAAAGTCAACAACAGCATTTAATTGACACAACATCACCAATATCAACAAGTGGTCATAGACCCATCACCTATCACCTTAGCCAACAAAATTGGCACATCACCTGTTATATCGTCACCAATAACACCAACACCTATGGGACAGTCTAACAACTCGACCGTAACATCAACAACCAACGACACCAAAGACACCAATAGATTTACAACATTAATGGCAACAACAATTTTACAACACCGAGAACAACGACAATTTACATCACCTGGAACGACAACGACTTTACAACACCAATGCCAACAACCAAATAGGACATGGCAGGAACCGGCGCCCAGCAACAGGGCGCCAACAGGCAACAACAACCAACAGAAACTGGCGCCTAGCAACAGGGCGCCTACCAGGCAACAGCAACAACAGAAACTGGCGCCCAGCAACAGGGCGCCTAGCAGGCAACAACAACAACCAGAAACTGGCGCCCAGCAACAGGGCGCCTAGCAGGCAACAGCAGCAACAGAAACTGGCGCCCAGCAACAGGGCGCTTAGCACAACAGCAACACAGCAGGAACTGGCGCCCAACAACAGGGCGCCTAGTGCAACAACATCACAACAGGATCTGGCGCCCAGCAACAGGGCGCCTAGTGCAACAGTGGCATCAGCAGACTTGGCGCCCAGCAACAGGGCGCCTAGCACAACGGCAACAAAAACTGACATGGCGCCCAGGAACAGGGCACCAAGGAACAAGGCGCCCAGCAGGCCAATAACACAGAAACTGGCGCCCACTGCGCCAAACACCACGGGGCAGCCACATGAGGCGCCCACTGCAGCTATCTCAGTAAATTCAACTGCAGTTGTCTCAGTAAATTCGATAGCTTCTGTCTCAGCAACTTCGACAGCTTCTGTCTCAGTGACTTCGACAGCTTCTGCCTCAGCAACTTCGACAGCTTCTGTCTCAGCAACTTCGACAGCTTCTGTCTCAGCAACTTCGACAGCTTGTCTCAGTAACAATAGACATGGCGCCCAGCCACAGGGCGCCTGATTCAGCAAGGAACACACAGGGGCAGTGACACAGACATGGCGCCCAGGAGTAGGGCGCCTAGCACAACAACAACACAACTGACGTGGCGCCCCGGGGGCAGGGCGCCTAGCACAACAGAAGCAACAACAGACTTGGCGCCCAGGAGCAGGGCGCCTAGCACCACATCAGCAACAACAAACTTGGCGCCCAGCAACAGGGCGCCTGCAACACGAAAACACAACACAGAACCACACACCACGGCGCCCATGGCGCTCAGTGCACCAGCGCCAGAACACAAACGGCAGCACGGCGCCCAGTGCGCCTGCGCCAGGACACCCATCACCAGACAGGCGCCCATGGCGCCCAGAACCAGGACAACAGCAACAACAATGGCGCCCATGGCGCCCAGGGGACAGAACACGCGCAACAAAAACAAACCCCATGCGCCCATGGCGCACAATATGAAGACAACAACGACGCAACAACCATCAAACACCACATATGCAACCACAACATCACCAATGGCGCCCATGGCGCCTAGGAACATGTTTTTCAGATTTTTACCATCATCAATCACCAACACCAAATTGTAATAAATCACCAATACATACAAAATCACCAAACAATTATCTATCAATCATCAAACAACATCAAAAGGGCAACATAGAGCCTATCCCCCACATAACCCCCATCATACACCCTATTATAAGGTAGAACCCACCCTTACCTTTGCCTTGAAGAATCGAAACCCTAGCCTTCTCTTTCCTTCTCTCTTGGGCGCCACTTCCCTTCCTCTTTCTTTCTCTTGTTTCACGCTTTCCTCTCTTTCTTTCTCTCCTAGTGCAGTCGCGCCCTCAAGTTCTCTCATCACAAATCCTTATTTTGTTTTTCTTCTAAAAAAATGGGCAACTTAACCTAATTTTTCTGCTTATACTCTCACTTAGTTTCTTCGGCTTTTTCTTAGCCTATGCGACTTAACATCATGGGCTTCCTTAACACTTCTCATTTTACTATCCCTAACCCCAACAATAGGCCCACCTATAATAACACATGTATAATTATTTTATTTTTCCCCATGACACAATCCCTAAATAATTAATTAAACAATTAATTAATTATTTTGGGATGTTACAACTCTCCCCCACTTAAAGGAATTTCGTCCTCGAAATTCCAACTGCCAACGCGAACACTCTTCCACTAACGAACTAAAGTCATCTAGACAACTAGCACTATCTACCATGCTGATCACTATTCCTTTGATTACCGGCGGAAAGTGATTGGGCGGCCGTCCCTCCTACTTGTTCAGCCAGGTAACTCAAGAAATAACAACCAGGCCCATCCTCTAGCGGTCCTGTAAGGATCCCTGATAGAGTTTCGAGCGTAATCATGTCGGTACTACGTCATCACCCCCAAGCCCTATTAAAGTTCCTTCCCATTATAGCATCACCACAAATACAACTACAACAACTGTATCAATAATGCATGTAGAGTTCACAACAAATCTCACAGTTTCATCACAACATCACGACAAAGTTTACAGAGTGCATAACGATTGCAAAACAAGCCACATAATCAGAGTCTACAGGCACAGATTATATACATGGAAGTCATGAAGCAACTCACAAGGCAGAAATTTCACAATAATGGATGTCGAGGAAATTAGACACACAAAACAAACAAGGTTAAACAAACAACATAAGAATGTAGTTAACATTTAAAACACATTACGTCCGATTACACACAAAAATCCATGGTTGTAGCAAAAGTATTACAAAACTAA
The DNA here is from genome assembly GCA_039519185.1 of Astragalus membranaceus. Taxonomy (NCBI): domain Eukaryota; kingdom Viridiplantae; phylum Streptophyta; class Magnoliopsida; order Fabales; family Fabaceae; genus Astragalus; species Astragalus membranaceus. Next base: position 173,145,978 of record CM076848.1, on the reverse strand, counting down.
ACATTAACTTAACCAAATTAATTTAAGCACCTATGTGAACGTTTGGCAATAAAACTAATTTTAAGAAAATGTACATCCATCCTTAGCACACATTTTAATCCTAGATCACACACCACCTGATTCCAACAATACAAACATTTACATATAATATAAAAGCATATCACAAGGTGTTCAAGACCAAAGGATTAAAGGAGTATGGCACTAAAAAAATCTTATGACTAGGAATTAGTGAACACTCAATGCACAAAAATTCAAACAGCACAGCAGTCACACATTTGACATTGACTAAAGGCGGTACTCCTTTTACCCCAAAAATATTTGTAAGCGGGAGTGCGAAAAACGAGTAAAAATTGTTTTTCAAACAAAATCAACAATTCATTTCTGGAAATAGTTTTCGCAAGTAGAAGATGTCACCAGCCTCTCAAATCACGTAATAATTATTCATAAGAGCATTAAAGCCTAGGGCGGTAAAATATTTCTTTTGGTACAATAACTAGGATGACCTGAAATACAATATTGAAAATACATCCCAAACTCCGATGTCACAAAAACAGAGCACTTAATCTTCAAATCAGTTTAGAAAACTCAAAGAAACCTCGATAACATTTTCCTTCGGATCCAAAAGAAGTAGCTACTGCATTTTTCGAAAACCAAGCATTTTTCCAAACCAGCAGAGAATCAAAAACCAAGTTCAGTGATATTAGTCACCAATCACAAAGAAAAGAAAATAATAGCTTTTTAGAGTTAACGATTTAGACATAACTACCAATATAGTTTGGTATAGGGAAAATAATTTAACTAGTGGAAACAGCAATTAGAGCCTTAAAATAACTATAAGGACCAATCCATGGAAACATTGATTCACACTTAAAGGCACATATACGAAAGGTACAATCGAATACATGCACAAACACTTTGTTTAGAGTCTTCGACACAAGGAGTAAAACACGGTTTAGACACTGACTTTATACCCGATCAGTGTTCATTTATTAAAAATAGATTTTTAATACCAATATTAGTATCCAACCATAAAATTGTTTAATAGATGTACAAACCACATAGCACAAATCGAGAAGCAACAACCAAAAATTTGTCATAAAATTCAAGCGCACAATATCAAACTCCACGTAGCATGGAAATTATAAAATAATTCACGAAGGCCCTAAACTCACAACACTGCATGTCAAAAACAATCAGGGACACGGAGTAAGAGAGATTAAACAACTAACATGCATAAGTTGGTTTTTCGGTGATAGCAAACTCAGCCCTTCAATAGAAACCAATTATAAGTCAAGGAATGCAAAACTTAACATATTTAAGCAGGGACGTCATTACTTAGAGTGATCAAAACATTTTTGCATGTTATAGTGAAGTAACAACTTAAAATAATCAACAAAACAATTTTACAACGCATTTAGCTAGTCTCAAACATCAAAGCACACTACAAAGGAGTTTATATAAGACTTAGTGTTGATCAACTAAAACAATTTGAACAGATTAAGACATATGTGAGTATCAAACAACAAAGTAAATCATTAGAAACATACAAGCACAGCAAGTACACATTTGAATCTTGGATCGCCAAATCACGGTGTAAATCATTGGGGATCATACTAATGAAGTCAAGGTTCACACAACAAGAAAGTTAACAATGAGAACCAAACACAAAAGACATAGAGCTCACACATAGAACACAATACAGCACACCATACCAGTAGGGGCATCTCCCCCACTAGTTCCCTTACCATCAGCAACTTTCGGTTTACCTTTACCTGCGGAAGCATCACTACAACACAAACAATAGTTAGAACTAAAAGACAACAGTTGGTCGTTACCCGACACAACGACTCGACAACTTGACCGGACGGACCAACCATTGCTCTGATACCACTAATGTAACACCCCTTTTCTACCCGGAAATTTTTTGACAAGAATCAGAGTTTCAAAAACATTTTTCACTACACCCACAAGGGATGCTACATTTACACTGTTAAAACACCACACGTCAATAAATAAAATTCACCATTAAATAGTACGACACATAATAGTAACTCCATCACCATGCAGCGGAATAAAACATAGGGTTCAACAATAATCTTAACATCACCATAAACTTCAAAACTTAGAGTAATAGAAACAACTAATAAAACTAGCGTTCATCCCCTCGAGTGCTACGTATCAGAGCGACGACACCGACTCTACTAGCGAAGGTAGACATGCCTTCACTCGCAATCACCTGCACGTTACCAACATAGGGGTAACATTCAAACAGAAGGGGTGAGATATCTAACATTATAATAGCATATATGATAGAGAATATGCTAGAGTTACGACAACTATATCTACCGCTTCACAACAACATCAAATTACAAATCACCAAAAATTATCACCAACATCATGAGTAAGTATATGAGATGCAACCCACACCAACGGGTATATGCATGTGGTACCAATCATCACCAATAAATTAGTCAATAAGGGCATCATCACCTGTATGAGCATCACCATCATCACCTATAGCTCCAAGGCCGAAGCCTTCATCACCAAAATAATGCATATGAAATGTATGCGACACCATGAACAATGCACCAGAGACAATCAACAACAAAGAGCATATCTAAGCACAACAACGACATAAAACTCGACACTGGCCATAGGCCTTCAACACAAAAATTCATCAACAGTTTGGGCCATTCGGCGATACCCTCAACAAAACAATGTGGGCCATTCGGCGGTACCCACCACAAAGTCAACAACAGCATTTAATTGACACAACATCACCAATATCAACAAGTGGTCATAGACCCATCACCTATCACCTTAGCCAACAAAATTGGCACATCACCTGTTATATCGTCACCAATAACACCAACACCTATGGGACAGTCTTACAACTCGACCGTAACATCAACAACCACCGACACCAAAGACACCAATAGATTTACAACGTTAATGGCAACAACAATTTTACAACACCGAGAACAACGACAATTTACATCACCTGGAACGACAACGACTGTACAACACCAATGCCAACAACCAAATAGGACATGGTAGGAACCGGCGCCCAGCAACAGGGCGCCAACAGGCAACAGCAACCAACAGAAACTGGCGCCCAGCAACAGGGCGCGTAGCAGGCAACAGCAGCAACAGAAACTGGCGCCCAGCAACAGGGCGCCTAGCAGGCAACAACAACAACCAGAAACTGGCGCCCAGCAACAGGGCGCCTAGCAGGCAACAGCAGCAACAGAAACTGGCGCCCAGCAACAGGGCGCCTAGCACAACAGCAACACAGCAGGAACTGGCGCCCAACAACAGGGCGCCTAGTGCAACAACATCACAATAGGAACTGGCGCCCAGCAACAGGGCGCCTAGTGCAACAGTGGCATCAGCAGACTTGGCGCCCAGCAACAGGGCGCCTAGCACAACGGCAACAAAAACTGACATGGCGCCCAGGAATAGGGCGCCCAGGAACAAGGCGCCCAGCAGGCCAATAACATAGAAACTGGCGCCCACTGCGCCAAACACCACGGGGCAGCCACATGAGGCGCCCACTGCGGCTATCTCAGTAAATTCGACTGCAGTTGTCTCAGTAAATTTGACAGCTTCTGTCTCAGCAACTTCGACAGCTTCTGTCTCAGCAACTTCGACAGCTTCTGTCTCAGCAACTTCGACAGCTTGTCTCAGTAACAACAGACTTGGCGCCCAGCCACAGGGCGCCTGATTCAGCAAGGAACACACAGGGGCAGTGACACAGACATGGCGCCCAGGAGTAGGGCGCCTAGCACAACAACAACACAACTGACGTGGCGCCCCGGGGGCAGGGCGCCTAGCACAACAGAAGCAACAACAGACTTGGCGCCCAGGAGCAGGGCGCCTAGCACCACATCAGCAACAACAAACTTGGCGCCCAGGAGCAGGGCGCCTAACACAACAGGCAAACAACAGAAACTGGCACCCAGCAACAGGGCGCCTGCAACACGAAAACGCAACACAGAACCACACACCACGGCGCCCATGGCGCTCAGTGCGCCAGCGCAAGAACACAAACGGCAGCACGGCGCCCATGGCGCCCAGTGCGCCTGCGCCAGGACACCCATCACCAGACAGGCGCCCATGGCGCCCAGAACCAGGACAACAGCAATAACAATGGCGCCCATGGCGCCCAGGGGACAGAACACGCGCAACAAAAACAAACCCCATGCGCCCATGGCGCCCAATACGAAGACAACAACGACGCAACAACCATCAAACACCACATATGCAACCACAACATCACCAATGGCGCCCATGGCGCCTAGGAACATATTTTTCAGATTTTTACCATCATCAGTCACCAACACCAAATTGCCATAAATCACCAATACATACAAAATCACCAAACAATTATCTATCAATCATCAAACAACATCAAAAGGGCAACATAGAGCCTATCTCCCACATAACCCCCATCATACACCCTATTATAAGGTAGAACCCACCCTTACCTTTGCCTTGAAGAATCGAAACCCTAGCCTTCTCTTTCCTTCTCTCTTGGGCGCCACTTCCCTTCCTCTTTCTTTCTCTTGTTTCACGCTTTCCTCTCTTTCTTTCTCTCCTAGTGCAGCCGCGCCCTCAAGTTCTCTCATCACAAATCCTTCTTTTGTTTTTCTTCTAAAAAAATGGGCAACTTAACCTACTTTTTCTCCTTATACTCTCACTTAGTTTCTTGGGCTTTTTCTTAGCCTATGCGACTTAACATCATGGGCTTCCTTAACACTTCTCATTTTACTATCCCTAACCCCAACAATAGGCCCACCTATAATAACACATGTATAATTGTTCCGGAGTGGGCTCGAAGCCCAATTTCACCTAACAGGCCCAGCGCGGCCCAATACATGGCTTACTCCGCAAGATGCGGCCGGCTCCGAGATAAGCGCAATAGCTAGAACGCCTGCGCAGTCACCAGTATATATACCACACTAGCATGTGGCTTCAGGTACATTTTTACTCACCTTGTGACCCTGCCTGTTGAAGCACCTCTGACTTGAGCGTTGGAGTGCCTTTGCAGGTACCACCCGCGTGCGGCCCAGAACTTGGTCCTTCATCCCAACGACCGAGCAACATCATCAGACAGCAGCAACTCATCGTATTGATCAGGTACGATCAATTGGCGACCACAGTGGGAGGCGCGAGTGCTATTCCACATCAAACCATGCCGCCACGTCAGAAACGCACTTCTTCCAGGCTCAACCCCTCTGGACAGGACCGATCTCCACGGACCCCAGAGGGCGTGCCTGTGTCAGTTCATGAATCACAAGGCGAGCCTCGCCAAGAACCCTCAGTGCAGGGTGGCCGCGGGCCAGTCATCCAACCGGTCCAGCAACTACCGGTCGAGCTGGCCGAAGCTGGAATCGCAGAAACATTGCCAGAGCATGTGACCCAAGCACTCAAGCAAATTCTGGAGAGAAAGAATCAAGTGATTGCTGATCGAGATGAGCTGATCGATCGCTATGAGAGAGGGTCGATCTCGATCCGCCCGCGTGCGGATAACGGTCGTCAAGGTCAACCATCTCGGCCACATCGTTCACCTCCACCAAGAGAAGTTCCTCCTCGTCGAAGCGTATCCCAACGCAATCCTTCAAGAAGGGCGATCGTCCACAGGTCGCCCCCTCATCGAAGAAGACGCCACCGTCGTTCCCCCGTGGAAGATTACGACTATGCTGACTCGAGCCTTCCACTCTGTCTGGCTGGGATGCCTGCTTCAGCAGTCTTCTTTTTCTTTTAAAACTTCACCCAGGCAGCAAACGTGACAACGTCCTAGACACACAGAGACGTTATAACGTCTACCACACTTCAATAACTTGAGTCTTGAATCTCTCCTACCTTCAGCTTCCATTCCTGCACAAAACAAAAAATAGAAACAAAAACAACAAGGATTAGAATAAAAACTCTGGGCTGCCTCCCAGTAGCGCTTGGTTTAAGAGTCCTCAGCCAGACTTGGAATTCAAACCCAAGTTAGGGTGGATAATAGGACAAAAAGAAAACATCATCCTTCCGCTTTCTCTTTTTGGTCAGAGATCCCATGTATTTGGCATATGGAAGCAAGTGTTCCCATGCACCAACCAATAAGCATTTGGGATATGAATTTCTCCTTTCTTGAAAAAAATTAAGCTCATTTTGCGGAGGATTCTTTTCTTCAATTACCAAAGGTTGAATCTGAATTTTCACATGACTCTCTTCATACCTCAACTTTGGATTTTCTTCCTTGTCACTATTTTTGAATTTTTCTTTTTCTATAACTACACGATTTTTTTGTTTTTCTTCCACCATTTCCAAATGACCACATTCAAGCTCATACTTTACACTCTTTTTTTCTTCCTCTTGCTCAACCACATATTCAATACAACTCTTTTCTTCTAGCTCAACCACTTTTCCAATACAACTCTCTTCTTTTAGATGCTCCATAATTGTCTTAATGTGAGCCTCTACATTCTTACATGAAGCTTCAGAGTTGTCACGATACACCTTCATATACTCAATGGAATGAGCTAAGAGTTCTTTTAATTCAAAGTTGTCCTCATGTAATCCTACGGTTTGAGCTTGAGGATATGAATCTTGCTCACACACATCATTTCCCATTCCATAATCCATATTTTGGGCAGTCATGGGCATGAAATTTGTCTCATAACAGCCCATTTGACATTTACTCTCGTGGAAATCATAATTGAAACCTTCTTGTTGAGCATTCAATTCATTCATTTCTTGCATAAAGTAAAAACTCCAATGGTCCATGGCATAAAAGTGGATATTTTTTTTTTAAAACACTCAACACAAACAATAATAGTAATAACAACAAAGAAAACACACTACAGACATAAAGCACAATGCAAATTCACTCCCTGGTTCAGTTGAATTAGAGCTTGAATTGGAACTAAGCATACGCTGTAACGTTTACCTGTTCACATACAGAAACAACGAACAACACAGTAAAATTCTTTCACCTAGTGCTTTAATACTTTTGAACCATAAAAGTTAAATTCAATCCCCGGCAACGGCGCCAAAAACTTGTTTGCGCGTATGTTTTCTAGTCGCAATATCAGTGCAAGTATACACGTCGTACAAGTAATAAAGTGGATAAAAAGTAAGAGATCGTTCCCACGAGGATTGATTTACTTTCAGAGTTCAAGTCTTTAAAACACAAGTGAAACAAGTAATAAATCGGCACTAAAAGTTGGTATTAAGACTAAGAACGTAGATAAAACAAGTAAATAAGGAGTGGTCGTGAAAATGGAAGAGTATGAGTTGGATTGCTGCATGCAAGTAAATCTCCTCTAGTCAGACGTTATAACGTTTACACGTTAACACGTACAAATGCTATGCTGTATAGACGTTATAACGTTTGAACGCTGTTGCAAAAGAGCTGTTCTTTTCAGTCACAAAACGTCAGAGCTTCAAGTACTAGAATTCCTATGTCTAGGTTCTAAGTAGGCCTACTCCTGTATTTTAAGTACCCACAGCAATGTCCTATGAACTATTATCCATTCTATGTCTAGACTTAGATAAAAATGCCTAAATGTCTTTAGTGCACTTTTTCATTCACATAAATCTTTGAGTTCTTTTCATAGACCATGTCTGTACCTATGAATCTACTTATTTTAAGTGGCCAGTTCAAAACAAGTTTGGAAATATTAACATGCAAAGATTTAAAACGCATAAACATCAATACTTCATAGCATTAGACTAAAGGTTCATTACATGCAAAACAACAACCCAACTCCAAATGTTTAGCTCATGCTGAGCATCTTTACAGAAAGAAGAGGAAGTGAAATCCAAATACCGCACATAGAGAAAAGGAGACTAAGCGCAGAAGATACGCCTAAGTAGCCTTCCTTCATGCACGCTGTAGAGACGTTGCAACGTCTGAGCTTCACAGTAATGGGTGCGAATGGAAATAAAAAAAATGGAGCTTGAGGAGAGTTCGAATGAAGAAGTCTGTGTCCAGAACTTCTTTTAGAAAACTCCTCTGGAAAATGGAGGAAGGTGGATGCTGAATGGATGGACTGGTATGATGCCCCCTCCTCTTTTCGTAGAGAGAGATAAGCTTTGTTTAAATAGCCAAAAAAAAACAGAAGGTCACATGCTTGCTGATGTCATTCCCCACCTTCCAAGCTTGCTTGTAAATTAATTCTGTTCTGAAATGACACTGCACTGCTACAGTGCGTCAGCCGCGTCAGCGATGAGGAGAGAGAAGATCTTCTGCACTTCTAGATCTTTGACCATCATTTCTTGTGCGCCAAAAATAAGATATTTCTTTCTTGCTCTGCTGCCCTTCTTCAGACGTGACGAGAGACGCTGCCACGTTCAGTTTACTGCACAAACACAAGAAGCATCAAAACGCTCACAAAGGCGCCAATTGGTGCCAAAATGCATAGAATTTGTAATTTAGCCCATTTTCTAACTAAAAAGCAATAAACTAACAGAAACTTAATAGAAACAACCTACTATTGCCAGAGAACTTGCATGATTTAGCTTTGAATAAGTATAAATAACTCATATAAATATGAGTTATCACCCGCCGATCAAGAAGCAGGTCGTGGGACTCGTATGAGGAGTTTAATGACTACCACAACAGGGAGATTAGAGATGTCTCCCGTGCCATCAGCCGACCAAGAAGAAACTATTCAGAGCGGCCTAGAGGACGGTCGTCGTCGCATACTCCACAGTACCATGGACCCTATGGACCCCCTCCAATTGCCGACGGATTCCTTGGTCAGCCGGTCGGCCTTTACGGTCTGCCCATCGACCAAACTTATGCCGCCATGCAGCCCTACGGGCAGAATTACATCCCGACCGGACAAGGGCCCTTCACCAGCGAAATCAGACGTTATCGCATTCCAAGGGATCTGAGGAAGCCCCCGAACCTGAACAAGTTTAATGGCCGCGGGGATCCCGATAAACACCTCATGTACTTCAACAACTACTGTAGCTATAGAGAGCTAAGTCGGACGATGAAGTGCAGACTTTTTCCTCAGTCGCTCGAAGGCCGGGCGTTAGAATGGTGGGAATCCCTACGTCCCAACACCATCTCTTCTTGGGAAGGTCTTGTGGCAATATTCTTGGCCAATTATACAGCCAACCGTTGTCAGTATCGTTATGAAGAGCACTTGGACTCGATCGTCCAAGGAGAAAACGAACCATTGAGGGAGTTCATCGATCGGTTCATGTCAGAGGCTGACACAGTCCGCAACCTATCAGACACGGACAAACTGAAGTACCTCAAACGTGGTATAAGAAAGGAGGTCGGCCTACCAAGAAATACTGTAGATACCACAAGAGTAAGGGGCATGATACCAATGACTGTATGGCCCTTAAAGATGACATAGAAGATCTCATTCAGAAAGGCAAGTTGAGGCAATATGTCAGAGATGAAGGTAACGATCGCCCTGAAGAAAGAGCCGTTGGCCAACCCGCCAATGACAGAGGCAAAGCGATCGTCAACTCGACGGTCGAGCGACCGCGTGATAATTCTGAGGAAGATCGCGAACCCAGACAGTCGAAGGGCCGCAATGTAGCCATGGTCATCCATGGAGGTAACCCGTTGGATATCAGAGAGTCCAACAAGGCAATGAAGAGGAAGTGGAATGAACTTATGATGGTCGGCTCAACTTCAACCCCACGGCCGGCCTCGAATAGGCCGCCCATTTCTTTTTGAGACGAAGACTTGCTCGATGGCAAAACCAATAATTACGTCCCTTTGGAAGTATCGGCCGTAATGGCCAACACTGAGGTCAGAAGAATACTGGTCGACCAAGGGAGCTCGGCCGACATCATGTTTGAGGAACTGATTGACAAGTTAAACGTGGACAGGAGCGAAATTATTCCGCAAGCCGTACCAACCCCATTGACCGGGTTCAATGGGGCGACCACCTACCCCCTGGGGACGATAGAATTGCTTGTTACTTTTGGAGATGATACGAACGGCAGCACGTTGTACAGGACGGTCAGGACGACGTTTTTAGTTCTGCCAATCAAATCGTGTTACCACTGCATCATCGGCCGGCCAGCACTGGGAAAATTGGAGGCTGTAGCCTCAACTGTGCATTTAAAGATGAAGTTCTACAATAAAAGCGACCAGGTTGTGACAGTAATGGCCGACATGGAAGCGGCCATGAGGAGCCATTTCCTCTATCAAGAGATTTGTGATATGGAGGTGGTAAGCGCTAAACCGCAGGATCTCGGAGAGGGGCATCAGGTCAATGTGGCCGACCTGGATGCTCGTTACGACCCAGATAGCGACCCTGAGGACGGCGACGACGATTTAGCTCGCGAGCTAAAGAATAAACTGAAGAGGCCCGAGCCCCATGGGGAATTGGTCGATGTTCAGTTATCGGACGACCCAACTAAGACAGTTAAGTTGGGGAGCGACCTAGCTGAACAGGTCAAGCAAGATCTCATCAGCTGCCTCAGGGATTACACAGACCTTTTTGCATGGCGGGCATCAGACATGCCCGGGATCCCAATAGAAATTGCTTGCCACCAACTGTCCGTCGATGAGACAGCCAGATCGGTCGCACAAAAGAGACGCACTCAGAGCGAAGAGAAAGCATTGGCGGCCGCACAGGCAGTTGACGACCTCATCAAGGCCAATTTCATTGAAGAGATTAAGTATACGACTTGGCTTTCCAACGTCGTGTTAGTGAAGAAGAAAAATGGTAAGTGGCGCATGTGCGTCGACTATACCGACCTGAATAAGGCATGCCCAAAGGACGCCTTTCCCCTGCCAAACATGGACAAACTGGTCGACGGGGCTGCGGGCTACAAACTCCTGTCTTTTTTAGACGCTTATTCAGGTTACAACCAAATCACTATGTACCCACCCGATCGGCATAAGACCGCGTTCATGACCGATCGTGGAAATTTTCAGTACAAGGTAATGCCCTTTGGTCTGAAGAACGCCGGCGCGACCTATCAAAGAATGATGAACAGGGTCTTCAGGCGGCAGATCGGTCGGATATCAGTGGTCTACTTGGATGATATGATCATCAAAAGCAAGACCGACCAAGACCACATTGACGACCTAAGGGAAATTTTTGAGGAAGCATGGAAGAATTCCTTGAGGTTGAATCCAGAGAAGTGCACCTTCGGAGTAAGGGCGGGCAAGTTCCTGGGTTTCCACTTAACAGAGCGAGGGATCGAAGCAAACCCTGATAAGTGTAGGGCGGTCGCCGGCATGAGGCCGCCCACTACGAAAAAAGAAATTCAGCAATTGAATGGCATGGTCGCTGCCCTGTCACGATTTATACCCAAATCAGCGTGCAAATCGCTTCCACTGTTCAAGCTCTTGAAGAAGGAGGTCGAGTTTGAATGGACCGACCAATGCCAGCGAGCATTGGACGAGCTGAAGGCGGCACTCACCAACCCGCCCATCATGACCAAGCCGCAACCAGGGGAGACGCTTTACTTATACTTGGCCATGAGCGCTGTTCTCGTAAGAGAAAGCGACCTAAGGCAAAACCCGGTCTATTTCATCAGTAAGGTATTTCAAGGCCCAGAGATCAGATACCAGAAGATCGAGAAGCTAGCCTTAGCGTTACTTGTGGCCGCTCGTAGATTGCGCCCTTATTTCGTGGCCCATCAGGTCGTGGTGAGGACCGATCAGCTTATTAGGCAAATCCTTCACCGACCTGACCTGGCAGGGCGTATGATCAAGTGGGCTGTGGAACTCAGTGAGTTTGGGATCAAGTTCGAGTCTAGATCGGCCGCTAAGGCCCAAGTGTTGGCCGACTTCATCGCTGAGATGACTCCAATACCAGACGGTCAGGCCATCACGACCTGGACTTTGCACGTAGATGGATCCTCCAACAGCAAAGGAAGTGGGGCCGGTCTGATACTTGAGAACTCAGAAGGACTTACTGTTGAAGTGTCATTGACTTTCGCGTTTCACACTTCAAACAACCAGGCCGAGTATGAAGCGTGCATTGCCGGGCTGCAGCTAGCCAAAGAGTTCAACGTCGACCGTGTTGAACTTCACTCTGACTCTCTACTGATAGTCTCCCAAATTCAAGACCTATTCGACGCAAAGGACGACGTCTTGAAGAATTATTTGGCCAAGGTAAGGGATCTGCTCAAGCAATTCGACCGAGCAGAACTTAAGCACGTCCCCAGGACAGAGAACGTTAAGGCTGACATCCTATCGAAGTTAACCAGTACAAAGACTCCTGGGAACCACAGAAGTCTAATCCAAGAAACGTTAACGCGGCCAAGCGTATCGACCAAGCCTGCCCAACCGTTAGCCATTCTAGCGGTCGACTTGGACAAAGACTGGATCACTCCTATCTTGCAATATATTCTCAATGGAGTAGAACCTTGCGACCAGAAGGCAGCAAAGCTCTTGAGGTTGCGGGCGACCAAGTACTCAGTGATCGAAGGAAGACTGTATAGAAGGGGCTTTTCATCCCCATTGCTGAGATGCCTTACGTCGGTCGAAGCCGACCATGTACTAAGGGATATACATGAAGGCGATTGTGGTAGCCATCAAGGTGGTCGGTCAATTGCTAAGAAGGCGCTCAGGGCCGGATACTATTGGCCGACCATGGATGAGGATGCTAAGATACTTGTTCAGAAGTGCAAGAAATGCCAAATTCATGCCGATGTACATATAGCGCCCTCATCAGAACTACACAGCCTAACCCCACCATGGCCGTTCGCTTGGTGGGGCATGGACCTGCTCGGCCCCTTTCCACCTGCACCAGGTCAGTTGAAATTCCTGATCGTTGCGATCGACTATTTCACTAAGTGGATAGAAGCAGAGCCACTCGCAACCATTACCTCAGCGAAGGTATCTAAGTTTTTTGGGAGAAACGTGCTCGCCCGCTTTGGAATGCCCCAACAACTGGTGACTGATAATGGAACTCAGTTCGCAGACAGAAAGTTCGGAGAAATGCTGGCCGGCCTAGGTGTGAAACAGCGTTTCACCTCGGTCGAGCACCCACAAACCAATGGCCAGGCAGAAGCTGCCAACAGGGTAGTACTACGCGGACTGAAAAGAAGGTTGGATGAAGCCAAGGGCAATTGGGCAGAAGAACTACAGTCGGTCCTTTGGGCCTACAAAACGACCCCCCACTCATCGACTGGGGAGTCGCCATTTAGACTTGTCTACGGAACTGACGCTGTCATCCCGATTGAGATGGGAGAGCTAAGTTGGAGGACGACCAACCCACCAACCCCGGCCGCAAATGAGCGAGCAATAAAAGAAGAGCTCGACCTGGTTGATGAGCTGCGAACCAAGGCGTCACTTAGGGAGCAACTCATCAAGCAGAAGGTCGCTGCCAGGTATAACGCCCGCGTCCAGAAGAGGGAGTTCTCCATTGGACTGCTCGTCCTTAGGAGGGCCGACGTGGGGAATAAAAACGCTCGCCAGGGAAAGCTCTCCCCTAATTGGGAAGGACCATACCGTGTTATCAGCAAGACTGGAAAGGGAGCTTATGAGCTAGAAACCATGGAAGGGGCGACCATCCCCAGAACATGGAATGCTGACAAGTTAAGAAAATATTATGTTTAAATTGAAAACACTAATTGATCAATAAAGAACAGGCGGTCGCTCTTTTTCCCCACAGGGTTTTTTTACCGAGGACCGACCTTAAAATTTGACTTGTGTACTTTATTTCCTGCAAATTGTATGCACGGTCGCTCACCGCGCGAGTAGCAGTCGAGCAACCAGTAGAGTGCCATCGAATGGCCCAAACGAGAGCCGCCGAGCGGCCTATACGAAAGGCCATCGAATGGCCCAAACGAGAGCCGCCGAGCGGCCTATACGAAAGGCCATCGATTGGCCCAAGCGTGGATAAACAAGCGACCCACAAAGCGAGGTAAACAAATTACCCTTAGTAATGTGGCCAACGAACAATCTGCCACAACGAAGGACCATCGATTGGTCCATAAAAAATTTTGTCGGGCGCGACCGACCATAGCAAAAAAGCATCGAATTCAATTGAAGAGCAATTAAACAGGCCAAAGTTCATTGAAAATAACGGGCGAACAAAGCGCTAAATTGTCATTAAGTACAAACGAGGACGCCTGGGTCGTATCCTGGGCGCCCATTAAAACACCGCTCGCAGGCGGACCAAAAGTGCAAAATCCAAGATTACAGAATTCAAAAGATTACAAGTTTAAGAGTCGCTAGGGGCCTGGTAGATGACCGCCTCTTCTTGAACGACCTTCCCCTTCAGCATTTTCTTGGGATGCACGATTTGCTGCTCGATCACACGATGTGTGCTTTGCACGATCTCGCGATCGACCCCCAGATCAGGGTAGAGGAGCTTAATCTGACTGACCGCATTCTCAAATTGACCCTCTGCAGCTCCCTTCGCCCGGTCAAGAACATCTTTGTAACGACCTCGAAACTTGTTCTTTTCCTCCTCCATGGCATCCAGGTCATTTTTTAGTCCAGCGATCTGGTTCGACAGTTCTGTATTCTTTGAAGTGAGGCGTTCGACCTCTTTTTCAGCTGTTTTCTTGTCGACGACCGCCTTGTCCAGGGCAGACTCGGCCGCAGTTTGAGCAGCAACAGCGGCCACAAGTTGACGTTCTGCATCGTCGAGCTTCTTCTCGTTGTCAGCGATCACCTTGATTTTCGGTTCAAGTTCCTTCATCTTCTTGAGCAAATCATTTCGCTCACCCCTCACTTCTGCGAGCGACGACAAGACAGAGTTCAGTTTAAAATTTTTATCAACTAGATCGTCTTCAAGCAACGAATATTTATTGGCAAGGCGCCTACCTTCCATGCGATCTGCTTCCTCATCTTGGTATTTTTTGAAAAGAATTCCAGCGGCCTTCATCGTATCGGCCATCACCTCGAACGGTTCTTCTTTGAAACAAGCGCAGTCCTGATCGCCCAATCCAAGCAGGTCGATTTTAGGCGACCGGTAGTGCCCATGGCTTTTGCCACTCTTGTGCTTCTTGTTCTGACCCCCACGATCAACCGACCGATCCCTCTTGGACCTTCCTTGATTTTGAAGTGGGCTGCCCAAGTCAATGGCTTGATTTAGTGTGCCCGCTCGAGGAGTCTGACGATTGGGCTGAGATCCAATTCCGGCAGCTTGGGGCGTACCCCCAGGTTGAGTTTCAGGAATTCCGCGGACGGGCGAAGTCTCACCATCCTCGGCCGCCCATTGGTCCAAGAGGTCGAAGTCGTTCATGTTCGCCATGTCAACTGCAAAGACAAAAGTAGATGGTTAGAAACAGTTAAATAAAACGAAATGACAGAAAATAAACTAGGCGAGCGACCACCAACCAAGAACGGCCTTGACTCCTTTCTGGCCACGAGCGTCCACAATTTTCTTGACCTTGATGCGACCCTCAGGGACTAGGGACGCAATCTTTTTCAGCCTATGGATCGTCCCCCTATCCAGGTCGTCAAGTTCTGTTTCCTTAAAGGCGTACTCGCCCGGTTTTTTCAAGAAATGGATAAAACTCCACACCGTGGGAAACAGGGGCGTCCCTTCGCAATCATCTTTTGACATCTGGGCGATCCCTCGAAGGGCCTCGGCCGAGTTTGGAACGACCCAAAAGAATTCTCTCTTCCACCCGGTCGTCAGTGATTCCAGATAAGGCTTGAAAAAATTGTAGGTCGAGCGGTTTTTGAACGAAACTGCTTCCTTACGGGCGCCTTTGGAGCCTTTCTCATAAATGTAGCTCATTTCAAACAATGTGAAGAATAATATTATGGAGACCGGTCGTTTCAGAACTACAAGAACATCTTCGTACGCCTGCAAGAACGCCCAAGCGTTCGGGTTCAGTTGAGAGGGGGCGACCTGAAGATAACGTAAGACCTGGCGTTGGAACTTGGTAAACGGCGGAATTATGCCCATACGTTCGAAAACGATGCGGTACATCGTGAATTTTAGCACGTCTGTCCAGGCCGCGATGTCTTCCCCTTTGCCCATGCCTTCTACTCTCCATCCTTCGTTTAGTCCGGTCGCAATATACGCTATGTCCTGGCTCCCCTTTTGAATTTTGCTACGTTGACCTCTCAGGCTAAGTGAAACCCAAGACATGTCCTTTTCAGCTGCGACCTCAGGATCTTCTCGCTGGTCGCCTTGTTGGCCTCTGTCGGCCGCCGCAGTGCCTTCGGCTGCGGCCTGGTCAATACCTTCATCAGTGGCAACCCGTGCGTTGCTTTCTACGGCGTCATCGACTACAGCCTCAGTTAACGGCGCCCCATTTTTGTCCGGCCGAGTTCCGGATTCACCAGAGGAAGTCCAATTCAGGGTTGAAGACCCAGAGGAAGACTCACCGTCAGAAGAGGATGACCGGGCTTGTACAGAACTTTGCTCTACTGGTCGGGTCATACTATGTGCAAGAGAAACGGCCGGACTTCCAGAGATACGGCGGGTCTGTTTGGTCCGCGCCAGAATAAACCTGTGCAGGGGAATAACGGTCAAGGTCTTGCTCGCGCGTGGAGAGGGGGCGACGTGGTCGTCCCCAGACCTGACACCCCCTCCACCAGGTGGAACATAAAAACTGAAATAAAGAAAGGGCGGTCGTAGTTACCTGGAATTGGAGCGAGCTAATTGCGAGCGAGCTTTGGTAGGAGCGACCGATCCAATTCCTCTGCAACGAGCGAGCAACGAGAGCGGAGGAAATCAGAGAAACGTGCAAATGAGAAACTCCCTTGAACCCTATATATAATGGGCCAACCATCATCATGGTCCGGAAGCGAAGAGGCGCGACTCTTCGCGTACCATCATTACTTAAACGCTTCGAGTCTTTAAACGTCACCTCGAAAAAACCAAAAGTCACCTCATTAAAGAACTGTCGCCTCAGCATTTATGACAATTGATTGTCAGGCATCAAACCCGAGACGGCCCCTGGCCCCGTGTGACCAGGCCGCGTGGCAGTGACCACGCAGTCGACCAGTTAACGTTCGACCAGTTATCGTTCCAGAACGGTCGTTTGTGACCACGCTGGGGGGCAAGGAATCAAGCCTTAGCCCGCCCCCAGGCGACCTAGGCTTGGGGGGGCAACTGTTCCGGAGTGGGCTCGAAGCCCAATTTCACCTAACAGGCCCAGCGCGGCCCAATACATGGCTTGCTCCGCAAGATGCGGCCGGCTCCGAGATAAGCGCAACAGCTAGAACGCCTGCGCAGTCACCAGTATATATACCACACTAGCATGTGGCTTCAGGTACGTTTTTACTCACCTTGTGACCCTGCCCGTTGAAGCACCTCTGACTTGAGCGTTGGAGTGCCTTTGCAGGTACCACCCGCGTGCGGCCCAGAACTCGGTCATTCATCCCAACGACCGAGCAACATCATCAGACAGCAGCAACTCATCGTATTGATCAGGTACGATCAATAATTATTTTATTTTTCCCCATGACACAATCCCTAAATAATTAATTAAACAATTAATTAATTATTTTGGGGTGTTACAATCGAGGGCGCCGCCCCGAGGATCGACCAACTCGTAGGAGGATGAGCGAGGACGACATGGGGCCCTTCACTCGCGACATAGACGAGTATCCCATCCCGCGAGCACTAGAGAAGCCTCCCTTAGACCTCAGGATGTATAGCGGAGTGAAGGACCCGGACGCCCACTTGAGGTATTTCGATTTGGTGATGAAGTACAGAGGGGCGTATGGGCCGGTCAAATGCAAAATCTTCCCATTAACCCTGGAGGGACAGCCTTGGAGTGGTTTACCGAGTTAAGGCCCAACAGTATCTCGTCCTGGGAATAGCTAGCCCGAGTTTTCAGAGCCGCTTTACCGCATCCAGGGTAAAGCCCAAATCACATGCCATCCTGAAGGCAATTAGGCAGGGCCCGAATGAGACCCTCCGTGCCTACGTTGAACGATTCAACAAGGAAGCCGCCAACGTGCGAGGACTGGAGGACGACATGCGTTTGTGGTTTCTTCGAGACGGTCTCCGCACTGGTAGCCTATTTGAGATAGAAGTTGGGGTGAACGAGCCACCGAATCTTGAAACTTTCCTTCAACGATCTCAGAGGTTTATGAATTATGAAGAGAGGGCGATGGCCACCCAAGCGGTCGCAGGAACGGCTAGAGAACCCCAAGTGAACCGGGGTCAAGGATCAAGGAGGGATCAGGAAGGACCATCAAGGGAATTCAGGCAGAGGAAGTTCCCCGATCGAACAAAGCTTAACGCCTCATATGCCCAAATTCTATCTCAGTGCGCGAACACAGAATTCAGAGATATCAAGAGACCTGATCCTCTCATCCTCAAAGAAGGGAAGCGCCCGTCCCAAAAATACTGTCGATATCATAGAAGCAGCGGACATGACACCAACAATTGCATGGCCCTCAAGGACGACATAGAGGAACTAATCAGAAAAGGTAAGCTAACCCAGTATGTCAAAAGGGGGCAAACAGGTAGACAAGAGGAGAAGAATGGAGCCCGGTCCCCTTGAAGGGGGAAAGTCGTTGTGAATGAAGTCAGCAAAGGCGGAAAAGAAGACGATGAGGAGGATGATGAGGTCGAGAATGAACAAAGGAGGTAAAGAGGACGCCCTGTCGCAATGGTGATCACTAGAGGATGCCCCATAGAAGGAGGGGAAACAAACAAATCCATGAAGAGGAGATGGAAAGAGATAATGAGCGTCGCGTCAACCTCCACTGCCAGTGCTCTGTCGAATCGACCACCCTTGGCGTTCAACGATGATGACATGCTCGATGGGAAGCCAAACAAGTACGTCCCTTTGATTGTCACTGCAGTAATGGCAAATGTCGAAGTCGGGAGAATCCTTATCGACTAGGGAAGCTCGGTGGACATCATCTTCGAGGACCTTATAGATGTCCTGTGAATTTCAAAAAGCGAGCTAAAGGCCTATTGTGGCTCCGATTTAATAGGCTTCAACGGATCGGCGACCACACCCCTTGGAACGGTGGAACTCATGGTAACGTTTGGGGATGATAGCGGAAAGAAGCCAAAGTGTAGGATTGTGAAAACCAATTTCCTTGTGTTGCCATGCAAATCAGTATACCAGTGCATTATTGGGCGACCCACGTTGGGGAAACTAGGGGCAGTAACCTCCACAGTCCACTTGAAGATGAAGTTTTACGCCGACAATAATTAGGTGGTTACCGTCCCGGTCGACTTACAAGCCGCTCGACGATGCCATTTCATGAGCATAAAAGAACAAGGAGAATACGAGGCGAGAAAAGCGGACACTGTAAGTAAGGGCGGGAGCCAAGTCAACGTGGCCGATCTAGACGCCCGCTACGACCCAGACAGTGACGTGGAAGAAGGGGATGATAACCTAACCAGGGAACTCAAAAACAGAATCAAGAGACCAGAGCCGGACGGAGAGTTCGTCCAGATATAGTTGGGGAGCGACCCAGACAAAACGGTGAAAGTAGGGAGCGACCTTCCTCCACAAGTGAAAGATTCGTCAATTCAGTGTTTAAGGGAGCACGTCGATGTATTTGCCTGAAGTGCGACCGATATGCCGGCCATTCCACCCGAGGTAGCATGCCACCACTTGACAGTCAACCCCGCAGCTAAATGGATCGCCCAAAGAAGACGGGTCCAAAACGAAGATAAAGCACAAGCGGCCAGCAAAGCGGTCGACGATCTACTAGAAGCCGGGTTCATCAAGGAAATTAAGTACACCACATGGTTGTCAAATGTAGTCCTGGTAAAGAAGGCAAATGGGAACTGACGCATGTGCGTCGACTACACTGACCTTAACCGAGCATGTCCTAAAGACACCTTCCCAATGCCCAGAGTGGACCGGTTAGTCGACAGCACGAGTGGTTACCGATTGCTCTCATTTTTGGACGCATACTCGGGGTACAATCAGATCGCAATGCATCCACCAGATCGAGAAAAGACTGCGTTTATGACCGCAAGAGGAAACTACTGTTACTTGGTCATGCCCTTTGGGTTGAAGAATGTTGGGGCCACCTATCAGCGAATGATGAACAGAGTCTTTAAAGCTCAAATCGGCAAGGTAGTCGAAGTGTACCTGGACGACATGATCATTAAAAGCAAGCAAGATACCAGCCATGTGGACGACCTGAGAGAAGTGTTCGCGGAAGCCCGCAGAAATTTACTTAAGCTCAACCCCGAGAAGTGCACGTTCGGAGTCCGAGCAGGCAAGTTCCTTGGGTTTTATTTGACAGAACGAGGGATTGAAGCGAACCCTGACAAATGCAGAGCGGGAACAGAGATGAAGTCTCCAACAAGCAAAAAGGAGGTCCAAAAATTGAATGGAATGGTAGCCGCGCTCTCCCGGTTCATTTCGAAAGCTGCTAGCAAATCCCTCCCGCTCTTCAAAGTAATGAAGAAAGATGCACAATTTGAGTGGACGCCAGAGTGCGACCTCGCTCTACACAGTTTGAAGGAGGCTTTGCTACAGCCGCCTATTTTGACTACACCCCAGCTCGGGGAAACCTTATATCTTTACCTGTCCATTAGCGATGAAGCTTTAGCAGCCGTGCTAGTACGGGAGAACGAGTTGAAGCAGAACCCGGTATACTTTGTGAGCAAAGCACTTCAGGGACCGGAGCTCCGGTATCAAAGAATTGAGAAGTTAGCCCCGGCTCTGATTGTGGATTCCCGGAGACTGACCAGATCGTCCTTAGAACCAGCCAACCCATTAGGCAGATCTTACATCAGCCAGATCTAGCAGGAAGAATGATCAAATGGGGGGTGGAACTCTCGGAGTTCGAGATCAGATATGAAACCAGGACGACCACCAAGGCGCAGATCTTAGCTGATTTCATTGCGGAGATGACCCCGATCCAGGGCGAAGTCTTTGAACCAACCTGGAGGCTGCACGTGGACGGCTCCTCTATTAGCAAAGGGAGCGGGGCGGGCTTAATTTTAGAAAGTCCTGAAGGAATGACGGTTGAAGTCTCTTTGACCTTTTCTTTTTCCACCTCTAACAACCAGGCGGAATATGAAGCCTGTATTGCTGGTCTCATGCTCGCCCGTGAATTTAAAGTGCAAAGAGTCGAGCTCCACTCAGACTCCCTGCTGGTAGTGTCTCAGATCAAAGAAACATTTGATGCCAAAGCTGAAGTCTTACAAAGGTACCTCGCAAAGGTAAGAGAGCTGCTCGAGCAGTTCGACCATGCGGAAGTCCAACATATCCCCATATTAGAGAATGCAAGGGTCGATGTGCTTTCAAAACTGGCAAGTACCAAGGCTCCAGGGAATCAGTGTGATTCAAAAGATCCTCCCCCAGTGTCCGCCTAGAAGCGACTCCAAATACAGATGTCTGCATGATCGATCAGAGCGAGACTTGGATCAACCCCATCCTAAAGTATATTAGGGACGGGGAGGAACCAGATGACCCAAAGAAGGCGGCCCTTACGCGAAGACGAGCGTCGTCCTACTCAGTAATTGAGGGGGAACTGTTCCGGAGGGGGTTCTCGATGCCATTACTGAAGTGTCTAACACCGGATGAGGCCGGCTACGTGTTGAGGGAGATCCATGAAGGTATATGCGGGAATCATCTAGGAGCACGAGCTCTAGCAAAAAAGGCACTCAGGGCAGGATACTATTGGCCCACAATGGATGGCGATGCAAGTGAGCTAGTTAAGAAATGTGTCAAGTGCCAGAGGCACGCGGACGTTCACGTCACCCCTCCAGTTGAGTTGAACTCCATAACCGCACCGTGGCCGTTTGCATGGTGGGGAATCGACCTCTTGGGCCCATTTGCAGTCGCGCCGGGACAACTGAAATATTTGGTCGTGGCGGTAGATTACTTTACAAAGCGGGTTGAAGCCGAACCTCTAGCAACCATCACCTCCAGAAACTGTTTGAAATTCTTCAAAAATAACGTAATGGTCCGGTTTGGAGTCCCAAATGTGATGGTCTCAGATAACGGCACCCAGTTCACTGATAAAAACTTTCAAGAGTACCTGACCGAGCTAGGGGTAAAACAGCGCTTCACCTCAGTTGAACACCCTCAGACCAACGGACAGACTGAGGCCGCAAATAGGGTAACTTGTGCGGGCTGAGAAGGTGGTTGGACGAAGCAAAGGGAAAATGGGCAGAAGAACTCCCGTACGTATTATGGGCATACAGGACAACTCCCCACTCTACCACGGGCGAATCTCCCTTCTAACTAGTTTATGGAACCGAGGCGGTTATCTCGGTCAAAATCGGAGAACTGAGCTGGAGAACAACTAATCCCAAGCCGCCTCCAGAAAATGAAGAGATAATCAGAGAGGAACTAGATTTAATTGAAGAACTCCATTCGCAAGCCGCCCTAAGAGAAGCACTGATCAAGCAAGGTATGGCCACGAGGTACAATGCC
Source organism: Astragalus membranaceus (assembly GCA_039519185.1). Taxonomy (NCBI): domain Eukaryota; kingdom Viridiplantae; phylum Streptophyta; class Magnoliopsida; order Fabales; family Fabaceae; genus Astragalus; species Astragalus membranaceus. Next base: position 173,123,712 of record CM076848.1, on the reverse strand, counting down.
AAGGTCGTCTCGAGAGATTTTGCTCTAGGGCAGCTCGTCCTCCGACGAGCCAGTGTCGGGCAGAAGAATGCGGCTCAAGGCAAGCTCGCCCCCAATTGGGAGGGTCCTTATAGGGTCATCTCGAAGACGGGGAAGGGATCTTACCAGCTGGAAGCATTGAATGGAGGACTCATCCTAAGGACTTGGAATGCCATGAACTTGAGAAGATATTTTATCTAAATTGTAAACAATGGTTATGTAAACTGGGCGGGACACTCTTTTTCCCACAGGGTTTTTTATTGAGGCCCGCCCGTCCGTCATGAATAAGACAAGGCATTATTTTATTGGTATTGCATCGTGTAAATGCTTTATTTCATTATATTTTGCTCCGCTCCAGGTTCGCAAACCGCGCGAGACGACCCGGCTGGGTTAAGGCCTCGTAGGGCCAACTACCTACGCGGCGTGTTAAAACCGAACCGAGTCCGGTAAACCGCCCCGTAGGTTTTAATGTGCTTGGACGAACCAAGTCACCAACGAAGCGATCTAGTGATCGCACCACCATGAAGCGAGTTCAATCTGGACAAAGGCCCGGTAAACTGCTCATGGACGGGCATTAAACATCTTACGTCAAAAATCAAACAAACACGATTAATAAGCATACAGAAAAAGTGCGTTAATAAGGGTGCATATTACAAAGATAAGGGCGGCATCGTAGGCCGCCCCAAATAAAGTACAAACCCACAACGGGGCAATCAAACAAAGATTTCAAATATTGGTCAGGCATGTCGCTCATAAACCACGGTCTCAGGTTGGACCAAGTTACCATCCTCGTCCCTCTCAGCAGGTAGAACGATACGGCCTCCTCGGAGGGAGTGAGCACTTCTGACAATGTTGGGGTTGATCTCAAGTTCAGGATGGACATATCTAACTTGTGCCAGGGCCTCGTCAAACCGCTCCTGGCACAAAGTCACCGTAGAGTCAATCAGTTGATCATATGCCCCCAGAACGTCATCTCGCTCTTTCTCCACAACCTCAACATTCCTCCGAAGAACGACAACCTCCTCTTCCAGCTCCTTAACCCTGTTCGACAAACCGCCGAGTTTTAGCTCCCCAGATTTCACTTTCTCATCTGCCTCAGCTTTGGCGACCTTCAAGTCGTCCCGTTCCTTTGTTACCTGGGAGAGCGACGTCTTAGTCTCGTCAAGAGCAGCGGCGATTGGCTTTAGGGCGGACTCTTTCTCCAACAGTTTCTTCTCTCTGTGGACTCCAGCTCCGCTCGCAACTCTGAAATATATTCATAAGCACGAGTTAGCTTGTCAGTTTTATCTAAGTTATCCCCCTCCAACCATAAGTTTTGGGCAATGAGGCGCTTACCTGCAGTCTGATCCGCCTCTCCCTGCTTCAGCTCAGCTAGCAGGCGTGCCCCTGCCTTAGTCACGTCAGCCGCAAAGAGGAGGGGATTCTGACGACAGCGATCCAAATCCGATTCAGACAATTTTTCCAGGTCAAGTTTAGAGGACGACGTCTTCTGAACATCTTTCTCTTTGGCCGGTTTTGATTTCTTGAGTGGCGGGTCAACGTCAACACCCTTTCCACTAGTACCCGCAGCCTGATCAGAACGACCCCTTTTCTTGTGAATGGGCGAGGAGAAGCCTCCGCCCACATCCACCCCCGCGGTTGTTCCACCCTCATCTAGAGAGGGAACGATGACAACTGAGGTGGATGTGGGTGGAGCTTTCTATCCTTTCTTAGCCCTCCTCATCAGTTCCTCAAACCCAACACCAGCCATGCTACCTACCAAAGACATAATGAGAAATCAATTAGAACAATGAACGAGTAAGGGAATAAAATGACTAGAGCTCAAGAGCCACTCACACCAAGAACGACTTTAAACTCATCATCGCTCTGAACACGGGCCAGCTGATAACACTTGAATTGCCCCTCCTTCATCCAAGAGGCCATATATCCGAGTAGCTCCAAAGTTCCCAAGTCACTCTCGGGAAGACGGGCTCGAGTCCTGTACGTGGCCGGACTACGGCAGTAATGAGTATAGGTCCCCCGTGGGAAATTTGAAACCGGTCACCTTTCCCCGGTTATCCAAAGAGGCAACCGCCTTGCAGGCCTCGTCACACACTAGAACGACCCATAGGAAAGAATGCTTCCACGGTTTCAACGAGTCAGAATAAGGTTTGACGAGCTTAAAGTCCTGATGACCTTTAATACTCAAATGCTCCCACCTAGTCCTGTTACTGTTGGCTTCAGGCCGTCTACTCAGTTCGAAAATCTTGAAGAAAAGGTAGCGAGAACACTCACGCCCAATTACCCTCAATAATTGCTCAAACACCTTGACAAACGCCCAAGTATTAGGGTGCAGCTGAGACGGGGCGTCCCCCAGGTAGCGCAAGACCTGACGCTGAAAAACAGTGAAAGGAGGGCGAATTCCCACATCACGGAGGACATTCGTATACATGGTGAATTTAAGTGTCGAAGGGACGACGGCCGCGTGTTCGATCTCAGCAGCACCTTCAACCCTCCACTGTTGCCCGGGATCGCCCACCATCCTCTCGTAATAACTGAGCAACTCGTCCCTTGGCTTGATTATTGAGGGCACCATTTCAACGACACCCAGAGAAACCCAAGATCGATCTTCACCTATGGTGTTTCTCCAGTCCGGTTCTTCCTGATCAACTTGGGCAGCTGCGACAACAGGCTCGACCGGTATCTCGTCCGTTTGGTCGACACCCTAATCTTGAGCGGTTACGTTGTTAGTCGGAGTGACGCCATTCCCGGATACTGGGGAGAACGACTGACCAGTGGAAGGAGAAGGAGGGGATTCTGCTGGCAAAGAGCTTCGTTCGGACATGTCCACGAAGGGAGGGTCCCCCAACGATATCGATATATTCATGAGAGAAGGATAAGAACTGTCTTCGGATGAGAAACCACTCATCGCTTCACATGTGGCCGGGTGAGTTACCTGCTCGGCCAAATGAACAGGAGGCTCACCTGAAATACGAGCGGTTTGCTTTGTCCGCGCCAGAATAAAATTGCCCTGCGAGGAGGGGGCATAAAAGTCAGGACCCCTGGAAGATGATTAACGGAAGGGGCGACAAGGTCGACCCCGAGCCCGACACCCCCTCCTCGGTTAAAGTAGAATTGGAATGAAAAAGGGAAGGTAAATACCTGAAAGTGATTTGGAGAGACCGCCCAGAAACAAAGCAAGGACGGGTTGAAACTAGATCGCTCGCCAGAAACTAGATCGCTCGCCGGAAACTAGATTGCTCGCCGGAAGAATGATAACAGCTCGCCGGAAAAATGGAGGTCGCCCTCAGAGCAATTCACTAAAACTTTAAAGTGGGAATGAGGAAAGGAAGACCTCATATATATATAACAAGAACAAGCAGGAAGTTGAAGGGACGCGACCCGTCGCCTCCCCCTGCAAAAGCACGCCTCGGTAAATGAACCATCGCATCATTACTCATCATCATTGTCCTCGAAAGACGTAACGTCATATCAGTCAGAATCTGATTGCCACGTCATCCAAGGACACGAAGGATTCCGTCGAGCAGGCACAAGCTTAAGTCGCCTCAGCAAAGGCGATCAGATAAAGGCAAATCACCATGTCATCCAAGGATACAAAGGATCCCGCCGAACGGGTAGAAGCTCAAATCGCCTCAGCGTAGGCGATTAGATGAACGCAAATCTCCCCTCTGGGGGGCAACCCATCTCAGGCCTGAACCCGTCCACATGGACGGCTTCGGCCTGGGGGGCAACTGTTCTGGACTGGGCCGCAGCCCACTGAAGTAACTGGGCCGGCCTCGAGCGGCCCAATAGTGAAGCAGCGCTACACAACCTAGATTCACAGATCAACGGCGGAGATTAAGCCATATGCGATCCGATGTTCGCCCGCAGAGCCTCTGACGCTATATATATAGGGGTCTGACCTCAGCTAAAAGGTACGCACAAAAACATATCGTTACTCTGCTCGAAATTCACCCCACTGACTTGGGCGTTGGAGTGCCATTGCAGGTACACCCCGCGGGAGCTCCAAACGCGACCAACCACAACTCGAGGCCGGCTACAACGCCTCTCGCACCTGAGTCAAAGAGCCAATATCAGCAAAGTGACGTACTCATCTAATCAAAAGAACTAATCGCCCTTCGCAGGGTCCATTTCAGTTATATATGAGTTACATTTCATAAGTATAATTAACAAACTGAATTTCATTTTTTTTACAAACCAAACACACAATTATTCAAAGACACGGAATTTTCCAATTTTAGAACTTACAGAAGTTCAGTACTTCTGTTCTTAACCGGTTCGATTCCTAACTTCCGGACAGGTTCGATCCCCAACTTTCGGACGTGTTAAAAATTCATTAAAAGGGGTGTCTGTCAAGAAACAACACCCGGAACTTATTTTCCGAACCGGTACTGAAGTTAGGTTCTGAACCTTTGTAAACCCAGGAAAAAAAAGGGTGCGCATTTCTTATTAATGGCATTTTCACCTTTTCACTACTTTTGGGGGTGTCCGGTGAGTAGAGGGGGTTGTACGAAGTACGGGCAAATTGGCAGTTGTAACTCTAAGCAAGGATTTTGAAAATTTGGCCAAGATATACATTTAGAGATAGTAATAGATTGGGCTATCCTAGCATATGACTTTGAGGATGATTGGCTTGAAATAAACTTGATGAATGAATTGATTGTACATTTAACTACTACTTTCTATTCTTTAATTCATATGTTGTGAAATATGTTAGTCTTACTATTGTGTTCACTATGTATGTACCCTTTTCTCGGCCTTCATTTTATACGAGAGCCAAAGATGAAGAAGCAAACTAGCATATCTTTTGCCATTGGATTCTGGGAATCCTGTTATATGCACTAATTAAGGCTATTGTGGAGGTCATTTTCCACGACGAGGGAGGACGTGGTTGTCATTTCAACTTATCCACATCGTCACTCGGGTATGTAGGACTAGTAACTTGTTACTTCACCCTAGTAGACGAGACCATTACCCATATCGGTAACTATAGAGTTAGGATGGACACTTAAAATTCCATCTTTAGCCTTTCACTTTATTTGACACCGAGATAGCTTAATTTAATGAGAAACGATACGATGGTAATTGGATTAAAATTTAAATCTTTTTCACACATATCCACACTCACATGTTGGTCTCACTTTCTTTCACATCCAACTACAAAAAACTATACAAATAACTATGCAATGACTTATGATACTATGGAATTCCTTAGTAATAAATACTAAATTTTTCGGTGACCATTATACAACAATACAATGGTTAGTACATACTAACCACAATTTAGTGTTTGTGTCGTGAGTGAGCGGGTAAATGAAAACACTGGTTAGTACATACTAACCACAATTTAGTGTTGGTGTGGTCACATAATTTTTTCATTGACGGAGAAATGACTATTATGTCTATTTAGTAACAATTACTAAGAAATTCCTTAGTACTCTAAGTCGGACTCAAATAACTATCTGTTATTATTCCTCTGGTGGCCAGTGAAGCAACTGTTTCATCACCAGTGTCTTCCAATCCACCACAGGCCCACTCTGTGCCCCTCACCTCACCACAAACACACTCTCCATGTAACATCCTAAGTTCATAGCCGACAATACAAACTCGGAATGTTAATTTCAATAATTTCAGAGGTGCACTTTTAAACACAAAAGGATAAATATTACTAATGAGCTGAGATATCCATAAAGACTGTGATGATTAGAGTTTACAAAAGGTTTATAGTTTTCAAAAAAAATACATCATCACCATACAACAGTCACACCAAACTGATTATTCAAAACAGTGCACATTCCTAATACATGAACCGGCATATAAGTCAAAATCCTAAACATAAACTGAAACATCAACGACTATCACATATAGTGCTAGTCTCAACATGTCTTGATAGTCCTCAGCTAGAGGGACCCTTGGCCTTGCCTGTGGTACCTGAACTTTTCACCTGTGAATCTGAAAAATCACAAAAATGAGCTGTGAAATACTGTCTCAGTGAGTTCTATCGTGCCCCCTTACAATAATACACTCGTTCATTTTAATTTTAAACCTAGGATGCATCCCCCTGAAGTGTTAGACTTACACATCTGAATGCTAACACGTGACCGGGAACCCGAACCCGTCAAATCAAACGAGCAAAAACTGTAGGCCTTGGGAGGGGCTCATGAAACCTGCCCCAAGTACATCCCCCCATTCTTTAATCAATTTAAATGTTTCACTTATATATGTGCTAAATAGTTCTCGCTCACATGTATGAAGTAAGTCAAACATTACTACAAACAGTCTATGTGCAGAAATTTTCAGCAAACATACCTCTTCTTTGATGAATTAATTAACACATCAAACGATAACGAAATTTAACAAACAACCACTCTTTGGAAAGCTTATAATGTCTAGTTTCTAAATAGAATTTTTGTTTTACAGAATTGTGGGCCATTTAGTACAGTTTAACAAAATATCATAGATAGTTTCGAGAACAGGACAGCATCAGCGACTCAACTTGTTGTTGAACCAAGGACAAACGCTCTTTGTTTTGTATGATAACAAATTACATCTTGTCTACTAATGGTTGCAGTTGAATGAAAGTACAGGGACAAAATCAAAGAACAGGGATTAAATCAAAGAGCAGGGACTAAAGTGCAATGGCTTGCAGAAGAAGCAACAATGAAGTTGAAGACCTAATTGTTTATCTGCTTTTGATAGGACTCAAATGTAAGATCCTATCCCTTCAGCTTTATGACATTTAGTAGAAGAGAGATGATGTTTTTAAAAATGTTCTTAAAAATAAAATTGTTGTGTTAAAAGCCTTTGAAAAATATTTTAGTCAAATGCATGCATGCATGTGAAGGGCACACAACATGGGAAAGTATTTTAAAAGAGAACAATCGATTTTCACATAGTCTCATTGTTGTTTAAAATCGATTTCTTAAGCAAAATAAAAGAGAACAATCGATTTCCAAGTTGTTTTGAAAAGAAAAGAATCGATTGCTTGCCTTCCTTATTTAGAATTCAGAGCAATGAATCGATTATGAACCTATGTGTATTCAGGCAAGGAATCGATTATGTGCCTAAATATTTCAGAGCACAGAATCGATTACAAGCCCAATGTATTAAGCAAAGAATCGATTCCTTACTTTTCTTACTTTCCTTTTTTGAAACAATCGATTACATGCCTTAGTTATTCAGGCAAGGAATCGATTATGTGCCTGAATGTTTCAGAGCACATAATCGATTTCACACTCCTTTCATTTAGCAAAGAATCGATTGTGAAATGTTTCATTTTTTAAGAGAAGAATCGATTATGCCATCTAGTGCATCAAAGCATATAATCGATTTCAACATAGTGTGTTTTATTTCAACGGTCAATTTTCTACATTCCCTATAAATAGGGAGCTTGGATTCACAAATCAAAAAACACACCACTCCACTTCTCTTCTACGCAATTTCAAATCAAAAGCAAAGAGAAAAAAATAAGAGCTTTCATTTTCAGATCTATATTTCAAAGTTCTTCATTTTCAAAAATCAATCATCTCTCACTCTACTATATTGTTACTATACTGCTGAAGTGATTGGTTCGTAGATCTCATATTGTATTCGTTTTCTAAGTGGTTATTTTGAAATCCTGGGAGGTGTTCTTGGGTCGTTCAATCGGGGAGATTGAAGCGGTGTTGAAATCCTTAGCAGGGAGCTCGGGTTCTCGATTTGGGGAAATTGGGATTGGCTATTTGAAGTTGCCTGTTTGTAAAACATTCTTCATATAGTGGTTGTCAGCAAGTCCAAAGGTTGCAAAGCCTGAGACCGAGGACGTAGGGCTTTTATCCCGAACCTCGTAAAAATCCTGGTGTATCTCTATCCCTCTCTCATTACTTTCTTTACAGTTTATATTTGTCTATTATTATCGTTGCGCTGCATATCTGTCTATCCTAAATTCTGATAATAGCATAATATTACGCTGTGTTTGATCTGTCTGCTTAGGTGCATAATTAGGTGTATCATACAGTTTAAATCTCAGTTTCCGCATTTGATTTAAACGAACACTGTTAATGCTTTAAATCTTAGTTTCCGCATCTGTTTTAAACAAGCATTGTAAAAGTTTTGAAAACCGAAAAGAATTCAAGTTTTCACATAACCTTATTCAACCCCCCCCCCCCCCCCCCCCTCCTCTCTAAGGTTATCCTATAGTCCAACAAGTGGTATCAGAGCTAGAAATTGCATATAGAGCTTAACATCTCGCAAATTTATTTTATTTATCTATATTTGATCATGGGTTCTTTTATGAAAGAGGGGATGTCCTTCAATAGGCCACCCCTGTTTGATGGGACTAACTATGACTACTGGAAAAAAGGTTTGTTGGTTGGTATTTTTTAATAATGGGGTTTTAGGATTATTGAGCTGTACAGCTCATTCATCCTAGAACGCTGACTAACCCGTCTGTACAGTCGACTTAGTCCCCTATTTCATAAAAATGGAGTTTTCGAAGTTAGGAAAAATGGTTTGATGTATGTTGGTTTGTTTTTATTTAAATAGGGATTTTAGGACTCTTGAGCCGTACAGTTCATTCATCCTAAAACGATGACTAACCCGGCCGTACGGCCGACTTAATCCCTTATTCGTTTTTTGGAAAAACAGGTTTATTAATTATTATATTTTTTTAGGGGTTCTAGGACTATTGAGCTGTACAGCTCGTCCATCCTAGAACGCTGACTAACTCGACTGTACAGTCGACTTAATCCCCTATTTATGTTTTGAAATAAGACATTTATTTATTTGTGTTTTTACAAAAGTAATAAGTGGAAAATGAAAAAGGGGTGCATTAGTAAAATGAGGTGTAATTAATAGAGAGGGGTGTTGTATTCAAAATGGGGGATGCAAAAAGCAGAGCCCAACTCGTTTGTTTTGTGGTCTGGCCCACGAAACTGGGCTTAAGGAGGAGGGTTATTTCATTAACAGGTGGGGTGTGATTGGTATTCTGATTTAAAATAAAAAACATAAAATAAATATAATAGGGAACAAGGTTATAACAGGGAAGGGTTAAATTGACAACCCTAATTTTCATTCCCCGCCCTCAGCGCCGCACAACAGAATGGAGGAAAGAGAAAACAGAGTTCGTGGAGAGAGAGGCGCAATTTCCGCCGGAGAAGGGGGAAAGAGATTCGCGCGAAGGGAGAGAGCGAGAATCGTGGAGAGAAAGAGACGGAGTGTGGCGGCGATTGTATTGATAGTGAGAGAGGGCTTCGCGACAGCGATGATGATGGTGAAACGCTGGTGAGAGGGAACGGAAAAGAGGAGGAGGAGGACGATGTGGGGGTGTTGTTTGCGCCAAAGGTCCGTTCGTGATCGGAGAAGATGACCGGAGTTGCGACGACGACGGCTTGTGAGAACGGGAACGACGGAGAGAGAGGGAAGAAGGACGCCAGCGGTGCTGACGGCGATGTTTCTCAATGGTGGCATTTTTTTTGCTACTGACGTGCGTACGGTGGTCGGAGTCTAAGGGTGAGTTTTGATTCTAAACCTTTCTCCTTTTTTTTCGGTTCTATATTCTTCCTATCTTCTGGTTCTGATGATCAACCAATTTCTAACCCTAATTTTCTAATTGAACCTATTTCAACTTAACTGCTAATTTCTTTTTTCTAAAACAGATAAGCAAAACCCTAATTTGTCTACAACTAATTTCTGATATTACTTCCTATGTTCATTTTTTTAACACAAGCAGAATACTAAAAACTAATTTGTTCCTAATTTGAAAATTCTAAACTATTTACAAACCTAGAGATTTTTTATTTAAACCCTAGCCTATTTACAGTATAGTTTTCACTAGATTCTACATTTCTAATAGAACGAACATAGACTGAAATATATATGATTTTTTGGTTCATAGCGCTTTGATATTATTATTATTAGGTTTAGTTTCAAATTGCAACTACCATATATTATGAGCTAAAACATGATTAGAACCTAAATAACAAACAAAAAAACGAAAGAAAATGGACATCTACCTCTTTCTCCAGTCATTGAACCACTCCTTTTGTTTGCTTGCTGCTGCTCCTACTGTTACCTTTTCGACTGCTTCTGTTGTTGTTCCCCCTTTGCTTCAGAAATTTTTGATGCTTAGTGATTAGGGTTTCAGCATGAAACCCTAATTTCAGCTCTGAAATTATGTGTATTTTTTCTGTGTGAATTTTGGGTGTCTTTTCTGTGTGTATCAGGCTTGTTTATATAGGCAAAAATTAGGATTTTGAATTGAATTTTTGATCCTTCTCCATCTTTTGTTTCCTATTTTGCCGGTTTTGGGCCTGGGTTGGAGAAGGTTGGTACTTGGTGAGCAAGGAAATGGCTAGGGTTTAGCTATTGTTTCTTGCTTTGGATTGAGGAGAAGCAGCCGAAACTGCAAATCTGATCTTTGTGACTTTTTAAATTTATTTTGTATTTTTTTAGATTTTTTGGATTATTGTAAATATTTGTAAATTAATTTTTATTGATTTTTAATTATATTTGTGATATCTGTAAACTGTTATTTGGACTATGGACAATTTTATTGTTTTTTGGTCAAAATGGAAGAAAATGATTAAATTGGGCCAAGCCCAATCAAAAGACTAAACATAGGCCCAATTAGACAAATGACTAAAATAAGGCCCAATTAGAACAATTTTCTAAAATCAGGTCCAATCTAGACAAATTACTAACATAGGTCCAATAGCAACACATAGGCCCATATTACTAGACAAGCGTGAATCGTAGAAATACAAGCCAACCACGCAAGTATGGGCCCAGTCAGACAAAAGGGCTTTTCGGCCCGATTGAACAAAGTACTAAGCGTTGGCCCGAATTAAAACGAGACAGCATCGAATGAGCCTGAAAAAATTTTCTCCATGATTGCGAAAAAGGATCGGACAAAATTGGGGTACAACACACCGTAACAACTTGGTTTTTACATGCTGTTGAACGACAATCTTGGATTGAACGTGTCACCAATGGCTTTCCATGGATCTTCATATTTTGTGACTCTAATTCGCTTTTCTCAACAGTCACCAAATGTTCTGGTTTTTCCTCCACAACTCTCTTGTTGGCAGAACTGTCACCATCATAAGTTGCATCTCCTTTATTTTTGGTAGATTCAAGAATAAGGTTCATCAACTTCTCACATGTCTCATCCAACCTCTTAGTCCCATAATTTGGTACGAATTCTTCAATGAAAGCCTTTTGAAAAGTGCTCCATGTAACATTCTGGCCGGTTTGCTTCCACGAAGACCACCATTTGGCTGACTCACCTTTCAAGAAAATCATCACGGGGTAATCAAGAACTTCATCGTCCTCCTCTAGTTCTTGGCGCAGCTTCCTGTCTTTATCATAAGGAAGTGTGTCTCTAAATTCTGGCTGAAAATACCAAAGAAATGCCCCTGTGAATGATTCCCAATCCGCCGCCGGGTGGCGGCGGTGAATCCACCAAAAACACCATGTGCGGCCAAAACCCCACATAGCCTTACGAGCCTCTGTCGACTTATCTTCCTCACGGGTTCCCATTGTCTTGAAATATCTGTCCATACAAAGTACCCACCAATAACCATCATCTCCTTGGAACATTGGTCGCTCCATCACCTTTGACATCACTGGCTTCCTTTCGAAGATCCTGCAGGTCGGACCAATTGTTAGGCCACCAACCTAACGCTCGCTAGCTAATTAGGAATTGTGATAGTGCAAAGAATACGAGAAGGGATGAAAAGAGAAAGAAAGGAGAATGTTATTGATATGAAATGGTTACAATAGGGAGTATAGGCTCCCCGCCCTCCGGCTTCACCCAGAATCCGACCTCAACCGGTCACGACTAAACTTTAAGAATGACAAAAGATACTCTAAAAGGGGGGTGGAATCCTTAATTTATAGGATTCCACTACATGGGGGAATAGAAGGGAATGACCTAACAAATTAATAACTACCAACCACTTATAACAAACTCCCCTAACCACTTAATAACTACCCCTTCAATTATAACAACTCCTAATAACCAAACAAACTATAACAACTTCTCCAACCACCTAAAACTAATTCACTTAGAACCACCCCTTTACACCGGGTCTAACAGTATTAAATCTCTTGATGAAAAGCTTTGCCGCTCATCATAGTTTTCCTCGACTTGAGAGATTAGTCTCTACAGTTGCGCGCAAAGGATATCAGTTTATACAAACAAAAAAAAAGAAATTTGACAACAATATCATTCATAACAAATATATTATTATATAACATAAAATATGAATATCAATAAATTATCGATTCTCATATTTCCTTATGCCCCCTTCACGGGAAGAAACACTAGTTTTGCTCCAATTGAAAATAGCTTTTTTGACCTCATGAATAGCATGCCTCGACTTTTTTTTTATAATTTTATAATTTATTCAAAAACAAACTCATGGAGGTCAATAAAAGATTGCAAGAATAATTAAATTAGGAGTTAGTGGCTTCTACGCACACGTTACAATAATAAAATAATGATGGGATTCACCTTATGGGAATATCCTAAAAGCATATGTACAAAAAGTATACATACATGATATTACGAGGGGACCACAAACCCCTTTAGTGGTCTTCTTCATTACTCTCATTTACTCCATATTCCTTCCACTTCAATACAAAATTCCAATAATGGCTCTTTCAGCCAGATCATTCTCCACAAAGCCATCTCCATTTTATTATTCTCTTAATTAAATTCAACCCTTTTGGTCATGAGTCATGTTACCAGACATTCCAGTAGGAGAGAGTAGGAGAGAGACAGACGGGTATATTATTATTTTAATATACACATCTGTCTCTCTCCTACTGAAAGTGTCCGGGGACTGAAGAGGATCTGATCGGTTGCACTTCTGAGTTCTACCATACAAAAAGGGTATATGTGTCATTATCTTGGTTCCAACTTGAATCTTGATAGTGTAAAAGCAAAATAAAGAAGCAAAATATCCACTTTAAGACCTTGATGTAAACCTCCTTAATCCCCTTGGTGTAGGTACAGCAGTTTCACGACCAGTTTTTAACAATGCCAAACGATCCTTAATGGTTTTATCAAATAATCTATTCTCTGGATTTTCAGCATAGCATACATAGTAACAACTCACACATGCATGTGGCACTGCCATTGCAATCCTAGTCTGCATAAGTCAACAACAAGTTCAACATGTTATTGATCCAGTCAATCACACACAAATTATCACTAAAATTTTCAAGCACGGTCAACTTAGTCCCTAACATTTTTAAAATATTCAAAAGTAGTTCCTTAAACTGAAAATTCTCGATCAAATTAGTCTTTTTGAAACAGTCAATTTAGCCAATGAAATTGTCTAACAAAGACTAACGTTGATTGAGAATTTTCAATTTCGGGGGTCATTTTAAAATTTCGTTAATTTCAGGGACTAAATTGTTAGATCCCTACGATTTCAAGGAATAAACAGGAAGTGATTAGCCAATTTGGTCTCTGAAATTTCACAAAAGTTCAATTTAGTCCCTAAAATATACAATAGTCTCTGATTTTTGCAAAAGTGTTTCAATTTAGTCCCTCTGTAATATCAATTTAGTCCCTCTGACTTTTGCAAAAGTGTTTCAATTTAGTTTCTCTGTAATATCAATTTAGTCCCTCTATTTTGTAAAAAAAGACTAAATTGAAACCTTTTGCAATAGTCAGAAAGTAAGTTGATATATTGTTAATATCAGAGACTAAAGTGAACTTTTATAAAATTTCAAGGACTAAATTGACTGATAACTCAATAAACAGGTGACTCACTCTTTAAAGATTTGATCACATGCTAAATATTCATTGTGAACCAAAAATAATAATAAAATACTAAAAAAAACTAAAAAGTGGTCAAATAAAGGGTACCAACCAAAAGGTATCCAATGAAGAAAGTGAGAAGAGATAAGGTGGCTGTGAAGCTTTGATGTACTGTGTGAGTCCAAGCAGCCACAACAATGACACACATAGAGCCACTACAAACTCCTGTTAGGAAGCAAATTGAGCTGGTTATATCAGAGTCTACAATTTGTACCATTTCTTCTTTCTCAAATAGGGTCCATGTGTCTTGTGATGCACTTACAAAACCTTTTCCATAGGCTGCTATCTGTTTAATTCAATTACAAAATGAGTTAAAGCACTTAAATAATTAGTCTTTAAATTATAAAATAGTCATGATGAATGTTTAATGAATTTATCCCAAGTAGGTAGCTCAGTTGGCGAGCTAAGGGATACCGAAGGAGTGCACCAAAAGAGTGCAAGAATGAGGTGTCGGGTTCAAACCCCGGAAACTAACATTTCCCCCACTCCCACTAACATTGCTTATCAAAAAAAAAAGGATCCGATTTGTGTGCAGTCGGGACTGCATGCAGTCATGCAGTCAACAAGCCTGAGGCCGTCTGATGTTGATCGGACGGTTCAGAATTCAAATTCGGAATTTTATATTAAACAAAAATTCAAAATTGTTCTTAAAATTTGGACCGTTTGATCTTAATCGGATGGCTCTGAACTTGCCAACTGCACAATTGCACAAAAATTCCAACTGCACCTAATTCAAATTCATGAAATAATGTTGGAGCAAGGACGGATTTGGCGGTTAAAATACTACGCAATCAATGCAGTCAGCATATCTTGACCGTTGAATCAAGATCATACGATTGAGATTCCAAGTTTGTTCTTAAAATATGATTTTGTAAAGTCGGAATACAGACTGTCCGATCTTGATCCAACGGCCAAGATCCGCTGACTGTTGTGATTGTGATGTATCATGTTTTAACCACACCTAATCACCAAATCCATGAAGGACCACTGTGAAATCACAACCTTTCAGATGGTGACTGCTCTGTCATAACTTTAGGACAAGGGAAATGATGTAATAAAATTTGAAAGTAAGTAGGGACCATATAATAAAAGAATCCAACCAACCACATAAACCAAAAAGAAAATATCAGACTTATAAATAAATTTTAGAGAGAAATTAAATAACTAGCAAATAAAAAATATTGAAAGCAAATTTCATAGTAAGATAATTCTAGAACCATCCAAACATGTTGATCATAAGCTAAGAAGATAAACTCAATTTTGACACTTCTTGAAGACCAACAATTTCGGATGTGTGCAGTTGGAGAGACAGTGCAGTCATGCATTTGGTAGACTCGGAATCGTCCGATCAAGATCAGACCGTTCAGATTTTAAATTCGAATGTTATATAAAGCAAAAAATCAAAAACTGCACTTGAAATCTGAACTGTTCGATCTTGATCGGACGGCTCCGAATTTCCTACTGCTTGACTGCACACTCTCTTCGACTGCACTAGATCCAAATTCAACAATTTGCACTCATATATCATAAAATTGACTAAATTAAACTACTCTTAATACATAAAGCAATTATAAGTACCAAATAATGAATTATTTGTGAAATTACATACCTGAACATAAGCCCAACCATTGCCATTCCTGAAAATAGATTCCATGACTCTCAAACAACAATGAGCACAACAAAACATGAACTCATCTTCTCCTTCAAGCAAATTAAGTCCTCTAGCAACAATTCTAAGAGCTTCAATTGCCGGCACGAAAAGCGACCCCAAACAAGCACTTCCGAGATTCCGAGTCAACGCTCTATACAAGCAAAATTTAGTGCTACTTTGCATTCCTCTTAAGTAATACAAAGCAATAACCCTACTAACCGTGATATTAACGACATTCCTCATTACTTCAGTAGTCCAAGCTAAACTCAACACCAATCCAATTATAACCAAAGGCGGAAAATAAAAGTTCAACGCACCAATAACCGCTAAAATCCATAGTGATATCCATAAAAATCCAGCACCAAGCATATGATAAGTTGGTTGATTCAAGTCATTGAATTTCGACATTGGTTGAAGCGATAAGCTCAGTATCTTACAACAGAACTTAATCCTGTGACTTATCCAACAGGCGTATAAGCCGTTTCCGATTGCAAAAGCAATGAAACAAACACCAACACCGTCAGTGGGGGCTCTTTGGAAACAAATTAGAAGAATCCCGGCCGCGAGTGAGATAAGAAAAGTAAACCATAGTATGAAATGAACCATAAAAGTTGGCCATTTTCTTATTGCTCCTTGCCAAGTAAAGGCTAGGATTATGCTCATAAATGATGCAGCTTCTACTTGAGGAAGAAAATACTTCAACACATTTTTCTCTTTTCTTTTTATAGAACCAGATTCTTGGATTAGTCCTTGAATTCCTTTGAACACAAGAAAACATACTAAAGCAATAGCTGAAAATTGGTGGAGAATAAATATAAATAAGGATATTCTGTTTGTATATCTTCTTGAATTCAAGGTCACTGGTTGCTGCTGAAAAAAAATCACAAAGATTAATTTTTTTGAAAAATAACAAAAACAAAGTATTTGACTAACAGAACCAAACCAAAAAGAAACCCCCATAAATAATCCTAAGCAAAAAAAAATGTAAATTTCAATAAACTACTATTTGACTTGAAGAACACACTTCTTCTCTGAAAATGTAAAAGAATCCATAAAAATTAAAAATTTAGAGATAATAAAAAGAAACCCTTATAACCCTCAACCCAAACAAAAAAAAAGTAACAAAATCCATAAAAATTAAAAATTTAGAAATAACAAAAGAGACCCTTATAAACCCTTAACCAAAAAAAAGTAAAATTTCATAAAGTACTTGACTAACAATCAAAACAAAAAAAAATCCTTATAAATAATCCTTAACAACATAAAAAAAACATGTAAATTTCAATAAACTACTATTTGACTTGAACAAGACTCTTCTCTGAAAATGTAATAGAATCCATAAAAATTAAAAATTTAGAAATAACAAAAAAGAGACACTTCTAACCCTTAAAAAAAGTAAAATTTCATAACATTTTTGACTAACAGAACCAAAAACAAAACAAAAAAAGCTTACTTGACTTGAACAGGACTCTTCTCTGAAAATATAAGAGAATCCATAAAAATTAAAAATTTAGAAGTAACAAAAAGAGACCCTTCTAACCCTTAACAAAAAAAAGTAAAATTTCATAAAGTTCTTGACTAACAGAATCAAAAAGAACAAAAAGAACATACTTGTTGATGAGGTTGAGGTTGAGGTTGTTGTTGTTGTGGAATTGGAATGGAGCGAGGATGAGAGCGTTGAGATTGAGATTGAGATTGAGATTGAGTAGGAGGAGGAGTTGCAACTCTAGTAGAGCTATTAATAACAATCCTCAAAGGATTAGTAGGATTCAATCTATGAAACCTAGAGAGATTAAACTCTTCATGATCATTATTATTGTTATTAACATCATCTTCTTCTTCTTTTCCTTTCTCCAAGTCTCTCACTTCATCTTCTTTCTTCTTTGTATTAACCCCTTCTCTTAATTCAGCTTCAGTTTCATTTTCTCTCTCATCAACCACCTACCAAAATAACAAAAACAATAAAAAGATTAAAACTTTACAGAAATGGTAACACCCCATTAAAGAAATGAAGTAGCTTTAATTAAAACTTACATGTTCTGTAGCACCCATATGGAAATTAAGTTTGGCGGCGGCGGCGGCGGCGGCGGAGGTAGCGGCGAAGATAACGGTGGCGGTGTTGGTGGTGTGTTTGTGAGGGAACTAGGATGTTTTTGTTTTGGTTGTTGTTGTGTTGTGTTGGATTGGTAAGAGATGACGTTACTGGCTTTGGTTGTTTTTATTTGGTGTTTTTTTTTACAGGTTTGTAGTATACATCTACTATCTATCTATACTATTTACCCACTAACAAAATACCAATTTTATCCTTTTCACTTTTTCACTTTTTCAAACTTTTTCACTTTTTCACTCTCTCACACATTTTTTCAAACTTTTTCACTTTTTCACTCTCTCACACACTTTTTCACTCTCCCTCACACTTTTTACTCTCTTCTCCTATTTCTTTTTCCAATTCTCTCATTTCTCTATTTTTCATATTTTTTCACTCTCTCTCACACACTTTTTCACTCTCTTCTCCTCTTTCTTCCTCTAATTCTCCCATTTATCTATTTTTCACAATATATCTACTTTAATTTAATCTACATGTCACCTTCATTTTTCCTCTTTACTATTTTAAAATTTTCAAATTTTGACAAAATTTTAATATTTGTTTTAGGCTAATTAAATCTGTTAACTTTAAAATTGTCTTGATTTTCACGGGATAAAGTTTTAACTAATTAAATTTTGTCTGAGTCCATACATTACCCACTACCAAAATATCAATCTTATCATTTTTTCGACTAAGCAATTGGAGTATATTTAGGTAATTTTATTTTTTCACTTTTTCAAACTTTTTTATTCTCACACACTTTTTCAAACTTACCATTTACTTACTACCAAAATATCAATCTTATGCTTTTCCCAACTAAATAATTGGAGTATAATCAATTATTTAAAAAAAATTATTCATTTTTATAATTTACTAAAACTACTCAAACCTACTTTTTTTAAACTTTTTCCCACACAAATATTTAAAAAAAATTATTCATTTTTATAATTTACTCAAACTACTAAAATTACTAAAATCAATTAAAATGAGTAAAATCAATTAATTTTTTCATAAAAAATAAAATCAATCAATTTAATCACTACAAAAAATTACCAAATAACTATTTTATAATTACTAAAAATGAGTAAAATGTCAACGTGAGTGCAAACGGGAGTGCCAACGAGAACGCCAATGGAAGTGGCAACGAGAGCAGGAGTGCCAACGGGACTGCCAACATGAGTGCCAACGGGAGTGGCAACGAGAGTGCCAACGGGAGTGGCAACGAGAGTGCCAACGGGAGTGCAACAGGAGGACCAACGAGGATGCAAACGGGAGGGGCAACGGGGATGCATATTTTACCTCTAATGTCCAAATACATTATTATGGATCAATGTAATTCTGATTGTCAACGGGGATGCATATTCCACTTTGAATTTCAAATCATACATTTTGGACATTGTTCACAACTTATCAATATCTTCCAAATTACTATTATGACTTCATGGTAATACACCGACCATACAGTATCACCCGTGCGTATGCACGGGTAAAAAACTAGTACTACTTTACAACACCGTTACTTACGAACTATCTTCAACGTTTTTTTTTTTGATAAATAACTATCTTCAACGTTGAACCCACGTGGGAGTTAATAAACAACCCACAACAGCGAGTGGAAACACGCGCTATTAGTTAGCAACAGTCACTGTTTCACGTGTCAGAAAAAACATAGCACGTGGAAATGGGGACGACGGGCAAAGTAAAATCTGATGTACTTTCTACTTTTATCATCAATATTAGGATACTCGTGGATACGCACCGGTGCTGTCGTGTTCTTTTTATGAATTACTTAGACAGTATTTAAATAGTCTGAACATTACTTCGTGAAAATAAAGACAAATTTAAAGTAGATAAAAAATGAGTTTCAAATAAAAAATAGATAAATATTAAAATCTAAAAATGTAAAATTATCATTTAAAAACAATCTATGCATTGCATTTATCTCGTGTTTTTTATATATTAGTGCAGTGTCTTTTTATATATCAGTGTTGTTATCCCGAGTTTTTTTATATATCATTGCATCTATCCCGTGTTTATATATATATATATATATATATATATATATATATATATATATATATATATATATATATATATTGATTAGTAGTTTAAATAGTCATTAAATCTTCTTGTTTTTTAGATAGTAGGCTTATAGTAGTCTTCAAAAATTTTAATTATCAATGACAAATACTAATCATGTGTCTTTTATATATTAGTGCAGTTATCCCGTGTTTTTTTCTATATCAGTGCAGTTATCTCGTAGTTTCAATTGATTATTTTAGTTGATTAGTAGATTATAGTAGATAATAAAATATAGATAGTAGATTATCAATAAGAGGTGATAATAGATTTTCAATAAGAGTGTAGACAGATTTTGGAGATAAAAATTAAAATTTTAAGGTGATAACTTTTTCCAAAGAGGTGATAGTTTTTTTTTTGTTTTTTAGTGTGACTCATTTACATTTTATACATAATTTTAGTAGAGTAGTGTTTTGTATAAATTAAGAAATTTAGTTAAAAAATCTAAAAGTGAAGTTATAAGAGAAAGAGGAGAATTGTTTTTGGAAAAAGTAAATGTAAAGTAAAAAGAGAAAAGGAAGAAAAGGAGTGTAAGATAAAAGTTAAAAGGAGGAAAGAGAGTGTAAGAAGAAAGAGAAAAAATGTAAGAAAGAGAGTGTTAGAAGAAAAGAAAGAAAGAAAGAAAGAGTAATGACATTTTCACCCTTAAATTAGATATGTGTCTTGTTAATAAGATATCTAAATTGGTAATTTCATAAGAGGTCTAAATTGGTAATTTCATAGGAGGTTTGTTTGATTAAATAGATATTAGATTAGATTAGATAGATAGATTAGATTAGATTAGATTAGTTAAAAAACTAAAGTGAAGTTATAAGAGAAAGAGAAGAATTGTTTTTGGGAAAAGTAAATGTAAAGTAAAAAGAGAAAAGGAAGAAAGAGAGTGTAAGAGAAAAGTGAAAAGGAGAAAAGAGAATGTAAGAAGAAAGAGAAAAAATGTAAGAAAGAGAGTGTTAGAAGAAAAAGAAAGAAAGAAAGAAAGAGTAATGACACTTTTACCCTTAAATTAGATATGTGTCTTGTGAATAAGATATCTAAATTGGTAATTTCATAGGAGGTTTGATTAAATAGATATTAGATAGATTTGTTTGATTAAATAGATATTAGATAAATTAATTTCTCGAGTTGTAAAAAATATATATATTACTCCATGAGTTATTACATGCACCTAAACTAACCTTCACTTACACTTTCATTAAAAAAAACCTCCCTTTTTTTATTGATCAACTGAAATGGTTTCATTCATAATTGGGCCAAGCCACAAAAAACCAAATACAAAGTGGGCAAGTGGTTGGGCCACACGAGACTAGCCCAATCCATTGCCAGATAGTAAACGAAAAGCAATAAAAAAACATAAACAAGGCAGAACAACTACCCAAGTTAATAAGAGCCCACGACACAAGTCAGCTCAACAGTTTAAACCCGAGCCCAATGAGGCAATAATAGAGGAAGGAGGGAATAGGCAACCACTTTCACCAAACGAGTAAAGATACCCACCACACCTTTCAGAAGCCAAACAGGTAAACCCTAATTTGGCAAAGAAATTCTTCTCCTCATATTCTCCACAACTCTCCTCACCTACTACCAAGTCAATCAATTCTCACCATTTCTGCGTCAATAAAATCAGCAAGGCCAGTCGGAGGTTGCGAAACCCAACTCACAGGAAGACGACGATCCCTAGCAAGCTTCGCAATTAGATCTGCAACGGAGTTTCCTTCGCGCGATGTCCAAAGAAACCCTATCCAGGTAAATTCCTCTTTCAATTTCTGTATATCTTTCAAGATCTGAGCAATTTCCATCCTTTGAATTGATCCTCTACATGCTTCCATGAGGTACTTGCAATCGGATTCAACCACTACTGCTTTGATATTTAACGACGCTGCAAGTGGGACTCCTTCCCTCAACGCAAGAGCTTCCGCAACAAAAGGAGATGTAGCATAAATTTGAGAGGTAGATCCCGTGATCACTTTCCCTTTGTTATCTCTAATTATAATACGACTTGAGCCAGCACCCGTTGCTGAGTTGTAAGATGCATCTATATTGATTTTAATCATGTTATCTCTGGGAGGTCTCCACCTTGTGGAGTGCTTCATACCACTGTTGGTGAAGTGGTTGCTAGGGTTAGGCGTGCAGCATAGAGCTAGGAATTCCTTGGAAGCATTGCTCACCAAAATAAGGGTTTTGGTGGGGTTGGGTTTCTTTTCTTCAAAGATCATCAGGTTCCTGGCCTTCCAAATGAACCACAAAGCATAGAAAATCGTGGTTATCTTCATTATCTGGTGAGAATGAGAGATGTCTTCCTGTTCAATCACAAATTCCATCCAATTGGCCATGTTGTTAACATTATTAGGGGTAGGCACACTACACACTTGTAAGTTGTGCCATAGAGGAGTGGTCCACGGGCAGAGGAGAAATAAGTGTTCTGTAGTTTCATCTTCCTGCTTGCGGATGGGGCACGGAGAATCCTTTGCAATGTACTTAATAGCTAGGTTGTATCTGGAAGCAATAACTCCATGCTTGATCCTCCAAATAAGGTGCTTCACTCTCTCAGGGACCTTAGCCCCCCAAATTCCCTTCCAACTCTCCACTGAGTGATTAAAAGAGGTAGAGGGGCCTTCCTTCCTAACCACAGCCTTCTCCTATAAGCATCTGTAGCCTGATTTTGTTGAGAACCCGCCATCCTTTTCAAGTGGCCAAAACAGAGTATCTTCCTATTTAAACCACCCAATTGGTGTTTTAAGAGCCTCTATGGCAGATTCAGGCTCTAGCAATCTTCTTAGGTTAGCCAAATTCCAACTTTTTGAGTTGGGATCAACTAAGGCATGAACTTTAAGACCTGTTGCCTCCTCTTTGACTCTAGCAGATGCCCCTGAAGCCAACCACTTATCCTCAGCTAGATCCACAGTTTTACCCTCTCCAATATTCCATCTTCCCTCTTCCTTCAGTAAATCTCTCCCATGTAGAAGGCTTCTCCACACCCAAGATATGCCAGCTTTTGGTTTTACTTTCCAAATCTCTTCTTTAGCACAATAAATGCTTCTAAGTATAGTTGCCCATAACTCTTTAGGATTCTAAATGCATCTTCAGGCTTGCTTAGTTAACAAAGCAGAGTTTTGGCAGGTAAAATTCTTAAACCCTATACCTCCTTGATTCTTGTGGGAACACATAAATAGCCAATTTTTCCAATGGATACCCCTGTTTCTCACTTTGGAGCTCCACTAGAACTTTGCTATAGCAGAGCAAAGGGACTGACAAAAGTTTTTAGGAAGCCTCACTATTGACATGACGTATGAGGGTATAACTTGTATGTCTGATTTGATGAGAATTCCTTACCTGCTTGAGATAGGTATTGTTCCTTCCACCCTTCTAGTTTAGAGAAGACTCTTTCTTTTATCCATTGTAGAGCCTGGCTCTTTGAGTATCCCCACTATGCTGGGATGCCCAAATACTTGCCAGGAGAGTCCCAAATAGGTATATTAAGAATAGTTGACAAATTTGTGCCCTGCTCTAGAGAGATTCATTTGCTAAGCACCAGTCCAGATTTCTGCAAGTTAATCATTTGACCAGAAGCAGATGTAAAATCATTAAGAATGCGAACAAATTGACAAATTTCCTCCTTAGAAGCCTGTCCAAAAAGAATAGAGTCATCTGCAAAAAATAAGTGGGTTAGAGTTGGTGCATTTGGGGCTAACAGCGGTCCCTTAATTTCTCCCATAGAGTTAGCTTTAGAGATCAACCTAGAAAACACATCAAAGATAATTATGAACAAGTAGGGGGAGAGGGGATCGCCTTGCCTCAAACCCCTACCTGAGAAGACCACTTTACTTCTAGCACCATTTACTTGGTAGCAATATTTGACTGAAGTGACTAAGGACATGACTAGATTGACCTAGACAAGACTGAAACCAAAAGACACCAGGACATTTCTTAGGAAAGACCACTCCAAGCTGTCATAAGCTTTGTTCATGTCTAGTTTTATAGCAAATCCAGCCTTAGAGCCCTTTCCATACTTTTTAAGGAAATGGAAAGCTTCCTGAGCCACCATGAGATTATCTTGTATGAGCCTACCCCCCACATAGGCACTCTGCTGGGGTGAAATTAGAGAGTTCAAGAGAGGCTTTAATCTGTGCACCATTATCTTGGAGATGATCTTGTAGATGTAGTTGCAACAACTAATAGGTCTTAGTTGGCCGATTGATTCTGGATTAGGCACTTTAGGAATTAGGGCAACTACTGTTTCATTCACAAAGTCTCCAAGCTCCCCAGATTGGAAGAAAGAGGTGACAGCTAGCAGAACATCATTCTGTAATTTCCCAATTTTTTTTTGGAAGAAAACACCATTAAGGCCATCTGGACCAGTGCTTTATTAGCACCTAGGTTAAAAACAGCTTCCTTGAGTTCTTTCATGGTAATAGGCTCCAAAAGAGAATCATTCATAACCTGAGAAACACAACTGGGGATAACTTGAAGGCAGTTGTTAGAGCTTTGAGGGTTTGAAGAATATAAATCCTTATAGAACTCTTCTATAGCTGTCATAACATCTTTGTTACCTTCCACCCAAACACCTTCTTTATCCTTGATTCTACACAGTCTATTTCGATCCCTTCTCTGCACAATGGTTATATGGAAGAAAGTAGAATTTTTGTCCCCATAAGTGAGCCATTTAAGTCTGGACCTTTGCCCCCAGTACATCTCCTCTTGCTTCCAATAGAAATCAATCTCTTGCCTGATCCTCTTGACTTCCTCCCCATCCATGGGCTTAGCATTAAGCACACTCTCTAATTTCCTCTTAAGTTTGGTGATTTCAGAAGCTGCATTCTTGAAAGTTTTTTGATTCCACACCCTCAAAGATCTCTTACAGTTTTTCATTTTTGAGCCAAGGTGTTCCCAAGAATCAGCATTGTCAAGACTAGACTTCCACCCATTAGTTACCACCACTCTACATTCTTCATTCTCCTCCCAATAGGACTCATATTTAAAGTATCTTGCACATATAGAAGGAGGATTAGGAATAAGCACAATAGGAGAATGATCTGAATTAACAATAGGGAGAGCTAACCCCACTGCATGCTAATAGAGGTCTCTCCATCCCCAATTAAGAAGGACTCTGTCAATCTTTTGCTTGGTAATCACACATTCTCTAGGATTACTAATCCATGTGTACTTGATGCCCTTCAGTTGGAGGTCCATAAGATCAGAATGTCTCAAAAAATCTCTAAACAATTCCATTCTGATAGGAGCAATGGGAGCAAGTCCATCCTTTTCAGAAATAGAAAGCATTTCGTTGAAATCCCCCGTGAGGCACCATGGACCATTGTTACTAGGTCTAACTAACTCAATTTTTTTCCAAAGGTATCTTTTATACCTGAACAGGGGGTTACCATAAACAAAGGTGACCTCAAACATGTTCCCAGACTTCTTTTCCCTTACTCCAGCATGAATAAAATTAATGCAAGATTTCAGAACTTGCACCTCATAACCATTATTCCATAACAATCCCAAACCACCAGCAATGCCTTCAGCAGGCACACAGAAAGATTTTTGGAACTTAAACTTCCTTTTAACGTGATTAAGAGGTTCCTCTTGGGCTCTGGTCTCCGAGAGGAACAAAATGGCAGGCTTATGACCTTTAACCAGGTCATTTAGCTCTCTACTTGTCGTGGCAGCCGTCAAACCACGACAGTTCCAGCTAATCATGGTCATTTGGACTTTGGGGGCTTGCTATGGCTCGCCTCCTTAGCCTTTTTTGTGTGGTATCCAATGCAGAATTTCCCAAAGATGTTACTTTCATCATCTGTTTTAGCTTTAGCTGTTGGAGTTATATCAGCTTCCAACTTACTTCTCTTTGAATATGAATCTGTTGAGCCCTTATCACGATCTGAACTTGCCTCCAATGGTTTTCTCTTTTTTAGGTTCATACTTGAGGTCATGCTAAGGGCCAAATTATTCTCTTCTGCTGCTGCAATGTATATCTGGGTGGAGTTGACTTCTTCCTCCTCCTCAATAGGGAATTCAACAGTGTCAGCAAGCTTATCTGTTCTGTTTTCCTGTTTCTGGTTATTATCTGGCTTGTTTTCTATAAGCTTGGTGGGGGTTTTTAGGTCAAGGATGGTGGGTGTGAAGCTCAGTTGGACCCTATCTAGTTTTGGGTTGTACCATCCCCCCTTTTGGTTAAGGCTAGGAAGATTGATGGTATTGGTGGGTCCTTGAAAGAGTGGTGTGTCTGTCTCCCTAGGGATTGATTGAAAATTTAGGTTGGGAAGCTTTGGGGTAATGTGTATGGGTTTTGGTGGGGGAGGGTGGAGGATTTTAAGGTTAATGACACGGTAGTGTTTGTTATATTCTGCTTCAGCAGAAAATTCTTGGGTTGCTTGTTGTGTTTGGGGTGTATTTGTACTGTCTTGGTTATTGGTTTGGGTGAGTTTGTATCTAGTTGTCTGTTAACTGATGAGTGGGAGTTAGGTGTTCTGTGCGATTGTCCTAGGAAGTGGATAGATCTAGGTGCACTAACTGTTAGGTCTTGGCAATATTTTGGTTTTGTTGGATCTAAAGTTACATGGCTATGGGCTTGGAGCAAGCATTCCGGTCATGCCCCAAAATTCCACACCTGTAGCATATTGATTGATTCCTCTCATATTTGTAAGCTATCCACAAATTAGGCATGTTCCTGGTTGCGTTAAAAACACACTTAGAGCAAGTGTACTCTTTCGCAGAAGTAGTATAAAAGATTATCGTCTCCCCAGGGATTAATTAACAAGTACTAAACTAATCAAGATTTTTTATTATTTAGACGAACGAATAATTGAGTTGTACGAAAACAAATAAAAAGAAATAAATAACAATAATTAAATGCAAGAATTAATTCAATGGAGAGAGGCCTAGGGTCACGGTTTCACTTGCAAGCTTCGATTCCCCCTATGTCTAATCCTACCTGAATTCCCTTATTTTACTTAATTACCAATCCCTTTACTAAAACTATTAATCTGTTTGGTCATTCGCGATTAATATTCTTTTTCCTAAATTAACCCTTGTTTGGTCATGCAAGAATTTAAATTCAGGAAAAGCATAAAGAGCAAAAAGGTTGAATGATTGGAAGACTAAATTATGGTTTGGTCATGCCCTAATTATAGCCCCAATTATCCTATAGGTCCACCAACTAATTGCAGTACGGTCGCTGATCAACTAATTGATTATAAACATGCAAAGGGTAGCTAATCCTAACCATGTGATAAAAACAATAGGATAATATTAATTAAAATAAAAACAGGAATTCAAACCAGAAATTAGAACATAAAAAGGTCTCTAATCAAGCAAGATCCACCTAGACCCTAGAAGAGGATTTAGCTATCCAAAATCATAAAGAACAATAAAATAGAAATTAGAGTCATGAATTACAAAGATAAAAATAACCCGGAAATTAGAGAAATTATTATTGAGTCTCCAGTCTCCTTTTTTTGCTCCAAAGCTCTCTCATAGTGTCAGAAACGGGTACCCAAAACTCCCTCTCTCCAAGCCGGCACTACTGTTATGTGAAACTCTTTGCACTGTTGCGGCCTTCTCTTTATATTGTGCGGCACTTTTTCTTTATATTCTTTCAATTGATGATGCGTTCCTTTCTTTCTTATTCACGTTTCAGCCTTCTTTTTGTTGTGCGGCTACTGTTTACCTTAATGCTCCTTTCTTTTCTTTCTCCCCAAGCTTAGGGTAGTATCTTATCTCCATTCACTTCATGGGCTGGATCACTTCCACACCAATGGGCTTATACAAAAGTGTCTCTAAAAATGCACTAAATTTGAGCTTATCAAATCCCCCACACTTAACTTTTGCTTGTCCTCAAGCAAATTTCCTGGCTCAATAAATTTTTCAAAGAAGTAACAGAGACAGCCGAATAAGGGACCCAAAGTTAGAAGCACAATGACAGACAATAGACAATATAGCACATATGAGATGTCAAAAAGGTTGCCCAATTAGAGGCTCAAGTCCCTGAAGAATACATTTCTGTGAACAAATGCACTCGCTCACAGTCTCTCTAAGTGTTTAGGGACTAGGGAAAATATACACTCTAGTTTCCACAAAATGCACATTACCATAAGCTTGTAATTTGACCAAATCTCCACTAAATAGTTCACATGCATGCAAAAGATGGGGTTTCATGGGTTGTAATGGGGCCAGGGTGAATTCATGCAAGGTAGGAAATAAGAAGAAATGGATAATCAAAGGGCTAAAAAAAAGAAACAAGAAATAAATAGTAACATTTGAAACAAAATATGGAGCTCCTATCTATTTTACAATTTTTGCCCAAACTCCAAATTAGTTTCACTTCCTTCTTCGCTCTTTTTCTATTGAGTCAGCTCTTTTTGATTTGCTTTTTGCTCTTGAGAAGACTTTTTTTTTTTTGGATTTGCCCTTTGGCTCTTTCATTCTTTTGATGTGCCTTTTCCTCCTTCTTGCTTTCCTTTGTTCTCTTTTTTTTTCTTTCCAACTTTTCATTTTTCTATATTTTTCTTAGAAGGAAAATGTACTTGCCACATTAGCCACTCCTATTTTGTTTTTATGTCCCGATGAGATAGACACTTGAAATACAGGACAAAATTGTAACTTTCAATAGCTGCTCCAAATTTAATTTCAAATGGTTATCACAAAAGAAAAAGAAAAAATTATATCTGGGTACCAAAGAAAAAATATAACAAATAGGCTCAAAGGGGGCAACTAATGGATAAATTCAACAAACAACTCTGAGGCCAGAAAAATACCTAAATTCCCCAAAATTTTTTACATGATGCAAATCAATTTTCGCCTTGAAATGGTCAAAAGACAAATTCTAGAATGTAGCAAATTGGGAAACACACTCATAGAAAGAAAAGGGGTGAAAATTTATGATTTAGTATCAATCCCCTTATGAAGGCTCAGATCTCACATTTAGAAGCTAATTCACAAAAAGTACTCAACAGGGACAATTGCTAACTATCAGCTTCCTAGGGACATCCTCACAGTTACAATCAAACACAAGTCTGTCAAGTAAATTAATTATGGGATCCCCTAAAGGCAAAATCTATATTTTTTTCAATTTTCATGTCCAAAACTAGCCAGAAAAAATGCTATCAACATATGTAGTGGGTATATGCATTAATAGAGATGAATTGACAAAGTTAAACTCTCCTCCCCCACACTAGCATAAAGCATGGTCCTCAATGCAAAATGATCAAATAGAAACTAAGAGAAATAAATATGAGAGAGAGTAATAGTGACTTCCCTGAGAGAGCTTGTAGTCCGAGCTTATTCCTAAAAACAAAATGAAACAAATTAAAAGTAAAAATAACTGAAAATAAAACACAGGTTGCCTCCTGCGAAGCGCTTGTTTAACGCTGTGAGCCTGACTATAGTTGGTGCTTAATCAGGGGGCTCTCCAAGAGCAAATTTAACATCTAACGTAGTACACCTTCTTAGCTTTCTAACAATGTGGCTCACATTATTCTTTCTTTTTCCACGTGGTGGATGAACTTCAAAGGATGGTGAAATTTTTATTTTATCTCCATCCACCATTATGCTAGGATCCTGCAAAATAAGATTTTTTTCCAAAAGGTCCTGCATCTTTAATTCACTAAAAATGTTAGTTTCAACCACATCATCAAAATAAGGAGAAGTTAAAGAAGAGAAAATTTCATTGGAATTTAAAGCTTTAATAACATCATCTTCTTTACCACTCCTTAAAGTTACCTTTCCTCGGTGAACCTCAATCACAGCATCACCAATGGTTAAAATAATTTGCCCAAAAATGGGCGCTTTCTCCTCTTTCTCCAAATCTAGAACCAATGGATCTTTCTCATTCTCCTCACAACCGCTCTCATTAATAGGATCTTTTGTTTCAATATGACTCCCTTCAGTAGGAGCTACTATTTTGATTTGACTCCCTTCAGTAGGAGTCTCCTCATCTTTCTTGAGAGCTTCTTCCCCCAGATTATATTCCATGGAGACACCTTCATCTCTCGTAGGAATACTTTCTTTGTATTGCTCAGCTTCTTCATTTTTGGTAGATTTAGTTTGTGAAGGAGTTTCTTGGGCCTCTTGAGATAACAAAGCAATGAGAGTTGAGATTTGACCCTTCAGGCTTCCAAATTCGTTGTTCATGGCTCCAATTTTAACCCTCCAAGCTTTCAAAATTTTCATTTGTCTGCTGCATAAATTTGGCCAAGACATCATTGACATCCGACTTTTCCTCCTCTTGCCTTTGCACTTGTAGTGACTCATAATTATCCCAGTGGGAGGAATAAGGAGGTGGCTCATAGTCATCCCAATAGTCCGAATAAGGTTCATAAGGAAGAGGAGAAATTTGAATCTGGCATTGAGACATATACCAATATGACTTCTCTAAATTTCTTTGTGCCTCTGCCTCTCTAATGTAGTCTCCAAGAGTTTTAACCATGATTTTGACTTTTCTCTGCAAAACAAGGTAAATTGCAGTGGTCTCTTCGGAAAGTATTAGTAACTTCTTTTTTTTATATATATATATATAATTTTGTTGATAAGATAAAGAAAAACAAAATTTAAAATTAAAGCAAAAAAAAAATGTCTAAAGCAATAAAAAACTCTTTCGTTTAATATTGCTAAATTAATCCCCGGCAACGGCGCCAAAAACTTGTTGCGTTAAAAACACACTTAGAGCAAGTGTACTCTTTCGTAGAAGTAGTATAAAAGATTATCGTCTCCACAGGGATTAATTAACAAGTACTAAACTAATCAAGATTTTTTATTATTTAGACGAACGAATAATTGAGTTGTACGAAAACAAATAAAAAGAAATAAATAACAATAATTAAATGCAAGAATTAATTCAATGGAGAGAGGCCTAGGGTCACGGTTTCACTTGCAAGCTTCGATTTCCCCTATGTCTAATCCTACCTGAATTCCCTTATTTTACTTAATTACCAATCCCTTTACTAAAACTATTAATCCGTTTGGTCATTCGCGATTAATATTCTTTTTCCTAAATTAACCATCGTTTGGTCATGCAAGAATTTAAATTTAGGAAAAGCATAAAGAGCAAAAAGGTTGAATGATTGGAAGACTAAATTATGGTTTGGTCATGCCCTAATTATAGCCCCAATTATCCTATAGGTCCACCAACTAATTACAGTACGGTCGCTGATCAACTAATTGATTATAAACATGCAAATGGTAGCTAATCCTAATCATGTAATAAAAACAATAGGACAATATTAATTAAAATAAAAACAGGAATTAAAACCAGAAATTAGAACATAAAAAGGTCTCTAATCAAGCAAGATCCACCTAGACCCTAGAAGAGGATTTAGGTATCCAAAATCATAAAGAACAATAAAATAGAAATTATAGTCATGAATTACAGAGATAAAAATAACTCGAAAATTAGAGAAATTATTATTCTGAGTCTCCAGTCTCCTTTTTCTGCTCCAAAGCTCTCTCACAGTATCAAAAACGGGTACCCAAAACTCCCTCTCTCCAAGCCGGCACTACTGTTACGTGAAACTCTTTGCACTGTTGCGGCCTTCTCTTTATATTGTGCGGCACTTTTTCTTTATATTCTTTCAATTGATCGATGATGCGTTCCTTTCTTTCTTATTCACGTTCCAGCCTTCTTTTTGTTGTGTGGCTACTGTTTACCTTAATGCTCCTTTCTTTTCTTTCTCCCCAAGCTTAGGGTAGTATCTTATCTCCATTCATTTCATGGGCTGGATCACTTCCACACCAATGGGCCATGTGGACTTTGCTAAATTCATAGGCTTAGTCCTTTAATTTTTTATTGCCTCGCTCCTTAATCAGCCCATATATATTATAAAGTGGCTTTAAAATGGACTATTCATCTTTTCCATATTTTCTTCCTTTCTACAAAATAAAGAGAGATTAAGTTAATAATTTATATTATTAATAATAACAGCTCTAAAAATGATACAAAAGTGTCTCTAAAAATGCACTAAATTTGAGCTTGTCATTCCTCCTAGGATCCCAACATCATGTTGGTAGGGGCTTGTCAAGATCAATCCTGACCCTGCCACTAATGAAAGTTCTGAGGAGATTCCCATTCACTATGGGGTCTTCTATTTCCATAACATTGCCCAATTTTCTGAGAAGCTTCATGGCATTCGTGACACTAAGGAGTTCAAGAGGAAGATTGTGGGCTTGGATCCATACTGGTGAAGTCTTGAACTCTATCTGTTGATAAGAAATCTGGGGGCTCCAAGATTCCAGGCATAAAAGATGGTTCATTATGAACCAAGGAGCTCTCTTTAGAACATCACTCTTGTGGGTTTCAGTAGCAAAGTTGAACATAAATAGGTTTTTTCCTATCTCAGTGATTTGAAGACTTTGATAGTTTGCCCAAGCATTAGTTATAACATCCTTAACTGCTTTAGCATTGAATACTTTAACTGCTCTCTGTTTCCCAACTAAAGCTTTGTTGGTTAACTCTTCATTATTCTGTGGTGCAGCTTGCAGGTTTTCCTCTAGCATTTCAGGATCTTCTTCCGGAAGGACAGCCATTATACTAGGCGAACCAGCCATGTTGACAGGGTAGAAGAGACGAGGTACACTTAAGACTGTGGAAGAAACAGAAAAAGGAGTCAGATCTGAAGCTATTCTTGAGATCTGATGACAGGAAATGTAATGGGAAATGTGATGTTTACCAGACTGAACATTTGAATAGAGATTTTTTTGTAATGAAATTAATCAGACATTTGAATAGACTTAACCTAATGCACTAGATTGTAACGTTAAACCCAAACTCTCTAGACAGACTGCACGAAAAGGCCTTGACAAACAGGTCCAGGAATAACTAAATTTAATGAACTAGAAGCAACAAGACTCAATGAAACAGTAGAAACAGGACTCAAAGAAGCAGGAATAAATTTGGCTCTATGATGAGAACAGAATGACAGACCTTAGTAGACGAGCTAAAATACTCGATACACCATTCCATTTTGATGACGAAACGCAACTAGATTCCTAGCTGATCTCTAAGCTAACACTCTGAGGACCCCGAAGGTAAACTGCTGTCTTGGGAAATCCAAAACAAACACAACTCTAACGAGAACAAACCCTAGCAGAGCACCCTACGGTTTTCTCTAGTAACTTTCAAAGACGCCCTATTAGTGGTTAAGATATGCCAAAAAAAAAACCTCCATGGCCCAATGTTCTGTACCGTATCCCCAATCTTGTTGAGGGGATCCAAGATAGTTGGTAGATTAAGTCCTTGATCAACCGATGTCTGATCCGAGGTGGGGTGTAGTACCTGCAAAGACACTCTGACGCTCAAGTTAGGGAGGTTGTCAACTACAGATAGATATTAGGGTGAGATTGCTTACCATTAATGAAGCATTGAATGCTTATTTATAGAGTTTGGTGGTGCTTGACCTGATGGATCTGGATCGTCCGATCATGTGTTGTGATCTTGGCCATTGATGAATGGATTTTGTTTTCTTGAATGGGCCTTATGCGAATGGGCCATGGAGGTGCTGCTAGTAAAGGCCCTAACCATAATAGTTGCCCCCCAAGTCTGGTCGCTTGAAGGGCGATCTTGACTTGTAAACCAAACCGATCTTGTGTTGTACCGGGTCTCACTTTGATGCCGAGCCTTATCTTGTAGATCTTGCCCCCAAATCCGATCTTTGCGGATCCGGGCTTATTTTTGTGAATTTTTTCCCCAGATCCGAGCTTGGCAGATCCGAGCTTGACTTGTAAACCAGAACGATCTTGTGTTGTACCGGGTCTCACTTTGATGCCGAGCTTTATCTTGTAGATCGGCGGTAATCTACCAACTATCTCCCATTGTGGTCGTCAATGTTCTGTACCGTAATCCCGATCCTGTTGAGGGGATCCTAGATAGTTGGTAGATTAAGTCCTTGATCAACCGATGTCCGATCCGAGGTGGGGTGTGGTACCTGCAAAGACACTTCGACGCTCAAGTCAGGGAGGTTGTTAACTATAGATAGATACTAAGGTGAGATTTCTTACCATTAATGAAGCATTGAATGCTTATTTATAGAGTTTGGTGGTGCTTGACCTGATAGACCTGGACCGTCAGATCATGTGTTGTGATCTTGGTCATTGATGAATGGATTTTGTTTTCTTGAATGGGCCATGGAGGTGTTGCTAGTAAAGGCCCTACCACTTTGAGTCACTCAAAATAGTGACCCGAATCTCGTCAAGCAAAAATAAGCCTGGATCCACAAAGATTGGATTTGGGGGCAAGATCTACAGGAGTTCCGCAGGAGTTCCTCCAAAAGTCCCAATGCTTCATCGATCACGAAGAAGGCCTCAAGGCCGGAAGAACGGTAGCCCGGGCCGGATTATCTAAACCATGCGGCGAGAAGGACAATCGGAATGATAACCGAAACGATAGCCGAGGTAACCGGGATACCCGCCCTCGGAATCGTCATCAAGTCTATACCGATCTTAATGAAACCCGGGCAAGGATCTTAGGTGAATGCATGAACACAGTTCAGGGATGTGAAGTTTCCCAATCCTCTCCCCCATAGGCCGGGACAGCGTTCCAACAAATACTGCAGGTATCACCACAGTAACGGTCATGATACCAATCATTGCAATGCCCTGAAAAACAACATTGAAGACATGATCAAAAGAGGAAAGCTTGCCGGTTATGTGAAGAAGCTCGGACAACAGGGAGTCGAAGTTAAAGAGGAGAAGGAAAACCCCAAAGGAAATCAAAAGGCCGAAGCCTCGGAGGACGAGCCGGACTTTCGAAAATCGAAGGGGCGAACTGTGATGATGATGATTTCGGGGGGCTTCCCTGAAGAAGCATCGGGAAAAACAATGAAGCGGAAGTGGAAAGAACTCATGAGCGTGGCCTCCACCTCGACAACACCGGTTTCACCGGTTTGTCCCCCTTTAGCTTTTGGCGACGAAGATCTACTGAACGGCAAACCCAACAGACACGTACCACTCCTAATCACCGCAGTAATAGCCAATCATGAGGTTAGGAGGATTCTGGTAGATCAAGGAAGCTCGTCTGATATCATCTTCGTCGACCTTTTTGAAAGAATGGGGATTGACAAGGAAGACCTCATTCCTTATAGAGGGTCAGCCCTATCCGGATTTAATGGATCCTGAACCAAGCCGCTTGGCCACCTAGAGCTGATGGTTACTTATGGAGAGGAGCCAATGGTAAGAATCGTCAAGACAAGAGATTCCTTGTTTTACCTTGTCAATCGATCTATAACTGTATTATCGGAAAACCGATTTTGGGTAGGCTCGGAGCGGTAACTTCCACCACCCATCTAAAAATGAAGTTCTACTCTTTTTGCAATAAAGTCATCACCTTGGACGCCGACTTGGAATCCGCACAAAGATGTTTTTTCCTATACATGAAGGCCGAAAAAAAGGCCGAAAAGAAGAAGGGTTTCCCTTGCTGAAGATCGGAATATCAAGAAATCCAAAGGGTATGATCAATCCGTCGATATAAATGTAGCTGAAGATCGGAATATCAAGAAATCCAAAGGGTATGATCAATCTGATATAAATGTAACCGATATGGACGCAAGATACGATCCCAATAGTTCGGAGGACGAGGAGGATAACGACCTAGCCAGAGAACTGAAAAGAAAAATGAGAAGACCCCAGCGTGACGGGAAATTCGAAGAAATCCAGCTCGGTGAGGATCCAGCCAGAAAAGTCAGGATCGGAGCCGACCTTTCTGAAGATGTGAAAGCTGAACTGACTCAATGTCTTAAAGACCATGCCGACCTTTTTGCCTGGTCGGCTGAAGACATGCCCAGGATTCCTCCTGAAGTCGCTTGCCACCAACTCGTCGTCCATCCCGATGCTAGGTGGGCCGTCCAAAGGAAGAGGGCTAAGAGTGGAGAGAAAGCAATTGCTACTGCCAAAGCGGTAGAGGATTTAATTAAAGCAAATTTTGTATCAGAAGTCAAGTACACAACTTGGCTCTCTAACCCTATACTTGTTAAGAAAAGTAATGGAAAATGGCGAATGTGCGTTGATTATACCGATCTTAATAAAGCCTGTCCTAAGGACGCCTTTCTTGTCCCAAGCATTGATCGTCTTGTTATGCCTTTCGGTTTGAAAAATGCCGGAGCCACATACCAGAGAATGATGAACAAGGTCTTTTAGAAACAAATCGGCTGCATCGTTGAGGTCTATCTCGACGATATGATCGCAAAAAGTGAAAAGAAGAGCGTCCATGTTACCGACCTCAAAGAAATCTTTGCCGAGATCAGGAAAAATAGGATGAGGTTAAACCTGGAAAAATGCACCTTCGGGGTCCGAGCTGGAAAGTTCCTCGGGTTCTATTTGACTGAAAGGGGAATTGAGGCTAACCCGGACAAGTGTCGATCAGTGACCGAGATGCAGACACCGACCTCAAAAAAGGAAGTCCAAAAACTCAATGGCATGATCGCCGCTTTATCCCATTTTATTTCAAACGCGGCATTCAAGTCACTCCTGTTGTTCAAGTTACTCAAGAAGGAAGAAGAAGAATTCAAATGGACTCTAGAGCGGGATGAGGCCCTCAGCCAGCTCAAAAAAGCACTCTCCGAGCCTCCGATCCTCACCCATCTAAATAAGGGGGAAACCTTATACTTATACTTGGCAGTCTCGGAGGAAGCTTTAGGCACTGTCCTCGTCCGGGACATGGAGGCCGGATAGAGCTCGGTCTACTTTGCGAGTAAAGCCCTGCAAGGCCCTGAAAGCCGTTATCAAAAAGTTGAGAAAATCGCACTTGCCTTGATCATCGCAGCTCGCCGCCTCCAACCTTATTTCGTGGCTCATCAGGTGGTGGTGCGAACTAACTATCCCATACGACAAATCCTACACAGGCCCGACCTCGTTGGAAGAATGATCAAATGGGCGGTCGAGCTATCTGAGTTCGGGATCAAATACGAAACCCAGACGGCCATGAAGGGCCAAGTTCTCGCGGACTTTGTGGCAGAAAGGACCCCCGCCGATCCTGAGGACAACGTATGGATCCTGCACGTGGATGGTTCCTCAAACCCAAAGGCCAGTGGAGCCGGGCTGATGCTGGAAAGCCCTGACGGTATCGTCATAGAAGTATCTCTGACATTCAGTTTTCAAACTTCAAACAATCAAGCAGAATACGAAGCTTGCATTGCAGGATTGTGTTTAGCAATTGACCTTCGAGTTACTCAGGTCAATTTATATACTGACTCATTGCTAGTAGTTTCTCAGATCCGAAATTCCTATACGACCAAAGACCCGATCTTACAGAAATACTTAACTCGGGTCCGGGAGCTTCTAACTCACTTCAAAACGGCCGAGGTAAAACACGTGCCCATGACCGAAAACCAAAGGGCGGAGGTCTTATCCAAACTTGCTAGCACTAAAGTTCCCAGTAATCACCAATCTGTTATCCAAGAAATACTCTGCAAGTCCAGCGTCCACCTAGATTCGGAATTCAACTCGTCCATATGCGCAATTGAAGAAAACCAGAGCTGGATCACTCCGATATTAGAGTATATTAAGTCGGGAGCCGAGCCTCCAGACTCCCAAGAAGCTAAGATCGTCAGAAGAAGAGCCTCTGCTTTCTCCGTAATAGATGGAATCCTCTACAGGAAGAGCCTCTCCTCCCCGTTGTTAAAATGCATCGAAGGGGAAGAGGCAAACTATGTGTTAGCTGAAATCCATGAAGGCATTTGTGGACAACACCTCGGAGCTCGATCTTTAGCTCGGAAGGCCCTGCGAGCGGGGTATTATTGGCCGACCATGGAGAACGGTGCTAAAAATCATGTTAAGAGATGCAAAAAATGTCAAATCCATGCCAATGTCCATGTAGCCCCACCTAACGAGCTTACCAGTCTGTCCTCCACATGGCCATTCGCATGGTGGGGGATAGATCTTCTAGGTCCGTTCTCCACCGCACCAGGCCAGGTCAAATACTTAATTGTAGCAATAGACTATTTCAGCAAATGGATCGAAGCTGAGCCATTGGCCATTATCAATGCAAGAAACTGCATAAAATTCTTCAAAAAGAACATCATGAGCAGATTCGGGATTCTCGAGGTTGTTATAATTGACAACGGTACTCAATTCGCAAACAAAGGTTTCAGGAAACTAATGTCTGATCTTAAAATCAAGCATCGTTGTACCTCGGTAGGGCTAGCATCCACAAACCAACGGGAAAGTCGAGGCAGCTAACAAAGTGCTTCTCAATGGCTTAAAGAAGCGGCTTGACGATGCTAAAGGAAACTGGGCAGAGGAACTACGTTACGTCTTATGGGCTTACAAGACCACCCCTCAAAGCTCTACAGGAGAAACGCCGTTCTGGCTCTCCTACGGCAACGAGGCGGTCATTCCGGTGGAAATCGAGGAGTTAAGCTGGAGAACAACAAATACAAAATCCCAGCAAGACAATAACCAGGCCTTAAGAGAAGAGCTCGATATCATCGACGAGATCCGAAGCAAGGCTTCATTCAGAGAAACCATCCTTAAGCAAAGGGTGGCAACCCGATACAACGCTAGAGTCGTCCCCAGAGATTTCGAAGTCGGTAACTTGGTGCTCTAAAGAACACAGCTCAAGGGAAGCTCGCGCCAAATTGGGAAGGACCTTACCGTGTTATATCTAAGACTGGTAATGGTGCTTTCCAATTGGAAACTTTAGAAGGAAAGGCGATTCCCCAGACTTGGAATGCCACGAAGCTCGGGAATTACTTTGTTTAAAATTCCTGTATTAATTGGGTCTAAAGGCATCATATGCGCCGACCCTGTGAACGGTTCTTTATTCCAAATATAAATCGGATAGGCGACTTTGCCTACTTCCAAACTACTTATTTCGCGGTTCGCTTCGTCAAAGCTATTTTGGACAAAGTTTCTTCCTTCGAAAGGGATGATCCGGGATTGATCGACGGATCTCCCGAAGAAACCAAGATAATCGTAACCCTTAGGGACGAGTTCAATCCGAGCCGAGTCCCGGTAAACTGTCCCAAAGGACATTAGGGTCTTTAGGATTCAAGCCTCGAAACGAACTTCGGCCAATAATGCCGAAATCCCTAAAGGACGAGTTCAATCTAGGCCAAGTCCCAGTAAACTGTCCTTAGGACGACGTATATGACTTGTAAAATAAATACAATCATTCGAGCATACGAGGTCTCTAGGATTCAGTCCTCAAAACGACCCTTGATCGATGCAGTCAAAAACCCTAAAAGACAAGTTCGATCTGGGCCGAGTCCTGGTAAACTGTCCTTAGGACGATGTATATGATTTGTAAAGTAAATGCAATCGTAAACACGTTCAAGCAAAAACCGATTAAATTGCAGATCATTACAAAAACAACCCCGGATACTGCCGGGTCCTAAAAGTTTCAGAATACTGATCTATTACAAAAAATTGGTATTACTTCAAAGTTTCAGGCTTATAAACGATCTTCTCTGTATAAACCCAGAACTCTTGCAAAAAATTGAGCACTAAAAACAAACTAGATCAAGCGTCGGATGAAGGATAGACAACGGTCCTCTCCTTGGTGTTTTGGTTGACCTTGACAATCCGACCCTCTTCCACCTCGTTGTCCACATGAAAAACCTCCCTATCAAGGGGAACTGAGGGGTGGACCAAAGAGACATGCTGAAGAGCTTTATCGTAACCTTAATTCCCCGGCCATTTCGAGAGCGAGCTTGGCTGCTCTGGCCGCCGCAGCTTTAGATTTCTTCAGTTCAGCTTCAAGCAAGGCAATCCGACCTTGAGGGTCCAAACTTGATTCCGCCCTTCCTTCTTCAGCTTTCTACAAAGCATCTTCAAGTTCAGTCACCCGACTCTCAAGAGTCGAAATTTTCTCTTTAGCCTGATTTTTCAAAGTTTCTAACTCTTTGACCCAAAGGGCCAAATCTTCAGCTCGGCTCTTGGCGGAATCCCTCTCAGTTTTTAGCTCATCCCTATCATGCTGTAGATTGGTATAGTCGGTATTTGCTTTAATTAAACTTCTCCTCCAAATCTTTCAGAGCTTTCTCCAATAGAACTTTCTCAGCATTCAATTCCTCTGTACACAAACAAAAAATGCACAAGTTAAACAAGACGATCTAAAAAGAGGAAAAGCGGCCTTTAAAAATTAGCAAAGTACCTTTGGCCCGACGTTCAATGTCCTCCCGCTCAGACTTTGCAATCTCGGCCAAATGCAGAAACACTTGTGCCGAGGCTCCAACAGGGTCGGCGAGCTAATCTTCAAAACTCTTCTTTAAAAAGTCGGCATCCAAAGGAACACTGCTGGACTTATGCTTCTTTGAAGCGTGCTCTCGACTCTTCTTTGTAGCCTTTGGATCACCTCCTTGATCGGATCGGCCCCTTTTTCCTGGATTTTGAGAGGAAAAGATACAATGTTCAGGGGGGCGATCCATCTAACTGGTCCGCCTGTGTCGTGACCGAGGCTGAAGATCGGTATTTTGAGCCTCCAGATCTTCCTGGGAAACAATGGTGATCGGAGTGGCATGAACAGCTGCTTCACGAAGAGGAGAATGTTCAGGGGCCATCTCAGTCTCGTCCACAAGATTCACAACCCCGGCATCCTCTACAGCAAGGGCCTTCAAAAATGCAAACTTCTCACTGGCCATCGTATCTGCAAAGAAATAAGAAAACAAACGAGTCAGGACACTTAAAACGAGTATGAACATAAAGTACCCAAATATTTGATGACCTACCTAAAACCATTAAATAACGTCCGATCTTTTTCCGGCGTTAACCAAACGATCGGTAGGAAAACCTCCGAGCTGCAATGAAGGTCAGAATATTTTTGGTTATTTTGTCTTCATCGCTCAACTGTGACTCACTAACAGAGTAGGCTCCTGGGGGACGATTATAATGACCGAGGCTCCAACCAATGGGAAACTTTGTAGACTCCAAAGATTGCCCGTCTTCGCTGAACTTTCCCACGCGGTCTATTGCCTTATCATTAACAGGCTCAACAAAATAGAAAAGCTCCTTCCATCTCTTTTTCAGGGAATCGGTGTAGGGGCAGAAAATTTTAGTGTTCCTCCTGGAGCGAAGGCCCAAATGCTCACGACTATCCGATCCTTCCTCCAAACTCTTATTCCGATTGACCTCAAACAGGTGGAAAAATAGGTTAATCGATACCGGCCTATCCAAGGCAAGACACACCAGCTCAAACGCCGGGAGAAATGCCCACGCAATAGGATGAATGTGAGAAGGAGCCAAATCCAGTCGACCCGGCACAGTATGTTTAAGAGAGGTAAAAGGGGGGGCGGATGTTCATATCCATGATAACAATGTCGTACATAATGAACTTTAGGGCAGAAGCCCAAACGGCCACATGCTCCTCTTCCTTCATCCCTTCGACGTTCCACACCCGCTTCGAGCGCCCCGTGGTTTTCCGGGCAACTTTACTCAAATCATGGCCGGACTTGTATAGAGACCGAGTCTGCAACAAAGTGTTTGAAACCCACGAATATACCCGAGGAATCGCCAAAGGATATAAAAGAGGGACATTGGCAGCCTCAGGACCGGTGCTAGAATACTCATCCGACCCCGATTCGGAATTCCGACTGGCCGTTTCACCCTACTGACAAGCAAATTGATCTTCACCTTCAGCGCCGTCGCCATTACGGCCTTCTTCCTCAGTGTCAGGAGTCGACTCGGAATCAGCATCGGTTCTCTCGGAGCGATGTGACGAAGAACAACTTTGTTTTTCTCCTGCTTGATCTTCCTCAGAAGATTCCGACTCCATCGTCACTACATCTACTACGTCCGCGGCTTCCGATCTACCGACAAAAGAGTTATCATCGACCTCAAAGTCGTCCCCCTCAGGCTCGTTGGTATCATCTACTGGAGAATCATCGTCGACTTCAAGGTCGTCCTCCACTTGTTCACTCGTGGAAGTCGAGTCTGGATGGTCTTGAACCTCAGGAACAACAAGCACGGTATTTATGATATTACCTTCCAGAATTTCAGTTTCGGAAGCCATCAATTTCGCAAACTGAGGGCGATTTTCGGTATAAATCCGACGGGTTTGTTTTGTTCTCGCCAAAACCGGACCTGCATGAATGTGGGATGAGATGTCAGGATTAAGCGACTCAATAGGTCCTCGACAAAGTCGAAACCCGACCTGACGACCCCCACCCTGTACGAAAGATAAAAGGCAGGGGGAAGCCCGAGATAAAATAAAAAGAAAAAAACCTAAGAGATTCTAACCTCGGTTTTCAGAAGATTGACGAAGTAACTTTGCTTTCCGAGCTTTCACAACTTCGATCCACTGAAACAAACCTACTCTCGCCATGTTCTTCTAACTGGGAGTATTAAAGATCGGAAGTCATATCGTCGGATTGGTAATCAGAGCAAATTTGGAAAACAAAAGAAAGGGAAGAGACTGAACCCCTATTTATGGTGGGCCAAAGGTCACTGATTGGGCCTAAGTCAAATCGACACGTCCAATCACTGGCCTTAACCACGTGCGCGAAAAACAAAGCATCATCATTACCAGCAGCCATCGAAAAACGTGCCCAATCAAAATTCATTTGATGCCAAGCACGAGAAACGAAGCGCTCCATCATTTCAAACGGTCACTTTGAGTCACTCAAAACAGTGACCCGAAACTCGTCAAGCAAAAATAAGCTCGGATCTGCAAAGATCGGATTTGGGGGCAAGATCTACAAGATAAAGCTCGGCAGCGAAGTGAGACCCGGTACAACACAAGATCGTTCTGGTTTACAAGTCAAGCTCGGATCTGGGGACAAAATTCACAAAAATAAGCCTGGATCCGCAAAGATCGGATTTGGGGGCAAGATCTACAAGATAAGGCTCGGCATCGAAGTGAGACCCGGTACAACACAAGATCGGTTTGGTTTACAAGTCAAGATCGCCCTTCAGGCGACCAGACTTGGGGGCAACTGTTATTGTTAGGGCCTTTACTAGCAGCACCTCCATGGCCCATTCGCATAAGGCCCATTCAAGAAAACAAAATCCATTCATCAATGGCCAATATCACAACACATGATCGAACGGTCCAGGTCCATCAGGTCAAGCACCACCAAACTCTATAAATAAGCATTCAAAGCTTCATTAATGATAAGCAATCTCACCCTAATATCTACCTGTAGTTGACAACCTCCCTGACTTGAGCGTCGGAGTGTCTTTACAGGTACCACACCCCCACCTCGGATGATCGGACATCGGTTGATAAGGACTTAATCTACCAACTATCTCGGATCCCCTCAACAGGATCGGGGATACGGTACAAGACAGATGATAAAAGTGAGTTTGAGAATCTAGAAGTGATTTTGGTGTGTCAAATTGTTTTTTGGCTCTCACTCAAAAACAACTTTAAATTGATGTTCCGCTCTTTCACCCAAAAATTGGAATATCCTTAATTTGCATTGATGATTCTCAATACTATTTTGTGCCTTACCTTCCTGATTGCTTTGGTTTTAGAATCTGAAAGCCGGGGACGACTTTTTTAACTACGCAGCATTGTTCTTGATAAGCATTTTTTATAAGCATTATTATCTAAGACAGGCCAATATATCTTTTGTATTTTGTTGGATGATTGATTTTGTGTTACGTGTAAGAAGACTATTTCACAGTCAGCCTAATTGTTCTTGCCATAACAAGAAGTAATAGTACACGTTTGGAAGAGAATCTGTGATGGTGAAATGAACGATCAAGATTGAGAAAAAAGAAGATATACAGAAAACGGATGGAAACTGTTGGTGACGAGTGACGACCAATGATGATAGGCTCAAACTTTAAAATCAGCAAGACAAAACAAATGAAAAGAAGCTTATACACGCATGCAAAATGTTATGGGTACCTACGTTATCATGCTTATGTTGTAACTTGCAAGAGTA
This sequence comes from Astragalus membranaceus, assembly GCA_039519185.1. Lineage (NCBI taxonomy): Eukaryota > Viridiplantae > Streptophyta > Magnoliopsida > Fabales > Fabaceae > Astragalus > Astragalus membranaceus. The sequence goes on along the minus strand of CM076848.1, from coordinate 173,080,264 downwards.
CCTCCAACATAGGTCCATCAATTGAGTTTGCCACCACGTAAATACTAAGGGTCTGTTTGATTTGCAGACAAGTTAGTACTGGATTGGACAGTACAATACTGGACACCGGATAGAATAGTACTAAACAATTTTTTTGTGCGGTACACTATTTGATGAAAACCGGACATGTATTGGACAACATTTTGAAGATCAAGGCCATGAAGATAATGTGTATCCTATAAGGCTCTTTCTTATCCTGTGAGCCACAACCTTTGTGCTATTTCACTTCTTGGTTCTAAGAATATAGTTTGATACTTTGTGCTCAAATCTCACCTACTGCCCATGAGATCAAGTTGTGGACATTTCGAGCAAGGAAAAGGTGTAAAATCACTCATTGTAGTCCCATATCCGATGTTTGCCAAGATAAAAAAATCCCCCCTTTTGTGCAACAATTGTTGGTAATAGAGAGGAAGTTTCTTTCGGATAGTGGGAGAATTCTAAGACTTTCAGGCACCCTCTGGCTAAACTGGCTGATTCAAGTTGGTTCATCTGGCAGAATGTTGGTGGGTTGCTGGCCCTCATCCAAGTTATTGGAAGTCTTGATATCTAGATTATGTTCGAATGATTGTTAGGACAGGAGCATCTTATGAGATTTTCATTTACATATCTTAAAGGTTGCATCAATCTTCTACGGTACCCCAATATTGGGTTGATTTGTTACACCTAGTGTAATGTTTTGTGCCTTCTTCCATCTATGAATGAAATATTGCACTATTTCACCAAAAAAAAAGCTCAGCCACCAAATTAACTTCCTTCTCTTTGACATCCAGAAATCAATGGCTCGAATAGATGCCTCAAAGAGAAAGAAGTTAAATTGGCTCTTAAACCATCTATTCGAGCCATTGATTTCTGGGCAAAGCCTCCAAGAGGATTCATAAAGTGTAATGCCAATGCTTCTTTCTCTAACGAGCATAATAAAGTGGGCATTGGTATTTGCGTTAGAGATGAGTTTGGTCTATTTATGGGGGCCAAGACATTATGGTTCCAACCTTTGCCTGAGGTTCCTATTGGGGAGGCTCTTGATTAATCAAAGGCTTTAGTTGGAAGATATAGGACCCATTTGGATCGGTTTATTTGGGCTTATCTACAGACATAAACAATTGTGAGACTGTTTGGAAAAGCTTATAGAAGCAGCTTAAGACATGTTCATAAGCTGTTATTAACTAATTTCCATAAGCTTCACATGATAGCTTACGAAAACAACTTATGGCTTATAGAAAAATAGTTTAGCATTATTTTATCTTTTATTATAAAAACAGTTTATGCATAAGCGCTTACATGATAAGCGCTTAACTAAGCAGTTTATCCAAACGGACCCATAATTTTCGAGTTGGATTCAAAGATTGTGGTAGATAGCTTCCACGTTAATAATGCATAATGCAGATGCCGCCGAGCTTGGAGATATCATGGAAAATTGTAAACGTTTGTGGTCTTCTTTTTGCTCAAAACTCTAGTGTAGAGTTCTTTAAGAGAGAAGCTGACATAGTTGCTCATTGTCTTGCTAAACTGACCATTAACAATGCTTGCTCTTAATCTTTCTCTGACTTTCCTAATTGTGTCGAGCACTTGATTTATAACAATATGAATTAGATTTATTTCCTGAAAAAACAATTGTTTTAAATGTTTTACAAGTACTAAACACCAACCAATCAGAGTCACAGATTAGTTTTCAATGAATTTGATTTCAGTAAACAATCAATAATAACTGCAACAGTTGCATAACAACCTTAGAAACTCAACTATACAAGGTGAAGACAGCACCACTGACAAATATACAATTCAGATGAAAAGAAAAATACAAAGGGAACAACTTTAAGAACCAACCATTGAGAGTTCTATCAATGAACAAACAAACATAACCAAGATTTGAACAATTGACTTAAACTATATCTTGTGATGCAAAATAATGGTTAAGCCTTTATCTTTTGGACTCCAACCCATCTAGCAAAATCCACCCACCTACACAAAAAAGAGTACTAAATATTGAACTGAAAAGAAGAGAAAGATTTATAGTGCATAGGTTTTTAGCTAAAGCAATAGAGAATTGAGTTTTTCACTCTCAAAATCGACACTTAAATAGATGACTGAAAACAATAATCTTACAATAGTGAGCCCCAGTATGTATTGGCAGTCCTAATAATAAAGTACGCGGCAGTTAGTACAAGCTTGTTTCGTCTTAGCAACGGTTCGAGAATCCGTTGCTCAATAATTCCTGCAAGTACTTGGTACCTTATGACAGAAAAATCCTTAATTTCTTACCTTAACAATACAATTTAGTAGAAAAATTGAGTAAAACACAAATTTAATAGTATGTCTCATGAAAATGGAATACCTGAGGTTGCTAATTACTACCATGTAAATTCCATATGCTACACTGGTTGATATTACTGGTAAATTCTCAGCAGAAAATGTTTTATTTACAACCTTCTGTGCATTGATCAGTGCATTTGTTATACTTATACCAACCTAAGAAAAAAAAGTATCACAACCAGTCATGTTGCAAGTGCATCAAAGAAATAATTTGGCTTCATTATATTTTTGGTCCCTAAGTATCGCGATTGTGCATTTTCTGTTTCCAACGCTTCAATTGTGCGAATAAGGTCCTCAATGTATCACAATTGCAATACTTGAAGGATGATCCATTTCGCGCAATAAGAACCTGGGAGACCGAAATGCACAATCACGATATCTAGGTGACCAAAAGTGCAACTAAAGCAGCAGAGAAATTTTTCAAGAATCTAAAAAAAAAGCTAGAACAAGTTAAAAGGGTAATTTTGAAAAGATAGTAAGGTGATAATTTACCAGTGAGGCACTAGTTCCAACCACAAATAGCTTTGCTCCATTACGCTGCATAAGAAATGGAATTCACCCTCACTTTTAAGGAAATAACTATTTGATATGGTTTAAATGATCCAACACATACCACTATAGCACCAATTCTTTGTAGAACTGTATATGATGTTCCAGCCATAGCCACCTGTTGATAAAATGAAAATTGATGAACATATGATATGATCATATTTATATTATCACAATTGAGGTCTCTGAATGGGTGAGGCGCTATTGTTATAGTCCTAGAATGTATCGAAATTTCGAACGCATCCTTAAGAAAGTCATTTTAGTCCTCAAATACGTCTTTTGTTGGTAATTTTAGTCCTCAAATGTGTTTTTTGTTAGTCAATTTAGTACATAAACTACTAAAAAGACGAGACACTGACGGACGTGTTTGTAATTTTGATACATCCAGGGAGTATAATGAGAGCACCCGAGAGAAACATTTATGCTGAATAAAAAAAAACAGATAGAAAGTTAAAGAGAGTTTTTAACCTGAAAAGCATTTTCAGGACAGCCATAGAAGAATTTAGCAAGAGCTCCAGCAGTAACTGCAAGAGGAGGTTTAAGAGAAAGAGTGGGAGCAGGAAACCATACAAGCACAAAACCTGTTACAATTCCTGTTACCTAAGATAAATTAACAAACTGCATAAGATTGTTCCCAAATTCTTACATAAAAAAATATAATCAGAACAAAGGGGAAAATGTGAAATCAAGAAGATTATAGGAATGAAAATGGGTAACTGATGTGGATTGGCTTTTAATAAACAGGCATAAATTGTATATTAAGTTAATAACTTTCACTACTCAGGACTTGTTAGAAGAATTTCTACCATTATGTTGATCTAGATATGTAGGCTAATAACCTATGAAGCACAGACATATGACACAGACACAGACACAAACACGTAAACACCGCTTTTAATTTGAAAAAATGAAAGTAATTGAAGTGTTAGTATCATTGTCTGATACACCAGACACGTTTTCAACCTGAGGTGTCGGTGTTATAAAGCTAATAACCCCCGCGACATTAAATCTACCATGAGCATTGAATTGAAAGTGATAAGCTAGAAAAGTTCTCAATGAAAAGCATACCACATTAGCAACAACAAAATTCATCTCCTTAGTGAAATTTTCTTTACGACGCTCAAACTCTGCAGCAGCCTGAAAATACACAGGATATTAATTCAACCTAAAGATTGATAAAAGCAGAATAAGATCTCTGCACTATAATGGAAACATGAAAAGGGAGTGAATGTATAATTATAAATAAATATAGGTTATACACACAAAATAAAAGTAGATGAAATAGGAATGGAAATATATAAACCTTGGTGAAGATAACAACAACACATTCCATTACAAGCTTACATAAGAACAAATCATCAGCCAACAACCTTTCCTTAAACCCTCCAAATTTGAGTAACCACCGGAACACAACCGACTCCTCCAACTCAAAAAACCTCCGCACTATCGAACCCGGGACCCTCCCCGCGGTAACGGCGGCTGCCAAATCTGCCGGAAAATTCTCAAGTGACCTGCCGGTCTCAGTCAGTAGCAGCATTGCCTCTTTTCTGTTATGGTCCCTTTCCTCATCTTCGCCACCGCCACCACCACCGCCATCGTTGTCGCCACCAAAACCACCGCCTCCTGGAGTCCCGCCGCTACTTTCGGTTGAGAAAGCAGCTGAGATAGGAGAATGGAGGAAATTGGTGGGTCTGAAAATGGGTGCAGATGTAGAGGAATAATAATTGAGCTTGGAAGGGAAGAGTGTAAAAGTTCTAAGGGAGTGCAAGTGTGTGGAGAAGGAAGCGATGGCCATTTTAGAGAGAGAGAGAGTTCAGTTGGTGACAGTTAAAAAATGAAGGGTCAAGTGTCAGATAAGCTGATTGGTTGATAAGAAGCTCTAGTTAGAAAGGATGGTTTTTTTTTCTTCATATTCTTATTTTGGAAATATCAAGTTTAACTCAGATATATTTTGTTATTTTAAAAAATCTTGATCCACTGGAAATAATTGGTGGGAATAATTCAAAATTCTAGAGAGTTTTTCAAATTTTAGTTAGATTTGTAGAATAAGTTATTGATTTGCTTCTTTTACAAAACACTGTGTTTGTGTTTAGATACAGTAATTTGTAATTAAAAGTTTGCTTCCTAATTTGATTTTTTATCATAATAAAAATTAAATTGACAAAGAAGGAAAAGAAATTTAAACAAGAGATTATAGCTAAACCAAGATTAGCATTAAAATATTCAAGTATATACAAATATAAATGTATGTACCTTAATACCTATAAACCTTAGCTTGTTCCATTCATAGAATATCAAAGGCGAATATCAAAGGCTTAATTACAGTTTTGGTCCCCCTATTTTTATCAATTCACGATTTTGGTCCCCCAAGTATTTTTTCCACGAATTTAGTCTCCCTATTTTCCCAATTTGTAAAATCATAGTCCCCCAATAATTTAGTCAAAATTAAGACTGTGGTTTGACTCACTTATCCTACGTGGACTGCCACGTAGGCATCCTATGTGGCATTTTAATATTTTTTTTAAAAAAAAATTTTAACAAAAGAAGGAACGAAGGGTTCAGCCTGAGTCTTCCCTCTTCTTCCCTGAGTGGCTTGCTCTTCCATCTTCTTCCTCCCTGAGCTCCTCTCATCTTCTTCCCTGAGCTCGTTTTATCTTCTTCCCTGAATCCACACGAACCTTCGTCTCCCTGAATCGTACCAAATCGTACCCAAATGTAGGCGACGAAGGACGAAGAAAATGGCGACGAATCGAAGCGCGCAGGAGACAAATGAAGGGACGAATGCTTCTTCAAACAAGAATGAGAAGCAGAAGTATGTTTCATGGTATGTTTAGGTCTTTGACCACTTCATTTTTTATCCTCTTTGTTCCCCCTTTTGTTGATTTGTTAATGTGTTCAGTCTATTTTGTTGATTTGTTAATGTCTTCAGTCTATTTTGTTGATTTGTTAATTTGTTCAGTTTTATCTTGTTGATTCTCTGTTCAGGCCTGTAGAAGTCACGTGTTTGAGATTCCAAATACACCATGGGGGTATGTTTGTCTATTACCCTTCAAAGGTCTATGTCCAGGGTGAAATGATTGAAATGAATTGGGATTGGGATGTGGACCTCATGTCCTATGTTGAGATTGCAACATTGGTGAAAAGTTTAGGTTATAGAGCCTTCCAATGCCTTTGGTATAGGGCCCCTAAGTTAGCACTGGCACGTGGTTTGAAACCACTACAAAATGACCAAGATGTCTTGGAAATGATTGAAGCTACCAAGGGATATAAGGTAGTTGAACTCTATGTGGATCATCTTATTGACACCCCTATTGTGGCTGAAAAGGAAGATCAAGTGGTGGAAGAAGTGGTGGATGTTAGTGACTCAGATAGTGAGGAAGATGAGACGTATGTTGCTGATGAAGTGAATGAGTTGGATGATAGTGAAGTGGACCTAAGTGGTGTTGAAACTGAAAACAGTGATAGAAGTGGACTTGAGTTGGATGATAGTGAAAGTGAGGAAGATTTTGTTGATAGTGATTATGATGAGCAATGGGATTGGACAGCTGTGTTCCCTCCTGAAACTATTAGTGAAGTTAAGAACATGGCAAAGTCTGATGGAGTGTCAAGGAACAAGACCAATTCTAATGAAGTTTTTACTGATTTTTATGGTGAGGAAGATTATGATTCTGAGCAACTAGAGACACCTCCAAATAGTGAAGATGATGGGGACCAACCTCCTAATTTTCCACATTTCAAGATGCCTAATATGGGAGAGCCTGTTAAATTGGAAGTGGGACTGAAATTCAATAGCAAGGAGGCTGTTAAGGAAGCTGTTAAGGAGTATGCTTTGTGTTTTAGGAAGAATGTTTTTTTTTAAAAAAAAATGATAAGAAAAGAATGGTGGTTAAGTGTGTTAAAGAATGTCCATTCCATTTGAGGATTAGTAAGAGGAGTGGCAATAATTATTGGCAAATTGTTAGCTTTAGTGATGAGCATAGTTGTCATAGGACACCAAGAAACAGACAAGCAAAGGCTGAGTGGCTTGCCAAAAAATTTGTTCCCACTTTAAGGCATACACCTGAAATGAAGTCTAAGGGTTTGGCTGCAGAATCTGTTCAAATGTGGGGTGTTAAATTGTCTCATGCTCAAGCATATAGGGCTAAGAGAAGAGCAATAGAGATGATCCAAGGTGCTGGTGCTGAACAATACAACCATCTTAGAAGCTACGCAGAGGAGTTAAGGAGGTCAAATCCTAATAGCACGGTAATTATCAAGTGTACTGATAGTCCAATGGGTCCTGTTTTTGAAAGGATATATGTATGCCTCGAAGTTTGTAAGGCAGCATTTGCATACACATGCAGACCTTTAATTGGACTTGATGCTTGCTTCTTGAAGGGGGAACATGGTGGACAACTAATGGCTGCAGTTGGTAAAGATGGAAATAATATGATGCTGCGCATAACATATGCAGTGGTAGAAGCTGAGACAAAGGATTCATGGCAGTGGTTTCTTGATCTCTTGGTAAATGACTTGTGTGACTTGCAACAAAGGGAATATTCATTTATCTCAGATCAGCAAAAGGTAATCTGTATTGGATGACAGTTTATGGTAAATTCAGTGACACTTTCTTTCATTTATATCTATCTAAATATTTTTCATTTCTTGCTCATTTTCAGGGACTAGTACCTGCTATTCTAAGCCAGTCGGTCAATGTTGAGCACAGATTATGTGTGAAGCATCTTTATGGTAATTGGAGGAAGAAATATATTGGATCAGAAACGAAAGAAGTCCTTTGGTGGGCTGCTAGGACTACGACACTCCCTGATTGGCAGAGGGCAATGAATAAAATGAAGAATATGAATGAAGGTGCTTGGAAGGATATGATGCAGCTTCCACCTTCTACTTGGACTAGGTCTCACTACAAAACACACACACAATGTGACTTGCAAGTCAACAACATGTGTGAGGCCTTCAACAAGGCAATTCTGGACCACAGAGACAAGCCTATCATCAGTTTGCTTGAAGGAATAAAGAACTACATAACTGAGAGGATAGTAACTCAAAGAACATTTATGAATAGATACAATGGACTTATTTGTCCTAAAATACAAATCATACTTGAAAGACTGAAGAGAGAAGCTGATGGGTGGACTCCTCGATGGCATGTTGATGATGATTTTGCATTATTCTCTGTATCAAATGATGTTGACCAATACATTGTCAATTTAAAGGACAAAACATGTTCATGTCGTAAGTGGGACTTGTCAGGAATTCCGTGCCCACATGCCATTGCTTGTATCTGGCACAATGAGAAGAATCCTGAGGAGTATGTCTCCCATTATTATAGGTAATTAGTACTAATTCTGTATGTACTAATTCTGTATGTACTAATTCTGTATGTATTAATTCTGTTTTATTGCTTGTATCTGTTACTGCTGTATCTGTAATTACTTGTATCTGTTACTGCTGTATCTGTAATTGCTTGTATCTGTTACTGCTGTATATATTAATTCGGTTTTATTGCTGTTTGAACCTAAGGAAATCAACATTTATGAGCACCTACTCCTACATTGTCAAGTCATCAAATGGAAAAAAAGTTATGGCCAGAGACTGGGACTGATCCAATATTACCACATGTTATGAGAAGAACACCAGGGAGGCCAAAGAAGAAAATAAATAACGCTAATGATGAGCCAAGGCTTGCCAACAATATCCCTAGGCTACTGCAAACTGTGAAGTGTAAGAAATGTGGAAAATTAGGCCACAATGTTAGGACATGCAAGGGTAAGACTGCTGCTGATAGAGAGATACCCAAAGGTGGAAATAACAAAAGAAAGAAGAAGATAACTGCTGTAGATGGATCACAATCACACTGGAATGCTCATCAACATACTTGCCAGTGTCTTTCCTCACATGGGTGGCTCTATGCAGCTCAGGTGCAGTGATAGGGCGTCCTGCCTTTTTACTCTGTAAAATGAAACACATTTTCAAAAATTGCTAACTAATTAAATAATGTAAAAAAAACACAGATTTGTAAAATAATTTACCAATCTAGCAGCATGCTGAGCCTGGTTGATGGACCCGCCGCAGTGAAGCGAGCCACCCTTTTCTGAGTTTCTATTATTTTTGGCGCTTGCAGCATTTTTCTTGAAAGTCTCGGTAGCCCAATGGCTCTTGAAGGCATTCCAAATATCATCACCCATGTAGTCAGGCTTTTTATCTTTACAGCGGAGCTTATAAAGCAAATCTGAAATCTGAGCGTCCATCCTTTTGAAAAAAAGTATCCGCACATTGTCATCTTCTTCTATGTCCCAAGTTACATTGGTCTGTATTAAGTAAAATGAAAATATCTATTAGTAATTATATTGAACGTTATTAAACATAAAATTTAAACAAACAATATAAGTAATGACAAAATAATTGACACTTACCCTAAAGAAGTCAAGCAGATCATTCCTGTCATCTTCTTCGACTTTGCCCCACTTTTTATGGAACTTTTGAAAATATTTTTTTCGGATGACATAGGTGATGCTTGATGAAGCTACCTTTGCAGGAAGAAGCCTGCATAATGAAAGATATATCGAACAATCAAATATAGGCTAAAGTGCTCCCGGGGTCCCTTATCTTTATTTAAAGTAACGAATTAGTCCTTTATGTTTTTTTTGTCACAAATAAATCCTTTATCTGTCAAATTTTTGACACAAAAATCCTTTTCCGTTAACAGTGCTGTTTTATGTGTCAAAAAAAAGGATTTATGTGTCAAAAATTTGAAACATAAAGGACTGATTTGGGACAGAAAAGGATTTATGTGTCCAAAATTTAAAACATAAAGGACTGATTTGGGACAAAGAAAAGATAAAGGACCAAATCGTTACTTTAAATAAAGATAAGGGACTCCGGAAGCACTTTAGCCTCAAATATATATAAGTCGCTGCATAATTAACTTTAAAAAAACAAACAATATAATACTTACGCGTTACCACGGCTATAAATGACTTTGAGTCTAATACCATTAATAAAAACCACCTCCACTCTCTCGTCATCGTTGGATGAATCACCTTCAACATTACCACCACCAACATCATGCTGAATATCATCCTGGGGCTCTGGTGTAGGCATAGATAACCCAGCTGATGGGCCCATATGTGCAGATGACGAGCCTATATGCCCAGCTGGTGTGTCATACCCAGCTGATGTGCCATACCCGGCTGATGGGCCCATATGTCCAGATGATGAGCCTATATGCCCAGCTGGTGGGCCATACCCAGCTGGTGGGCCATACCCTGCATACGCATCTGCTGGGCCCATATAATGCCCATGTGATGGTAAATGATACCATCCGGGGCCAGATGGAGGCGGAGGTTGTGGGGCGGTAGCTGGTGGGCCCACATACATATGACCCCTCATATTCCCAATATTAAGTTCCACCTCACGATTACGCCTCCTCCTAGGAGGTTCATCGGTCATAGTCTTCTTCCCTTTATGAGGACGTCTCGGTGGGTCAGAACCTCCTCCTGGATCCATATCTATGAAAAAATAGAAACGAAATGTGATACTAACAACATTAATTATATATTTATAATTAATTTAAATAAAGTAAATTAACAAGAACAATATTGATATATTAATGATTCTAATAAATTTAAAGACAGCATAAGGAGTCAACATAAGTAGACAATATATATAAGATTAATCAAATACAACATAAGATTAATCAAATTATTCATCTTTATTCTGTTCTTCATCTGCATTCTGTTCTTCATCTTCATCAACTTCTTCAACTAGGAGTCGATCATCACATAATGAGTCAATCGGTTCAAATTCAATTACCTCATCTACTCCTGAAATTTCATCCACCTGATAAGGAACCTCATCCTCCGCATCAGTGGCTTCAATGCGACCCCGTGGTTTTGTCTTAATTGCAATATACCATCCTCTCTGAGTTGATGGATATGGAACATAATACACCTGCCTCACATTTTCTGTCATGATAAACAGACCATAAAGTTATACCTTCCATTCATTCGAATGTCCACGGTATTACATTTTGGATTCAATTTCATTCCTCTAACCGATGGATCAAACCATCTACAAAAAAACAAAACTATTCTCTTTTCATAGTCTAACGGTGGGTATTCAAGTTCATATATGTGTTCGATCACCCCGTAGTAGTCATTTTCACCTCCTCCTGTTTCACCTTTAACATATACCCCACTATTAATTGTTTTTTCCCCTCACCCCATGATTGGGTGTCAAATTTGTAACCGTTAACTAGGTACGTGTGCCACTCGGTCACCTCAAGAAAAGGACCATCGGCTAAGTTCCTCAAGTGTCGGATTTGGGGAGTTGGTTCTGTTTCATAAACCTAAGTAAACCACATATGGAAAAATAAGTTATGTCTCATATCTACTTTAAAGAATTATTCAGCGCCTTGGGGATTTGGTTACTTACTCTAGCCTTAAACCAGGATGGAAAACTTTCATGTATACGAATAGAAAATTCTTCAGCGCCTATACCCTCAATTCGTAAGAATGCACTGAAAAAGAATTATTATTACTCTTTAGATTGAAAGTTGATCAAAATCTGATTTAACATCATACAGTATAGATTAGCAACTGAATTGGAGCATACTTACTCAAGATATGGTTTAACTTCAGTGCAATTGATCAAGACATGAACATGTGCTGATTTATGCTCTTTATCTGATAAGTAGTTGGTTGACTTCTTTCCCGAAGGGCGACCAGGTTTGATAAACACAGATAAAGTGAGCGGGTGTCTTTCTTCTTCAATCTCCATTTCATTTCTATTATTTGTTGACAACATAAAGTTGTTGAAATAATGTGAACAAAAATAAATTGTTTCACGGTGTAGATAAGTTGTGCAGATCGATCATTCAACTCTAGCTTTATTCTTCACCGATCGTTTATAATCACCCATTAATCTATTTGTTGAACGAAAAATACTTTATTAAACTAATAATCATACTAATTAAGATAATTTTAATAAAATGTTGAAATAGATAATTACCTCTCAAATGGATGCATCCACCTATAATGAACTGGTCCACCAAGCCTTGCTTCATACGCAAGGAGAACCGGTAGATGCTCCATGGAATCAAAGAAACCGGGAGGAAATATTCTCTCCAACTTACAAATAATGAAAGGAATATTCTGCTCCATCTTAATAAGATCATCCCTTCTCAATGTTGAAGAGCACATATTTTTAAAATATTGACTCACTTCAATAAGTGGTTCCAAAACACACGTTGGTAATGAATTAAAAGCAATTGGAAGCAAACACTCCATGAATACATGACAATCATGACTTTTCATCGCATACATCTTCCCGGTGTTCACATTCACATCGGCACATCTTGCAAGGTTAGAAGAATAACCATCTGGCATCCTCAATTCTTTCAACCATCGACAAACATCTTTCGCTTCATCTGGTGTTAGGAAGTATTTGGCTTTGGGTTTTAATATCTTCCCATTAGGCATTTCCACCAAATTCAAATCAGATCGATGTTTGCTACAATAAAGAGCAGAATCCAATCTACCCTTATTATTGTCGTTGGTTTTTATCTTTCACATTCATCACAGTGAAAAATATGTTGTCTAAGAAATTCTTCTCGATGTGCATAACATCAAGATTGTGCCTCAACAAATTATCTTTCCAATATGGGAGATTCCAAAATATGCTTTTTTTTGTCCAATTGTGCACCTGTCCACAACCATCCAGCCGGGTGAGCTCCCCTACCTCTGTGGCTTGTGGCAAATCCATAACTCTGCTCCAGATTTCACCTGATGTCAACAAAGGCGGTGGTCCATCTGTTTCAACTACCCTTTTCTTGAAGGCCTTCTTGTTCTTTCTAAATTTATGATCTTGCGGTAAGAATCTACGATGCGAGTCAAACCAAGAACTCTTGCCCCCTGTACTTTAGCGTAAACGCCTTTGTGTGTTCCATGCAGTGGGGACATGCCAATTTACTGTGAGTCCCCCAACTAGACAACATACCATAAGCAATAAAGTCGTTAATTGTCCACATCAATGCAGCTCTCATCATAAAAATTTTCTTTCGTGTTGCATCATATGTGAAAACACCCCCCCCCCCACAATCTCTTAAGATCATCAATCAGAGGTTCCAAAAAGATATCAATGTTAGCTTTTGGATTGGATGGACCAGGTATCAGACAAGTCAAAAATATATACGGTTTAGTCATGCACATCTCAGGAGGAAGATTGTAAGGGGTAACAATGACTGGCCAACAAGAGTAGGGTGACGCTGATGCTTGGATATATGGAGTAAACCCATCAGAGCACAAGCCAAGCCGAACATTTCGTGGGTCTGAGGCAAAATCTGAATGCACTTGATCAAAGTGCTTCCACGCTTCACCGTCGGATGGGTGGCATAAAATGTCGTCTCAGGTACGCCTATTGTCATAATGCCAAGTCATTTTCTGCGCAATTTCGGTCGATGCAAACATTCTTTGCAACCTTGGAACTATAGGCAAATAGAACATCGACTTTACAGGGATAGGTTTATAATTACGTTTTGCCCCTTTACAATCATGATACCTTGGCTTTCCACAGAATTTGCATTCATGTAGTTCACCATCATTTTTACCAAATTCGTTGTTGTAAAACAACATGTGTCCTTTCTCACAACAATCAATCTTCTTAAATTTCAATCCCAGCTTCGAAACTAACATCTTTGCTTCATAATAACTTTTTGGCAAATTATCCTTATTAGGTGTCGCTTCCAACATCATTTAAGTCACATAGTGTAAACCCACCTCAGAAATATTACTCATGGACTTGAGAGCTAAAAGTTTCACACACATAGATAATTTTGACTGTGGTGAGCCTTCAAACAACGGTTTGTTTGAATCTCTTAACAAATTATAAAATTTTTGTGCTTCTTCATTTGAAAGTTCATCATGATCGTCATATTGAGGCTCATCAAATGGCACATTCACCCTGATACCATCACAAATCATGTTTTCCATCGACTCAAAAATTTCATTACGTGGAACACCAACACCAGAACTGCTTGAAGCCCCTACCTCAAAATTTTGACGTCGTTGTTCTCCATGGTCCACCCAAATCCAATAATTAGGCCTAAACCCCCAATGATACAAGTGCTCCATGATTTCATTATCGGTCTTAATAGGTACACCGTCGCATTTTAAGCATGGACATCTAACCCCCTTTTCCCGTTTAGCCAGTTCATGTCGCCACGCTACCACAAGAAACTGTTCAACCCCAATTACAAAAGATTCCTTCAAACCCTCTCTTCTCGGATATAACCGATCATACACCCATTCACGATTAAATTCATACAAATTCATCTACACGCATTTAAGAAAATGTGTTAGATTCCCTTAACATTCCCAATAATCTATCAAGTTAGTGGCATCGATATGATCTCAGTGGAGATGATTTCGAGCCGAATGTGGGGGTTAAGGACAGATCAGACAAAACCATTTTCCATATAAGTAGTGAAGGATCGAAGTTATTTCTAACTCCCAACCTTAAAATTGTTAGTATCGCCTCGCAATTATCTCAATGGAGATGATTTCGAGCAAAATATGGGGTGAGGGACGACATCACCTCACCCTTTTCCATCAACAACACACGGTCATCTAACCTAGGGTTCATGAAAACAACAATTAAACACTTTTCAACTAACCGTTATGAGATTGAGGCTGGTGCAGTGGTTCGGTGACGATGCGCACTCCGGTGCGGTGGTTCGGTGACGGTGCGCACTCCGGTGCGGTTGTGAGAATTCAAACACCAACAATTTCAATCCTAAACCATTTCAACTTCAATTTCAATAACTAACTTCAATTTCAACAAACAACTTCAATTTCAACTTCCAAAATTGTCTATTCTACACAATTTCTACAAATCCTAATCCTATTTTGTTATTCTAATCCTAATCCTACACAATATCTACAGATCCTAAATATCTAAATATTTGTTCTCCTACACGATTTCTCTATATCTAAAACGAAAAAAATGAAAAAACCTCCGGTGGTGGTGGTTTGTGGTGGTGTTGGTGGTGGTTGTCAAGCTGCGTTGGTGGTGCTGGTTCGGTTTTGGGTTAGGAGAGAGAGAGAGAGAGAGAGGGCGACGGAGAGAGAGAGAGGGCGGCGGAGAGAGAGAGGGCGACGGAGAGAGAGAGAGGGCGACGCAACGGAGAGAGAGCAGATGAGAGAGGGCGACAGAGATGAGAGGTTTGTGGTGGTGCTGTGTGGTGGTGGAGAGGGAGCAGAAGGGTTCGGTTCTGTAGAGAGGGAGGAGAAGAGTGAGGGAAGTGAACTGAAACAGAGAAGGGTGGGTAGCTGAGTGGTTCATTTGGGGTTTGCGACGGATTTAGCGACGGAAGTTCCGTTGCTAATCCTGCACGTTTCCCAAGCGCACTGCAACGGTCAGAAACAGTTTGCAAGGGACTATAAGATTCGTCGCTAATTGTCTTGGTTTTCGTGCTGCGCAGATTTCAATTTGGCGCCTAGCATTTAGCGACGGAATGTCTGTCGCTAATGCTCAATGTTCCGTCGCTAATAATTAACTACACGAGGGACCCTGAATCCGTCGCAACTTTCGTCGCTAATGGAAGTTTTTGCGACGGACACCTATTCCGTCGCTAATGTCCGTCGGAAATAGGCATATTTTTTGTAGTGGTGTGAGTGTGGGGAATTTCAGGCACTGCACTATCCTTGTTCCCATGTGATCGCAGCATGTTCAAAAGTTAATTACGATCACATGGAATATGCAGAATGTTTTCAATACATACTTTGAGGAGTTCCCACCATTGCCAGTTGAGTTGTCATGGCCTGATTTCAATGGCCCAGAACTGCAACACGATCCATCTAAACAGAGAGATAAAAAGGGTCGTCCACAGTTTACCCGTATTCGTACAGAGATGGATCAAAGAGAAAGGGGTAGCCGCATCAAGAGATGCGGTATTTGTAGAAATGAGGGTCACAACAAAATAACTGTCCAAACCGCAATCTAGACGTCAAAACCCTTCATTATTCCTATTTCTATCTGATTTTTGTATTGTGTTACTAATTAAATAAATACAGTTAGTTCCATATTTCTATTTAGCGCATAATTTTTTTTGGCTAAATTATAGTTTTGGTCCCCCTATTTTCAAAAATTCAGACATTTGGTCCCCCTATTTTAAAACTCAGACATTTGGTCCCCCAATTTTAAAAAATCAAAGACATTTAGTCCCAAGAGGAATTTTCAGTTTTTTATGGCTAATAATCAAAAACACTTGGTCCCAAGAGGAATTTTCAGTTTTTAATTTCGTGACAAAAAAATTTATCTATTCAAAATGATTTTTTTAATAGTTTTTTTGAGGATGCTTTTTTTTGTTATTTCATATTTAAATAAAATAATTGAATAAATAATTAACCAACAGAGTGGTATTGAACTAAATTATTAATTTTAATGATTTAATAAATTATGTATAATACTATATATTTTTCAATAATCATAACTCTGCATGGCACGGGACGAAGTTCTAGTTATTTTCAAAAATCACATCTACTTTAAGTTTTATTACTGCAACACATCAGATACAATAACAGAGGAGTACTTTTTAGGTAAAACCACTATTCAAATTCAAAAACCACCATTTTATGAGAAACCACTCTTCTCCGTTACAGTAGTGTAAAATTTCTTCTGCATATAATTTTCCCATTTTCTTTTGTGTGTTAAGCTTCTGCAACACCCGAATGAGCCCACCCGAACCCACCCGCCGCAACATCTACCCGTCAACCGCCTAAACCGAGAGGTCGCCGGTCGGAAATGGATGGAGATTCACAGTGGTCGGTCCTTCCTCAGATGACTCATTTTCAGCCCGAATCCGAACGGAACCGTCTGGTGTCCACCCCTACAATTAATGCTTCTTCTCATAAAGCATATCTTCGTCCTCCTCCTCGCATCATCCCCTCTCTGGTTTAGTGAAGTTTCATCTTCCCCGGCCTCTCTACCCCCAACCCGCCCCTACCCACCCACCGAAACTGTTGAACCCGCCGAGTCAAAACCGCAAAATCCCAAAGTAAACTTGGGCAGAATTGGGCATCTGTTTGTGAACCACGGTTTTGGCCGGATGGTGGTTTTGGGCCCAAAACCACCTGATGTCCAGGCCTAGAATGTAGTCAAAAAATGCTTTAAAATGAAAAGTAGAGAAAATACTCACATAACAAAATGGAGAATGGATGGTGAAGAAGAAGAAGCTTACTAAAATAAGGTATCACCCTCTTTGGAGGGTTCAATGAGAGAAATCTTCAGGAGGTAAATGTTAGTAGAAGTAAGAACAACAAAATAAGTAACTGGATGAAATTAAGTATTACACTATGATAGTAGAATCTTTAAAACCCAGAATCGTTTTATTTTTTCGTACTAGCAACATTGTTCTCAGTAGCTTGTTGACGAGCTTATTCATCAACTACTTAATAAACACTCTCGTTAACAAGATGACAAGTGTAGGAAGTGATCCTCCATAACTTTTGTCTTCTTGTGGATGAGAACATTCACGATTACAAGAGTTATGCTTCGTTTATCACATTTGTCATCTTATTGGCAAAACGGATCGTAAACAAGTTGTCGAGAGTTATAAAGATTTAATGTTGTAATCTAACACTCTAATAAATGTGTAGCTTATAGAGAAGACAGGCTGTTGGATTGATAACATTCCCTCCGTTTGTTTAAGCTTTTTCTCACCACAACAATACATATATTTGTCATCCCAAGACACTAACAGAAAATATTGTGAGGCTCGTTCTGTCAAACCTGATTTTGACTACTAGAAAAGCTAATACAACGTGCTAGATTAAGGAATGTATGACTAAATAATAAATATGTAACTGTCTAGAAAAGATACGCTGCTAGATTGCTAATCGACCTTTTTTTACTACATTAAGAATTAATTACTGAAAACATGGTTCGATGAGATTGTTATAAAAACATTAATAAAGGCACAATTGGACTTCTTTCTCCACAAAACTATACAAAATGCAAAACAGGCCCCAACAATCCCCCTTTGGTGCAACTCCATAGCATGGAGTTTTACTTCAACACATGGCCTCTCCAACATGACCCGTGATAATACTCCATCGATCACCAGTGGTCCAGACTGATTCACAAAGAAAATATTCTGTGAGCAATATCAACAGTAAAAAAGTAGAGGTTAAATGCAGTTTCTGGTGTGAGAAATTTACCCTTCGAGGTTTGCTCAATCCAAGGGCCATTCATTACATTCAATATACTGCATGCCTCACTATATTGTAGATCTGGTAACAACTTCGGTGTAAGCAAGAAACACCTGCATAGGATTAATGGTAGCTTATACGTTACTATGTTAGCCACAAACAAACGTTGGGAACAAAGAATATTAGTCACCGGCACACCAGCAAAGATCAACCTCAATTGCTTATTATGTGTGCCAAGCATCATAATCATAATCCATGGGCTTGTCTGCCTAACATATTTTACTTCTAAGTATTTTGTATAAATAATACTACTCTGGTCTCTTATACAAGTAAAAGTTTGTCAACGGAAGTTGATGTATTTAGTCCATTTAGAGCAAATACCTCAACGGTCCGTTGACCAATTTTGCTTACAAAAGAGACCAGAGGGAGTACGTCGTAGACTTTCTGCAATAGAACTAGGATACTGATCATACAAGTAACGGATTGTTTCTCTCCCAGCTGATGTGACACCAGCCAGATGATATAAATAGCCCTTTGTTTATCTTCATTTTACTCAGAACTAGGTATGTAACATCTATTCATCAAGTTATAACCTCAAATTAAGGGAAGGAACTGAAAAGATCAAGTAATAGTACGTAGTATACTCACTGTGGTGTATTTAGCTTGCTTGATGCTCTCACTAGTTGCTGAAACATCTTCCTTTCATTTATTGGATCCATCCCTGAAAAAAATAGAGTTACTGAAGGTCTCTTGAGTGCTGTGTGAGGTCAATCCAGGAAGAATTCACAAAGAGTAACGAACCTTGGTTGATCTCATCAACAACTCTAAATGGGCAGTTTGTAAGATCTTGGAGGGAAACAAGATAAACAATAGTTGAAACTGATCGCTCCTGGAAAACAAAAATTCAAGGTTAATTACAATTACAGGGAAGGGGGGAGATAGCATTAATGCAGTAAGAAAAAATTTCTTTTTAGTACCCCTCCAGATTGATGATGGGCACTGAGAGTTTCAAGCTGCCCATTTTCTCTGATAGAATAAAAAACATATTGTGAGAAGCAAAAATTAAAAAGATAATATATATATATATATATATATATATATATATATATATATATATATATAACAGCCTGAAATCAATAACTGTGTAAATTGTAATCATTGTGGGTCTTAAAGTAGGATTTCCTTCTCAAAATTGAAGTTGACCAGTAATCAGAAGTCACATCCATTAACAAGAATCAACAGTAACCCTGTGGAAGCACATCTGATAAATAGAGTAAATAAAGTAACTGTTTCAGAACCAGTCACCTGAATTTGACTTTTATAAGTATTCCAAATTGATCGAAGTCCGTATCATGCTCATCTGAGAAGAGGGGAAACAAAAGTGAGGATGGAAGCATGAGAAAACAAAATAAAATTAATTTCAATTATTATCTGACAAACCTAGTGAAACTTCTCCAGCAACAGCCATCTCTTGAAAATTTCGACTAAAAGTTTCATTTATCTGGGCCACAAGGTCTCTCAGTGTTGGAAGCCACTTTCCCTACAGAAAAAACTCAAAAATTTGAGCTTTTTTCGCTATAATATTTCTCCAGATGACCAGAAACACAACAAACAAGGCGATGCATACACATAGATCACATAATGTATGCATAAATATTGGAGTTGTGCTATAAGTTCGCATTATTTCTATACCATTTAATAACATTAAGTCATTCACACACATTGCTAAACTTAGGAAAAGGGAGAAATTTTCTAAACAAATCAAAGAGCCTGCTGCAAATATGAGCTGGAAGAGTATAGAAAAGGGAAATTTTGCGGTATTTATTTTTCAGGTTCCACATGCTCAACTTCAGTGACCAGCCTCAATATTACATTATAAAGTTTGGCGGAGACCAATTCAACAATTGCACTTACATATGAATTCTCTACGTCATGGTATTCAAGTTACATAAAGAAACACTTATCAAACCTTAATGTTATCTAGTTCGGCTAGACACCTTCTTGATTCCTTCTTGTCTGCTTCAAGTTTTGTTGCAAGATCTTCTATCTGAAAAGTCACTGTAAATATAGAAGAAAATGGAAATAACCCAAAGCAAACTACTAGGATGAAGAGTACCTGTCTTTGACGATCCTCATATTGTTCCAATATGTTATGATTGACAAAAAGGATTGAATTGGCTTGAGAAATGGTATATTGGATAGTTGCCTCCAACTCCTCAATTGTAGTAGGCATCTAGAGAAAAAATTCCAAATATTGTTAGTGCTCTCACAATCCCATTGACCTACATATGTGTAGAAACCATGATAGTCAAAATTGTGATCTTACAATTCTACGAATTTTGGAGCCCTAGGCGATGCAAATCATATTTTAGAATGCGGTGGTAAGATCGTGTAGGATCACAGCATTTGCATGTAAAATGGGTGAGATCATGTGATCCCATCATGCCAAACCAAAAGCAGGTTAAACAACCAGCATATTTTTTGAATCGGAAAAACCCATTTCTTTCCACTCTAAATGATGTTTTTGAGCCTTCTAAACCTATTTCGGGCCAACCTAGAGAAACTTCACCTTCATCCTTTCGCTTGTGTGACAGTTTTCCACTAGTTTTCACCTTCTCCACTGTTCCTCTTGTGTGGTGCAGTCCTTGGTTTGATGCTACTGAAGCATCAAAAGGCTGGTTTGGAGCTACTGGTTTGCTGGGTTTTGTTTCGGTGAGAGTTTGGTGATTGGTGCTTGGCTGTTTGCTGTTCTTCTCTTCCTCTGTTCTCTGCTTTTGTGTTCTTTTTTTGGCTTCTGAATTTAAATTTTCAAAAGTTTGGGCCGACTCATTTTCACAAAATTGGCTTGTAACTGTAAGGTGGGACTTCAACAAGTTTAATTAAGTATCTGGGCTTAGGGCCTAACTAATGTAAAAACTTCAATTCATGCTACGATCCCACAATTTACAATTTTCACTCCCCTTTCCAGTCCTTGGTAGGATCTCGATTTTGACTATCTTGACATGACAGAAACTGTCAAAACCCAATTTTTTTTTGAAGAAATTGTGTATTTTGTTGTAAGTATAAAGGTATTGCAAACTTCTATTGTATCAATGTTCTACTGAATGAGACACCTTCGGTTATCAATAACCCTATCACAACCATTCAGATTCGAAAAACAGTTTTGTTAAACTGAAAAATGCTTGATAACTGAAATTGTTTAGTTTATTCAAAGCTTATTGGGCAATAATGGTTGCAAGCGTTAAACACGTATAATTATCCATTACCCCTGTTGTCGTGTCTTTACTTTAATTTTGTCACTGACCTCTTAGCTATTCAATAATAGAAGATCAACTAACGTGGAATATGATGCTTTGTGTTATTATAGTCTTTCAAATTTTAACTTCAAAGTCATCATGCATGCAAACTGCCAAATATATTGTCAAGTCCATGATATTACCTTCTGAATGAGGTTGGTGATTGCAATACAGGTATTTAAAACAAAGAAAAGGCATGCATACCACAATTTAAATATATAAAACAAACCTCAAGAAATTCCTTCTCTAGATCAGGTGTAAGCCGGGCAATTGACTTAGCATAGTTCAACAATTCTGTAAGCTTCTGTCTACAATCTTCAGCCTCTTTCTTACCTGCAAAAAAAGAGTTAGGGACATAATTACATCTAGCAAACTCTAAAAATCAAAATCAAAATAGCTTCTCACAGTTATCAAAGTGCAACTGTGCTTGCAAAGCAAAATTCTCATGCTGCTTCAGATTGGCCTCCATTTCCCCAATCTATAGAAATTTCCAAATGTAAACATGAGAGAGAAATAGAGAGAATGAGCGTAGAAACCAAGCAGAGACAAAAGGTTCTACAAAATAGCAAGCTAAAGTTGGGATGAATACATGATTTCCTACATCATTAAACATATTTTATTTCAGCTTGATGCAGCAGATAAAAGCAGCTACTGAACTCTATAGACTGTGTCAGCAAAAAATGACATTCTCTTTCGACGTAAAAAAAGGTTTGCAATGTTCTTCATTTCAAACAGGTTTGAAGGAGGATAAACTGAAAAACAGGAATTGGAGAGCTGTTTCAGCTATCTCAAAGCAATTATCAGATTCAGGGTGGAAAACCATGAAAAGAGAGTTAGAGAGGAGAAGAAATGAAGTGTCTATTGTTTGATGTTATTGTAGACTATTTAACTTTACATATGTAAGAAATATAAACATGCTTAGCCATCATAAATGGGAGAGTTGTAAGTGTCTCATTTGGACTCTGCAGATATTATCACAAAGGAATTGCCTCAAAACGAAAATTATATGAAACTTACAACTATAGAATCAACTATGCACCGAGGAACAATAATATATTCATGAACAGAATAATATATATTAAAATATCATGAACAGAATATATTCAAATAGAAATTTAGGAAGCACAGTCAGACACCTTTCACAACATTAGGGTTAAATATGTCCAGAATATAGAACATGGACACTAATACATACAGGATTAAATATGTTATTCGTCCCTATAAAATTCACGAATTTTGTATAGCCCCTATTCCTTAATTTTTCATACCGATAAAATTTTTCATTTTTCAAGTTTGGTCCCTGTTGTTAACTATCCTAATATCCCTGTTGTTAACTAGGCTAAACACCAGGTGACCTTTTTTGATGACGTGACATTGCTGAATCCGTAAAATAACATAAATTTAAAGTTCAAATATACAGAAACTCATTATATTTGCAGGGTCTAAAAGTATATCCGAAAAAAGTCACAAGGCACTTTCCACATCGACTTCTGGTAACCAAGTGTAAGGATAGTTAACAGGAGGGACTACACACACACATATATACATATATACATAACAGTATAGAGATAAAATACATCATTTACAAAAGATCTAAATTTAGAATCAAAATTTATATATTCATCTAAATCGAGCACTTTGTTTCTTCATAAAAAAGAATCTAAAACAAAATGATGATTGTAATGATTATGTTTTTATAAATAGTCGTGTCTCGGGGTGTCCCATCGGAGTTACCAGATTATGGGTATGATTTGTCATATCAATTATGTTTAATTAATATCAACTAGGTTTAATTAGTTTTAATTGTAATTGATTCCTATTTACATTATAAGTAGATGAGTGTGCTATATTGTAGACACACAATCACAAATTCAACATGGTATCAAAGACTATCCAAGATCTGTTAGGCAACTCGGGTCATGCGTCAGTTATCCAGTTCTGGGCGTGAGGAGGTGTGTTGAGAGTCCCACATCAAATGTGATAAGGCCTAAAAAAGAGTTTATAAGTGGGAGGCATCCCTCACTCTACAAGCCAATTTTGTAGGGTTGAGTTAGGTCAAACCCAAATACTACTGGTATCAAAGTCTATCCAACATCGGATGTAGAACTCTCAATGACCGGAGCTGGACAGCTAGAGCGTGACCCGAGTGGCCCGATAACGGTGGCCAAACGAATCTTATAGACTTTGATACCATCTTAGAATTTGGGTTAGGCGTTAGAATATCAGTTATGATTTGTCAAATCAATTAGGTTTAATTAATTGTAATTGATTCCTATTTACATTATAAATAGATGAGTGTGGTCTATTGTAGACACACAATCACAAATTCAACAATAGGAAATTATTATTTTTTAAATGGACAGCCGAAGTTGTACAGTTATTGGGGTCCAACACGTGTCATACACGATATACATGCTTCGTAGATAGAAAATTGGGATAGCACCTCTCGAAGAGAAGGTGGAAGAAATGTGCAAGTTGCCCTCACCAGACACCCTCTAGGATCAGTGCCATCAAACATCGATAACTCGGTCAATTTCATCATAGTCAAGAGATCTCGACGATCTCCCACTAGATTAGACAATGTCATCGTGTTTCTCCCATGTCCTTTCAAACCCATGCTGACTGGCGATTACATTCGCGCTGCCAATTTGTGTTCCACATTCACCCATATTTTCTTCAGACTCCGCACGAACCCGAGATGTATTTACAAAACTTTGGTTGTACTTTAGTTCTTGCTACAAAACTTTGGTTGTACTTTAGTTCTTGCTCCAACTTTTGCTGCTAGAGCTACTCTGTTCACTACTACCTCAGTGAACTCAATAAGCTTTGCTTCCACCATACTTAGTTGTTGCTCCATCTATCTATTTGTGCTTGCATTCTCCTCTTCATAGCTCCCTCCGTCATAGCACATCAGACCCAACGATAAAAACAATCAATCAAATACTAACACAATAATCCACAAAACCAAGATGAGTGGAAATGATTTGTGTTATTATCACTATAGATTGGAAATGACAAATGAAGATCAAGAATCCCAAAGCAGGGAAAGGGAAAATAGATGAAAACACACAAGGAATCCCACAGTTACCTTGCCCAAGCCTAGCAGCTAATTCCCACGGATAATTCTTCTCCAGCTTCACTACTACCCCTTTTTCACCCTCTAACAGAATCCTCTCTCCCCTGCAAACATTGGCCCTTCCTTGTGACCCACTCAGCATAACTAAGTATCCCTTGGATTATTAGCCACAGGTCCCATCTTTTTCCATTCTAGAATATACCTTTAACCCCTTAGTGCCTTGGTTCATCTATAGAACCGTTAATGATTCATTAACTCTTGAATCACCAACCTCACGGTTGTTGTCAAAAACCCGAAATTGGGAATCATCGCCAAAATTACTTAGCTGCCCCTTTCAAAGAAATGGAAAAGCTGGGCTGCCCATGATCTCAATCAGCATGAGTTTGCTATGATTAATGACTTCCACAGTCAGATGAGCAACAAAACACTACTGCAAAAATTTGATATTAATTGTATGCAAGCTTAGCCTATTAGAAGTTTAGAACTATCAAACAAAAGGCAACAAGCCCTAACGCAGGATAGCATTTGATAAAACTAGCTGTATATAAATGGCGTAATACATTCAGTTACATATAACATAACCTATTATTAATTACCTTTGCATCAAATTCAATGAATGCCATACGTTGTTCAACAAAATTTCTTCTAAAAGCCACAGCTTCAACAAGACGATCCTGTTAAGAAATGGCCAAAAACCAACAGTAAAAAACCATATTGCTCTAAAAAAAACAAATAGATAAATAAATGGGGAAAAATCTCAAAAACAAACAAAATTTTAATTTCAATTTCAATGTGAGTACATTTGACTGGTACGCATGCCAACCAAATGCCATAAACATAGAATCTAAGCCTACACTAAACATTATATTAAGAAGCAGCAAAAAGAACTACCTTAATTTTAATTGCATTATGGAATCGCTGAATGTTACATTTTGTTGCCTGATCAACAAGCTTTGCTAACTCAGTATCTAAATCATCCTTCTCCTCCATCGATTTCAAAATCCCTCTTCTTTGTTCTAGAGGCAAAACAAGGTATTGACTTCACAATATCAAAGCAAAATGTAAATCTGATTCTCTCATATATTCCAATACAGTATATTACTTCTACTTACCAATACGCCTAATAATTGCTTGTCGTTTTTTCTGCTCATTTTGTGCTGCAATACTGATGTCCTCCTAAAAAAATCAGGAAAAATAACATACTTCTAAACTTTCGTAGGAACAAACTTTCACAAACACAGAGTACATGAAAAATAATGCTTTTATCAATCACACAAGTAACCTTGGGAAAAAACCCTCTAAGAAAGCTATATATCAGTATATTCAAATTAAAATATAAAATTTTCCGCAGCATACACGCTGTTTACGAAGAGCGGCAGCCTGATTCACAAAGCTTCTTTCTTCGTCTTGGAACCTTCTGACACTTTCCTCCATAGAAGCAACGAGTTCTTGAAGCTCCCTTTCTTGGGACCTCAGATTCTCAATGTCCCTCATATTGAGATCTAAATAGTACAAAAAGGGAAAAGAAGATGCAATAAGGAATCACCATTGAAACTAAATCAGAGCATTCATATATTGATTCAATATGCTTTTATAGGGGCATACTATTCAATAGAAGTTGTGGGCGTTGCACTTGTTCAACAACTGCTGAGACATGATTTCCATATCTAGACTTAGACCAGTGGTAGTGACTTTCTGGTGTCCACAAACTAGTAATTCCCAATTTTGGAACCACATCAGCCTTCTGATCAGTTTCTTTTGATCCAATATACTGGAGTGCAAACATGTAGAAAAGAAATGAATAAAGAGTATAGCCAAACTACATTAATCCTCATCCATTAACATATTAGTTGGAAGCATTTCTAAAATAACCAATAAATTTAAAAAACGAATCTACAGACAAAGGACTAGAGGCATACTGATTGGTCAAGATGAAATTGGCTAATCAACACCTCCTTGACAGCAACAGGAGCATCAAAAATTTGGTCCAAACGGGAGTAGATGCCAAGCGCGCGCATCTGGTTAGATTGATAAACAATGATGAAATATTTTATACTTCAATGGACATGAATAATTCAATGCAGTAAACTTACATGATCAGAAGTTTCAAAAGGCTCTCTTTGGTGGTCATCACGACTAGTATAGTTTAAAACTGGAACATCATAGTACCGTAGGTTTTTCACCAAAAGGTCCCGATCACGAGAGTCCTGTGTTATGAAAGACTGCATTTGAACAAAACCCAAATTACGGTGTTGACAAGATGAGACTGATAACATTGCAAGAAATGGTCAAGCACGAATTGACTCCCACCAAGTAAGACTTGTATAACTACTGTATCACCCTATCCAAAGGTGGGATAAAAACAAAAAAGCAGCACTTACACCAACAAAATTTGCCAACTTTACTAGGGAAAAAATATGCAATTACGAGAAGACGGATAAAAGAAAACATTACCAGATTTTGGTTAGGGGAAATGAAGGGAAGAGATTACTTTGATTTTTGCTTATTTTTTTCAATTTTTTTGGAGGGGAGGCGAGCAAATTCGGTTTGACTCAACTTTCGCTCCCCTCCAATATTAGGAGGATTGGAATGGGAGAGATGAGTTTATAAAATTTAAATGCATTGACTAAATTATCCTGGCATAAAATGTAGTGTAAAAATTTATAAGGGTACATAAAGTAAATTAGCGCTTTCCCTCCAATAAAATCTTTCCTCCACTCCTTCCAACAAAAAAAAGTATGATTACATATCTTGCCCCCATTCCCCTCCCCTCCATAAACACCCCTCCTGTCGTTTACCAAACAGACCCAAAGATCTCCACAAACAATAGTAGAAAAGAAAATTAAAGAATGAAGTGTAGGGCTAAAAGAGAAAATATCCATAAAATGTAGAGAAAATCTACAAAAATATAGCCAAAATTTTCATGGTATTAGGGTGGAGAAAGTTCAGTAGAAGTCGCTTTTCCAGCAATAAAAGAGACCATTTATTTTAATAAGATTTCTATAATACCTTCCAAGCGTAAAAACCAACTTGACCTTCTAGATATGGAGCATGAGCCTGATCTGGCACATTCACCTGTAAATTCCCTCAACAATTTAACAGACGTAGCAAGCAGACCAAAAGGCTAAAAATACATGATTTTGAACATACATACCTCAACTAAAACTGGACCATAAACCTCTTTATTGAATTCATGGCGATGCTCTTGGACCCATTTATAAGCTTCAAAAATTTTTTCAACCCCAGATCTTTGCAGTACATGCAAACACTTGGTACTTTTATTATTCATTTCCTTCAATCTGCAAATTTTACAATGAAGACAGAACTAAAGTTACAGATTTGTGCAAGTAACCAATCTGAGGAAAACCTCATTTTAAGTCAAACTTATACCTCTCTTTACAATGCATCAAGGATAACTTTTTGTGCTTTATTTCATTCTCTGCTTGTGATTTACTCTGTCTCGCTTGATTAGCAGAAAAGTCCAACTCCACAATTTCATCTTTCAGTCTATGCTGGTGAGGGAATATATCTCTTTTACAGTTAGTAACATTGCCTTCAGCTAGTAACAAACTATTATCACAGATATTTGGAGTGAGATTAATGTGATTTAGGGTATACTTAATTGGGTTTACCATTATTTAATCCTATCTCTATCGTAATTGATCTATTTTTCCTAGCCTGTTACTTCACATGTTACTAACTGTTGGTTACAAGCTGTCCATTGGCATTGTCCTGGACTTCTATATATAGCTAGGATCTCGCACTTGTATTCTTATTAATTAATTTTCAAAAAATATCAGGTTCATTTTCCCTCAAGAATTCTTTGAATTTTAACATTGCGACAGAATAATGCCCATCAATAATTGCAAATAGATATAATAAAAGTAAAGTAGACTTTAAAAGTAAAAAAGACACAACAAAAAACATAGCTTTAGCAACATAGATACATACAACGTATACGTAAACATAGAAAAGATATCCCTTCACAAAGACACAATCGCATGTGGTAAAAGATTACATCTTATTTCTATTCAAGAATTGGCCTCATTTCCTTATTGCATCACTTCACTAAAGGTGCAGACTCGATAAGACTTGCCGAAACTCATTTTTCCACTTAATATATGACATTGGCAGTGGTGGATGCAAGTTACGTAGTATGGGAAAATTGACTCACAAATTAAAATATGTTTGTGTGTAAATACATGATAAATATTTTTTTTGTACCTATAATAAATTAGGTGTTGCCTCCAAGACGACACCTAGATAAATTGGCAAATAAACACCACGCACACACACTATAACTGGCCACACTCGGGTTCGAACCCTGGAGCCAACGTCCCCATGTCGCTGAAATTGCCAAGGCAACCAACGGTGAGGGACGAATGTAAAAAGTTATAAAATATAAGAGAATAAACTGATTACTGATACTAACTTTAACCTTTTATTCTTCTAATTTTACCTTTTTACTACATATCTAACACTAAATACGCACAACGACTCAAAACACATCAGATTTAGGAGTTTTGAGCTTTTTTTAGAAATTGTTTATTTCGTAAAAAAAACTTTAAAAGAAAGTTCTTGAATGAAATTATTTTAGATTATTTTTTGCCCTTACTAATTAAAATTCTTGAATCCGCCACTCGACATTGGGATATATGAATGATGTTAAGAGAGCACTATCCGACTTATTGGGTTGGTCACTCCTCAAGTGGAGCCCACACCAACTAAAATAGAAAAGAAAAAAAGAGAAAAAGTAATGGGCTATATTCACGCGAGTTAAGATCTTTCACCTCCTAGCAATCCTAGGATCTCGTGTTTTACAACATTGCTGGAGAGTTTCAAGCAATGGTGGCAAAGGAGACAATAAATGTGTCAGGTTGCAGTGAAGGCAGTGGTGGGAAATGTCTAGACGGCAAAAATGAAGGATGCTGAGCAGGCAACGATAGTGGTGGATGTTGTTGGTTGACTACATGTGATTACCCAAACATGTTTTGGTTTTGAAATTGACTTTCAAAACCAAAAACTCAACCACCCCAAATGGGCCCTAAGTTGTTCTTGTTTTTTGTTTTAAAAAATAGAAAACAAAAACAAATTTAGAGAAAAAACAATTATGAAACACCTACTCAAACAAATTTTTTTGTTTTAAATTTTAAAAACTAAAAAATCCTTTTTTAAAAGCTCTCATCAAACATGGCCTTAATTGCAGATATATATAATATAAGAAATGACTAAAGGACACTTACAAGCTCATCCTTGGGAGGTACATAAGGGCTTAGACTCTCAAGTTCAAGCTCAGCAGCAGCAAGTTCCTCCCTGGCTGTTATAAATTTCTGTTGCCGACTTTCTTCCTGCCTCCTCAACTCTTCCATCTCTGTGTGCTTTCCACGTAACTCCACATCCTATAAATTGATAACAGGGAATTAAAATCATGTATAATGGAAACAGAATATATATATATATATATATATATATATAGAGAGAGAGAGAGAGAGAGAGAGAGAGAGAGAGAGAGAATTTCAGAAACTGTAAATTTGTATGAACTGATTCTGTTACATACAAGTATTTATACTTGTGGTCTAGAAGCTTAAGTCAGTTACAGATACAATGCTTAACTAACTGAGTAAGCTGCAGATACACTACTAACATAACTAGCTATTATGTGTACTCTCTATCAACGTAAGACTCTAACTTCAGCAACAGGTTACAAGATGAACGCACAAGTAGAATAACATGAATAGTAATCAACTTATTTTTAATGAACTTAGTGCCAAATAACAACTTGTGTCAAGAAAATGCATGGTTAATAAAAAAGGCACAGGTTTGGAATCTCACTACAAGGAAAACTATAAAAAAGAAAGTATGTCTAGAAAATGGGAGAAAATATTACCAACTGATTATCTTTATCCATAAGTTGCATTCGCTTCTTGGCACTCTCATTTATGTGGCTGCTTAACTTTTTGCATTTGGCATCTAATGCAGCTTTCTCCTCTTTATGTTTCCTGTTAAAGCGTGACAAAAAATAATTTGTTAAATCATATCATATCTCAACAAATGAGAGGTGTTTTCCACACAGGCATGTTCATGAGATAGCAACAATAATACAGTAGAGGACAAGGATGCCAACTCCATCAAATGAATAAGCCTAGGATGCTGTTTTTCTATTAATATAGTCGTGTATCTTTTATGACATCACCATCCTCAGCTAAATATCATAATAATAGAACCAAGACCACAAGTCAATTAAATTTGATTATTCAATAGTCCAGCCTTGAATCCTTTAAAAATGAGGAATGATCACACTAAACTACTATCGTATTGGTAAAATTTATTTTGAAAGGACTCTGTCGACGCTCCAAATGTCCATTCCTTGGGAATAGGGGGTGTTACAATGCTAGTTACTGGACCACTCACATTTGTCCATGCTTCATAAGGATGTGGGTTATTGAGATCCCATATCATTGAGATATCTATACAAGGCTTGGGTAATCCCTACCTCTTGAGCAAGCTTTTTTGGGTTGAGGTATGCCTGAATTCTATGATGGTATTAGAATTTGTCCAATTATGTTATTGGATCACCTGTATTTGTCCACGCTCTAGATGTCCAATTTTTGGTGTGGGTGAGTTGAGATCTCACATCGACTAGAGGTATGGATAAAGTAGTCCTTATAAGGCGTGGGAAACCCTCACCTCTCGGTCTAGCTTTTGGGGTTGAGTTGGGTCATAGCCTAAAATCCAAGATGGTATTGAGGCCTAAGATCTATTATTCAGCCACCTACATTAGTCCACGCTTCAGATGGCAAATCCTAGCTATCAAAGGGTGTTGAGATCTCTCGTTGCTGGGCCACCCGCATTTGTCAATGCTCTAGATGTTTAGTCCTAGGCGTGAGGAGGTATGTTGAAATCTCACATCAACTAGTGGTATAGCCAAAGTAGAGCTTATAATGTTGGGCACTCCTCACCACTTAAGTTAGCTTGTTGGATTGAGATAAGCAAATCCCAATTTTAAGAAGCATTATACTCGAAGGCCCAATCCAAGGCCTAGCAATAGCAAAGAGGGCAGGTTAGTTATATAGTATTAGAAAAAGAAAGGAGAATGTTACGAGAAAATAATTGATCGTATTGATTACTCTCAACCGAATCTAGATACAATGTTGTGTGTCACACAGCTGCAGTTACGGGTGAGTCATAGGCTATGTAAGCAAGATCGCGAGTTAACTCGCTGAATCGTGGGATCGTACGAGTCATAGAGGGGTTACCGTGCTCAGTGTCGACCAGAATCGGAGGTTGCATAATCGGAGGAGGCGCGGTGGGATCGTTCTCGCCATTTTCTGAATATCGCCGTAAAAAACCCTAAACGATGAAGCTTTGAAACCGGGTCGGGTCACTGCTGGAAAAAGCCCAGAAATGTTTGAAACGCGGAATGTTTGAAACGCTGATAGTTTGAAACCGGGTCAGCTGCTAATTAAAAAGGCCTAAACAAATTGAAACTCTAATATTTTAATTGAAAAACCTAATAATTTTTTAATTTAAGTAACATGAAATACGCACAGAACGTGAAACGTTTCTTTCTTGCGCAACACTGCCCACTACGCAGAACACGTTCAAGAAACACCAACGTTCTAACTTGCTCTTCTCATGCTACTAGGCTCTGTTCTCTCTTCATCACAGCAACTAATTTTTCTTCTATTCATAATTCATCCTTCTTCTCAATTTTAATGGCTTCCGGCAGTGGCCCGCACTCACCTCCTAACGTGGCTCCGGTCGGTGCTGCTGAAGGTGCTGAGAATGCGTTGCCGTCAATACCCACTGCCGGTGGCAACCGACCAGTGCCTAAAAATGCCACGGGACAGAAAAGTGATGTAGCATGGAAGCATTGTGTTTTGGTTTGTGCAAAGACTAGACGGGTGAGGTGCAATTAGTTTAATTTTTATGCATAAGGACATATAATTATGTATATAGGTATATTTTTTGCCTATTAGTAGGATCTTATGATCCGTGCTACAATCCTCCAGTTACGATCTTTCAACACCCCAACGATTCTGCTCTGACTCTCGATTTTAATAACATATAGCTGACTCATCCTTCTTTAACTGAAAACAGTTAACACACTAACAGAACTAAGGCCTAGCATATCTCCAACGTTATACCCACAAGCACAAATGTCCAAGGCCTAGTATATTGATAGAAACCAACTGGTATATTAATATAAACCGGAGATAACAATACAATTCTAGAGAACATATGAGAGTCTCTAGTCTCTCCAAATGCCTAAAAGGCCCCAACTCCCATACAACTTCCAAGATGATCCCATCTATGACCCCCTTTCGCTATTTATCCTATTCTAACAGCCATATGACAGTTTTTAAAAATAAAAACTGCCCCTAAACCTGTTGAGAATAATAAAACTGCCTATTCTAACTGCCACATAACCATAACTATCACTGCTAATTTTAATTAACAGTAACATACATATTCTGATTTCTACACTTATAATTAATACACTCATACTTAACAACTATGCATACTAATTTGCCCATTCTAACACATATCCCCAGAAAGAAATTAGTAGAAGCAGGGGAAATTTAGAGATTAGTAATATAGAGACGGGATTTAATCTGGCGTATGGGTACAAAGGGTATAAGGAAGGCTAAGTGTAATGTTGTTAGTTGGAGTCCAGTGAGCTCTCTGGTTTGGGGGCTTGGCCCTTTCTTAGTTTCTACAGTGTCTTTCCTTCATTGTACAGTTACACAATAAATAATACACATACAAAGAATAATAGAAATTTCTATCAGATTATAAATTCATTATGTTTAAATACAAAACAGATTATACTTATCAAACAACCTATTATGCATTTGATCAAAAGTCAAGACCCGTCCCCCAACTTCCACCATGAATATATGCAACCTTTTCATCTAGTAATTCAAATTCAAAGAGTATCAAAATTTAAATAGTTATTAATAACTAATAAGTATAAAGGTAAGAAAGGACAGCCTACTTAATAGGTTCTTTAAGTTTATTTAATAAATTTGCAGCTTCCTCTAATGCCTTTGCTGCACTGTTCTCACGCTCCTTAGCTTCACGATATTCTGCCTGCTTCATATCATACTTCAGCCATGGCAATTTCTTTTTCATTGACTCAGCCTACAAAAAAATATACAGATAAATCTTTTTCATTTTCTTTTTTGAAAAAACAATGCATGAAGACGGAATTTTCAAGGCAGGGCGATCAGGAAACCTCCTAGATGAGAAACACAAAGGATGAACTAAGCATATCAAAAGAATAAAAACACAGACACAAAGGGCTCTACATTGCTTCGCATATACAACACATTCATACAAAGCATGTAATTAACAAAACCCAATGTTAACCTTGGCAAGAAGATCATCTCTTTGACGAACACGTTCAACATCCTTTTCTAATTCAGCATTACGTTCCTTCAACTGATTCAAAGTTCCTTCATTTTTCTCAAGAGACTGAAACAGAATTAGAGAAGTGATCCACAACACAAGTTTACAACGAACTAAGTTTTAGGAGATTGCTACCATATCTTAGTAAAGGGTGTAATTACCAGCTCAATATGCTTTAATGCACGACTTTTATCAATTAGTGCACGATGTTGCTCTGGAAGCCGTGGATCACCAACAGCCTTTTCGGTCTCTTCCAGAAGTTGCACAGGAGTTAACTTTGCAAACTCACAGACCCTGTCTTGTGGTAAAAACTACCAAAAGCCAAGGATCCCAAAAAAGTAGTTAGACAGGATAAAGAGAAAAGCAAAGTATTAACCCATCATAGAACCTCAATTTCAACTTCACCATAAGCATAGCACCTATAGGCTATAGCAATATCTCTCAACTGATAAATAAAGCAACTAAAGGATTGGAAGCTATGAAGCCTAGATACTTGATAGGACATAGATATGCTAATTGTTACCACAAATGTATTAAAATAATATACACATTTTACGTACATGCTTAATATCAGTAAAGACATTGATATTTTATATTCATATTTAATATATAATTATATATATATATATATATATATATATGCAAATGACGATCACAACTTGCAAAAAGATAATTGTGTTCATAACCCAAAAAACATAGACCTATATTTCTCTTACCCATATCAAAATTATATATTTTTCCTCGTAAAATGATACAAATGTATTTTTGCTCCTAACCAATATCAAAATCTCACAAAAAATATCATTAAAGGGATTTTAAAGGGGAGGGATTTTGATTATATATATGTTTGGGTCAAAATAGGGGAGGGGAGTAGAGATATTTTAGTTAAATATATGTTTGGTTCACAAGGAGAGAAGAGGCGTTCAAAAATATAATTTTGTCTAGGAGGGGAAGCAAAAAGTTGTCTAGGAGGAATTGTTCCCCTCCTAAAAACTGAACGAAACATACATAAATAAAAATATTCCCTTCCCTTCATCTCCCTCAACCAAAAGGACCCTAAAAGTAATTATGAATTTTGTCCGATACTAGACACGAATAGGCGGTGCATTGATGGTGGAAGTTGATGGTGAGGAAGAAGGAGAAATAAATTTGGAGGCCATTTAGGGAGTGAACCAAGCTAGAGCTACTTATAGAAATACATTGACCTGCCAACTAATGTAACTAAATAGTTCTAACTAACCAAAGGTAACTCGATTAGTTAAAGACAAAGATAGTTAAATTTGCAAGTTGATTTGTAAAATCAGATGTTTTTGCGATTTTTGGATTGCTCTGTTAATCAGATCCCACAGAGAATCACTTTTAGGAGATATTGGGTGAAATCTCTGTGGAATATGTTCTGATAT
Organism: Astragalus membranaceus; assembly: GCA_039519185.1. Taxonomy (NCBI): domain Eukaryota; kingdom Viridiplantae; phylum Streptophyta; class Magnoliopsida; order Fabales; family Fabaceae; genus Astragalus; species Astragalus membranaceus. Next base: position 173,044,974 of record CM076848.1, on the reverse strand, counting down.
TGGTATGACAATATTGGAGATAATTGGCTCAGAATTCTATGGCATGAAATCTCCCGCAAGTTAGCTCAACCGGGCCGGACCCACCGCCCCGTTTTAAAAACAGTGTACCCTGATTACAGAAGCAGGAAGTTCTACAATAGAACCCAATAATACACTAGTAAAAGACAAAGTCTAAATCTGAAATTCTAAACTAAGCAAACTAAAGCTGCGAATAACACCACATTCTAATACCATGAAATATCCTAACTGAATGTCACAAACTTACTTGAGTCAAATTATTGACTTGGATGTTAAACCTCTGAATGGTTTCAGCGATGTCCTTTTTGGCCACAACATTTCCTGAAATGAACACATTGACAGATCACATAAGTGATCTTATTGTATGAAACTTCCCAGTAATAGTTAGACATATTTTGTTTTATTTGCAGTTATTACATCCAACTTTTTTTTCTCCTGCGCATATACAGACAGAAATATTCAGCATATAAAACTGACATACAATGGGAAATTCCAAATTTTAGGTCTAATATGAAAATTTTGTAAAAAATATGACTTGTAAGGGCAATTGAAAAACCCAAAATAAAAGTGTGTTCCACCATTCATCAAGTGATAGAAAAAATTTCTCATTGATCCAGAAAATTGATATCCTTGTTTTTACAAAAGCCTTCATAAATGCAAACAAACAGGAACTGCTTCATGGTAGAAAGACACACCCAATGCTATTGAAAAAAACAAAGGAATTGTTCCAATGAAAGATTGCTGCATTGCAATGCAGAAATAAATGCATTTTGTTTTAGAGCTATATACTTACACCAAAATAAGTGAAACAAACCAAATATCATGCAATATGAATCCATTGAGACATCCTAAGTTCATAACAATATGTAAGAAAAAGTAGCTTGTACTAACTCGTAAGATGATATTTTTAAAATGAAGCAATATGCCTTCAGGCAGCCAGCATAGTTTTCAATATGGATAAAAGTTATGGACTCGAGACTCAGTAGCCAGCATAGTTTTTAATATCAAAAGCAGAAGCCATATTTTGTATTTAGCAACCATAGCCAGCCAATTTTACCTTTCAATCTTTTCTATTACAATTAACATCAATCAAGAGACTTAACAATTGCCGTCAAAATAATAGTAGAATTCACTAAAATTTAACAACCATTCAAGGTAATCCCACCATTGAACAACCATTCAGACTTGTTGTTGGTATTTATTTTACGCATAATGATAATGTGATCCTCTTTACGTTCCCCTCTCAAGGTAATCTTAATGTGGCCAGCCTCTTCTCCCCGCTTGACAAATGCCGCAATACTTGTGGCTCGCCCAAGCAACTGCAAAAAAACAAAGTTGTCATGCGATGTGGCTCAAATATAAACTCTTGAAAATGCTTAAGTGTGGGGAGGAAACCAACCTGAGGCTCTCCACAGAGGCCAAGAGCAATTGCACATACAAGAGAACTCTTTCCAGAACCATTGGGCCCAATTACAAGATTCAACCGAGGCCCGGGTTTACACTTTAAATAATCAAAGGTCATGAAATTATGAAGCTCGATCTCTAGAATGTTTCCAGGCATATAATCATCTTCCCCCCTGAAACAAAAGTTGAAATCACGAACTCCATAATCACAATCCTTTCATCATTTTCAAATAAAAAATGCAGCAAGGGAATATTAAGCATTTCAAATATCAAGCATGAAATATTAAAAACTACTTGACTTAATCACCATTAAGTAAAGCATAGAGTCCAGAAAAGTAAAGGAGAACACTGAGGATCGACAGGATATTTCCCACTTCTAAACTAAAAATAAATAAAACATTTACTAAATTGAATAAAGAGTGGTTTCAAGGATACCCTGAGAAAATTGAAAATTCCAGTTTAATTTTGAAATTTTCTCAAAAAAGGAGTAGTGGTTTAAAATTTAAAATAAATGAGAAATTCTCCTACAGACACCACAATGCAAACGTATCCTAACTCCCTAGGTAGCAATTCAGTTCCAGTAGGTGCATTCTTTTATATCTACACAATTCCAGAAAAAGAAATATTGAAAACCAAGTTCAAGCTTCTAAGTTCCAACCTCATTAGGGAATGTCTAACTTTAAGGCGGGAATTTCACCCTACCTCTGATCAAATCTCTCTCCCTCAACTCATTGTCTCTCATCATATTTCCCTCCATTTTTCATATTTCTTTCTCGTCAAAAAAACCTAAAAAGTCACTAAAGTTAGGAAAAATTAAAGTTTAGACAATCCATTTCCTAATGATCCCCACTTCCTTTACTTAACAGCTAACACACAATGAGTTAAGAACGAAACTTACAACAAAGGACGTTGCACAGGCAACTTAATTGCGAGGAAGAAAGTTAAAACTAATGACTTAGAACAGAAAAAAAATAGAAAAAAAAATCATAAAATAAAATTGATATGCTAGAAAGTTCACGTACCTAGTGGTTTTGGGGCGTTTACGAGGGCGAGATTCCGCCATTGCAAGTAACGGGGATTCGAATGTGAGCGTTCTTTGAAGTTTGAGCTGTGAAAGCTCAAACCGTTGTATGAGAAAACCCTAGGATTTGGGAATCGGGATGGTAGCGGTTGATTTTAGGGTTAGAGAGTGGGTTCAGAGAGAACGTAGTTGAGAAGGCGAGAGAGCTTTTGGCGCCAATTAATGACTCCGTTTTGGTTTTTGCTTTACCATGGCGTAAACGTGGTTACGTGGGTTTATATAGAAGCACTTTTCTCGTTTATATAGAAGCACTTTTCTCGCCCGGAAAATGGTTTGTTTCTAGTAGGCGTATCATGTGGTTGCTTTTTGATTGATTGGGCTTCTCTTGTTTTTTTTTATGCAATTCTCTTGTTTGTTTGTCAAGAGATGATTTACCATGAATTGAAAAAATTGTTTGAATAAGTTTCTAATTCAAATCCTTGACAAAAAAAAATTCTTATTCAAATCATTTAAAAAGTGGGAATGCAATAAACTAATATTAGGGAAGTGTCTTCTTTTTCGACCTAGGGCTCGTTTGGGTGAGTAGCTTATATAAATGCGTATCACTTCCATAGAATCTACAAAGCCATTCTGGTCATCTCGCTCCATTGATGTTGAAGTAAACCATTTGACAAACCACGATGACCATTTTCGACCATCCTTCATTGATGTAAACCCCCAGTAATTTCTTAGTCTCCTATGGTTCCCCTCATTCATGTATTCCTCTACCTTAAGTACACTAGGAACTAATGAGTACCAGCAAACATTTTCCCCTCAAATAGACAATAGAATTGTATATTACTGAGATTAAGGGCTATATCAGCAGAATACAGACATGATTGGAATGATTACAATGACAAATAGAGAAGATAAACAATATATTGCAAGAAATGAAAGAAAGTAGTGAAAAAGTAACTATAGGCAAATTCAAGAGTGCCTATTCTCTCCCAAGTCCCAAACCGATTCCCAAACTAATTCCAGACTGCCTTCTCTACTACTCTCCCACTCTATTTATTCTCTAACACGACCTCTCTACTACTCTTCAACTCTTTAATTTCTCTCTCACAAACAGAACGTTCATATTAACTACTACTTAGTTATTAAACAAACCATTCTTATTTCCTCCTCCACCTCTCATTTATTTTAGGATCCTATAAGAAGCACTCTGAGCTTGTCCATGAATCTACTAATCAACCCAAAAGTTAAAGCTAAATTAGGCCTCGTGCCACATAGAGTATGGATTTGGAAGTAAACAGACACTAACATTCACACGCCAGAACGTCTAAGGCTCTGTTTGGGAGTTTGGAGGGAGGGGAGGGCTTGTGGGGGGAGTAGACTAGAGAGAAAGCTATAGAATTATCTCACAATCAAGAGTAATTTTATAAATAATGATAAGAGAGTGCTTATGATTAATATATTTTTAATTTTAAGACTATTGTAAAATGTAAATGATTTGAAGAATTTGCCTAAACCCCCCAAAATCTCCTTCCAATGCATTTTTTGAGTTCCACCTGTTGGGAAACAGCGGTACCTATTCCCTCATCTGTGAACGGAAAAATGGGCGCTATGCGGAAGCGTAAAATAAAAAGTGTAGAGAAGAAGAACACCAGAATTTTACGTGGAAAACCCTCTTGAGAAAAACCACGAGACCTAGTCTAGTTAAAAAGACCTAGTGTTTCTCTCAATCCAAGAGGATCTCTCTATGAATCTCACCCTCTCGGATGGTATATAAGATTTCTCTCTATGGAGCTTTCTCTTTCTCTCAAAGAGGAATACAATACTCTCTAACTCTCTTAGGATATCTTCACTTGGATTGTGTGTCTCAACTCTTCACAAGTTCTCCTATTTATAGGAGAAGAATGTGACTTAATTCTCCAAAAAATGTGATAAATGGAGGTTAATTAATATCCACAATTCCAATGAGGTCTAGAAACTTTCATTTCATTCTTTAAAGTTGAATGTGCATGTCTCAAGGTCAAAGGAATAAATTCCAAGACCTTGGAATATTCATCCCCATTTTCCTTGGTGGAGATCCTCTCCATTTCTCAAAATAAATGGATGGTCCGTTATCTAAGTTTCGAGTGCATAAAATATATAAATTCCTAATATATATTTTCTGTTTTAAGAATGTGTGTATTTATACACTCAAAACTTAGTTAATGGACCACCATTTCTTTTGAGAAATGGAGAGGATCCCAACTCTTTCCCAAGCATTGCGACTTGTGCACCACAATTAAAAGAGGGTTTCCAACACCTCCAAATTAGAGAGATTTGGTTTTATGAAAAAGAATAAACTCCTCATTAAAGTTAATTGTTGAATAACAAGAACAGAGAAAGGAAAAGTGAAAAATCTTTATTGATTGTGGAAAATGAATTGATTCCAAAAGTGAAGCTAGAGAGAGGCTTATATAGCCATAAAAAGATTACTTTGATCTTAACCTAGATCTAACAAACTCTAACAAACTAACCCTAAAATCTAGATAAGATAAAATATCTTATTTTCAATTATTCTAATAATATCTAATAGTCCCCCACAAGCTAGAAGGTATTCACAACACTTCTAGCTTGACATGAACAATATAAGATACATCAAAATAAAAGAAAATTACAATGAGAGATGTTGGAAATAAATCAGCAAAATCAAAGTTATAAGGAAAAATGCTATAACCAATCGATGGAAGCGTCAATGCTATAACCACTCAGAGGAAGCGACAATGCTATAACCACTTGGAGGAAGCGACAATGCTATAACCATTCGGAGGAAGCGACAATGTTGTAACCAGTCGGAGGAAGCGACAATGCTATAACCACTCGGTGGAAGCAAGAGGAAAAATGAATCAAGATTCTGAGAGAAAGAAAACCGCAAAGAGAAGAGAGAAATCAACCTAATTAAGATTCTGAGAAAAGGAACCCAATCCAGGTCCAGAGGAGAATCGAAGCAACAATTCAAAGCAACGATTCGAAGGAGAATCAAAATTAGGGAATGATCGCAGATCAAAATCAAGATCGCGAGGTAAAAGGTTGAAACCAGAAATTATTATGGCGTTTCTGAAGAGGGAGAGAAAAATGCGATTTTCAGAGAGGAGAAAAATCAGAGTAATGGAAACTGGAAAAGTGATTGCAGCGGTAAAAAAATGAAATAAACTGAAAACTGAAAAGGTGGTGCTGCCGGCGCCGCCGACAGCGGTGGTGAAGCACAGAGACGAGGTCAGAAGATTAGAACCCGCTCTGATACCATGTTGAATAACAAGAACAGAGAAAGGAAAAGTGAAATTTTTTTATTGATTGTGGAAAATGAATTGATTCCAAAAGTGAAGCTAGAGAGATGCTTATATAGCCATAAAAAGATTACTTTGATCTTAACCTAGATCTAACAAACTCTGACAAACTAACCCTAAAATCTAGATAAGATAAAATATCTTATTTTCAATTATTCTAATAATATCTAATATTAATTCTTCTATTTGTCGTTCATCCTTTCTATTTTATTCAAGCTCTCCCCTTCAAACTCGCAAACAGACTCTAAGAGTTTTTGCACCTTTTCTGTCACTAATTTTTCTCTTTAATTTCACATTTTTAGTAATGAAAATTGTATCTAATGTTTACTTTATCCACTATTTTACTTTCGAATCTTCGATCGTCTGTCAAATGAAGCCATCACAAACCCCACACTAAACATACCCTGTTTCTCCTTCTACATTTGTGATCATAATGAGTACTAGTATTTAAGTCATTACCTATACAAGTATGGGTTTGGGTATTTTCAAAATAAGAGTAAGGGAAAAGTACTGTAATACCCCACCACAGCTTACTCATTGTTATTCCGTAATAGTGATTGCTCTTCTTTTTTGAATGTGCAAATTGAATGTGTCTAGAGTGTTACCTGGGTATTGCGTTATCAATGAACTATAAGAAAGCTGTACGTTGAGATTTATGGTGAAGTATTTTCTGAATGGTTGACAATAAAGCTAAAAAATTCAACTTAAAGACATACTTTACAATGGCAACTATATATTTTAGCTTATTGTCCATGTAAATTTTATATTTTTTGGCGATGGCTATGGTCGAACACTTCAAGTATTTATGATGGTCAAACGCTTGAAAATCGCTTTAATCACCAACGACGATCACCACCCACTCGTTGGTAGAATATCATGTTCCTTCACATCCTCATGGTCTTTAACAATGTCTTGATCGGTGTCAGATCGACCAAAAACAACAAAACAAATATAGGTGGTTGAACTTTAACGTAGTCGATTTTCTGAGTCTTTTGTAAAATTGACGGCGACGCCAATCAAGTCACTCTTGAGAACCGTGCAGACTTGGAGGACTATAAGCTTTTGCTTATGAGAACGACATCGATCGTGGTTGGAGTTTGGAGCAATTTTCGATTGCTTGAGCACCATAAACTACTTGCAGCGTTGTACCATCCTAGTCATCACTTTTTTTCTACTTTTTCATTAATGTTAATAGATTTTGTTTTGCTTATCGCCCCTCTAAGAATTTTTTATTGCTTGTCATCCTTGCCACATGGAGTTACCCATTGGACACTCACATTGACTTGACTTGCCACATGGCATTACTGATGTCAAGTCACTACCACATGGTCCAATGGGAGTGTGACACACGCCTTCTTTTGCCATGTCATTTTTTAAGGAGATCAAAAGAAGAGGAATTTGGATTAAATGAAGAGAATCTAAATTTTTTCTTACTAGAGATTAAGTCATTAATATATGAGGGACCAAAAGCACTATTAATTTTTTTACCATTAAAAAAACGGCACTTCAAATTCTCAAATAGCGTGTTTGAATGGGGCAATTTTTTAGGATAATATAATATTTGAACGGAATTAAAATACTTTGTCTTAAAATATTTTGTTTGGATAATAAATTTGGAGAACTTGTAAAAATGAAAGGATTTCATGAGTATTTTGTTAAAACTAATTTTAGAGAATTTCAACTACCACTTAAAACCTAACAATTTGAAATTTTCTTAAAATATGAATCTTGCAATGTCCCTATAATTTTTCCAAAATTTTCAATTTTGTCCCTAAATATTTCAAAATTTGCACACGAGTCCGTATAAATTTTCAAATTTTGTAGTTTAGTCCTTGAATATATTCAAAAAAATTGCAATTTGGTCCCTTCTTTGGATTTTGCAAATGGTCCCTATAAATTTTAAAAATTTGCAAATTGCCCAACTTAAAGAAAAAATCATTTTAAACTGCTTTTCTTTTGATACTTATATTTTTACTCCAAAATTTTTGAAACATAGAAAAAATGATGGAACTTTAAATAAGCAATTACTCTATTCAAACAAAAAAGTTTATAAATGAATATAATTAAATTGAAGCATTTGAATTACATAGAATTTTTAAATTAATTAATTATCATTAATTAAATATATTTTTTAAAAAAATGTCATTGATTATTTTATATATTACAAAAAATGGTATAAGGTAGGAGATAGACCTATTATAATTTTATATAGTATATATGTTATATCATTTCTTATATTTACGAAGGAGTGATTATATTTTATATCTAGCACCTCCCTGGGAAAATAATGATACACTGAAGGGACCACACAAGTCACAACCAAGGGAAAAGATCTGATTCTAATACCACCATAGAACTGTGTCACTAATATCCACACATGTAACACCTTTTATCCTGTCCCATAGATAGTAATGATACAACGAGCCATTAAAAGATACTCTCACTCTGTCCATTACAATAAAAAAAATATCTACATCAATTTTTTCTGGGTGCAAAGTATAAGCAATAGCCAATTATTCTTTTATGGACATGCATGGCTAATCCATAACAAGTCTCTCTACCATGTCTCTTACTTCACTCCCAACCTTTCCAACACTTCAAACACACAATTATTCACTTCAAGTTCAATCCACTGTGTCCACTACTCTCTCCAAATTTGGCACAAATTTACTTTCTAGTTCTACTGATGCATCAGTTATTGCTGCAGCAACAGAAGCAGTTGCACATGAAAATGTTGTTGGAATTGGTAAAGAGTGGCCTTTTGGAGTGAGTGAAAATGGGGTGGTTAGTTATAGTAGCACAGGAATTGCCATGAGGAGGAAAAAGAGGAGAAAAAGAAGAAAAAATTTGGGATGCTTGGAAGAAGAGAGTCATCAGAACAATTTCTCAACAGAAAAGGCTAAGCTTTGTTTATGTCTCAAGGTATATATGGTAAAAACTTCATTGATTCCTTGAATATAAAAAACATTTATATAGGTCTTTAATACCATAAACTTGCCTACATGTCTTTTTCACCAGATAAAATTATCTTAACAGTTATATCTATTATATATATACATTTCTGGTGTGAAAAATATAAATTTAAGCATTTAGTACAATTATAAATGCAAATTTTCTTGCTGGCTATGAGTTGACTTCCCATTACTAAAGGGATAATGTATTATATACTACAGGAGGGAGCAAGGATTGAAGTTGCTAAGCAAAGAATCACAGAACTTGAAGGGAGTAGTTCTGCTATTTCAAGGGTGTTATGTAAAACAAAAGAATCAAGAGAAAGATTAGTTCGCGATTATCGATGGTTAGTTGCCTCCATTGCATCTGGTTATCAAGGCAAAGGATTAAGCAATGAAGACCTCATCCAGGTGCATACTTATACACTACTACAAAAAGTTGAAATAACGACGGAAATAAGATACGGAAAAAGTAAAATTAGTCTCTAAATTTGGCGTCGCTAGCACTTACACACAAATTAGAGACGAATTTTGTAATTTTTCGTCTCTGAATTTTCGTCATTGTTTCATCTTTTTTTTTCTAGTAGTAATGATAAAATTATACTCTTTGTTACAACTCCTTAAGTATTTTAATTCATTTTAATAGGAAGGAACCATTGGACTTCTTCATGGAGCAGAGAAATTTGACCCAAATAGAGGGTGTAAGCTGTCCACATATGTTTACTGGTGGATCAAACAAGCCATCATTAAAGCCGTGGCCAAGAAGTCTCGACTAATCCGATTACCGGTGAGACACTGATTCAATCAAATGTTTTTTTTTCTCTATCTGTTGACAGAGTAGCAAGTGCTACTTGAAACTCACACACAACTGTGAGGTTCCAAGTTCGAATCCGAGACATGATATCGAGCCAAACGATTGCGGTATTTGCCAGTTGAGCTAGGCCTTACGGATAAATGTTACTAGTTTCCTGCAAATCAATATGCAAATATTGCTTTAATTTACCTCAAGTAACATAGTTGTTTTGAGTTAGCTTCCATTCAAGCATATATTCTGTTTGATATATACTTTATGAATAGCTTCTGCTTACCTCAATGAGTGTTGACTTGTAATTTTTTGGCAAGTTTTTTAGGCACGTGTCCATGTAGAGATTACTAGTGATTCTTGTTTTCAAACAGACAATTCACATGGAAACATTTTTACAAATTAAAATGAAATACAATTGAGATATTCATTTATTATGAATGCTTGGTTAGTCTGTCTTTTATAGGGGTACAAGTCTGGGATGGTTGCAAAG